>JAPXFY010000017.1:47612456-48099956 GCA_030674185.1 Monoplex corrugatus
TGTAACACAGTACTGTGACCCAGTCTAAATCCAGAATGAAATTCAACAGTATCATTATTATTATCATTATCCCCATTCTTGTGTATATTCATAGCATTGTGAACAGTTGCCCCAGACTTAATGGCCTCTGAAGAGAGTGGGGAACAAGGGGGAGTGCATGCTCGGTGCATCAGCCGATGATACGAGATTCACAGAGTTCAAAAGGTGATGTGATTTCTCTTTCAAAACTCCCTTCTGAAGCATTGTGTGGAATAGAGTGAGTGCACTCGGAGGCGTGAAAAGAAAGAATATGTCTAAATGTACAGAAAGGAAAAAAATTGTCCAATTTATAAAATGTTTTATACAGCTGACTTGTACTATAGATTCCTTTTAAGAGGGAGGAGGTTTCACGTCTCATTCTATTTTATGTGCCTCTGTTTATTTGTGTCTGTTTGTCTCTTACTGTTACAATGGCATTACCTCAAGGCATACTTTGTCTCACACACACACACACACACACACACACACACTTGCGTGCACGTACCTACAAACATAAACTCATGCCTGCACACTTTTGCAAAGACTCACCGACTAACACACACATATACACGCACACGAATGTTTCACGCACTTGCACATATAGGCTTCATCCTCCTGCTCATGCACGTTACAATGCACGACCACAGCGCGAGTGCACGCACGCACGCGTACACACATACTACACACGGACGACATATCGAGACAAATTATCCCATTTTAATATTGAATAGGAAGGTTGAATTAAAACATGAAGATTGAGCCAGAATATCTGTCATTACAATTCTAGCTATAGCCCCTTCAGTATTCACACACTGCATTGAAAAGTCAGATATGTTCCTAGATATGCATGGACACACTCACAGACACACACATAAACATTACCACACACACACACACACACACACACACACACACACACACACACACACACACACACACACACATAACACACACACATACACAGCACACACACACACACACTAACACTAACACGCACACACACACACTAACACGCACATACTAACACAAATTCACAAACGCCAGTTCAGTATGAATTAATCTATATTTTCTTACTTTTAAAAAATAAAATGAAAATTTCGGATTTAGATATGTAGATTGATCGCGTTCAAAATCATTTCATCATCATCATCAAGTGCCCTGCCGCATGGCGTTGGCGATCATGGTCCTCCATATGTATCTATCCTTTGTTGCCATAAGCACACCTTCCACCATCTCTGTCCTCACCCATCCTGCAAGTCCGTCCAATATCTTCTCCTTGGGCCTACCTGGTGCACTCTTTCCCTCCACCTTTCCTGTTGTGACCAGGTGCTATAATTCCCCTTTTCTCATGAAATGGCTTGTAAATGTTGCCTGTCTTTTCCTAATCTTCCTAATGAATGATATTCTTGTGTCTGCTTCCATCAAGACCGTCTTGTTTGTTCTCTTTGCTGTCCATGGAACTCTCAACATTCTTCTTAGAAACCACATATCGGCTGCCTCAATCTTGTTCTTGCTTTGCTTGTTGACTGTCCACGCCTCACAACCGTATAACATTATCGGTTCTATATAATATAATGGGAGATTTTAATGCTAAAGTGGGACAGGATAGGGTGGAGGATATAGTTGGACCTCATGGCCTTGGTACACAAAATGAAACGGGAGGGAAACTTGTAGAATGGGCACAGATGAATGAGTTCGTAGTAGAAAACACCTGGTTTGAGCGGCCTAACAGAAGAAAATGGACTTGGATGAGTCCAGGAGATAATACCAAAAATCAGATTGACTGCATCCTGATCAACAAAAGATTTAGAAATTCTTTACTGTCAGCAAAAACACTACCAGGAGCAGACTGCAACAGTGATCACAATCCTGTAGTGGGAAGGCTTAGGCTGAAATTGAGGAAAAGGAAACAGACCAAAAGCAACATCAAACTAAACCTTGGACTCTTGAACACAGATGAAGTGATACGTAAAAACTTTAATGTACATGTTCAAAACAAATTCAGTGCTCTGGAAGACGTTGGTGACAGTGAAGAACAATGGACAAAGTTGAGAAATTCGATAAATGTAGCTTGTGAAGAAATCGCTAAGGCAGATAGAAAAGCAAAAGAGAGCTGGATGACTAATGAAATTTTGGGCTTGATGGAGGAAAGGAGGAGGGCAAACAGAAACGAGGAGATATACAGGAAGATAAACAAAGAAATCAGGTATAGGTGCAATGAAGCTAAGGAAGCTTGGCTGAACACAAAATGCAAAGAGATAGAAAACTGACACAAAATGGATCCTCAGGGTATGTACAGACGAATTGAAGAAATTGTCCACAGGAAAAATGTAGCACATCAACTGGTTGCTTAAAATCGGGGGAGAGTACATTAAAGACCTTTTTGAGGATGACAGAAACGAAGAACACATTATAAAAAAGAACTTTGAAGGACCACCCATAATGAAAGATGAAGTTAGAGCAGCACTGAAAAAGATGAAACAAGGAAAAGCCCCAGGACCAGACAACATTACTACAGGGATGATTGAAGCCCTGGAGGAATTTGGCATAGAAAAAATAACAATCCTTCCAAAGAAGACGGGCTATAGAATGCGAACTCCATCGTACAATCAGTTTGATGAGTCATGTAACAAAACTCCTGTTAAGGATAATCATGATGAGGACAAGGAATAGAATCAAAAGAGAAATAGCAGAAGAACAGTGTGGATTTGTGGAAGGGAAAGGAACTATTAATGCCATATACATCCTAAGAACTATCATAGAGAGGTCAATTGAGATGAATAAGGATTTGTATTTATGCTTTATTGACTATACCAAGGCTTTCGATCGGGTACGACATGAAGAATTGATCAACCAACTGGAGAGACTCAATGTTGACGGAAAAGATCTAGGAATAATCAGGAATATGTACTGGGAAGAAACAGCTGCAATGAGAATAGAAAACAATATAAGCTCTTTCCAAAACATCAAAAGAGGAGTCAGACAGGGTTGTGTTTTGTCACGAGATCTGTTTTCACTTTACAGCGAAAACATCATGAGAAACCTAGAAGAAGACCCTGGATTAAAGGTTGGAGGGAAAATGATAAACAACATTCAATACGCAGATGACACCGTGCTAATTGCAGAAAATGAAAGGGACCTACATAACCTTGTGAATATACTAGAAATAGAAAGCAAAGGTAAGGGGTTGGAACTAAACAGCAGGAAGACTGAAGTCATGGTGATCAGTAAAAACATGAAATCTCCTCATGCAAAATAACAGCAAATGGCACAATCTTGACACAGGTTAATAAGTTCAAATACCTGGGAACAGTCATTTCATCAGACGGCAGATGCGCATCGGAAATAGCCGGCAGAATCGGCCAAGCCAAAACAGCATTCAAGAAGATGACAAGCATTCTTACCAACAAATGCCTATCAATTAACATCAGGAAGAGAGCCCTTGAATGTTATATAGAACCAATACTGTTGTACAGATGTGAGGCGTGGACAGTCAGCAAGCAAAGCCAGAGCAAGATTGAAGCAGCCGAGATGTGGTTTCTAAGAAGAATGTTGAGAGTTCCATGGACAGCAAAGAAAACAAATGAGGCAGTCTTGATGGAGGCAGACACAAGCAGATCACTCATAAGGAAGATTAGGAAAAGACAGGCAACATTTATAGGCCATTTTATGAGGAAGGGGGATTTGGAGCACCTGGTCACAACGGGAAAGCTGGAGGGAAAGAGAGCACCAGGTAGACCCAGGGAGAAAATGCTAGACGGACTTGTGGAGTGGCTGAAGACGAGGAGGGTGGAGGAGATGCTTGGGGCAACAAGAGATAGAGACAGATGGAGGTCCATGATCGTCAACGCCATGCAGCAGGGCACCTGATGATGATGATGATGATATAACATTCAAAAAATCTTTTCCTGATGTTAATTGATAGGCATTTGTTCAAAATCATTTACCATGGCAATTCTACCTACAGATGTGTTCAGATGCTGCCATGGAATCTCTATTGACACGTTTAGAGATAGATATCTATGTATGAAATGGATTCATTTATTTTGGAGATAGATATCTATGTATGAAATAGATATATTTATTTTGGAGATAGATATCTATGTATGAAATAGATACATTTATTTTGGAGATAGATATCTATGTATGAAATAGATATATTTATTTTGGAGATAGATATCTATGTATGAAATAGATACATTTATTTTGGAGATAGATATCTATGTATGAAATAGATATATTTATTTTGGAGATAGATATCTATGTATGAAATAGATATATTTATTTTGGAGATAGATATCTATGTATGAAATAGATATATTTATTTTGGAGATAGATATCTATGTATGAAATAGATATATTTATTTTGGAGATAGATATCTATGTATGAAATAGATACATTTATTTTGGAGATAGATATCTATGTATGAAATAGATACATTTATTTTGGAGATAGATGTCTATGTATGAAATAGATACATTATTTTGGAGATAGATATCTATGTATGAAATGGATACATTTATGAATAATCTGCCGATAAATCCTTGCTGATAAGTTCTGTACACACACACACACGCACACGCGCGCGCACACACACACACACACACACATACATGCACGCACATACACACACACAGAGCGAGAGAGAGAGAGAGAGAGAGAGAGAGAGAAAACAAATTGTATTTACGAGGGTATGATATAAGCAAAATGTATGCTTTTTTACATCCAGTCATCGCCCAAAGAAGGTCTACGTCACACTACACGTAAATTATACCGTAGATAACATTGAAACTCCAACAACAGAATTACACTTTCAGTCAAAGAAATACATTTGAGACGAGAGAGAGAGAGAGAGAGAGGGAGAGAGCAAATGGTCAAAAATAAGCAAAACGTATGCTTCTTTACAACCAGCTCTCATTTAAATAGGGTCTACATCACATTACACATAGCTTATACCTTAGATAAAATAGATATTATCGGTCAGAGAAATACATTTGAAGAAAGAGAGAGGGAAGGAGGGAGAGAGAGAGAGAGAGAGAGAAAGAGGGAGAAAGAAGGGAGAGAGAGGGGAAGATGGTATAAGAACATTTTTTGTTTAGATACGGACAGGCAAGGAGAAGTTGATTTGAACCATTCTCTCACTTAAAACAAAAAACAAAAAAAACACAAAAAAGATAGAAGATATTGAGAAAGATTTCTAGACACATATCAACAGAAATTGTTAACAAATGTGATGATGGTCTCTGCCTGCCCGGGGCACGAACAGACTACATACATCAAATTGACTTGCTTGCAGGGTCTATCCGGAATGTAACCAGTTTTTACCTGAATGAACTTGTGTGTGTGTGTGTGTGTGTGTGTGTGTGTGTGTGTGGTGTGTGTGTGTGTGTGTGTGTGTGTGTGTGTGTGTGTGTGTGTGTGTGTGTGTGTTGTGCATGTGTGTGATCTTGATGAATAGAGGGTGTGCGTGTTTGTGTGTGATCTTGATGAATAGAGGGTGTGCGTGTTTGTGTGTGTGTATGAGTGTATGTGCATGTGTATGTGTGTGTATGTGTGTGCGCGTGAGACTGATCGGGCACAGCCTTCGAATGCAGACAAGGTGTCCCACTCCCCTGGGTGACATATTGTCTGCCAACCTCAGCGACCGTGTCAACCTTCGACGTGGACAAGGCAGAACCCTGACTCTGAAGGCTGATGTTACGAATGATCTTGACCTCGGCGTTTCCCCATCAATTGTCATGAACATGAACAGTATCCAATTTTCACAGTTGATTGGTTCGCTCTAATTTGCTGAGCGTTAAATATATATATATATTATATATATATATATATATATATATATATATATATATATATATATATATATATATATATATATATATATAGTGTGATTGTGTATGTGTGTGTGCCGACATACTGCGAGTGCATGCGAATACGAGCGTGATTTGTCTTTTTGTGTGTGCATGTGTATCTGATTACATGTGTGCATGTGTGTGATTGTGTATGTGTGTGTGCCGACATACTGTGAGAGTAAGTTTCGCATTACACAATTATTTGGATAAAACGAGGCTTGTTGCAGACCTCAGCCCAGCGTGTCGGGGTTGCTGCCCTCCCAGTTCATGGAAGTGTACAGGAAGGCTGTCAACAACCGCACCCTGTCCGGAGACAACATGGCCCCACAGGGTTATGACACGGTCTGGGCCCTCACCAAAGCGCTCAACAACACCCGTGAAATCTTAGAGGAAAGAGGTGGGGGTGTACTGTGGATCGTTGGGCGGCAACGTTGCTAGTGACGTTTCGCTACAGACTTCTTGGTGGACTGTTGATACGAAACGTTAATTTTTCAGAATAAAGAAAGAATAAGCACTTCTTTTTGCCAGCCATCTACCGCTTCGTTTCCTAGTATGGTATGCCACAGTGAGCGGGGATACTGGAGGATTATTCTTCTGCTTTTTCTGACTTGTTGGAAGGTCTTGGGGCTCGGAGAACAGAGAGATCATTTGAAAGGAAGAACATTTGATAGCGTGTGTCATCTAATGCAGATGTATTAAGGAAGGCGCTTGCTTTATTGTCTCATGTCTCTTCTCGGTAGTTGGTGCAGTCTTTGCCCTTAAAGACACTGGCAATTGTGGTTTGAGTCTTTGGGAAGTTGATGCCGATACCAGTTTCCCCGCTGGTAACGATAATTGTGTCTGACCCATGGCTGTATATATCAATGTGTCCTGTGGATAACGATTTTCTGTCATGGCCAAGTGAAAGCCATGCGAGCTGTGTCGTCTTGTCCTTTCGCTGAGATGATACGGGCGACATTACGGTGCGGGTTTCAAAATCAACGATCCTGGCAGTTGCAAAGGTTCTAGTGAAAATATCTTGTGGCAGGGCTTGCTGGTGTTGCTGCGGTAGCCTCTTGCTTTCGTTGTCGACAAGATCAAAGGCTTTTCTTTAAATCTGAGAGAAAATTTTACAACTAAGCTTGGAGTTCTTTATGAATGCTAGTAATCTATCATTGAAATAAATGACTGCCGTCTGGCACGAGTGTTTAGGACGAAATTCTAATTAATTCTAATAGAATAAATCATGTCGGTTTAGATACTGTAACAGCCATCTTTGGTCAGGGGTAGCTCCCAGGTACGTAAAACCGTGGACCTTTTTTTAGTTTGTGGCCATTGTAATGAATATGTTTATAATTTTGTACCATTGTTACTGAACGCTGTCGATCATGCTGTTATTCTTGTCTTTAATGAATTCCTTTAGGAACATGCTTAATAGTGACCAACAAGAAAAGCTGAGGCTTGTAACACCTCATATGCTTTTCTAGTTTCTGGCGGTTGTAACGAATATGTAGATAATTTTGCATCATTGTTACTTACGCTGTCGATCGCTGTTATTCTTGTCTTTGATGAATTCCTTCAGGAACGTGCTTAATAGTGATCAACAAAAGAAGCTGAGGTCTGTAACACCTCATATGCTCACTCATAACATGATCACTCATGTTATACGTAATTCGTTGCCTTTTGTCCCGTGCCTTGCAGGGGGTGGGAAGAGACTGGAAGACTTCACCTACGACGATGTAGAGATGGGCAGACTGATCTACTCCAGCCTGCTCAACGCCTCCTTAATGGGCGTTGGTGGACCTCTGAGTTTTGATGCCAACGGTGATCCCATAGGCATGGTCAAATTTGACCGTCTTCAAGGTAAGGTTGTGTGTGCTACATGCGGGTGTATGTGTGCCTGTGTGCGTGTGTGTGTGTTCGTTCGTTATTTCTTTTAACGTCTATTCACATACGTGCAGACGAAAAAGATAAATAGATAAATAAATGAATAAGATGAAGAGGTTTCTATGGGGTGAATGAATCTATGAAATCATGAAGGCATTGTATCATATTAAGGTAACATCAAACAATTTAACGAGCAAGAGAAAAACAATCAGTACATTAGAACGATCAGGTTTCATCAGTTTGCTCAGTTTTGTGTGTATGTGTATGTGTGAGTGGTTGTGTGTGTGTGTGTGTGTATGTGAGTGTGTGTGTGTGTGTGTGTGTGTGTGTTGTGTGTGTGTGTGTGTGTGTGTATGTGTGTGTGTGTTTGTTTGAAGATTACCCAGATGGATCTGTGCATGCAAACAATGATTACATTTTAGAAGCCAAGATACAAAGTTCAACAGACCAATCGTTTTAATGCCGATAATGAGAACATGCCTACAAAAAGACTAAATCTCCTATGGCTTTCTCAAGACAGTCATAGACATGTTCTGCAATTCTAATTTATGAGCTATATTTTGTCGGTATGTCATTTGGGCTTAGCATGTAGTATCTGTACTTGTCAATTGGAAAAACGTTTGTTTTTCATTAACATAAAAATGCCATGTTCAGTCTCTGATCTTTGTATCTAGTGCAGCTGTTCAGCGAATGAAGAAGTTTTCAGATACAATGAAAACCTATTTGATTGTTGTTTTTGTTGCCCCAGTTTTTTGCATTGCCCCAGTGCCACTTTCTCCCACACAGGTCATTTCAGCTTTCGAACGCACTTCCTACCCCATCAAAACTGAGGTCACCATGACAGCAGGGTATCGGGATACATACAAAACCAGGAACAATTTTTCGCAGAATTATGATGATGAGAATGGGGATGGTAGTAATGATGCTGTAGAGTTGACCTCGGATTGAGATGCATGACAGGGCTATATTCCATGCTCACTTTCATAGTACATCATGGCGTCAACCGGAGCCGAGAGATACAGATACCTGCAGTGTTGGTCAAGAAATTTGACCATCCTCACTGGTGCATCCGTAAAGTGAATGAGACTCGATCATGTGATCCCAGTTTTCTCAACGAGCCCATGGCATGCTGAACTCTGAGTGACTGGAGCCGATAACCCCCATAATAGTTTTCAGGACTGATGGGGATTTGTACCCATTACACTGTCGAAAAAAAACCCCATAAACTGCTTTTCTGTTGTCTATTGGATTGGCATCTACGCCTTTCAATTTTTAAGTCATGGTCATAAGTCTGCATGACACCCTGTGTCAAAACTATGCTAAACCCTGAACAACAACAACAACAACAACAAACAACAACAACAACAACAAACAACAACAACAACAACAACAACAACCACCAAATGAAACCCTTCCAAGATTTAATCCTACCCTGCTACCCCATAGACACAACAAATTACGACAAATTCAACCCTAAGAAGGGGGATAGACAAATTGAAACAGTATTTATATAGAACACTATCATGTGCACAGACAGCAAAATAAACAACCCCCCAAAATCAGATTACGCACGTACAACAGAACGGTACAGAATACTGCTCACCATTCAGTACTATGAATTATCTATGTATTCCCCAGGGGAGTTTCAAAACCTGTAAGTGATCCCCAGATAGATACACTATTTCATTGACGTCCTCCCTTTTCCTTTTCCTGCGTATATGTATATGTATATGTATATGTATATATGTATTATATATATAATAGATAGATAGATAGATAGATAGATAGATAGATAGATAGATTAAAGATCCCCACGCAATAATAGATAGATAGATAGATAGATAGATAGATTAAAGATCCCCACGCAATAAAACAAAAAAGACGATGAGAAAGAAAACAATATCAGAGCAACCACAAATGGTGACCTAGATATCTTGATTATCAAGAGCTAAACATGGGTCATGTTTGAAAGTTCACCCTGTAGTTGTCCCTTTTCAGACCGATGGATACTAACGTTTTTTGAATCACTAAAGATACTGATGTTTCTGACTGTTCACATCACACGCAGATACCAGTGAGTCGTAGGATATGGTTTACAATATCAAACACAGGGTTCTGCTGTGTCGACAGGTGGCAGGGTCATGGCATTTGTTGTCGAGTCTGTGTCTTTTCACATGGTCACAACTTTTTCTCCTTCTCCCAAAATGACACTAAAAATTCTTCAGCAGTTCTTTGGCACCGATGACCCACTGACCATCTCTTCTGTGAGCTGTCAGTTGAAAAACACCAGCCTACGCTGATACATCTCCCTTGCATGCTTGTTGGTAGCCAGGGATCCGATGTCATACCTCTTCTGAAAATGACACAGTTGGCTGGCGCAGGCCAGAATCCCTCGTGCTGATGACACCGTGCACCTGAAGATCACAGTAGAGCGCTATGCTCGACATAAACACAGCGGAATTGCTACTTTATTACTTAAGTCGTGTAGTTTATTAAGAAAGAGTATAAAAAAATTGTGGAATTCTAAAAGGGTTTCCTCACTCTTCCTCATGAGTCATACCATGGAAACTGGAGTCACAGTATATTTGAATACTGCACCACATTTTCCTTTACCAATAAACCGATGATGAATGTCGCCTTCAGAGTAAGTCTCATCTCGTCTTTCCATTAGTCCATTTATATCAATCCAGTATCAGCAATTTCTAGTCGGAGATCAAGAATTTACACAGGCATGGATTCAATGAAAAAAAATCGATCTGTTTGATACAAACTACTTCCTTCTCACCAGTACTGTTTCACTATAAATCAAAAATGTTTGCAACATACGATTGATAACATCTTCTTCCTAAGGTAATATCAGCACATGATTACAAAATACTTCGAAATGTTGGCGTAATTCATAGAAAAACTGTTCTAAGGAAACAACTACTCAACTATTCTTACCAAAAACGTAACTTGAATTCATGTTGATTATTTATATAGCATTATCCCACGTGCGTCCACGTAAAACAACTTGAGTTATCTTTTCCTCACAAACCCAGTGGATTTCCTCACGTGTATAAATGAATAATAAAATACTCTCGAAGCAAACGCAAACACACATACGCGCGCGCGCGCGCGCACGCACACACACACATACACACACACACACACACACACACACACACACACACACACACACACACACACACACACACACACACACACACACACACAAACACTCACACGCACACATACGCATACATGCGCGCTCGCAAACATAC
The DNA here is from genome assembly GCA_030674185.1 of Monoplex corrugatus. Classification (NCBI taxonomy): domain Eukaryota; kingdom Metazoa; phylum Mollusca; class Gastropoda; order Littorinimorpha; family Ranellidae; genus Monoplex; species Monoplex corrugatus. Next base: position 47,623,457 of record JAPXFY010000017.1, read on the forward strand.
ACACACGCATACAGACCCCATCTTTTCTGCAGTCAAGCAAGTGAGATCGATACTCGTTGCCGTAACAGGAATTTTGTACCCAATGCATCGCTCATTTATCGAGACATTTACTGTCAGCAGTATCTAGGCTCTATCGACTTTTTCAAGCAAGTTGTATGTCTGGGTTTATCGTTCGCTGGACCACTGTTCGGGGCTGACCTCAGGATTATTGTGTCAGGGAAATTGCCCGTCGTAATAGTCAGTGCTTCGGGGAGAAGGCCTAGAGGCCAGGATTCGATTCTCCATTCAGCATTAATGAAACTCACTGCAGATATTTCAGAGACCTTGTATGTTGCTTTTTGAAAAGCGCTGTAGGTATAATGGAAGAACCTAGGCCCTAATTTTAAATCTCTGTATATTGTGAAACTGTGAACACTTAGGGCGATAGTAGATCGCACGTATTAGAAATTCCCATTGACGCATCATCATCATCAGGTGCCCTGCCGCATGGCGTTAGCGACCATGGACTTCCATCCATCTCTATCTCTCGTTGCCCCTAGCATCTCCCCCACCCTCCTCATCCCCAGCCACTCTTCAAGACCGTCCAGCATTCTGTCCCTGGGTCTACCTGGTGCTCTCTTTCCCTCCAGCTTTTCCGTTGTGACCAGGTGCTCCAAATCCCCCTTCCTCATAAAATGGCCTATAAATGTTGCCTGTCTTTTCCTAATCTTCCTTATGAGTGATCTGCTTGTGTCTGCCTCCATCAAGACTGTCTCGTTTGTTTTCTTTGCTGCCCATGGAACTCTCAACATTCTTTTTAGAAACTACATCTCGGCTGCTTCAATCTTGCTCTGGCTTTGCTTGCTGACTGTCCACGCCTCGCATCCGTACAACAGTATTGGTTCTATATAACATTCAAGGACTCTCTTTCTGATGTTAATTGATAGGCATTTGTTGGTAAGAATGCTTGTCATCTTCTTGAATGCTGTTTTGGCTTGGCCGATTCTGCCGGCTATTTCCGATGTGCATCTGCCGTCTGATGAAATGACTGTTCCCAGGTATTTGAACTTATTAAGCTGTGTCAAGGCTGTGCGATTTGCTGTTATTTTGCATGAGGGGATTTCATGTTTTTTACTGATCACCATGACTTCAGTCTTCCTGCTGTTTAGTTCCAACCCCTTACCTTTGCTTTCTATTTCTAGTATATTCACAAGGTTTTGTAGGTCCCTTTCATTTTCGGCAATTAGCGCGGTGCCATCTGCGTACCGAATGTTGTTTATCATTTTCCCTGCAAACTTTAATCCAGGGTCTTCTTCTAGGTTTCTCATGATGTTTCCGCTGTATAGTGAAAACAGATCTGGTGACAAAACACAACCCTGTCTGACTCCTCATTTGATGTTTTGGAAAGAGGAGTCAGACAGGGTTGTATTTTGTTTTGACGCATATTGGACATGAACCAGAAAAAACAACAACTTGAAAATAGAATCAGAACGCATATTTGATACAACCTGACAAGACAGGCGCAAATTTTCGGCCAACTGGCCTTTGTCAAGCGTAAATGTATGGTCGCAAACAAATAAACATCAAATACAAAAATTAAGAAAAAAGACTAAAACTTCCCTGCTGCTTTGCCCAATGAGAGAAAAGGACATGTCCATTATTATTGCTATTGTGTGTGTATTTGATGTTCTGTGTGTGTGTGGGTTGGGGGGGGGGGGTGGATTCAAGAACTAGCAGGTCTGCACATATATTGATCTAACACATCGGGAAAATCTACACAGAAAAATCTCCACCATCTACCCACTAAGCGCAGCAGATTCGAATCCAGACCTTCCAGTTGAAAGAGTAATCACTCGACGATGGCGCTGGTGTTCCAGAGAGAGTATAATTATGTTGTGGGCTTATTGTGAAGGCTGAGACCACACAAGGCGGAGTTTCCTCCATTGCACAGATGTTCGTTGGAAATTTCTGTATGTGTTTGTCAATTTGATAACACGATATTTTGTTTTTATAATTATTCATTCATTTTTATATTTATTTTGTTCGTTGGAAATGTCTGTATGTGTTTGTTAATTTGATAACACGATAGTTTGTTTTCATAATTATTCATTCATTTTCATATTTATTTTGTTCGTTGGGAATGTCTGTATGTGTTTGTTAATTTGATAACACGATAGTTTGTTTTTATAATTATTCATTCATTTTCATATTTGTTTTGTTTGTTGGGAATGTCTGTATGTGTTTGTTAATTTGATAACACGATAGTTTGTTTTTATAATTATTCATTCATTTTCATATTTATTTCTTTTGTCACATTGGATTTACCATGTGAAACTCAGGCTGGTTTCCCTTTCGAGAATGCGTCGCCGCAGTGCAGCGCCACCCAATGTTTTTAAACTAAGATTTCAGAAAGCCAAGAAGGCTAGTTAGCCTTCAAGGGCAGGAATCTGGGAAATCAACCCATCTCATCCATGTTTTATACCAGGGCAGCCGGGCGAATGCCCTGCTCTTCACGATTTTCAACCACTATGGGATCTTAAACGTGCACAGGCTAGAGGGCACACGGATCTGACTTCTTTTTCGTCCCCTTCTGAAGAACTAGAGGTTCAGTTTGATTTTCCGGTCAAACTGAGGAGAAAAGTCGAGGCCTTAACGGGAAACGAACCTGGGAACGTTGAATTTAGTTATTGGCAGGTGAACGTCTGAAGCATCCTGCTTCTCTTTTCCCCGGGTATAGGCTTTTCCTTCCAGCACAACTGACTGAACGCCACTTATCCTTTACATTATATGTGTGCAGGTGGGGAACTGCAGACAGTAGGGTACTACTACCCCATGAAGAAAGGAGATGCGTCGTTGGAATGGTCTGAAACTCCTATCATATGGAAAGGTGAGCGAATCACAGTTTGTAGTAGACATAATTCTTCGGTTATTCTGTCTGTCTGTCTTTCTGTGTCTGTCTCTCTGTCTTTCTGTGTCTGTCTGTCTCACCTTATCTGTCCCTTGTCTTGCTCTAACAGTGTGCTGTCTCTTGTTAAACCAATGCCCCAATTGTGGTATCTGAAAATCAGGATGGAAATTAACAATGACATGAACAAACTGATGCACATGAAGGCGACTCTGATGGTGCTGTTTTCACCATTGTATTTTCTATCTGGCTATTGCTGCCATTCCTGATGAGGATGCTTTCTCCTGCCATCTTTGGAGAAATTAGAGCACCTGGTCACAACAGGAAAGCTCGAGGGAAAGAGAGCACCAGGTAGACCCAGGGAGAAAATATTGGACGGACTTGCAGAGTGACTGAGGACAGAGAGGGTGTGAGATGTACTTGCGGCGACAAGGGATAGAATCGTATGGAGGGTCATGATCAACAACGACATGTGGCAGGGCACATGATGCTGATGATGTTTGGGCTAGAATAACTCACGAATATTTGATTTTGTGAACTTCTTCCATTTTCTAGCTATACTCACGCAAGCTCATTTTTTTTGCATGTGTTTGTAGTCAAGCCATGACTTTTAAACATAATTTCCCAACCTTTGTCTTCGAGTGAGCATAAAGCAGTGGCGATTATGTAAATAGCTGAGGATTGGTTTGCATTACTAGAACTTCCAACAGAGACGATGGGTGTAGGTGAAAAAAGTAGTGCCGCTGAGAACCTGTCAGTGCAAATCTTTACGCCTACAAAACCGTACACACCATGTGTGAATGTGTGTTGTGTGTGGTGTGTGTGTGTGTGTGTGTGTGTGTGTGTGTGTATGTGTGTGTGTGTGTGTGTGAGTGTGTGTGTGTGTGCGTGCGTGCGCGCGCCGCTCGTGTGTGCGTATGGAGAGACTGAAAGATGATGATGATCCTTTCTTGGTGTTCTGTTCTGAAGGGATCCGATTGATAGAGTTCGCTGTGCGAGGTTCCATTTTGAAAGGTTTCACTCAGTAGGATCCTGATTTGGACATCTGAATCAAAGGAGTGTCAGGGTTCACACACACACACACACACACACACACACACACACACACACACACACACACACACACACATACATACACCTGCACGCACACTTGCATATACAGGATTGAACACACACACGACTGAACACACGAGCAAATGTAAGCACATGTACACACAACACACATTCATCCACACCTTCAAACATACACACGAATTCAAACACAACACACGCACACACACATACATACATACATACATACATACATACATACATACATACATACATATATATATATATATATATACATACATACATACATACATACATACATACATACATATACACATACATGCACACATACATACATACATACATGCATACATACATATATACATACATACGAACACACACATGCATACACTTGCACACGCATGCGCGTGCATGGCGCACACACACACACACCCACGCGCGCGCGCACACAAAATCCAGGACACGCATATAAGAGTCACTAGGCCGTCATTCAGCCTGATTCCAAAACAAGAAAATTCAGTACAGGAAAAAAATCTCACCCGAAAGGTAGACTGGTTTGGTGTTCAACGAATTCTCTGCCATCATCAACCTCCCACCCCTTCTTCGCACGAGGCCCTCGCGATATGAAGACACGTTCAACTGGTCACTTTCCTTGGCAAGAGTTTAATGGGAGAAGTAAGGAGGGCAGGGTGGGGTGGAAGGGAGAGGCACACTTTGTGGTGTCATAAAATACCTTGCAGGTGAGATTTTGACGTCATGTGCATACTTGCACAACTCTCTGCCATTTTAAGAAAACTGAAACTCATTGTCCTTTTATGATGTGGTGTTGTTACACAACTCTGCCATTTTAAGAAAACTGAAACTCATTGTCATTTTATGATGTGGTGTTATTACACAACTCTGCCATTTTAAGAAAACTGAAACTCATCGTCATTTTATGATGTGGTGTTGTTACACAACTCTCTGCCATTTTAAGAAAACTGAAACTCATTGTCATTTATGTATGGGAAGGTCTAGGGTTATTTGTTTTCGTGTGACAAGGGAGGTCTATCCTTGAATCCCACGCTGACCACGGCGGTCTGTTAGACTCTCTGCAACAACGAAATTTTAATACGTTTGATTGCCTGTCTGCGTGTGTGGTAGGCAGATATATGTCAGTCTGTCTGTCAGTGTGTATGCAACAATAACAAGAAAACTGGAGAGAGCCGGATAGCAGAAGGTCTTCAGAGGAGAAACTTCCGTCAAGCAAGTGTTTCGGCCTTGATCTCCTGACACTCTAAGGGGGCTGGGCCGCATCCAGGTGATGTCTGTCAGTGTATATGCAAAAGTTTGTAGTATGTTTGTTTGTCTGACCGCATGTGTGACAGTTGGAGGTCCATTTGATGCTGATCAAGACAGTGTGTGTCTGTCTGTCCGTGTGTAGCCAACAATTCAAGCATGTTTGTTCGAGCATGTCAGTCTGTCTGCCAGTGTATGCTCAACGGTTTTGATGCGTTTATTTGTGTGGCTGCATGCGTGACACAGGCGCTGATCAGTCGGTCTCTGTGTTTATATAGCAGTTTTTTTAGTAGACCTCACTTTCATGCAGGTACATGGGGGACTTGAACAGTTTAAGTGTATTTGTTTTTTCTCTTTGCATGTACATCGCAAGCGCGGGCCTACCCAAGGATTTGATACCTATGAAGATGAATATGCCAGTCTGTCTTTCAATGGAATGTAATAATGTAAATATGTTTGTCTGTCCACCTGTCACACATGTAGAGGTCCATCTAGGGACTCAGTGTGGATCAAGACGGAATATGTCAATCTGTCTGTTGGTGTGTACGCCACAATGATCCGTTTGAGCATACCAGTCTGTATGTCTGTCAGAGTGTACTGCAGCAGCTTAAGTATGTATTTTATGCGTCCGCATGAGTGATACAGGTGGAACTCCACCCAGGGTGATACAGACGCAGTACATCAGTCTGTCAATCCGTCTCTACGGCCACAAATAAATGTGTCTGTCTGCCTTCGTGAGTAACAAATGGACGTCCACAGCGGTATTTCATGCTGATTAAGATGGGTTTTGTCAGTCTGTCTGTCGGTGTGTATACCATAATTGAAGTATGTATGTTTGTGTACAATTATATGACACAGAAGGAGCTCCAGCCAGAGACGCGATTCTAGATGTGACAGAATATGTCAGTCTGTCTGTGGGTGTGTACGCCACCATGTGTGTTCTGGCCTCGCTGGGCATTCTGCTGGCCATAGTCTTCCTCATCTTCAACTTTGTTTTGCGCCATGTCAGGTAGAGTAATGTTTGGCAAGCAAGTGCGCACACACACACACAACACACACACACGCACACGCACACGCACACGCGCGCACACACACACACACACACACACTCTTACTTACTTCCATAGGAATCTTTTGTTTTTAGTGTGTTCAAGACGGATTCATATCACTCGGACAATTTGATATTCATTCCACCCAAAACTGCCACCGTATGAGTTGGCATGATCTTTGAATGAAGAGGTGAACAGTACCTATGAAACATGTATAGAACCAAAATGATTATAGTACTAAGCTTAAGTATGTAGCAGGATGGGATTGTAACCGAGACATAAGATCTTATCAATGGCTCTATCAAAAGAACCAGCCAGCCCGTGTTAGACACACACACACACACACACACACACACACACACACACACACACACACACACACACACACACACACACACACACACACACTCACACAACACACACACACAAATAAGCACACTTTCTCATGTTAAACTTTTTCTTGTAGTATGTCATGTACGCTAGTAGTTGCCATAGCCGTTGAAGGAAGTTTCAGTTTCAGTTTCAATTTCTCAAGATGACGTCTCCGCGCTCGGAATGAATTCCATAGCACTAACGTCACAGATGCCATGTGATGGAGAAAATCCAGAATTATCACAGCACAAGCCTTAAGCCTGTACATAAACCCATGAGCTAGCCAGGTCCTGAGGTCTTACTTAGATAATTCCATAACCCTGGGGTCGTAGGGGAGTGAGGTGGCAGAGACCTCAACTTTTCCCGGGGCCAGCACCACGAGGAAGAGGATTGGTAAGACATCTGCATATGACCCTATGAAACAGCCCTAGATTTTAGGGAAGCAGGTGATAGAGAACTAAAGGCAATTGCAGAAGCAGCTGAAAAGAGTCCCAGTTGCCGTTGGTCGAGATGGAACAAATGTGAAGTTCGTGAGGCTTAAAATTTTCAATTGTACACCAGGTGTGTGATAGTACATACTAAAGACATCTGTCTCAGGGTGACTTAGCCTTTAGGTGCCGACCATTTTTTGAGGTGCAAATTCAAGCCCAGGTGGAGGAAAAAGTTGGTGACAACAGGAGGACATCAAGGAGTCGTGATCTGGGTGCGATCCGGCCCTTTAGAGTGTAAGGAATTTAGGGCCGAAGCTCATCTTCTGAAGACTAACTGCTGTTCAGTTCTTTCCAGAATTTCTTGCTAATGACAAATGGCTAGACAATCAACTTTAGGGAATAGCCTTCAGAAATTACTAGCACAAATGTGGCATGGGACCGGATTCAGTACTCCATTCCTATTCATCAAAATAAATGATCCTGATTGAATTCATTGTGTGTATGACATTACAGTGAGGAAGTCCACATCAAAAGACTGGTCTAACTAGCAACTTGAAGAAATTCGGCTTCCAATCCAAGGTCGTTGCCATAGTGGTCGGAACAAAGAGATTGGTAGGCTCATATACCTATGACCTCATGCAACAGCTCTCGTTTTCTGGGAAGAAGAAGAAGAGAGCCCAAAGGTAATGGCTGAAGTAGTTGAAAAAAATCCAATTACTTGTGGACCAGTGGGAACAGAAATGAACTTCAAAGGGCTTAAGATTTCCCTTCGTACAGCAGAAACCGATAGTTCTAGTGAATGAGACATCAGTCACAAGGTTAACTTGACTATAAAGCGCCCGACCATCTTGAGTTCGAAGCCAGTTGGAGAAAAAACAATTGGTAACAGCAGAAGGGCATCCAGGATTCAATTCATGACCTGGATGCGGCCCCCTTAAAATGTGAGGACTTTTAGGGCAATGTGTGTGAAAACACACACACACACACACACACACACACACACACACACACACACACACACACACACACATACACACACACACACACACACGCACGCACGCACGAGCACATGCGTTAGTGCATAGTCATATACACGTGCATACAGATAGTGTATGCTATCTCTCTCTGTCTGTCTTTCTGTCTCTCTCTCTCTCACACACAGCACGCACACACAGAGGCACACACATACACAAATACACACACAAACACACACACACACACACACACACACACACACACACACACACACACACACACACACACACACACACACACACACACACACACACATACGCAGATCTGTTTTTCTATCTGCCAGTGCAAAACTCACGTAATTTAGTAGCACTGAGTGGTGTTAAGAAACCATCAAACAAGATGCTGTCCAAAGTTCCTTAGTTACAGAGTGCCGTCTGCTTTTGCACACTGGTAAAAAAAAAAGCACTTATTTCAGTAGACTGAAAATTAATGTCTGTTTTTCTTAGTATTGACGATATCGACTGCTCCTTAAGAAACAGACTTCCCCACTTATTTACTCAAGTCTAAATAAAAAATGATAAAACCATGATTATGTTGTGTAGAGTTTTGTAGTCTGGCTTGTATGTTGTGGTGTGTTGGTGGTGATAGTGGTGATGGTGTTGGTGATGTGTGTGTGTGAATACTTTTATCTATCATTTTCTTTTTATCAAAATTGTACTTTGTCCGGAGTGGCATTTGGGTGATGGAGGACTGTCTAAGTCGCAAGGAATTATTGATTATTAGTAGCCTATTTTAAACATCATTTTACCGTATAGTAATCCAGAGGCCTGCTTGGCATGAAAGGCAGGTCTCCTGCTTTCCATTGTGACTGCAGACTCCATGTCTCGCTCGACAAAACTTTGTGCTTGCATCCTTCAGTCTATCCAGCTGTAAATGGTGCTTGACCTTGCTCAGGGTTGGAGAATGTAAAGAGCGAGGGAGAGGAGATGGGTTCCACCCTTATCTCTCCGATGGGGCATCAGTCTACTCACTTTCCTTAGGAGCTCGGAGTTATGGGACAGTGCTCAGCTTTAGAGAATGATATACAGCGCATGCGGCTCTCATAACTATCATAACGCAGTGTTTATTTTATAGACGGAATGTGATGATGTTACCTGCATGTTAAAAATATTCCCAGCAAACCTTTTGTTATAGGATGATTCGTAAATATGATTTTTTTTTTTTTTTTGTAGCCGTGGATTGTGTGAAATTCGATCTGCTCTTCCCGGGGACAAGGACAGTAAAGTACCTGCGGAACGGTGCCTCCCTCTTGCTATCTGTATTATTTATGCGTGTGGGTGTTTCCAGTACATTTTGCAAAGACAACTCTTTTTTGTCTTGTGTTCCTTTATGTGCGCTGAGTATGTGCTGCACACACCTCAACCATAGGACTGCAACCTAGAACGTCATTTAAGGTCTGATGGAAAGGGAGGAGAGAGCGGAGAGAGAAAAATCCTTGTTCAATCCATGTCTTGAGGAAGGACTTGTATTATCTTAGGCAGGGGTTTTTAACAACAAGGTCTTCACCATCCCTCAGTTAACATTTGCATGTTGCAGAATGATCAAAATGTCATCACCACGAATGAACAACGTCATACTGACAGGATGTATCTTTGCCTATTGCTCCATCTTCATCAAGGGCGCCGGGGCAGGCCATGGAGCCATAGGCTGTGAGGTAAAACTTTGCGTCATAATGTACGTCATTGTCGAAAAATTGAGGTAATGCATGTTACATTGTACACCATATTTTGTACGTCATTGTGGTAATACGTGAGATAATAATGTACATCGTTGCTGTAAGAATGTATGACGTAAATGCATGTCAAGAGTATGTTATGTTTCTGTTGTAGGAATGTGAGCGGTAATGATGTCAGAGTATACGCCATTTATTGTCCAGTGTGGTCGTCATGTTTGTTGCCGTTGTAGGCACGCCTGTAGTGTATGTCATTTTGATATGTACGTCATGATCTACATCTCTGCTATAAGAATGTATAACATGTGTGATGACAAGCTGATTTTAGAGTGTTTTATTTGATGATATACGTCATAACGTACAATCTGAGGAACAGACGTCATGTTGTACGTCACTGTGTCTAAGAATAGTGAAGTAACATGCGGGCGGGGTTAAAATCAGCCAAAGCATAATACTCAGCTTGTGCTACATCTATGTCAAGTTTACATCTCACAACACATTTAAAAAAGAAAATTCGATAGTCATGTAAAAATTAATGTTGCCAATGGATTTACTCTCAGAAACATTCCTATAAAACAAAATATCAGAAAGAGAAGTACTACAATGAAATGTAAAAGACGATTTAAAAAGGGTTTTATAGCAGTGCACATTTTTAATGACAAAGGGTCATTTCTATCACTTGAAAATTTCAAAAGAAAATACAAAATGAATGTACATTTTCTGGCTTTTAATGAATGCAAAAAGTCTGAATGCTTACAGCGTATTCAGGAACAGACAGAACTGACCTTACCATGTGGCAAAGCACATGATACTCCTTTATTACTGAAAACCATTTACTCTATGACCATTTATTCAGTACCACATGGAACACGCGTACACTACGAAATTTCAACAAATCATAATAAATTTCCCAGAGTCTTATTCTAAATGGACGGGGAAAGTGGGCACAGATATTCTGTTGAAAAAAGAGTATTTAAAAAATTCAACAAATGCGAGAGGATAGATAAAAAATAAACGAACATAAATGCGTGTTGTATACGGAATTTTGGAATTAACGTCGCCTGAAATGAAATGGGACTTACGAATAATTTTTGATGTCACTTTTGTTTGGAGACAGAAGTTAATGTAGATCACATATTTTGGGAATGTGTAGACCAGACGATTCTGGTCAAGGATTGAAGAAGTTTTGAAATCGTAATGTACTACATGTGCAACATTAGATTAGTTGAAAACGTGGTGCTGTTTGGTGTTGATAAAAATATACACACAGGTTTGGTATTTGTTTTGATAATCCTTCCTGGGAAACTGTACATTTATTAATGAACATTTGAAAAGACTGCCGAAACAACCGCTTTTTTAAGAAATCTTTACCGCCAAATAACAATAATGATAATAATGAAATCTATAAGTCACCAAATATTAATGTATAAATCAGATCAAGAGGCACTCTCATCATTCACCAAAATATTCACTCATAACGACTCAAGGGTATAATGACTACCGGACTAAACGCATCTCTCAGTAAAATGGCTACTCACTTGCGTAGTTTTCATTGGCGATCCGGCCGACTTCTTCAGCGCAGCTGCTGGATTGAGAACTGGCTTCAGTGCGCACCACCGTGAGCGAACTCACGACAGTGTGACTGAATGAGTGAGGAGTACACCGATGGCAGGTTGTGTCGGCCCCGGTCAAGGTTGAGGGTGGGGTTCCTTGCGGAGATGTAGACTGCCTCCTTTACTCCCCTCTGGAACCATCCTGCTTCTTTGTCGAGAACTTAAACATTGTCCTTTTCAAAGTGATGTTGGTGTGGGTCAGATGTTCCCCCACTGGAGAGGACTCGTGTTTGTGTTCTTTTAGTCTTTTGTGCAAGTTGCGCTCAGTTTCGCCAATGTAACTTTGGTCACAGTCCTGGCAGTCTATCTTGTATATCATCCCTGATTTGTCCAATTTGTCTGTTTTGTCTTTGGGGTGGACTAACTGGCTTCTGATGGTGTTAGTAGGCATGGCGTGGACACTGACTCCCAACTTCCTGATCTTCCTGCTGAGAGCCTCAGTGACGCCGCTGACGTACGGCATGGAGACGTGCCTTCTCGAAGGGGTTTGCCGTTCAGTAGAGGGGTGGGGTATGGTTTTCTTGCCCTCTGGGATATCCCAAGCCCACTTCTGGTATCCCGACACACTGAGTACTTTCTTGATGTGCTGCACCTCTTCTTCCCTAGCGGTGTCGGTAGAGCAGATGGTCTTCGCTCGGTGGGTGAGGGAGCGGATTACTCCAAGCTTGTGTTCCAGTGGCTGGTGACTGTCGAATTGTAGGTACTGGTCTGTGTGGTCGGCTTTCTGTGGACGGAGAAGGCGAGGCCTGTCTCGGTCCGGGTGATGCAGGTATCCAACATCGCGATGCTGCCGTTCTCTTCTACCTCGTAGGTGAACTTGATGGCAGGGTGTTGGTTGTTGAGGTGGTTCGTGAAGTCTTCGACCACCGATCTTTTCAGCACAGTCATAGTGTCGTCCATGTAGCGGCCCCAGTAGCGTGGAGGAGTGTGGAACGACGCCAAGGGTACTTAGAACATGCAAACTGGAAGGGGGAGAACAGGAGGGGAGTAGGACAAAAGGATGGGCACGTAGAGGGGGAAATCACTGCTGGACAGAAAGGTGTGTCAGCAAGTTAGACTTGAAGGAAGACAGAGTATGCGACTGTCGAATAGACATAGGAGGCTTATTCCAGTTGTATGGACCAGACAGAAAAAGAGCGGCAACCGACTGTGGAACGTATATATCGAGGAATTTTTAAGCATGTAGTACCAGAAGCAGAACAGAGAGATCGGGCAGGGGTGTGCATTCGGAAGTCCGTGCAAAGAAAAACGTGTGCAGTACCATTGATACATTTTTAACATAACGTATTGAGTTTGTATGCAAATACCACATTGATAACTTCAATGCAAAATTGACGTGGAAGTTTGTACTTCTTTACTGTAAAATGGTTGCCATCTCTTACCATTAATTAACATATAAACTTGACATTGTGTTTGTGAGGCATGAAATATCAATGTACAAGACAGTGAGTCTAATTTTTGATGAGCTACTCGTGTGTTCACCGATGTGCCCACCGATGTGCCATGTTTATTCATGTTTTTGATTTATAAATCTGTCTCATGCCTTCTTATCAGTCAGTAGACCAAGAACACCCTCACACGCTGGCACACACAAGCACACCTGCAGACATACTTATATACACACTCGCACACGCATACGCTCATGCACACACACGCGCATAAACACATAGGCGCATAGGATGTCAAATATATAAGGGACATCGGCACATACACCCCTCTGTCTTCATCACCCACCATTCATCTTCCAACCCAACCCCCAAAAAGACACACAATTACATAACGTTCAACTAGTTTTAAAAAAAGAGATGGACCCCAACTCCCCGGAAAAAAACTAAAAACAGCACCAGGTAGTGAAGACCGTGTGGATGTGTGCTTTCAGATCAGAACGACCTTGCTGGTGCTGGGTACCTCTTTGGTGTTCGGAGCCTTGTTCGCCAAGACCTGGCGAGTTCACGCCATCTTTGCCAATGTCAGACTGAAGAGAAGGGTAGGTCTGGCTGGGTCTGTCAGCATACCATTAGAATATGTCAACAAGAGAACAAAGAAACGAACACACACACACACACACACACACACACACACACACACACACACACACACAACACACACACACACACACACATACACACACGAACACACACACACACACACACACATATATATATATATATATACGAGTATGTATATATATATATATATATATATATATATATAATGTATATAGATAGATAGATGGATATAGATAGATAGATAGATAGAGAAGGGTTTGGTTAAAAATACTATGTAGGACTTTTGTGTTTGCTTTACGTGTGCGACTTTTAAATAAACGGTACTCACCACAATCAACTCTAGTGTCATATCCGTGATTATTCACCAAAAATAAACTGAAACCAATTCCGGTTGGCACTTTTTATCCATAAATATACATTGTCTTGACTTCAGGTTATAAGACTTTTACGTTGAATGCAAAAAAATAGATCACAAATTATGTAGTAAACTTTAAGAAGGGGGAAGGTTAATGCTGCAAATGTCCTTCTTTAGTGTCTTCTTTTTTTAACACAAGTTTCAATACTACTTCAGTACTAGCTGTCACAGAGTCGAATTGCTGGCGACTAAACCAGCACCCCCACCAGTCCTCTCAGGAGGATGGTGAGGAGGGTGGCTAGAAACCCTGGTGGAAATAAATTAGATCCATCAAAGGGCGCCAGCTCTGAAGAGCTACCCGCGGCCATCTAGCTAAGGGAGTAAACCCTGACAGTATATCCGGTGTGGGGCACCTAAGGCAGTTGGATGGCAAACTGTCACTTTCCGGCAGCTCCTGCGGCCGCGTTGGCACCAAAACGTAACAGCACAGCCCTGCTGTTCCTTTGGATCTGTCAGCGAGGTGGAGAGGGGGGACAAGTTGCATGGGCAACAGCCTGTCTTCCATATTACACTGCCCAGGCTTACATCCGTACATTCATCCACAAACACTCTGCACCTACGACCTGGAGAGGACACTCCAGCCTCGCTACTAACACTACGTCGGCACAACACGGGAAGCAACAGATATCGGTGATAAGTCATTGCTCAAATGGCATAGAGCTGACGCCAGGGGTTGCTTTTGATGGTGGGAGAGACCTTCGTGTCTTAATGGACAGTTACCGCCCGCCTAAGCTGGGCAGCCCCCAGCCAATCAGGTGCTGTCCCGCCACGACCTGCCTTCTTCATTGGGTGCATGAAGATTAGGCGAAAATCTAACAAGCAGGTCGTTAACTACCGCACCAGGCAAAAAGAAAAATTCAAATTCAAGAAACGGATCAGGAAAAGGATCAGTAGTGAAATTGGGCTGCTGGAATGTCCGAACGATGATGCCTGGGCTCTCCCAAGATCTGCAAGACATCAGCGACGCCAGAAAGACCGCCGTCATAAACAGCGAACTAAAGAGGCTCAATGTGGACATTGCCACTCTGCATGAAACACGGCTGGCTGACTCAGGAACACTAAAGGAAAGGAACTACACCTTCTTCTGGCAAGGAAAGAGTTCTGATGACCCAAGAGAGTACGGAGTAGGCTTTGCAGTAAGGAACAGCCTGCTGAACATGATTGAACCAGGCAGCGCGATTCAGAACGACTCTTGACTCTCCGCCTCAACACCACCGAAGGCTATGTCACTCTCTTCAGCGTTTATGCCCCAACTCTGTCTGCCTCTCCAGACACCAAGGATGAGTTGTACGAAAATCTTGCATCAACCATAAGGAACAACTTGTTCTCCTGGGCGACTTGTTCTCCCGGTTGGCACTTTTTATCCATAAATATACATTGTCTTGACTTCAGGTTATAAGACTTTTACGTTGAATGCAAAAAAATAGATCACAAGTTATGTAGTAAACTTTAAGAAGGGGGAAGGTTAATGCTGCAAATGTCCTTTAGTGTCTTCTTTTTTTAACACAAGTTTCAATACTACTTCAGTACTAGCTGTCACAGGGTCGAATTGCTGGCGACTAAACCAGCACCCCCACCAGTCCTCTCAGGAGGATGGTGAAGAGGGTGGCTAGAAACCCTGGTGGAAATAAATTAGATCCATCAAAGGGCGCCAGCTCTGAAGAGCTACCCGCGGCCATCTAGCTAAGGGAGTAAACCCTGACAGTATATCCGGTGTGGGGCCCCTAAGGCAGTTGGATGGCAAACTGTCACTTTCCGGCAGCTCCTGCGGCCGCGTTGGCACCAAAACGTAACAGCACAGCCCTGCTGTTCCTTTGGATCTGTCAGCGAGGTGGAGAGGGGGGACAAGTTGCATGGGCAACAGCCTGTCTTCCATATTACACTGCCCAGGCTTACATCCGTACATTCATCCACAAACACTCTGCACCTACGACCTGGAGAGGACACTCCAGCCTCGCTACTAACACTACGTCGGCACAACACGGGAAGCAACAGATATCGGTGATAAGTCATTGCTCAAATGGCATAGAGCTGACACCAGGGGTTGCTTTTGATGGTGGGAGAGACCTTCGTGTCTTAATGGACAGTTACCGCCCGCCTAAGCTGGGCAGCCCCCAGCCAATCAGGTGCTGTCCCGCCACGACCTGCCTTCTTCATTGGGTGCATGAAGATTAGGCGAAAATCTGACAAGCAGGTCGTTAACTACCGCACCAGGCAAAAAGAAAAATTCAAATTCAAGAAACGGATCAGGAAAAGGATCAGTAGTGAAACTGGGCTGCTGGAATGTCCGAACGATGATGCCTGGGGTCTCCCAAGATCTGCAAGACATCAGCGACGCCAGAAAGACCGCCGTCATAAACAGCGAACTAAAGAGGCTCAATGTGGACATTGCCACTCTGCATGAAACACGGCTGGCTGACTCAGGAACACTAAAGGAAAGGAACTACACCTTCTTCTGGCAAGGAAAGAGTTCTGATGACCCAAGAGAGTACGGAGTAGGCTTTGCAGTAAGGAACAGCCTGCTGAACATGATTGAACCAGGCAGCGCGGTTCAGAACGACTCTTGACTCTCCGCCTCAACACCACCGAAGGCTATGTCACTCTCTTCAGCGTTTATGCCCCAACTCTGTCTGCCTCTCCAGACGCCAAGGATGAGTTGTACGAAAATCTTGCATCAACCATAAGGAACAACTTGTTCTCCTGGGCGACTTCAACGCCAGAGTGGGTGCAGACAATGACTCATGGCCCTCCTGCCTCGGGTCCTCCTAATTTGCCTGCAGAAACTGGCTGAACGCGTCTACCCGGAATCACTGTGTGGTTTTCGAGCAGAGAGATCCACGGTAGACATGGTCTTTTCCCTTCGCCAAATCCAGGAGAAGTGCAGAGAGCTGCGGATGCCCCTGTATGTGGCATTCATTGACCTCACCAAGGCCTTTGACCTAGTCAGCAGAGATGGCCTTTTCAGGGCTCTCTGAAAAATTGGCTGCCCCCCAAACTGCACAGTTTAATTGATTCCTTCCATTCCAACATGAAAGGGACAGTGCTGTTCAACGGAAACCTCTCCAAGCCCTTCGACGTACGCAGCGGTGTGAAACAAGGCTGCATCCTGGCCCCAACCCTCTTTGGAATCTTCTTCGCTCTCCTCCTGAGGCATGCGTTCAGCACAGTGCAAGAAGGGATCCACCTGCGGACCAGATCAGACGTCAGGCTCTTCAACCTCGCCCGCCTCAGAGCAAGGACAAAGGTCCGTGAAGCCCTCATCAGAGACATGCTATTTGCAGACGATGCCGCAGTTGTGACCTATACTCAGTGGGACCTGCAGTCACTAATGGACCACTTCTCTCAGGCCTGCAAAGAGTTTGGTCTGACCATCAGTCTTAAGAAGACAAACGTCCTGGGCCAAGACACGCCATCTCCACCAGCCATCACCATTGATGACTACGAGCTTGAAGCCATCCATCAGTTCACATATCTTGGATCCACCATCACCGATAACCTCTCCCTTGACACAGAGATCGACAAGAGGATCGGGAAGGCAGCCACAACACTAGCCCACCTCACACAAAGGGTGTGGACAAATCCCAAGCTGACCACGAAGACAAAGATGGCTGTATACAACACCTGTGTCCTCAGCACCTTCCTGTATGGCAGCGAGGCGTGGACCACGCATGCTCATCAGGAGAAAAGGCTCAATACCTTCCACCTGAGAAGCCTACGGCGCATACTCGGCATTTCCTGGCAAGACAAGGTGACCAACACCGAAGTCCTGACCCACACTGGCCTCCCAACCATGCATACCATGCTGAGATAGCGTCGGCTGCACTGGTTGGGCCACGTTCGCCGCATGGAAGATTGTCGCATCCCAAAAGACATCCTTTATGGTGAGCTTGTCACAGGGCAGAGAAACATTGGCCGCCCACAGCTGAGATACAAAGACGTTTGCAAACGTGACATGAAGGTGCTTGAGATCCATACTGAGTCCTGGGAGGACCTCGCAGACGACCGCAACTGCTGGAGAACCACCCTCAAGAAATAGCTACGGATTGGTGAGGACAAACTGTCAGCTGCTGCAGCAGAAAAGCGAGTCCGCAGAAAAGGGATGACAGCCAACAGACCAACATCAGCATACACATGCGACCGCTGCGACAGAGACTGCCTCTCTCGCTTTGGTCTCTACAGTCACAGGCGACGGTGCTTGGACCAAGCAGACAGCCCAACTAGACATTAGAACGGATGTACTTTGTCCATGGTCAGCCATGACCGAGGGAGGCCTACTACATGTACTACTACAATACCATAAGCCTAGTTTTCTGCCCTACTACAACATGGACAGTGTCATATTTCCATTGATATTTTCAGAAAATGACTCTATACCTGTGACCTTGGTGTATTTATCAAATAGTGTGTATGGCTATCATACACTGGGTTAATCTAATTCCAGGAATATTTACTGAGTTACCAATTATCAGGAAACACCCGAGAATGCTGGGTTGGACCCAGAGCAATAATGCCTCGCCACCGGCCAGATAGTCACCTGCAGTCTTCTGGGCCACACGTCAAGCGGGAGCCATTTCGCCAGGCGAAAGGGAAGGGGGGAATCCATTTCGTTACATGACCCATTCGAACCCAGTCACCAGTCACCTTGTTATCAAGCCAAATGGCAAGGTGGGGAGATGACAGCCCCGGGACATAGTCACACAACGAGCACCACTCAGTCCAGCCCAGCCAATGTACCAAAAGAGAACGAAAGAACCAGTCTTTGCCTTACTTCGGGTCTTCCTGTCTTTACTGTGCAGCCAGTCAAGCCGCCAGCTCAACCCGGAACATATACGGAGCACTTAGTCTACACTAGCATGAATTTCAACGAGAACTTTCAGATGTGTGTTAAATTGAACTTTCCTACAGCTAATGGATGTGTCAAATTGTATTACATGCACATTCGCTCGTGTTTTTGTACTAAAGATTGTTTCTGCCCGACTCTAATATGAAAGCTACTATGTGAAATTTGCAGTCAAAAATTAGAGACGGTGCAAATGTCAACTTCATTTTCTTGATCATACTGACTCATTTTACCAATCAATACAGTTTTGTTTATCCGATACCCGACCGTACCATACCTTTTGAAATGCCGTGATCGTTACTACAGTCACTTTTTCATAGTGTCTTATCCCGATCCAACCCCGTGCAGAGATGCCGAGGGCTCTTTCAGTATAAATAATATCTCTCTAACTTGGGGAAATTGTGTGCCAGAAATGTACTCTTTTCTGTCGCGCCGTTCATTTCTATTTTACTCCTTTGCTTTCTGTCATCTCTTCTCTTTTCATGGTCTGTCTTGCTGGTTTATTCACCCATATTTTCCTTAAAAATGAAATTCGCTTCGAAGCTTGTCATAATCATCACCACTATTATTATTACACTGTATTGTTAATAATTATTACTATTATTGTTTTTGTTGTTTCCATTCATCATAGTATAGTACAAATGCTTGATTCATGCTCCAAACAATATTTCATGTACAGGTATTGGTTTTCAGATTCTGAGTGACGCCTGTCTGATTGGCTTGGTCTGTGTGCTGTTGCTGGTCAACCTGTCTGTCCTGATCGTGTGGTGGACTGTGGACTTGCGCACTGTCGAAGTCAGAAATGTAAACTCCGTCGAGGTGAGGCTTCAGACCAACACCACGTTTTTTACCGTGGACTGACGGAGCGAGGTAGTCAAGTGGTTTGGGTGTCACTGTCAGGCTGTACAATTCGTAGTGTCTGGGTTTAATCCTGCTAGGGTACCCGTTGGAGGAGATTTTTTCCCCAAATTTCTCAGGTCAATATGCGAGTACATTTGTTTGTGCCTGAACTCCGTTCATGAGTATATCACGTATGAGATGAAATATGCACGTTGATGACCCTTTCAGTTATGTGTGTGTGTGTGTGTGTGTGTGTGTGTGTGAGAGAGAGAGAGAGAGAGAGTTATGAAAACATAAAAACACCTGGCATGCTCATCCACCAAACATGGAGAATGCAGGCTTGTGCAACAGTTGAATTTCTGCACCTTGTGAGCCAGCTACGTGCCCACACACATCTGAGAAAACGTTGCCCGGAAAGACGGGGAACAAGCGTGAACTTTCCCTACAGGGTTACTGGGGATATTTCAATACAGACAGACACTAACCCCACCTTGAGGAAGTTCTGTGCCAGAAATTTCCTATTTTCTATCATTTTCTTTGTTTTTGTGTCTTCATTACTTCGTATCATCTCTTCTTTTCTCGTTTTCTGCCTTACCTGTCCATTCACCTGTATTTGTTCCTAGAAATTGTTGCACGTCTGTCTGTCTGTCTGTCTGTCCATCCGAATCTCTTTGTCTCATTCTCTCTCCAACCGAAGTCAGATTGTGCAGCAACATATGATACCTAGAACGACATGCATACAAACACCCCAGCCAGCATGCCTTAGATGGGTATGCTGACCATCTGAGCCATGACCAAACCTTAGATGGGTATGCTGACCATCTGAGCCATGACCAAACCTTAGATGGGTATACTGACCATCTGAGCCATGACCAAACTTTAGATGGGTATACTGAGCCATGACCAAACCTTATAATGGTATGCTGACCATCTGAGCCATGACCAAATCTTAGATGGGTATACTGACCATCTGAGCCATGACCAAACCTTAGATGAGTATACTGACCATCTGTGCCATGACCAAACCTCAGATGGTTATGCTGACCATCTAAGCCATGACCAAACCTTAGATGGGTATGCTGACCATCTGAGCCTGACCATCTGAGCCATGACCAAACCTTAGATGGGTACGGGTATGCTGACCATCTGAGCCATGACCAAAAGCAGAAGAAGAATCCGTGGCGTTCTGTTGGGTGAACTTATGATGTAAAGAAAGTCATCTGTTCTGTGCAGGAGTTTTCAAAACTGATCATACGGGTGGTCAGCTTGTCAACATGTAATGCATCCGTGTCTGAGGTAAATGCGAGTTGTCGGTGATTCATGGGGTCGGACGGACATGACGGTGGTCTCCTTATTGTCTTCACCTAGCTTATAGACAGCGGAGGCTTTGTGCATTTACTTGGGGGGGGGGGGGGGACTTTCTGTCATGTGAGACAAGTTTATACAGAGTAGCTAGTTGTGTTGTGATTCAGACCTTTAATTATTTATTTACTTTATGTATATGCTCACATATATTATATATATAGATACACAGATACACATGTCATTTACATGTAACCAAGATTATTCCAATGATAGGTTGATACAATACTAGTACAAAATATAGACAAGGTAAAACATAGGCCAGGTAGGGCCTCAGGATCTGGCCAGCTCATGGGTTTATGTGCCATGTCATGATCACCATACACATGGCATGTGTGACGTGAGTGCATATGGAATTCGTTCTGAGCGCGGAGACATCGTCTTGAGAAACTGAAACTGAAACTTACCGGATGATTGCTCACTCTGTCTGGCTCCATGACTGTGCAGTTACTGTTTAAGTAGGAGGCTTAGTAGGCAGTGTGCTTACTGAGTTGGATCCGAGCAGGCACTGTTAAACTCCACTGAAGTGACCCTGCAAGTGCAGAGTCTCCTTTGGTTAGTGGCCAGGCCAACCGAACAACATACCCGTCCACCCACTGACTAACCACTTAATATCCAACAACAAACCAGTTAACCTGCCAGTCAGCTAAATAATTAATCAGTCGCAGAGCCAACCATGGCAAGTTTTTCTACCTATGTTATTTTTTGTGTGTTTGTTTAAAGCCCAGCCGACTGCCTACAGCCATATCAGGGCTATAATAATTTCAAAGCATGCACCATACTTCAACAGGAAAAAAAGGAAAGAACATCAAATACACATATCAATGCATTCGCACACATAAACTAAGGAGATGGCCCTGGCGCTGACCATTCCGTCCAATTTATCGCACACGAGATTTAAAAAACAAACCTGAATACAAATTGAACAAAAAAGTTCTATGGACACTATAACATACATAAAAACGGGCCTAAATTATCTAAAATTGCTTCCGCATATATTATTTGTCGACACAAAAATGCACTTAATACATGTACCCAATTATCACTCCTAAAGTAGGTAAGACTTTATCGAACACATACAGGTGAATGAACTAACAAGGCAGAAAATGATAGGAAGAAATGACAAAAAGCAAAGGAACAAGGCAGAAAGAAAGAGTGACCGAAAAGAGGAAATTTCTAGCATAGAATTTTCAGATGGTGGGGATACTATTTATACTGAAAGAGCCCCCCGACATCCCCATGGGGGGAAGGTTTTTCTACTAATTCACTAACCAACCGGTTCACGTCACATTTCGGTTATTTCAAGAGGGGTTGCAGCACTCTGGTGATTTTATAGAAACTAAAAGTACTGACACATGAGTCATTTTGACCATACGTTTCGAGAGGATGGGGCAAAACGGATCCGAAACAGATCGTCTGTCATGGTAAACGTAGATCTCAAACGGCCCTAGGCACTGAGGTGAGCCCGACCGTTTAGGATGGGCCTAGATCATAATCTTCCAGCCAATCAACCAATCAGTTAGTCGCCATTGAGCCGACATCCATTTTGCAAATGGCGGCCTTCAGTAAAGCTGTGAAACTCGCCGATTCGGCGACGAAGTAGGCCTACTTGATACACTTTAATCAAGTTAGTAATGTTCTTTGGAATAGCCTAAGCAAAAAAGAAACAAAAAACAAAACAAGCAAAACAAAACAAAAATTACCGAGAGAAGGCAGTTATATGCGTTCTACGCCTTTGCTTCCAACGCCTGATAAGCAAAAAGCGAAACTGGCAGTGACCTTCACCGCACATCCGTTTCAAAAGGATTGTGTAGCTCTCCGTCCTTTTAACACTGAAAGGTCTGACCACACAGATTTAAATGGTTCTCCTCAAACCATACGGGCTGAGCTGCTTAATACCACATATAGCATGTGATGGGAAGGGTCCAAAATAATCGGGCATGTACCACGAGCTGTGAATAAACGCTCCATGTTGGCGAGGTCTTGGGTTTACAAATCAATGTTTTCTAGTGTGTTTTTTTCTTTCTTTGTTTTTGTTTATTTCTTTGTTGGCTGTCTTGTTTTCAGTCACAGTGGATTTGCCGTGTGAAACCTCGACTGTTCTTTCCAGTGAAAGTGCGCTGCCTCACTGCCGTCCTTTTTTTCTTATACCAATTAACTTAAGAGACTACCTAATTGCATTGATGTTAAGATCCTACTTCTTTACTTCGATACTTAATTAACAACCGACTGAAAGACTACCATCAAAATCACTCGATACTGAAAGACAAGTATCAAAATTACCACATAAAGTCTGGTGTCAGGGGCAGGAGCTGGAGGAACGGAAAATCATGTCTTAACTGGGATTTGAATACAGATATTCAGCTTGACATTAGCTTCTAGGCCACCATTCCATTTGATAGCGATCAATGAGCTCAGTCTATCACGCACGACTTGGACAACCCTCCTAAATGCCGCTCAGGTCTCTCTACAATGTACAGTACAAAGAAATATGACCTGAAAATAACTATATAGATATTGCGTCGCTCTCTCTTTTTATCTCTCACGCACATATTCAGGCACACGCAGGCACAAACACACACACACACACACATACATGCACACACCCCACAACAAGACACGAAACCTACGCTACATAGATCCGAATTCACAGAACGTGGTTACAGTTCTACTTTCTCATTGGTTTGGAGTAATTAGGCGGAGAGGTCTGGCTGACCTACATGGTTTTTAATCGGATTTTGAAAACAGGGAGAGAACGGGTGTCATGGATTGTCGAAGGCACTGAGTTCCAAACGACAATCTGCCATCCTAGATTGCATATTTGCTGATAAGCTAACCGACCATTGTGTGTCTAGAGATCGGGTGCAAGAGATGATGTGAAGGTGACGTTTAAGGAGCGACATTGTACGTCCACCCATGAGCTGAAATTCCTGGGGACTCTGTATGCAATCCATGCTCTGCTCTTGCTCGCGGGAGTCTTCATCGCTTTTGAGACTCGAAAGGTGAGAGATGTGGAGACATTGGACGTGGAAGAGTCGTGGATGGTTGTGTGCGTATGTGTGAGTGTGAGTGCACGTGCAAGAGTGCGCGCATGTGTTCCTTGGTCTGCACTTACTGATGGGAGTTTCGTCACTCTTATGTCAATTGGAATGGCTGTGAGAAAGTGGGAGGTTGGGTTGGGCGCTTGTGTGCATGTGTGTGTGATTGTGCGCGATATACTTGTATGTATGCGTGTGCGTGGATGCATGATGTGTGTGTGTGTGTGCATGCACGCTGTTTACATTTGTGTGCGTGTCTTTTGCCTCTGTCCCGACGTCTGTTTGTCATAAGTGTGTGTGTATGTGTGTGTCTTTTGCTTCTTTCCCTCTCTCTGTGTATCATAAACACCCTCAATGATCTTCACTTGATTTGATGGAGATTCAAATCTAAATCTCCAAGTCTTTTGCCCTCAGCAGATACCAGTGTTATGGGGCTGGTCTGAACCCCCAGGGACTAATGCACGGTGAGCCTTCAGTAAATTGGAAAAGCCCAGGTCGACAGCTGACTCACCCAGAAACACTGTCTTCTGGAAGAACCCAGGGTTCAACATGTCATTTGGAAAACAACTGAATAATTGAGGGAAGACTGCACAAAATAACCGATGACTGTAGAGAACCCAGTGCCACGTTAGGAGTATAGAGGATTAAGTCAAGACAAGTTGGCACTTAAAAGATTTGCAAGCTTGGCCTGAACGCACAACACATGAATTCAAAAACAAGAACAGCGTATGCTTTTTACAGAGGCAGATGGAGACGTGGATTCTTATTTATCTATCCATGTGGGCCAATGTTGTTCAGCATATGCTTTTCACAGAGGCTGATGGAGACGTGGAATCATATTTATCTGTCCATGTGGGCAAACGTTGTTCAGCATATGCTTTTCACAGAGGCTGATGGAGACGTGGATCCTTGTTTATCTGTCCATGTGGGCCAACATTGTTCAGCATATTCTGACAAAGGCTGATGGAGACGTGGATTCTTATTTATCTGTCCATGTGAGCCAACATTGTTCAGCATATTCTTTTGACAGAGGCTGATGGAGACGTGGATTCTTATTTATTTGTCCATGCAGGCCAACATTGTTCGGCATATGCTTTTGACAGAGGCTGATGGAGACGTGGATTCTTATTTATCTGTCCATGTGGGCCAACATTGTTCAGCATATTCTTTTGACAGAGTCTGATGGAGACATGGATTCTTATTTATCTGTCCATGCGGGCCAACATTGTTCGGCATATGCTTTTGACAGAGGCTGATGGAGACGTGGATTCTTATTTATCTGTCCATGTGGGCCAACATTGTTCAGCATATTCTTTTGACAGAGGCTGATGGAGACGTGGATTCTTATTTATCTGTCCATGTAGGCCAACATTGTTCGGCATATGCTTTAAACAGAGGCTGATGGAGACGTGGATTCTTATTTATCTGTCCATGTAGGCCAACATTGTTCGGCATATGCTTTTGACAGAGTCTGATGGAGACGTGGATTCTTATTTATCTGTCCATGCGGGCCAACATTGTTCAGCATATGCTTTTGATAGAGGCTGATGGAGACGTGGATTCTTATTTATCTGTCCATGTGGGCCAACATTGTTCAGCATATGCTTTTCACAGAGGCTGATGGAGACGTGGAATCATATTTATCTGTCCATGTGGGCAAACGTTGTTCAGCATATGCTTTTCACAGAGGCTGATGGAGACGTGGATCCTTGTTTATCTGTCCATGTGGGCCAACATTGTTCAGCATATTCTGACAAAGGCTGATGGAGACGTGGATTCTTATTTATCTGTCCATGTGAGCCAACATTGTTCAGCATATTCTTTTGACAGAGGCTGATGGAGACGTGGATTCTTATTTATTTGTCCATGCAGGCCAACATTGTTCGGCATATGCTTTTGACAGAGGCTGATGGAGACGTGGATTCTTATTTATCTGTCCATGTGGGCCAACATTGTTCAGCATATTCTTTTGACAGAGGCTGATGGAGACATGGATTCTTATTTATCTGTCCATGCGGGCCAACATTGTTCGGCATATGCTTTTGACAGAGGCTGATGGAGACGTGGATTCTTATTTATCTGTCCATGTGGGCCAACATTGTTCAGCATATTCTTTTGACAGAGGCTGATGGAGACGTGGATTCTTATTTATCTGTCCATGTAGGCCAACATTGTTCGGCATATGCTTTAAACAGAGGCTGATGGAGACGTGGATTCTTATTTATCTGTCCATGTAGGCCAACATTGTTCGGCATATGCTTTTGACAGAGTCTGATGGAGACGTGGATTCTTATTTATCTGTCCATGTGAGCCAACATTGTTCAGCATATTCTTTTGACAGAGGCTGATGGAGACGTGGATTCTTATTTATCTGTCCATGTGAGCCAACATTGTTCAGCATATTCTTTTGACAGAGGCTGATGGAGACGTGGATTCTTATTTATCTGTCCATGTGGGCCAACATTGTTCAGCATATTCTTTTGACAGAGGCAGATGGAGACGTGGATTCTTATTTATTTGTCCATGCGGGCCAACATTGTTCGGCATATGCTTTTGACAGAGGCTGATGGAGACGTGGATTCTTATTTATCTGTCCATGTGGGCCAACATTGTTCAGCATATGCTTTTCACAGAGGCTGATGGAGACGTGGATTCTTACTTATCTGTCCATGTGGGCCAACATTGTTCGGCATATGCTTTTGACAGAGGCTGATGGAGACGTGGATTCTTATTTATCTGTCCATGTAGGCCAACATTGTTCGGCATATGCTTTTGACAGAGGCTGATGGAGACGTGGATTCTTATTTATCTGTCCATGTGAGCCAACATTGTTCAGCATATTCTTTTGACAGAGGCTGATGGAGACGTGGATTCTTATTTATCTGTCCATGCGGGCCAACATTGTTCAGCATATTCTTTTGACAGAGGCTGATGGAGACATGGAGTCTTATTTATCTGTCCATGCGGGCCAACATTGTTCAGCATATTCTGACAGAGGCTGATGGAGACGTGGATTCTTATTTATCTGTCCATGTGGGCCAACATTGTTCAGCATAGACTTTTGACAGAGTCTGATGGAGACGTGGATTCTTATTTATCTGTCCATGTGGGCCAACATTGTTCAGCATATTCTTTTGACAGAGGCTGATGGAGACGTGGATTCTTATTTATCTGTCCATGCGGCCAACGTTGTTCAGCATATGCTTTTGACAGAGGCTGATGGAGACGTGGATTCTTATTTATCTGTCCATGTGGGCCAACATTGTTCAGCATATTCTTTTGACAGAGGCTGATGGAGACATGGATTCTTATTTATCTGTCCATGTGAGCCAACATTGTTCAGCATATTCTTTTGACAGAGGCAGATGGAGACGTGGATTCTTATTTATCTGTCCATGTGGGCCAACATTGTTCAGCATATTCTTTTGACAGAGGCTGATGGAGACGTGGATTCTTATTTATCTGTCCATGTGGGCGAACATTGTTCAGCATATGCTTTTGACAGAGGCTGATGGAGACGTGGATTCTTATTTATCTGTCCATGTGAGCCAACATTGTTCAGCACATGCTTTTGACAGAGGCTGATGGAGACATGGATTCTTATTTATCTGTCCATGTGGGCCAACATTGTTCAGCATATGCTTTTGACAGAGGCTGATGGAGACGTGGATTCTTATTTATCTGTCCATGTGGGCCAACATTGTTCATTTTGTTCCTACATGAGCACAACCAAGAGCTTTGGGTGTTTACTCTTTGCTGGTGTTATTGTTGTTGCTGTTGTTATATGGGTGTTTCCCCTTTGCTGGTGTTGTTGTTGCTGTTGTTGTAGCTGTTGTCGTTGGCCATCATGCTGTGTCGATATGGGTGTGTGTGTATGAATGTATGTGTGTATGTCTGTATGCGGGCATGTGGATATATGCATGTATTTACTGTTATGTTATTTTCGTCTCTTACCTGTTTATTTATCTACATACTCTTTTATTTTGTATTTATTTAGTCACCTACTTAATTACTTATTCACTGACTTACTCACTCACGCACTCACTTACTTGCTTACTTACTTACTCACTTACCTATCTATGATTAAGAAAACATTGTCTTCACCTAGTTGATAGACAGCTGAGCATTTGGGCATTTACTGAGGGGGGGGGGGGATCTGCCAAGTGAGACGAGTTTTTAGAGAATAACTAGTTGTTTTGTGATTCAGACCTTTAATTATTTATCCTTTTACTTTATATGTATGTTCCTTTTTTTAAGGTAAGATACACACATACACATGTCATTTACATGTAACCAAGATTATTCCAGCGGAAGGCTGCTAAAATACCAGTATAAAATATAGACTAAGTAAAACATAGTCTAGGTAGGGCCTCAGGACCTGGCCAGCTCATGGGTTTATGTGCAGGCTTAAGGCTTGTGCCATGATCGCCATACACATGGCACCTGTGACGTTAGTGCATATGGAATTCGTTCCGAGCGCGGAGACGTCATCTTGAGAAACTGGAACTGAAACAGCTTGGTGGGCCCATAGGAACCACTTCTGGCAGCAGTGAAATAACATAAGCTTCCATGGTCTGACCAGTCATGTGCCATTACACACTACCCACGAGCATCCAGTAGGTACCCTGAAAGGGACCGTCATCAGGAACAGTCGAGGAAGAGCTTGGTCAGCAACGTCAAAAAGCTGATCAACTTCAGTATGCATGAACAGCTTGCTGTTGTACCCCAGAGCCAGATAGATGATCCTGTCAGCTACTGCATCCCGTAAGTCCCCTTAAAACCACAGTTGTCACTGGATTAGAATACTGCAGGTAGGGTCTTTATTATCTGCACACATGCGTTTCAAGAGCTGGGCGACTTTCAGTACGTTGGGATGTTTACAGAATGGCTGTTCTGTTCATAACTGCGGCGGTGCTGCCATCATTATTATGATCGTTATCAGTGCTCTGGATTCAATTTTAGATTCAGTTTGGTCAAGGAGGCATCACCATCTTCTGAACCTTGCATACACACTAACACCACACGTGCCATTTGATGGAAGAGGATTCAAAATACATGTATAAATTGCAAATGCCACCAGCTTGCGTATCAACTGCATGTGCAGGCGAGGCCTTGAAGAACAAAACCACAGCAGAAAAGTGAACCCTTAACCTTGTCTCCCTCATAGCAGAAGTGTATACTGACCATTACACTACCAAGAAAAACTTGAAAACCATGTGGCTGGACATAAGATCGAACTCACAATCTCCACGTAGAATCCACAAGCACGGTGCTCTAACCATTGTAACGAACGGCCTTTGGCTTTTAACATATTACCAGGTTCGTCGTAATCTGCGCAGGTGCATTTTCCTGAGCTGAACGACTCCAAGTACATAGGGATGAGCATCTACAACGTGGCTTTACTCTCCATCCCCGCCATGGTTTTGGGAGTGGCTTTGAACCCTGCTGTGGACCTTAAGTACGCCATTGAGTCAACCCTGGTCCTGCTCGGTAATACCGTCACCCAGTGCCTTATCTTTGTGCCCAAGGCAAGTGCTGTCTCAGGCAGCTCTGTCTGTGTTTGTCTGTAATTATCTTTATCCGTCTGTCTATCTCTGTCTGTCTCTCTCTCTGTGTCTCTCCTTATATTCTCGGAGCCAGTTAAAAAAAATTCAGTGTACTTATCTTTCAGCTTTGAAAATAAGGATTTATTCCACCCTCTTCTCCCTACCCCGCTCACTCACGTGCGCACACATCCACATACACACGTATTCTCTCTCTTTCTCTGCTCCCTGTCTCTGTCTGTCTCTCTGTCTTTCTGTCTGTCTCTCTCTTTCTCTCTGTCTCTCTGTGCGCTCCCTCTGCATATGCACACGCTCCCTTTTTTCTTTCTTTCTTATAATACACATGTGTAATGAGATTATTACTTTAATGTTTGTGTTTAGTAACGGTGAGTATTACCTGAAGTGTTTGTGTTTAGTAATATCATTTATGAACTGGAATACGTCTTTGTGTCTCTGCGGGCTTTGTGGGTTGGCTTCCCACCTTGCCTTTGATAACATGCCACGAGTTTTTCAAATGAAAGATGCTCCCAGGATTCACCGAAAGGGGGAGAGAATGATGAATCCATCGGCACTGACTCCATCACGACTGGAAACGCACAACGGACCATGATTAATGACCAGTTGGAATTTCCGTGTGCGTGTGGAAGGAGATTCACCACCAAACGCGGCATGAAGATCCACAGGACAAAAATGGGCTGTTTGAAGTCACATACGAACCAGCAGCAGCGCACTGCGATAGCAGGTGAGACGTTGGATGACCAAGGCCAGGAATTAAACCATAGTGCCAAGGACATCCACGCTGACGGTTCTGATGCGGATTTTGCACAAGCTCTTAACGCCAAACGTGGAAAACTCAATTTGCCGCCTGCCGGTGCAAAAGAACAATGGGAGAAATTAGATGAGGAACTTGTCCTTAAGCTGAATGCGCTAATAGGGAACAGTACGCTGGAACACAAACTTGACTCATACGGAGACATCATATACTCTATCTGCAGGGACACTTATGGAGTGAAGCAGCCAAAGACAAAAACGCCTCCCCAGAAATCCAGAAGACAGCAACAGATGGAGAGCATCCGGAGGGAGAAAAGGAAGCTTAAAAAGCGAATGAAAACTGCCTCAGAATTCGAGAAGCAAGGGCTCCTGGAACTCTGGAAAGATCTGAAGGCCAAACACAATGCTCTCAGCAAAGTGGAATCAGCAAGGCGAAGAAAGAGCAAAAAGAAGAAGACTCAAGATCGTTTCTTCAAAGATCCCTTTGACTTTTCAAGAAAGCTGTTTGAACAACCCAAATCAGGGACTCTCACAGTGGGCAAGGAAACCCTAGAGCAGCATCTCAGGGAAACATATTCCGATTCTCAGCGCGAGGCACCACTTGAAATCCAGAATCTGGTTTGGCCTGCAGCGCCAGAAGGAAAATTCAATAACAAACCACCAACACTGGATGAAGTGAAGAACGTAGTAAAGAAAGCCAGAGCCAAGTCAGCACCTGGACCAAACGGAATACCATACCTGCTCTACAAGAAATGCCCAAAAGTGCTCGAGTGGCTCCACAAGATGATTCGATCAGCATGGAGGAACCAGAAGATCAGCGACCAATGGATGAGAGCTGAAGGAGTGTACATTCCGAAGGAGCAGAACTCCAGCAGCATCAATCAGTTCAGGCCAATATCACTTCTGAACGTCGAGGGGAAAATCTTCTTCTCTGTTATGGCAGCAAGACTGACAAAATACCTGACTGAAAACAAGTATCTGGATATGTCAGTCCAAAAGGGAGGCATACCAGGAATGACTGGATGCTTGGAACATGCCACGTTGATTTGGGATGCCATCCAAAAAGCAAGAACAGAGAAAAGAGACATTGACGTAGTTTG
The DNA here is from genome assembly GCA_030674185.1 of Monoplex corrugatus. Lineage (NCBI taxonomy): Eukaryota > Metazoa > Mollusca > Gastropoda > Littorinimorpha > Ranellidae > Monoplex > Monoplex corrugatus. The sequence goes on from JAPXFY010000017.1 coordinate 47,654,780, forward strand.
GCTTGATCTGGCGAATGCATATGGATCAGTTCCACACGATATGATCCAGCTGGCTCTTGAAATGTATCACATCCCAGAAAACATCCGAACAATGCTGAGGAAGTATTTCCAAGGGTTCTCAATGCGGTTCTCTACCAAAGAATACACCACGGATTGGATAGACCTAGAGGTGGGCATTGCAATGGGCTGTGCAATCTCTCCCATACTGTTCGTGTTGGCAATGGAAGTCATCTTGAAAGCTGCAATGAAGAGTTCAGGTCCAGTGAATCTGGGAGATGGATACCAGATGCCTCCTCTGAAAGCTTTTATGGATGACACAACAGTCTTGTCCACGGATGAGGAAGAGACACACCAAATCTTAAAGCAGCTGGATGAGCTGGTGGCCTCTTCAAGAATGAGGTTCAAACCTAAGAAATCCCGAAGTCTCTCACTGCGAAAAGGAAAAGTGGCAGATTCAGTCAAATTCATGGTAGCCAACCAAGCCATCCCCACTGTCACAGAAGAGCCAGTAAAAAGTCTCGGAAGATGGTATGATGACTCCCTGAAAGACACACAAAGGGGATGTGAAACCAAGCAAACAGCAGAAGAAGGCCTGAAGAAAATAGATAACTGCGGACTGCCAGGCAAATACAAAGTCTGGTGTCTACAGTTCATGCTGATACCAAAGCTGCTGTGGCCACTGCTAATCTATGACATTTGCACCAGCACAGTCGAAGCAATGGAAGCCAAAATCAACAAATACACAAGAAAATGGCTCGGTGTCCCACTGGTCTCACCGATGTTGCATTCTACTGTCGTCAAGCAATGCTGAAGCTACCTCTCAAATCCATAGTGGAGGAATACAAAGTTGGAAAAGCAAGACTGTTGAGCATGCTGGAGGAATCGGAAGACAATATCGTGAGATCAGTTCATCCAAAGCTGAGAACTGGCAGAAAGTGGAAAGTCCAAGAGGCTGTAAACAATGCCAAGAGAAACCTCAGCATCAAAGAAATAATTGGACACACGCAAACCAACAGACAGGGACTGGGAGCAACAAAAATGCAGTGGTGGTCCAAAGCCAAAGGGAAGGAAAAAAGAGACATGATCATACAGGAGTTGAAGGAAGAAGAAGATGTCAAAAGAGTGCAGAAGGCAGTCCAGCAAGGTCAACAGGGGCAATGGACAACATGGGACAGTGCACTCCAAAGAAGTCTCAGCTGGAACGATATGTGGCACATGGCTCCTCTAAGGATAAGCTTCCTCCTCAGATCTGTATATGACCTGCTCCCCTCGAATGCAAACTTAGTGAAATGGGGGAAAGCAGACGACCCAGCATGTCCGCTCTGTCAGAAGAAACAAACAGTGGAACATGTCCTAAGCTCTTGCAAAGTAGCGCTAGCCCAAGGAAGGTATACATGGAGGCACAACCAAGTTCTGAAAGTGATCACAGATGTGGTTAGCGAAAAAACCATGACCCCAAACGCACCAATTGCTATGACAACGTTCTACAAAGCAGGAGGGAAACAGGTCTGGCCCGAAAGTGCTATGACAACCAGCACATTGCCAAAGGGTCTTCTGGATGGAGCAATCGACTGGGAGTGTACAGCAGACCTCCCAGAGTGGAGAAATTACCCAGATGTCATCAGCAAGACAGGCATGAGACCAGACATCGCTCTCCACTCTGACTCCTCGAAACAAGTGATTCTGATAGAACTCACTGTGCCATACGAAAGCAGAATGGAAGAAGCACATATCTACAAGACCGAAAAATACGCCGGTCTTGCCAGCACCCTGAAGAAAGCAGGTCTGCGGGTCAAAATCTTCGCCATAGAGGTCGGGGCAAGAGGGTTTGTGGGCACCTCCGCTTATGATCTCATGAAACAACTCGCCATTTCTGGGAAGAAGAGGACTAGAGCCCTTAAAGCGATGGCAGAGGCAGCAGAAAGGAGCTCAAGCTGGATCTGGGCAAGGAGGAACGAAAAAAGTGAACTTCATAAGGATTAAATTCCCTACAGATGATGTGTGCCCCGTTAGCACATTGGTAAAACCGCGTACCGCAGTTCTGAAGCGCAGAATCGCCCAGGTTCGATCCCCGGCGTGGGAAAAAAAAAAAAAAAATAGACAACAGCAGAAGGGCATCCAGGAGTCATGACCTGGATGTGGCCCGGCCCCCCGAGAGTGTAAGGAATTCAGGGCCGAAACACTTGTCTAAAGGGGGTTACTTCTCTGAAGACCTTCTGTTGTCTAGCTCTCCCTAGAGTTTCTTTCTACCTGCACATGGTCAGTCCATTGACTTCCGGGAATAGTTCGGAGGACATTCGGGAAAGACCGAAGGACACTGGGAAAGACTAGATCTGCGGGCTTTGTGGGTTGGCTTCCCACCTTGCCTTTGATAACATGCCACGAGTTTTTCAAATGAAAGATGCTCCCAGGATTCACCGAAAGGGGGAGAGAATGATGAATCCATCGGCACTGACTCCATCACGACTGGAAACGCACAACGGACCATGATTAATGACCAGTTGGAATTTCCGTGTGCGTGTGGAAGGAGATTCACCACCAAACGCGGCATGAAGATCCACAGGACAAAAATGGGCTGTTTGAAGTCACATACGAACCAGCAGCAGCGCACTGCGATAGCAGGTGAGACGTTGGATGACCAAGGCCAGGAATTAAACCATAGTGCCAAGGACATCCACGCTGACGGTTCTGATGCGGATTTTGCACAAGCTCTTAACGCCAAACGTGGAAAACTCAATTTGCCGCCTGCCGGTGCAAAAGAACAATGGGAGAAATTAGATGAGGAACTTGTCCTTAAGCTGAATGCGCTAATAGGGAACAGTACGCTGGAACACAAACTTGACTCATACGGAGACATCATATACTCTATCTGCAGGGACACTTATGGAGTGAAGCAGCCAAAGACAAAAACGCCTCCCCAGAAATCCAGAAGACAGCAACAGATGGAGAGCATCCGGAGGGAGAAAAGGAAGCTTAAAAAGCGAATGAAAACTGCCTCAGAATTCGAGAAGCAAGGGCTCCTGGAACTCTGGAAAGATCTGAAGGCCAAACACAATGCTCTCAGCAAAGTGGAATCAGCAAGGCGAAGAAAGAGCAAAAAGAAGAAGACTCAAGATCGTTTCTTCAAAGATCCCTTTGACTTTTCAAGAAAGCTGTTTGAACAACCCAAATCAGGGACTCTCACAGTGGGCAAGGAAACCCTAGAGCAGCATCTCAGGGAAACATATTTCGATTCTCAGCGCGAGGCACCACTTGAAATCCAGAATCTGGTTTGGCCTGCAGCGCCAGAAGGAAAATTCAATAACAAACCACCAACACTGGATGAAGTGAAGAACGTAGTAAAGAAAGCCAGAGCCAAGTCAGCACCTGGACCAAACGGAATACCATACCTGCTCTACAAGAAATGCCCAAAAGTGCTCGAGTGGCTCCACAAGATGATTCGATCAGCATGGAGGAACCAGAAGATCAGCGACCAATGGATGAGAGCTGAAGGAGTGTACATTCCGAAGGAGCAGAACTCCAGCAGCATCAATCAGTTCAGGCCAATATCACTTCTGAACGTCGAGGGGAAAATCTTCTTCTCTGTTATGGCAGCAAGACTGACAAAATACCTGACTGAAAACAAGTATCTGGATATGTCAGTCCAAAAGGGAGGCATACCAGGAATGCCTGGATGCTTGGAACATGCCACGTTGATTTGGGATGCCATCCAAAAAGCAAGAACAGAGAAAAGAGACATTGACGTAGTTTGGCTTGATCTGGCGAATGCATATGGATCAGTTCCACACGATATGATCCAGCTGGCTCTTGAAATGTATCACATCCCAGAAAACATCCGAACAATGCTGAGGAAGTATTTCCAAGGGTTCTCAATGCGGTTCTCTACCAAAGAATACACCACGGATTGGATAGACCTAGAGGTGGGCATTGCAATGGGCTGTGCAATCTCTCCCATACTGTTCGTGTTGGCAATGGAAGTCATCTTGAAAGCTGCAATGAAGAGTTCAGGTCCAGTGAATCTGGGAGATGGATACCAGATGCCTCCTCTGAAAGCTTTTATGGATGACACAACAGTCTTGTCCACGGATGAGGAAGAGACACACCAAATCTTAAAGCAGCTGGATGAGCTGGTGGCCTCTTCAAGAATGAGGTTCAAACCTAAGAAATCCCGAAGTCTCTCACTGCGAAAAGGAAAAGTGGCAGATTCAGTCAAATTCATGGTAGCCAACCAAGCCATCCCCACTGTCACAGAAGAGCCAGTAAAAAGTCTCGGAAGATGGTATGATGACTCCCTGAAAGACACACAAAGGGGATGTGAAACCAAGCAAACAGCAGAAGAAGGCCTGAAGAAAATAGATAACTGCGGACTGCCAGGCAAATACAAAGTCTGGTGTCTACAGTTCATGCTGATACCAAAGCTGCTGTGGCCACTGCTAATCTATGACATTTGCACCAGCACAGTCGAAGCAATGGAAGCCAAAATCAACAAATACACAAGAAAATGGCTCGGTGTCCCACCTGGTCTCACCGATGTTGCATTCTACTGTCGTCAAGCAATGCTGAAGCTACCTCTCAAATCCATAGTGGAGGAATACAAAGTTGGAAAAGCAAGACTGTTGAGCATGCTGGAGGAATCGGAAGACAATATCGTGAGATCAGTTCATCCAAAGCTGAGAACTGGCAGAAAGTGGAAAGTCCAAGAGGCTGTAAACAATGCCAAGAGAAACCTCAGCATCAAAGAAATAATTGGACACACGCAAACCAACAGACAGGGACTGGGAGCAACAAAAATGCAGTGGTGGTCCAAAGCCAAAGGGAAGGAAAAAAGAGACATGATCATACAGGAGTTGAAGGAAGAAGAAGATGTCAAAAGAGTGCAGAAGGCAGTCCAGCAAGGTCAACAGGGGCAATGGACAACATGGGACAGTGCACTCCAAAGAAGTCTCAGCTGGAACGATATGTGGCACATGGCTCCTCTAAGGATAAGCTTCCTCCTCAGATCTGTATATGACCTGCTCCCCTCGAATGCAAACTTAGTGAAATGGGGGAAAGCAGACGACCCAGCATGTCCGCTCTGTCAGAAGAAACAAACAGTGGAACATGTCCTAAGCTCTTGCAAAGTAGCGCTAGCCCAAGGAAGGTATACATGGAGGCACAACCAAGTTCTGAAAGTGATCACAGATGTGGTTAGCGAAAAAACCATGACCCCAAACGCACCAATTGCTATGACAACGTTCTACAAAGCAGGAGGGAAACAGGTCTGGCCCGAAAGTGCTATGACAACCAGCACATTGCCAAAGGGTCTTCTGGATGGAGCAGTCGACTGGGAGTGTACAGCAGACCTCCCAGAGTGGAGAAATTACCCAGATGTCATCAGCAAGACAGGCATGAGACCAGACATCGCTCTCCACTCTGACTCCTCGAAACAAGTGATTCTGATAGAACTCACTGTGCCATACGAAAGCAGAATGGAAGAAGCACATATCTTCAAGACCGAAAAATACGCCGGTCTTGCCAGCACCCTGAAGAAAGCAGGTCTGCGGGTCAAAATCTTCGCCATAGAGGTCGGGGCAAGAGGGTTTGTGGGCACCTCCGCTTATGATCTCATGAAACAACTCGCCATTTCTGGGAAGAAGAGGACTAGAGCCCTTAAAGCGATGGCAGAGGCAGCAGAAAGGAGCTCAAGCTGGATCTGGGCAAGGAGGAACGAAAAAAGTGAACTTCATAAGGATTAAATTCCCTACAGATGATGTGTGCCCCGTTAGCACATTGGTAAAACCGCGTACCGCAGTTCTGAAGCGCAGAATCGCCCAGGTTCGATCCCCGGCGTGGGAAAAAAAAAAAAAAAATAGACAACAGCAGAAGGGCATCCAGGAGTCATGACCTGGATGTGGCCCGGCCCCCCGAGAGTGTAAGGAATTCAGGGCCGAAACACTTGTCTAAAGGGGGTTACTTCTCTGAAGACCTTCTGTTGTCTAGCTCTCCCTAGAGTTTCTTTCTACCCGTCTTGTTTGTTTTTGTTTTTATGTATATATGTTTATCTGTTTAAAGCTCTTCAGATTAGTAGCTTGGTATTTTATTATTGTTCTTTTTCGTAATATTTAATTTGTTTTATTTTGATCTTGTAGACTACATTCAAACAACGGTAGACGTGGAAAATTAACTATAAACTGTTGTGTCATTGTCTTTACTGTCGGAAAATGAATACTAATCAGTTAATCAGTCTGTCTCTCTCTTTCTCTCTCTCTCTCTCTCTCTCTCTCTCTCTCTCACTCTCTCTCTCACTCTCTCTCTCGCTCTCTCTCTCTCTCTCTCTCTCTCTCTCTCTCTCTCTCTCTCGCTCTCTCTCTCTCTCTTCATTCCTGTGGAAGGTTGGGACTAAACGTTAATCTTGTAAAGACAAAAGTGATGGCTTTTAGAAAAGGGGGCCACCTTTCATTAGAGGAAAGATCGTTTTATGGATATGAGAAACTAGATGTTGTAAATTCTTATAAGTACCATGGTATAACCATGTCAACAAAACTCAGTTGGAATGTTGCCATTTACAATAGGATAACTCGTGCAAAGAAAGACGTTGTAGAATTGTTAAAGCTTCTTTCAAGATTGCACTGTAATTCTGCGTTAGCATTCTTTAAACTCTTTGACGCCTAGATTCCACCAATGTTACTGTATGAGTTAGAAGTCTGAGTACATACCAAGTATGAGTCATTGGAAAAAGTACACCTGTTCGCTTGGAAGAGATTTCTGAATGTTTCATTAAGAGTTTCAAATGATGTAGCATACGCGGAGTTGAGAGAACATCCACATAAATTCAGCAGTTATTTGTATTAGATATTGGTTCAGAGTATTAAAACAGGACAACAACAAGTACTCAAAATGTGCGTACAACATGCTATTAGAAATGACTAAACTAGGTCATAAAACCTGGGTATCTCTTGTTCAAAATTTGCTGTGCTATAATGGGTTTTATCATGTTTGAACTGTTCGGTGGTGTTGGAAATGAGAAGGCGTTTTTACAAGAATGTATACGTAGATTAAGATATTGATTCTGTCAAGAATGGTTTTCATATCTTGAAAATCATCAGATTTGTAACCTATACAGTAAGTATAAAAGTTGTCTTGAGAAAGGAAAATGTTTTGAATCAATCAGTATGATCAACTACAGAACAGCCCTCTCACGATTTCGAATAAGGGTCTCGGAAATAAATTGCCATAGATTCAAGTGTGTCCAATTTGTTTGTCTCAACCGGAAGACGAGGTCCACGTCGTATATGCCTCTGTCCCCAATATACTGATCTGAGAACCAAATTTCTGAATATCAGTCATATTATACCGTTTCACATTCAGATAGCTAAACTGTTTACTAGTGAAAATGAGGATGACATGTTCAACTGCAATAAATTCATTTATTTCATGTTATGTAAACGGTGTTAGTTGCTGGGTGACCTACCCAGGTAAATTGCTGTTTTGTCTAATGATGCAGTTGGAAGAGAAAAAATGATTGCGTGTGTGTAAATGATTATGAAAGCTAAACGTGGTACGAGTGTGCTGTGTGCCCTTACGTGTGTTTATTCAATAGTAAGTGAGGCTTGATTCAGTTCTTTAACTATGTTGGTTTCAATACGACGTTCTGCCCATATATGTTTGATATTTGATGTATTGCAGTTACTTAATCTTTGTGCGTTTGTAAAACTGCTGTAATACGTATTGCAAGGCTCTCTCTCTCTCTCTCTCCTCTCTCTCTCTCTCTCTCTCTCTCTCTCTCTCTCTCTCTCTCTTTCTCTCTCTCTCTTTCTCTCTCTCTCTCTTTCTCTCTCTCCCTCCCTGTCTTCTTAGTTTGGGTAGCTAAGTGGTCAGAACAAAGAGCCTGGTTGGCGAAGAGATTGTGTTCTCTCCTGCCAGTTTTAACTGCAGGAGTTCGACCCCGTCTGGGGAAACTGCACGAGTAGCTTCCAGTCCACCCAACTGTGAGTCCGCACCTTTTCCTGTTCAGAGTTGAGGATGGTAAAGCAGCGAGGAAGAGATGTGGGACCTGTCCTCAACCGGCTGATTCAAGAGTACTGAGTGTTCTGCATTATTACTCCTTATGACGTAGCTTAGGATTACGGAACTACCTTTACTTTTTATAAGTGGTTAGAGCACTTGCTTCCGAAAGCCATGATTGCCACCTGGACGAGTGCCTGGGTTGAAGGACCACTTCAGTCTATCCTGTTGTAAACTAATATCGGTCACTCTGTTTGGGAGGACAAGATAAAGCAGTAAGGCAGAGGAGATGTGCACCACCCTCATAATGTTGACCCCGAGAGAAGCTGACCTCTCTAATAATTCGCTGGCCGTCAGTTCAGATGAAAACTCTTAATTGTATATACTTCATGTACTAAAACAAATCGATGACTCTGGTGCAAAAAATAAAACTCAGAAATACGCCTCTAGCGCTGTTCAGACTGCGATATTTTCTGCAACTATCTGTCTCTTGATTTTTCCCTCTGTGTTACCGTTTTTGTTGTTTTCCTTCTTGGGGTTGGGGTCGAATTGAAAATGTATTCAATGTGCTTGTCTGTTGTCCTGGACAGTATACAAATACCCCCCCTCTCTCTCTCTCTGTCTCATAATTATGGCTTCTCCTTAATTCTCCTTTCTTTCACTGAAAACAAAATTATGTTTACTTTTTCATCAATATTGTACACTTTTTCATCCAATTACAAAAGCAGCATGATACTCACAAGGAAGGCACGCTGTGTCAACTTTTCATCACGGTCAGCCTTATCTCACAGTGACAACTGACAAATGTTGGGACATTATGAAAATGCTTAAATCTAAACAAAGGGACAAAACCAAGGGATAGACACAGTCAAACGGACCCAAGAATTGTCTGAATTTGGAGAATATTTAAGTATTGAAACAAGCCAGTTTTTACCGAGCACACATTACAGTCATCATCATCATCAGGTGCCCTGCCGCATGGCGTTGGCGATCATGGACTTCCATCTGTCTCTGTCTCTCGTTGCCCCTAGCATCTCCCCCACCCTCCTCGTCCCCAGCCACTCTGCAAGTCTGTCCAGCATTTTCTCCCTGGGTCTACCTGGTGCTCTCTTTCCCTCCAGCCTTCCCGTTGTGACCAGGTGCTATAATTTCCCTTCCTCATAAAATGGTCTATAAATGTTGCCTGTCTTTTCCTAATCTTCCTTATGAGTGATCTACTTGTGTCTGCCTCCATCAAGACTGTCTCGTTTGTTTTCTTTGCTGTCCATGGAACTCTCAACATTCTTCTTAGAAACCACATCTCGGCTGCCTCAATCTTGCTCTGGCTTTGCTTGCTGACTGTCCACGCCTCACATCCGTATAACAGTATTGGTTCTGTACAACATTCAAGGACTCTCTTCCTGATGTTAATTGATAGGCATTTGTTGGTAAGAGTGCTTGTCATCTTCTTGAATGCTGTTTTGGCTTGGCCGATTCTGCCGGCTATTTCCGATGTGCATCTGCCGTCTGATGAAATGACCGTTCCCAGGTATTTGAACTTATTAACCTGTGTCAAGGTTGTGCCATTTGCTGTTATTTTGCATGAGGGGGTTTCATGTTTTTTACTGATCACCATGACTTCAGTCTTCCTGCTGTTTAGTTCCAACCCCTTACCTTTGCTTTCTATTTCTAGTATATTCACAAGGTTTTGTTGGTCCCTTTCATTGTCTGCAATTAGCACGGTGTCATCTGCGTATCGAATGTTGTTTATCATTTTCCCTCCAACCTTTAATCCAGGGTCTTCTTCTAGGTTTCTCATGATGTTTTCGCTGTAAAGTGAAAACAGATCTCGTGACAAAACACAACCCTGTCTGACTCCTCTTTTGATGTTTTGGAAAGAGCTTATATTGTTTTCTATTCTCATTGCAGCTGTTTCTTCCCAGTACATATTCCTGATTATTCCTAGATCTTTTCCATCAGCATTGAGTCTCTCCAGTTGGTTGATCAATTCTTCATGTCGTACCCGATCGAAAGTCTTGGTATAGTCAACAAAGCATAAATACAAATCCTTATTCATCTCAATTGACTTCTCTATGATAGTTCTCAGGATGTATATGGCATCGATAGTTCCCTTCCCTTCCACAAATCCACACTGTTCTTCTGCTATTTCTCTTTTGGTTCTATTCCTTGTCCTCATCAAGATTATTCTTAACAGGATTTTTGTTACATGACTCATCAAACTGATTGTGCGATGGAGTTTGCATTCTATAGCCCCTGTCTTCTTTGGAAGGCAATGAAAATTGATTTTGACATATCTTTGGGGATTTTTCCAGTGTCTTAAATTTCATTTAGGAGGACTTATTTTTTCTATGCCAAATTCCTCCAGGGCTTCAATCATCTCTGTAGTAATGTTGTCTGGTCCTGGGGCTTTTCCTGGTTTCATCTTTATCAGTGCTGCTCTAACTTCATCTTTCATTATGGGTGGTCCTTCAAAGTTCTTTTTTATAATGTGTTCTTCGTTTCTGTCATCCTCAAAAAGGTCTTTAATGTACTCTCTACATTACAGTATAAAAGTTTAAATGTAAAAAAAATCTGTATTTAGGAAATATTTCAATACTGGAATAATTCATTTCATTACAGAGCCTATGATAAAATACGTTTTAAAACAAAAAGAAATATCTGCATTTGGGAAATATTCGAGTATTGAAACAATTCATTTTATTACCAAGCTTATGATACAACATATTTAAGGTATAAAGACAAAGGAATTGTCTGTGTTTTGGACATAATGGATGTTTGGAACGGTTCATTTTGTTATCAAGCCTGTAATGCGATATGATGAAATATAAAAACAAAAGAAATATCTGTATTGGGGGAATATTCAAATATTGGAACAATTCATTTTGTCACCAGGCTGTCGTCCTGTCTTAGACGCATAACCTGGTCAATTCATGATTGTTTTTAATTCTGCTTTCACTTCAGGACATGAATGAAAAAAAAAACCATGAATTCATATAACGAACAAATGAATGAAGTATTGATAACTGACAGCAGGAACAACATATACAATGAGTCACCATCAATTAATAATTTCATATGGAACTCGTCTGTACTTTACAATTATGTGTTTTACAGGTGCTCGTGTGGACACCACTTTTGGTAACAATTAGAGTACATTTCCGAAAAGTGCATACATTTTTCATGACAAATCTTTTAAGTCACCTAAAATGTGATTTATTTTGGCCAGCCATTGTGTCTTCCTTTTTATGTCTATAAGCAAGTTGTACATCATCTGAACTTTGACAATGGGCATTTCTTATTCAGGTTTACCGTATCGCGTGTGAGTCATAGTGTCCAAATCTGGCAAATGTCACTTCAGAAGCAGCAGAGAAGGTAGTCCTTCTCTCTCTTTCTCTGTCTCACTCTCTCTGTCTCTGTCTTTCTGTCTCTGTCTCTCTCTCTGTCTCTCTCTCTCTCTCTTTTTCTCTGTCACTCACACACGCACACGGGTTCGTGGACGCACGCACGCACACACACACTCACACACACACACACACACACACACACACACACACACACACACACACACACGCACACGCACGCACGCACGCACGCACGCACGCACACACACACACACACACACACACACACCACACACATACACACATGGCTTTGACTATAGAGATACTTAGCTTAATTAGCTAAGTGATGAGAGCAAAGGCCTGGTTGGCGAAGAGATTGTGTTCCCACCTGCCTGTCTGACTGCAGGAGTTCGACCCCATTCGGGGAAACTGCACGAGTAGCCTCCAGTCCACCCAGCTGTAAGTGGTACCTTTTCCTGTTTAGAGTTGGGGATGATAAAGCAGAGAGGAAGAGATGTTAGACCTGTCCTCAAGCAGCTGATTCAAGAGTACTGAGAGTTCTGCATCATCACTCCATATGACGTAGCTTAGGATTATGGACTACCTGTACTGTTTTGGTGCCTCAGTTGAAGGACCACTTCAGTCTATCCTGTTGTAAACGAATACCTGTCACTCCATTTTGGAGGAGAAAATAAAGAAGTAAGGGAGAGGAGATGTGCACCACCCTCATAATGTTGACCCCGAGAGAAATTGACCTCTCTGATAAATCGCTGGCCATCAGTTTAGATGGAAACCATTACTTTATATACTTCATGTACTAAAACAAATCGATGACTCTGGTGAAAAAAGAAAACTCAGAAATACGCCTCTAGCGCTGTTCAGACTGCAACTACCTGTCCCTTGATTTTTCCCTCTGTGTTACCGGTTTTGTTGTTTTCCCTCTTGGGGTTGGGGTCGAATTGAAAATGTATCTAGCGTGCTTGTCTGTTGTCCTGGACAGTATACAAGTACCCCTTCTCTCTCTCTCTCTCTCTCTCTCTCTCTCTCTCTCTCTCTCTCTCTCTCTCTCTCTCTCTCTCTCTCTCATATGACTTCTCCTTAATTCTCCTTTTTTTCATTGAAAACAAAATGATCTTTACTTTTTCATCAATATTGTACACTTTTCCAACGAATTACAAAAGCAGCATGGTAATCACAAGAAAGGCACATTGTGTCAACCTTTCATCATAGTCAGCCTTATGTCACAGTGACAACTGAAAAATGTTGGGATATTATAAAAATGCATAGATTTAATCAAAGGGAAAAAACCGACAGATAGACACAGTCAAACGGACAAGAATAATCTCAATTTGGAGAATATTCAAGTACTGGAAAAAGCCATTTTCTACTGAGCTCACATTACAATTTAAAAGTGTAAAGATGTTAAAAAAAATCTGTATTTAGGAAGTATTTGAATATTGGAAAAATTCATTTCGTTACAAAGCCTATGATAGAATACAGTTACGTTTGTTTTAAAACAAAAAGAAATATCTGCATTTGGGAAGTATTCGAGTATTCAAACAATTCATTTTATTACCAAGCTTATGATAAAACATATTTAGGGTATAAAGACGAAAGAAATATCTGCGTTTTGGACATATGGGATTTTTGGAACGGTTCATTTTGTTATCAAGCCTGTAATCCGATATAATTAAATGTAAAAACAAAAGAAATATCCATATTGGGGGAAATGTCTTCCTTTTCATATCTATAAGCAAGTTGTACATCATCTGAACTATGACAGTGGGCATTTTTCATTCAGGTTTACTGTATCGCGTGTGAGTCATACTGTCCAAATCTGGCAAATGTCACTTCAGAAGCAGCAGAGAAGGTAGCCCTTCTCTCTCTCTCTCTCTCTCTCTCTCTCTCTCTCTCTCTCTCTCTCTCTCTCTCTCTTTCTTTCTCTCTCTCTCTCTCTTGGCTTTTCCTTAATCTTATCCATGTTCTTGGTTGATCTGTTCTAGCGTTTTATCTTTCCATGCGTATACAGGCACACTGTGTGACTTAGTGGATATTTCTTATTCGGGTTTACGCAGTTGCGACTGTGTAGTGCATCATTCGTATTGTGTGAACATGGCAGACAAAAATATTGATAGTTGAGACACATTTTCCATTGCTTTTATTCTTGCTTTTATTGCTTTTATTCTTTCTCCCCATTTATAGCCATGCGTGTGTGTGTGTGTGTGTGTGTGTGTGTGTGTGTGTGTGTGTGTGTGCGTGCGTGTGTGTGCGTGCGTGCGTGCGTGCGTGCTTACGTGTGTGTCTGCTTCAGCGCTTAGATTTGATTTTATCAAGATTTTGCGCTATATAAATATTGTAATTATTATTATTATTATTGGTGGGTAATGGTAACCATTAATTTAAGATAAACATATCCATTCAGTAAAGCAGTGTATCTGTAAACATGACTCAGATATCTCTTATCTGGGTCTATTTTGAGTAGTGGTCAGACTAACAACACAAGCAAGAGAAATGAGATTTTAGAAAATGAATTGAAAACGAGAAAAGAAATGAGATTTGACAAACAACAACAGCAATAAACAAACAAACAAACACACACACATACACACACATGCACACAAGCATACACGCCCGCACACACGCGCACACACACACAACAGAACGAAAACACGAAATAGCAAATAGAAAAGATGATCATAGCATAAGACAGTCCCGCTAACTGCTGCTTGGTGTTTCAGACAGTGGATGTTTCCGTGGTGATTTTATGCATGGGCGAAAATTGTATGAATGCAAGCATTTTTCAAACAGTTGGACAAATTCTGTGATGCAGAAATGTTGCTGATTTAAAGAAAATGTTTTATCTAATTACGACAATTTTTATTTGTGTGTTTGGTGTGTGTGTGTTTGTTTTAGGGGTTTTTGTTTGTTTGTTTGTTTTGGTTACTTTATTTTGCTTAGAGAGTAAAGAATGTGTGATTGAGAACTCTCGCGGAAGACATAAAGGTAAAGATTGTCTCATAATTATTAGGTTGAACCGGGACCAGTCGCCGTGGTGTAGTGGTTAGCGCAACGGACTACCGACTGGAAGGTCGTGGGTTCGAATCCCCATCAATCCCTTCAAAAATCACTGGGATTTTTCGGCTCTAACCGGCACCTACCCAGAGTTGGGCGTGCTATGAGTCATTAGGAAGACTGGGACCACCCAGTCGAGTCTCATCCACTTCACAGATGCGTCATTGAGGGTGTTGCTCAAATCTGACCAGCACCGCAGATGTTTGTATCTCTCGGGCCTAGTTGACGCCAAATATTTTATGATAGTAAGCGTACAGTACAGCCTGTCACGCAGTCTCACCCCAAGATGGAATTCCATAGTATCATGATTATCATCCTCATCGACATCATCACCATCGCATTGTAAAAACTGTTCCAGCTTCTGTGGCCCTTAAGGAGGCGTAGAAAATAGGACGAAAAAAATTTAGAAGGTGAGCACAAAGGTAACCTCCCTCAGTGCAATGATCCTAATAAAACAAAATGAGGTCAAACCGGCTCGAGGCGGCAGTGACCTCCCGCTTTTCGTGGTATCAGTACTAGGAGGGTGGAAGTGCCCATATCCTCTCCTACAAGGCTTTACCTTCCCTATCCCTAAGCAGGGTCAGTACCCCCCCCCCCTCCCATTCACACTGGGCAGGGTGGAGACCACACTTTATCTCAAGACAGGTTCAACCTCATGCAGTCAGACCGGATTATGGGTGATCTATTTTTATGCCAACCAGGCCTTGCATAGTGAATACCCATTTTCATTTTCTCACAAGAATAAATGTAGAAATGATAAGTTGTTCTAATAGCATATTGTGTTGTAATGTATCATATCAAATTGATCATAACAAAAGTATAACACCTCAATGTTCCTTTGAAAACACATTTTTAAAATCTGTCATAACGAATGTTCAGTTTTAAATATTTTAATGTCTGAAATCGATGCGTAAAGAAGTGTTGCATTGCATGTATTGACTCATATCCACTCGTATCATATCGTATCGTATCGTATTGTATTGTATCATGTTGTATCGTAATGATGTAATGGCTGGATGTCCCAGTGAATATACGCTTTGATATCCTTACAAGACTGGATAATACAGTTTTATTGTTTCATGCAGTTTTCTGTATTAAATAATACAGTGGCCCATTTCGTTTAAATACCTGCCTGGGAAACAAACAAATTGTGGATTCAACTATCAATCAGTGCTATATTAATGGTTGAATGTCCCAGTGAATATACGCTTTGATTTCCTTACAAGAATGGATAGTACTGTTTTTTGTTTCGTGTAGTTTTCTGTATTAAATGATACAGTGGCCCATTTCGTTTAAATACCTGCCTGGGAAACAACAGATTGGGGTTCAGTTATCAGTCAGTGCTTGTCTTCCTGATATTTCTTTCTTTTGGTTCGCCGTCTACTGGTCCAGCCACATCTGGCGATGAATGTGACCAATTTTTCCACTTCCTGCCGGCTGCCTGTTGATGTGCAGACCCCAGTGCCTCTCTTACCAGTAGTGACCTCAACAGGCGAGCGCCATTCTCGTCTGATGTAGATGACTATGTAGACAGATGTGTTATATTGCACAGTAAAAAGCCAGAATGTCCTGATAACTTGGAAAAGTAATTGCCCCAGCGCTTTTAAACTGTACACACACATGGGCGATTATTCCGTTATCTGAGTACGAAATTACGTGATTTGTTATGACGCCACGCTAGGCACATTCATTCCAAATGACATGGCCATGTTAAGCGTTGAAAAACAGCACGTTTAAATGAAATTTGAATTTCATAAAGAGATTCTGGCTCATATGTATTAAAAACACTACAAAGCGTTTGGTGGGGCAAAGTTATTTTACAGACTGCAGTTTATGGGTGGGTATCATTCTATCCACTGCTTTCCTCAGCACATAATCGAGACAGATGATGAAAATGTAGGGGGCAAGTGTATCTCCTTGAAGGACTCCAGCAGTGATGTCGAAGAAGTTTGAGTCTCCGTCGGGGGAGCGAACCATACAGCGGGTATTCTGATACAGCATCATGATGACGTCTACTGTTTCCTTGGGTAGTCCATATGCAGTTAGAATCTCCTTCATCTTTCCTCGATGGCTCGAACCAAAAGCTTTGGAAAAGTCGATAAATAGGAGAACAGTTGGGAGGTTTTTGGTTTTTATGCCTTCCAATATTCGTCTGATGGTGAATATTTGTCCTGATGTCGATCTGTTTTGGCGAAACCCGTTTTGGTTTTTCCTCGGCTTTACCCTCACAGAACAGAAGAGCAGACGCTACCCTGCGGTAAAGATAACAGATGCGGATTACGCTGATGACCTGGCTGTTCTCGCAGACTTCCTAAAGGATGCAACATCTCTCCTTCACAATGTCGAATAAACAGCATAGAGATCGGGCTCCACCTCAGTGCAAACAAAACAGAGTTCATCTGTCTGAACCAAGACGCATCAGAATGTATGAGAAGTCTCAATGGAGATACGATCAAACAAGTTCAAGACTTTAAATGCCTTGGCAGCTACATTGACTCCACAGAACAAGACGTCAACACCAGACTCGGAAATGCCTGGGGCGCACTAAATCAACTGGACAAAATCTGGAAATCCAATCTACCAGACAACCTGAAAAGGAACTTCTTCCGAGCAGCAGTGGAGTCCGTTCTTACATACGGCTCAATCTCTTGGACCCTAACAACGACATTGGAGAGGAAGATTGATGGAGCATACACACGAATGCTGCGTGCAGCCCTGAACAAATCCTGGAGAGAACATTTAACTAACAAAGAGTTATATGGTAAGATCCCACCAATCAGTAAATCAATACATCAACAAAGACTGCGCTTCGCGGGACACTGCTGGCGTAGCAAAGAACTGGTGGGGGATGTTCTACTATGGAGACCCAGCCACAGCAAACAAAGACCAGGACGTCCAAAGAGGACCTTCATCGACTAACTGATCGATGATACGGGCTGTCAGTATGATGAACTACCTACTGCAATGTCTGACAGAGAAGGATGGAAGAAACGTGTCATGGATAGCCGAGCAAGCTCGACATGATGATGATGATGATCATTCTATACAGGTGGTCAAAATGACATTAAATGAAGCAGAGTCCGAAGAGACTAATTTAAGCTTATCATCATCATGTGCCATACCACATGGCTTTGGCGATCATGGTCCTCCGTACGAATCTATCTTTTGTCGCTGCAAGTATATCTCCTACCCTTTCTGTCTCCATGCACTCTGCAAAATATTTCTATCTGGTGCTCTTTTTCCTTCTAGCTTTCCTGTTGTGACTAGGTTTCCATGACTTAGGCAATTAAAGAAATGTCCTTGAATAAAAAACCAATGGCGACGTGCTTTTCCCAGCGAGAATAACTCGCATTTTGCACAGAAAAAAATCCATTGACTTAATATGTCCAGTGTAATGTTGCAATATGTCGTATCATATGTATATTGATCATAACGATGACATCGCGTCATAATGTTTTATTTATTATGTTTTGTTTGTTGGGTATCGCACTGACAGATGTTGTCATACCGGGAGCACAGGGTTCAGGGAGTGGAGATGACTGTCATAACGAGAGGGGATGCTTCCACCGTCGCCAAAGGACAGGTCGCCGTATGCACTACGTGCAATCAACTTCCTCCCAACTCTACGCACTGACCTTACGCTCACTCTTCTTCAGTGTTCCAGAAATGATGTCTGGGATGCATGTATGCACCTTTTGTGTCTACTTAGGGTAGTCAACATACGTTTGTTCTGGTTGTTTGGCGCACACTTGTGTAGGCATTAGGCCCGTGCTGTTGCACACAGAGACTTGGCATATGCGCAGATTGTTTGGCCACTAACTGGACACAATAACCTTCGAGTGTTAAAAACTGCCCAAGCCTTCAAGTGGTAAAAACTGTCCAAACGCACTGACTCGAGTATTTGCTAACTGCTCGCGAACAGTTTTCCTGGATTCAATGAATTATAAGGGCTTCATATTTAAAATTTTCTTTTGATAAATCTTGCTGTCTGCCAGAAAGTTAATGGTAAACAGATTTAAGGTCTTAACAAAATTACCAAGATTTCAGGACACACCATTCTTATCAACATTTTCAATGAAGGAATCATGATACAGTGATAATTATCCCACTGCCGATGTAGTCATGTGATCCTGACTTTATGGCATGCTGTAAACTCGAGCAGGAAAAATGGGACGCATGTTTTGCCTTAGGCTTAATCCTCAGCATTTGTGGACACACGGTTATGTGTGTACGTGTGTGGTGTGTGTGTGTGTGTGTGTGTGTGTGTGTGTGTGTGTGTGTGTGTGTGTGTGTGTGTGTGTGTGTGTGTGTGTGTGTGTGTGTGTGTCTGTGTCTGTGTCTGTGTCTCTGTGTGTGTCTCTTGTGTGTGTCTACGAGAGAGAGGGAGAGAGAGAGAAAGCTCAGAACTCAGAAATTTTCATGCAAGACAACCGGTCTGTATGCAAGGGGTTTCACGCGCTACTTGTACACGTAAATCATCTGTGGCACATAAACATAGTTCGTAAGAATCGAAACAGAAAAGCAATCTTTCACCAGCATTATTATCTAAGACACTGAAATGTGTGTTTTATTTTGTTCAAGAGAGATATTCAGCTCTAACTCGTAAAGCATAATCAACGAACGTAGTAACGTCTCTAGGGACCCAAATTTGTCTAGACAGGTTTTCACGGTATTGCCCCAATTTTCACCAGCGTTTTTACCAGCGTTTATATCAATAGCTATACTGCTTAGTTCCATCTCATATACTTGCTTTGGTATTCTAGTCTGTGGCATTTTTTGAAGTTCAAACTAGTATTTTCATACATTCACAGAGTTATCAATATGTAATGGTAACCTGCCTGTTTCACCATAAACCATAACATTTGAAGCGCGAGAGTTAACGTTAGGTAACTTTTTACATGCAAACAAATGTATCGATTCATTTTCTTTGTATGGTATCATATCCCAAAGTTCAGAGGAGATAGAGAGAGAGAGGATAAGCAAAACCTGCAATGAAGTTCGGGTCACTAATTAAGCTTACACTGGTGGAGCAGCTATTCTAAGATTCATATCCACTAAGTGATTGTATGCACTTGAGGCAGCTAACAACGTTTATCTTGATAGTTTGGTTGACTCTGTTGCAGCACAGTCTGCATACTCTAGTGGGAAGTAAACTCAGCCAACCACAATCAACATTTTCCATCAGTTTCCATAAAGTCATATTCTGTATTAGAGTTTGTATATACAATTTTTGTTTGCCTATCAGAATGGAATTTTGAAGAAATTTTTGCCTGTTACATCCTTTTTGCTGCCATGGGTTGTTTTACATGCCCCAAGTTTATGCTGCAGTCGGGATCTTGGTTTATCATCTTATCTGAAAGACTAGCATTCAGACCGCCACTTAAATTCTAATAGACGAGGGGGGGGGGGGGGGGCGAAAAGTCCCTGTCCAGCTGACTCGGCTTTCTCTTCCTTTACAGACGGCTGCTTTATCCACTGGGCCACAGTGTGTACATGTGCTGAAAGGCTCACAGGTTCGAATCTAAAATCATGCGTTCTGTCATCCACTCTAGCCCTATACCCTAATCAACCCCATATTCTAACCCAAAGCTTACCGTAAAATTGACCTGCTCTCTTCACATTGGTTGATAGAGTGCCAACCAAGCTCTTCCAGCTACAACAGTCTTGAGAAACCTAAACCTAACCAACCCGCTCTATCCCAAAACGAACCATCAGATCAGTCAGTTATGTGTGTGGTGCGTCAGGGCAGCTTCTTCAGCTACTAGAGTTTCGAGCAAGTCAGGATAGCTTACTGCTTGTCTTCCGGGCCTCCTTCATCTCTTGTTGGATTGAGTACCGCCTAGTACCTGTTGCTGTGGTCTATCTTTCCCCGTCCCCCAACTGTTGTTTAAATCTACCACTAATCTGAAGTTACTCCTGACCGAAGCTCCCACTCATAGCCCCAGCCACAATCCTAACTGATGCCTTTACAACATCGGCTCATTGAAACTGCACATACTTGGTGATTGTCTATTCTTTTTGTTTTCTTTCTTTTTTCTACTTCTCCGTAGAGTGTGCAACTTTTATTCTCTGACACTCAAAGGACAGGCTTCGTGACTACATCAACTCCAATTGCCCGTCAGCCGAGTTCAGTAATGTACAGCTTCTGCTCGTTGAAATGCAAGGTGGAGTTGTTGACATCGAAAACTTTGTGTTTGCTGAAACACCATTGATACCCTCATGTTTCCAATTTAATTGTCCATGGGGTAAAGTTAGAGACCCGAACCACTGTTATGTTTCTTATTCCATACTAAGTGTAACCTGTGCTCGATGACAGATAGCATAGACATGGCCTCTAAATCCATTCTTCTTGCCCATCACTCAAGACAATGTAGCAATTATGCTGACTGAAAAAAATGGGTTGGACATGTTGATGGCTTGTCCACTCCGAATGTTTTCATCACTCCATATCCTGTGCAAAGTTTGTTCGCCACAAATGCAGGGAATCATCCACATCCTGAAATTTGTGCTCACTGTAACATCTGAGAGCTATGGTGACTTGTCCACATGTTCATCGCTCCATGCAATGCAAACAACGTGTGTTCTCTGAAATGTAGGACTGTCGTCAGTTTTGTGGAGTTCTCGTGCTCGACTGAAACACACAATGGACTTGCTCGTGTATTTCATTTTTATTGATTATCACATGATATGTGTGTGCAGCTTCTACGATACAGTGTACAACTCACTGAATCATAGGATGAACTTGTGTCCGCCGATATTCGGACATCTTGCTTGCTGAAATAAAATGGAGTCATCCGCTTTGCATCATTCCCGTTAAAAACAGCACCAGAGAAACTGCAGTCTCGCATTGGGAGGGACCCACTAATGTGGTCGTATGTACATGGGGACGAAGGGTTGGACAATTTAAGTGATTAGTTTACATCTCAGACAAATGAGGTAAAAATTGTAAAGGCAGACGATGGAATAAATTCATGTCAAATTCAGGGGACCTGCTGTTTCCAGAAATAGCGTGGAATCGGCCTGTGTGTGTCAGTCGCTTTCCCTTCCTGCGTTTTCTTTCTCTTCTTGTTGTAGTTTTATGAGAAATTCGTTTGATGATACATCATCTTGCATAAAAAGTACCAAAAATGCATGAACTGTAAAGAGTTAACTCATACTTGCAAGAGTCCTTTCAGTAGCATGTGGAGTCAGCCAATGGACATGTCTTTTTTGTGTTTTTTTTTGTTTTTGTTTTTTGGGGGGGGCATAGACGGTCTCATCGTACAACACGAATATAGGAGATTCTATTATCTTAACGACCAGACATACTGGGTGAGAATCAGACACAAATCTATGTATCTATAACTACATACAACATATCTTTCGATGGGTCTGCATGTTTATCATGTTTCAACTTTGTCATTATAGTTTTGTGGTTGTAAATATTTTTGATGATATCGTTTTGGCATGAATGTTGGATGTATTGCCCTGCCATCAATACATACATATAGATCTTGTTATAATGTGTGTGTGTATGCACACGTGTGTCTGTCAGTGTCTGCGTATGTATGTCTGTCTATGTGTCTGTCTGTGTGTATGTATGTGTCCGCATGTATATGTCTGTGTGTTTGTGTATGTGGCTATTTTAAACGTCAACAAAGCCACAAGATAGGCAGATGAATGTGAAAGGCCTGACCTTGCAGTTTTTTAAACGATACATGGGTGTTCGATCTCATTGCAAGTAATATGCTTATACTTTGAAATCAACACCCTTTCAGCGTAGAGTTCATTTGTCAGGAGAGAACAGTTTCTGTCTTGAACAAAGTGGATTCACCGCCCCTGAAATGTTCAAACAATGTGATTGGCTTAACACATTTGTTAACGCCATTCATTGGCTTAACACATTTGTTAACACCATTCGTTGGCTTAACACATGTTAACGCCATTCATTGGCTTAACACATTTGTTAACGCCATTCATTGACTTAACACATTTATTAACGCCATTCGTTGACTTAACACATTTATTAACGCCATTCATTGGCTTAACACATGTTAACGCCATTCATTGGCTTAACACATTTGTTAACGCCATTCATTGACTTAACACAACACATGTTAACGCCATTCGTTTCATGTAACGCCATTCATTGGCTTAACATATTTGTAACGCCATTCATTGACTTAACACAACACACGTTAACGCCATTCATTGGCTTAACACATTTGTTAACGCCATTCATTGACTTAACACATTTGTTAACGCCATTCATTGACTTAACACATTTATTAACGCCATTCATTGGCTTAACATATTTTTAACGCCATTCATTGGCTTAACACATTTTTAACGCCATTCATTGGCTTAACACATTTTTAACACTATTCATGGGCTTAACATTTATTAACGCCATTCATTGGCTTAACACATTTATTAACGCCATTCATTGACAACACATTTATTAACGCCATTCATTGACTTAACACATTTATTAACGCCATTCATTGACTTAACACATTTATTAACGCCATTCATTGACAACACATTTATTAACGCCATTCATTGACAACACATTTATTAACGCCATTCATTGGCTTAACACATTTTTAACGCCATTCATTGGCTTAACATTTATTAACGCCATTCATTGGCTTAACACATTTATTAACGCCATTCATTGACTTAACACATTTATTAACGCCATTCATTGACAACACATTTATTAACGCCATTCATTGGCATAACACATTTATTAACGCCATTCATTGACTTAGCACATTTTTAATGCCATTCATTGACTTAACACATTTTTTAACGCCATTCACTGGCTTAACACATTTATTAACGCCATTCATTGACTTAACATTTTTTAACGCCATTCATTGGCTTAACACATTTGTTAACGCCATTCATTTCTACTGTTGTCTACGGCTCCCCTCATCTCTCTGGCTGAAAGTTTTGATTAGGTTGTATCGATCCTCTCCATTATTATTATTATTATTATTATCATTATTTTGATACTAATATTATCATATTGTTGTTGTTATTATTATCATTATTACTATTATTATCACTGTTATTGCTTGTTCTTTTGCTTTAGTCATAATATTACCGCAGAGACAAGTTGAGGTCTCTTCCACCTAACTCTCCCACGACCTTCAGTGTTATGGGACAACCTTAATTTTCACCTACCCTGTCTATAAATTGTTTTCGTTTCAGAATAAATCGATTGTTTGAAAATGTATACGTTTGTTTTATATTGATGAATGAATATATTTAATGGATAACAGTAAATGAGAAATAAATCTAGACTTCAACATTGTGTTGTATATTACGATTTTCTAAAGTGTGTGATTGTTATATGTTAGTGCATGTGGCGTACATGGGTGTGTGTGTGTGTGTGTGTGTGTGTGTGTGTGTGTGTGTGTGGTGTGTGTGTGTGTGTGTGAGAGAGAGAGAGAGAGAGAGAGAGAGAGAAACCAACTAAATGTCACTCTGTGTGTGTGTGTGGATCATTTCTCGTGATCACCACAATTCAGCTACTGACAACTGCCTAGTTCTTTCTACCCGTCTAACTTCAGCCCTTCCATCTGACCACTCTGCAATTCTCTGTTCTCTTGACATTTCTCCTCCTTCCCGTACCACGCGCACAGTGACTCGACGCAATCTCAAATCTATTGACCTCTCCACATTTTCATCTGATGCCTCCCGCCTCCTTTCTGAAAAGTCACATAACCTTGCCGATGAATTCTATACTACTCTCCACCATCTTCTGGACACTCATGCTCCAGCCACAACCCCGTCTTTTACCTGACCGCCCCCCTACCCCCTGGCTCACTCATGAGATTGCCTGTGCAAAACGTGCCCGCCGCAGAGCAGAGCGCCGCTGGCGCAAATCCAAACTCACTGTACATAGGCAACTTTTCCAAGCCTCTAAAACAAAAGTATCCACCCTCATTGCATCTGCAAAAACAAGCTATTTCCAAACCAAAATCCTGAATGCCTCTTCTTCAAGAGAACTCTTTACAACCATGAATCATCTCCTTGGCACACGAAAAGAGTTACCTCTCCCAACAAAACACACAAACGAAGAACTCCCATCTGTATTCTCCAAGTATTTCACCACCAAAATACAAACTCTTCGTGACAGGCTTGACAGGACACCCTGTCAACCATGCCCACCTGACCCTTCCTTCTCTGGCACACCTCTTACTACTTTTACCCCAGTCTCACAAGAAGAAATTCTCAACACAATCAGATCCATGTCGTTCAAAACCTGCGAACTGGATCCTCTTCCAGGTTCTCTCTACTCTGACTGTCTCCCTACTCTCCTCCCATTCATCACTGACATCATCAACACTTCTCTTCAAACTGGAACTGTCCCAGATTCTTTCAAGTCTGCTATTGTTCACCCTCTCCTCAAGAAATACAATTTAGACCCAAATGAACTGAAAAATTACCGGCCTATCTCTAATCTCTCTTTCTTGTCAAAACTCATCGAAAAAGTTGTCCTCAACCAGCTGAACTCTCACCTGTCTGCCAACAATCTCCTCAATCCTTTCCAGTCAGCCTACCGCCAGTGCCATAGCACTGAAACTGCCCTGCTACACATTCTCAACAATCTCCTCCTTGCAACTGATACTGGCAAAGTCTCTCTCCTCACACTCCTTGATCTGTCTGCAGCCTTTGATAACACTGACCTTGGTATTCTCCTTCTAGACTTCATCATACTTTTGGCATCTCTGACATTGCTCTCTCCTGGTTCACTTCATATCTATCAAACAGAAAACAAACTGTTCTCATTAATGGCACTTACTCTCAACCTGCATACCTGACCTGTGGTGTTCCACAAGGATCTGTCCTTGGCCCTGTTCTTTTCACTCTTTACACCTCCCCCCTGTCTACCATCATCAACTCCCACTCTATAAAACACCACTTCTATGCTGATGACACCCAACTTCTAGACAGTGACACACCAGACAATATACAGCGCCTCTTGACTCGCATCACTGAGTGTTACTCGGACATTAAGAACTGGATGACGTTCAACAAATTTCAGCTTAATGATGACAAGACAGAAGCTATCCTCATTGGCACCCGTCAGAAACTTTCTCAGCTGCCTCCTCTTTCTCTCCCATTATGTAACACATCAATCCCAATTTCTGATTCAGCTAAAAACCTTGGTGTCTGCATTGACTCTGCCCTCTCCATGAATAACTTTGTTTCTCAAACTGCCAGATCTTGCTACTATCACCTCCATCGTATAAGCCTGATCAGGAAGTACCTCTCTGTCGAAACAACTGCAAACCTCGTTCTCTCCTTCATAATGTCTCGCATTGACTATTGCAATTCACTCCTGTCTGGTCTTCCTGCCTCCACCATTCACATCCTGCAGCGCATTCAAAACAATGCTGCACGCCTTGTACTAAAAAAGAAAAAAGCTGACCACATATCTCCTCTCCTGGCACAACTTCACTGGCTCCCTGTATCAAAGCGCATACAGTACAAACTAGACACCATGTGCTACAAAAGCCTCAATAACGCAGCCCCCGATTACCTGTCAAGCCTACTTGAGATCTATGTTCCCTCACGTACCCTCCGCTCTGTCTCCGATCCTCTGACTTTTCGCTTTCCACGCACTAAGCTCAATACCTATGGTCCACGAGCCTTCTCTGTTTCTGGTCCACTTTCCTGGAACAAACTTCCTCTCTCAGTCCGTCAGCAACCTACTTTTGTCTCCTTCAAGTCCGCTCTCAAAACTCACCTTTCTCCTCTGCATAAAATCCTGACCTCACTCAATCCCCTCTGCAGCCTGTCTCCACTCGGAGGGGATCACATTGTAATATATAATTGTATATAATATGCTCTCAAAAATTTTCCATTGCTTTTATTCTTTCTCCCCATTTATAGCCGTGTGCGTGTGCGTGTGCGTGTGCGTGTGCGTGTGCGTGTGCGTGTGCGTGTGTGTGTGCGTGTGCGTGTGTGCGTGCGTGTGTGTGCGTGCGTGCGTGTGTGTCTGTTTTAGCGCTTAGATTTGATTTTATCAAGATTTTGCGCTATACAAAATATTGTATTGTTGTTGTTGTTGTTTGTGTGTGTGTGTGTGTGTGTGTGTGTGTGTGTGTGTGTGTGTGTGTGTGTGTGTGTGTGTGTGTAGAAAACCAATTTAAAGTCCTTACAAAATATGTTTTCAAATGCAGGTTTACATACATCTTCAAGTACTTCTTTTTAAAAGTACAATAAGCAGTGCTCGTGTAACTCATACGATCGATTCCCTCTTCAAGCACTGAACCGACATAGCCTTTTTTATCGTTCCTGAAATAAAGAATTTTAAAGCAACAACAACAACAACCCAGCATTGACCATGAAAAGGCAGACCAAAAGCCAAACAGGTCTATTGCATGTCATGTTGTGTTTAGAATAAAACATGGACATTCTAATACGAAACCACACACACACACACACACACACACACCGCGCGCGCGCGCGCGCGCGCACGCACGCACGCACACACACACACACACACACACACACATGTAATAACATATAACAAACACAATGATATGATTTAGAAAATCACAATATGCACATATGCACAATTTGCAGGTCAGGATCAGTGATAAGCCAGGTTGTAAACTTGTAAAATGTTTCCTCGAGCTTTTAACAATATTTCAATGACATGTCTATTTTACTACCTTTGCATATGCTGCAGATAATATCTTGCAATTTGCGTACACATTTCTATTGTATATTGTCTGTTCTCTTTATCTTTTGACTTGCATGTTTCATGCATGTGTATTTACATTTGATATACTGTCTCAGGAAACAAATAAAAAAAAACCACTGTATGACGTTACGGCAGATTGGGTGTTCTTTGAGTTAAACTTTGAATAGAAGTGTTTTTCTCCTGAGCTATCCTTTTATCATTCTTGCTTAATTATCTGTTTAGAACTTATCGAGCAATACCCTGTGATTTTCAATAGAGCCAGATGAGGACAATGTCACTTGTTAATCCTGCGCAGATTTGATCGTCCTGAATGATGCTTAATGCTTTTGTTGGTACTGGTCGCCCACAACGAATGGGGAGACTATAATGGCCTTGATCTGCTCTTTCCTGAAGCTGAAAACCTTTTGTCACTTTCACCGGAGTTAGGCAGTCAAAGGACCTATGCTCCTGACCACCACACTTGAACCATTCGATCAGTTGTGTCTCAGGTTTGACACTGCTGCTTATCCTCGTGTTTGAAGCAGGAAGACCTTTAGCTGACTTGGTCGGCGCAAATGATTTCTCCAGAACCCTTAGATGTCGTTCAGTAGTGCTGGTATTGTCTTTCAGCCCTTGGGATTCTTGCTAAGGTACGCGTAAAACCAGGTCTTCGGGATAGTCATGGACGAACTGCTCTCATACGATCAAACTGCATCAAAGTCTTTCTCACTGCTTGCTAATTCCACCCATCATACTGGAGGTATGACGGAAGCCTGACAACAGACTGCTTTCGGGTCTCTACAGTTTCAGATCTGCAGTGTCGGAAACGACGACAGTAGCCTTCGTCTGTGTTGTCAGTGTTGGAGCAAAGCCCTCTTCACCTGATTCTAATCTGAAGAATCGTCACTTGACAGTCTTGGGTACACTGCTAACGCTGTCAATTCAGCCAGTTCTATGCACGTTGATCTTGGATCCAGGTGTCTCTTTACCACCCAACTACTTCAATAAAGAGTTTAGAGCGTTCTAAGTAATTGTCGATGTCATCCTTTCTATTCATAAACGTGGGCACTATTGGAGATGTTGCACTTTCAGTATCGCTTATTCTTGGCCCTCCTCTTTCTGCTTTTAGTCTATCTGCAGATGTCTCATTTCGAACTCACAGCTGTTTTTTAGCTTGAGCCTCTCTGAGTCATTGATGGAGTTGAGCCTCTTTGTGTCAGCGTTGAGCTTCATCTTTTTGGATTTCCAAAAATCTCTGATCTCCAAATGTCTACGTTGATCTTCTATAATCTTTCTCTCTCAATCCGAGTATTTTCCTTCTCTTCTCCCCTTTTTGCCTTCTTATTTTCTTCTTTTGTTGCCTGTTCCTTCTCTTTCTCTTGTTCCCTTCCTGCTTTTCTTTCTCTCTTTCTTGTCTTCCTTTCGTATCCTTTCTTCATCTCTTTGTGCTTTTTTCCCACTCTTCCCATTTCATATGATTCATGGTGAATTCCATCAGTTTTTTTTTTCCCACTACACCAACTTCTTTTCCTTGTTTGATGTAGTGGTCGTTGATTTTTGTTTTACATAACGACGTCACCTCTGTGATAAGGGGAACGTACACTTTCTGGACAGAATTTCAAATTACTGTAATAGTCTTTGCTAGCTTCGATGTCTGCTGATCAGGGGATCGTGATTCGACCCCCAATAGTCACAAGACGTGCGGCTCAGTGTATGGAAATTGTCGTAGACTGTTGAATAAGTTCTCTTTTATCTCTCTGCCTTCAGTTCACATCATACAAACCAGGAGAACACGACGAGAAATTGAAGATCAAATTCACTCACTGGCATATATATGCGGCAAAGTCGGTCTTCAAGCATCAAAATATTCTCAGAAAATATATACAGTGCCTCGGCAATGCTGGAATCAAGGTAATGATCCTTTCTCTAAGCTTGCCTCGCCTGTCCGGCTGGGCCCCAGGCTGCCCACTACATATAACCCAAAAGAACTTTCTCACAAAACATACTCCAAATGAAATGTACTGGACTAACAATATCACGTAAACGGCGTGTATTATTTCACTGTGGAATTGGTCAGAAGAAAAGGGAACAATCTAGACTAACTTACAACGCGTGAACAGCGTGAATTTTCAAAAATTTGTTCCCTAAGCCAGCCACTGACATAACTTACAGAATCTTTAACATGCATATTTGATTATCTGCATGCGCATACCCACGAAGGGGAGGGGTGGTGGTTAGGCAACGGTAGGTCTGCATTCATGTTGACCTTGGAGATCTGAAAAATGTCCACCCTTAACCAACAAGGCGGAGATATCCAGGTGGGTTGAATCTAAGACCTTCAAATTACTCTGGAGTCCGATTTTTACCCATTTGACTACCGTGCCCTACAGATATGGGGCCCGGCAGCAAGTTCCGCACTTTGTGATATGATTGCCTTGCTTCGCAACGAGGTCCACAAGGGTTCAAACTAAAATCTTCACACAACTAGCTTCAGTTCAGTGTCAAAGCACATTTCTATTATTCGAAAAACAAAGCATGGTAAGTAGTCAACGTACACATCATTCTGAACAAAGATGTTTGTGATAAAACTGCCATGACTGAAATAAAAAACGAAAACAAATATGCAATCTCTTCAAGCATTTATTGTACCTCCCTGTGTATCTTCCTTGGATTACTGCTACTTTGCATGAGCTCTGGACATGTTCCACTGTTTGTTTGCTCTGGCAGAGCAGGCACACACAGTCATCTGGTTTTCCCCATTTTACTGATTTGCCTTCCAGGGTAGGAGGTTATATCAGATCTGATCCCTTGGCCTTTGACCACCATTCCAGTTTTGTTGAACCCAGTCTCTGCCTCTTAGTTTGTGTGTGTCCTACTTTTTCTTTTACTTTGAGGCGTTGCTTCGACTCATCACCTCCTCTTGTACTTTCCATTTTCTGACAGTCTTCAGCTTGGGCTGGATTATCTCACAAACTTGTCTCCCTAGTCCTCTAGCATGCCTAGAAGCTTGGCTTTGTTCAATTTCCTCTCCTCGACATAGTCATCATCATCATCATCAAGTGCCTTGCCATGTGGCGTCGGCGATCATGGCCTTCCATCTGTTTCTATCCCTTGTTGCCTGAAGCACATCTTCCAACCTCTTTGTCTTCAGCCACTCTGCAAGTCCGTCTTTCCCTCCAGCTTTCCTGTTGTGACCAGGTGCTCCAATTCCCCTTTCCTCATAAAATGGCCTATAAATGTTGCCTGTCTTTTCCTAATCTTCCTTATGAATGATCTTCTTGTGTCTGCCTCCATCAAGACTGTCTCGTTTGTTTTCTTTGCTGTCCTTGGAACTCTCAACATTCTTCTTAGAAACCACATTCCGGCTGCCTCAATCTTGTTCTCGCTTTGCTTGTTGACTGTCCACGCCTGACAACCGTAAACATTATCGGTTCTATATAACATTCAAGAACTCTCTTCCTGATGTTAATTGATAGGCATTTGTTGGTAAGAATGCTTTTCATTTTCTTGAATGCTGTTTTGACGTGGCCGATTCTGCTGGCTATTTCTGATGTGCATCTGCCATCTGGTGAAATGATCGTTCCCAGGTATTTAAACTTATCAACCTGTCTGCCGTTTGCTGTTATTTTGCATGAGGGGATTTCATGTTTTTTTACTGATCACCATGACTTCAGTCTTCTTGTATTTTAGTATTTTGGGGGTATTTTCAGCTTTTATGAATATTTAACCAGACAAGACTGCTTCTCTAGAATAAAGGAATATGTTTCCATTATAATTTTCTTCAAAATTCTGTTTCTTTACACACATAGATAGATAGATAGATACATAGATAAACAGACAGATAGATAGATCAATAGATAGATAGACAGACAGACAGATAGATAGATAGACAAATAGTTAGATATGTAATGTATTCACAAGGTGCTCTCTCAGTTGTTTAGGTGACTTGTTGACACTTTGCGGAGTTCTGATACTGCAGGCTTGGGTGTCTCACTCTGCATATATGTGGATGCCCGTCTCCTCAGAAAATATATCTGATAAGTTATAGGATGCGCGGGTTCGAACCTGGTCAAGGACAAAATTTCCGTAAAAAAAAAAAAAGAATGGGGGTGGTGGTGGGGGCAGCAGAGGGACATCCAGCAGTCATGACCTGGATGCGGCCCGGCCCCTTAAAGTGTCAGGAGTTAAGGGCTGAAACACTTGATTAAGGGAGGTTCCTCCTTTGAGGACCTTCTGCTGTCCAGCTCTACCCTGAGTTTCTTACTACTAGACTACTCCCTCTCTCTCTCTCTCAATATATATATATATATATATATATATATATATATATATATATATATATATATGCAGAGAGAGATAGGTACGTATAGATACAGATATATAGGCTACTGAACCACACAAGACCACTTTCCAACATTAGATGAATATATTTTCGTCATACGTATCTTCTGAATTTTGTTTGTTTGGTTGTTGCTGTTTTAAATTTACTTTTCTCCTCATTTTCGTTTTTTTTTTTTTTTTTAATCTATTGGGTGATTTTTGTAATTGTTGATTTTTCCATACTGTGTAGAGGTTGTTCATCTTAGGTTTAGGTGGCTTACTTTGTAAGTTGTTCCGTGATTTCAGCGCACTGTGCCTATGTGGATGCCCCTGTCCCTTTTGTATTCTAGGCATCAGCTTTGATGAGTTCTACATAGAATGATATGTGCCACCTTCTTTGGGAGCTTTTTTTTTTTTTACCGGACAGTATATTCTGTCAAAAAAAAAATATTGATTTTGTTAGCTTGTTTTTGTCTTTATATCTGTCTGTACCGTTGCAAGGGGGACAACTCTTCTTTCCTTCACTTGGGGCAGTGACATCTATCTACATTTGCTGAACCTAAAGTGCATGGCAAATAATATAACATCAGAAGGATGTATAGACTTGCTTGTTTTACATTTGACATTTGATACACAGTCCATCTACATTTGCTGAAACTAAAGTGCGTGGCAAATAATATAACATTAAAGAGGATATAATTTTTATAGACTTGCTTACTTTATATTTTGACATTTGATACCAGGACATCATAGCACCAAGCTCAGACCAGAGTACCACAGCTTTATCCTTTTCTAGCATCCTACCGTTTTATGCACAGAATGCCAGAGGTTGACAAAGATTCTTCTGGCCCAGCACCAACCAGCAGCTACTTGCCCGATGCAGTCAAGACAGTATGGACACTATCATCAGCAATGTAGATCTATGCAGATGGATTGGGCATATCATGTGAAGATGGAATAGGATAACATTAACTGGACTGCCCTTGACTAGACACCAGAAGACGCAAGAAAGACCCAGGAACATCTGGCGACACACAATAAAAGGAGAACTCAAGACCCCGAAACACACTTGGAATACCATACAAAAATGCTGGCCCAGAAAAGTCTGAAATAGCGGATCTTCGTTGCTGTCTATAATTGGCAGCAAGCAATCTGACAAAATAAAAGATCTGGATGCATTTAAAAAGATAGGAAAGGAAAAGATAAAGATCGTAACAACGCATGAGCCTGAGTAATCCTTAGTTAAAGAAGAAGAAGAAGGAGAAAAAAAAAAGGGGGTGGGTGGGAGAGCACTTCCAATGAGAATAGCACTACGCAATGAGAATAGCACTACTCAAAAAACAAAAAACAAAAGGGGGGGGGAGCACTTCCAATGAGAATAGCACTACGCAATGAGAATAGCACTACTCAAAAAAAAAAAAGGGGGGGTGGGGGGAGCACTTCCAATGAGAATAGCACTACGCAATGAGAATAGCACTACGCAATAAACTAACCAACACCTGCATGGATTCCGTTTATTCAACTCATAACCTTGAACCATTTGTACTTGTGGAGTGTCACCACAGGACCGCTGCTGTACGTAAACATTGAGCCAGATTGATTTGTCGGGGAACATTTCCTTTGTTTACCTGCAATGCACGAACGGTAAGTGACTCATTAGTCATGCTGACTGCCATTCGTTTACCGTTAGGCTACGTTTTCTTTATTGCATTAGACTTACTGTATGTGTCTTTGTGCGCTAATTGTTTTCCTGTTTTGAAAGAGCATCAGAACGACTGAAATGCGCAGCAATCTACTTTAAAAGCACTAGTACAGTAGTAGTAAAGTACTGAAGTAGATACCAGCACGGACAAGATCACCAAGGTAAAATAAGAGACAAGAGTAGATCGAATTATCATGATCAATCTGTCTGGTCTCTAGTCAGTCAGTGTATTTCAAGACAAAATTCGGCCTGTATGGGTTCTTGGGTTAGTTTGTTGGCTTAGCCTATAGGCCTAAATTTTTATGTTTGGTTGTTTGGAATCTAGCCTAATAGGCCTATTCAAACTCAAAGACATTGATTGACATCAGATGATACTGAGATTTTAGGAGACGCACACGGCAAAGTTAATTTTTTTTAGTTTTTCTTACCTGAAAATTTTTAATGCTAGCTCTCGCAGACCCACACTAGTGTCCTGCACTGGTTGTTCTCCTAACAGATCGAGATGTTTGACAGAAATGAGAAAACATTGAGATAAGCGCAGCCATTCCAAGTCAAAGAAAATATGTCTGCCTGTGTCTTATCTCAAATTCTGTGGGATTACCACAACAAAATGTTGTTATCATGATAAAATTGTGCAGACATGGTTTGTAGGATGTGTGTGGACCTAAATAATAGAGATCATTTAGTTTCAGCTGTAATGTGTGTGTGCATGTGTGTGTGTGTGTGTGCGTGTGTGTGTGTGTGTGTGTGTGTGTGTGTGTGTGTGTAAGAGAGAGAGAGTTAGCAAATGTTTGTGTGTGTGTGTGTGTATGTGTGTGCGTGTGTGTGTGTGTGTGTGTAAAGAGAGAGAGAGTAAGCAAATGTTTGTGTGTGTGTGTGTTTATATATATATATATATACAGACCTATGCATGTAAATCTTTCATCTAGATAATGTTTGTTTACTCTAATTCAATATTCTTGCATGACAATTGACATGTGATTAATGTTTCCCCAGCATATTCTAAGTGTGTCCTGTAAAAGATGTGTTATCTTCTGTTGCATTCATTCATTTGTTGGATCACATTTGTTTTTTGTTCGCTTATTCTGTCCTTTAGTTCCGAGTTTAGACCCTATATAGGTGAGGACTGAATGTATTTTACATTTTGCTTATACCACCACCCTCAAAAACAAATTTTTTGTTCTCTTCTCTTTCTCTCTTTGATTTAATTTATTGTGGATTGTATTGTTGATTTATTGATACATGTTTCTTTTTTATTTGTTTTTATGTCTTGGCAGATGTGTAGATTAGTGACAGCAAGTTTGAAAAATAGCTTTTAGCTAATACTGTAATAGCTTCTGCTGTTTGAAAATAAAGTTGTAACAGTAGTAGTAATGATAGTAGTAGTAGTACTAGTAGTAATCATGATGATAATGATAGTAATAGTATTCATCATAATAATGATAATAATAACTAATAATAATTGAGTCTGATCATGATAGTAATAGTATTCATCATAATAATGATAATAATAACAGTAATAATAATTGAGTCTGATCATGATAGTAATAGTATTCATCATAATAATAATTCAGTCTGTCATTTTATGTCACAATGTTCAGGCTCATTGAACTTAACAATGCATTAATACTGTATATTATTGGGGACATGTGTAGATAGTGCAGCTTAAAACTCAAAAAGTTTATCAAGAATGATCACAGACTACTACATCGTGAAATCAGAAATAGTTGGTACTGACACTAGTCCACAAAAAGATATGACTAGAGGGAAAAAATGTAGAAGTTGACTGATACAGCCTCTCAAGTTTCACCCGCGCACACATTCGCACATGCACACACACACACACACACACACACACACACACACACACACACACACACACACACACACACACACACACACACACACACACACACACACAACACAACACACACACAACACACACACACAACACAATACACACACACATACATCACACACACCACACACACACACACACACACACACACACACACACACACACACACACACCACACACCACCACCACTCACTCACTCACTCACTCACTCACTCACTCACTCACTCACTCACTCACTCACTCAAACACACACACACACACACACACACACACACACACACACACACACACACACACACACACACTCTCACACATACACGCTCATACACACACACACACACTATACACAGAGGAGATGGGACAAGGAGGAGCTTCTTGATCAAATCAAGCATGACCACAACAGTCTGCATGCTGTAGTAGTAGTGGTAGTAGTAGTAGTAGTGATATGAAGTGATATGAAATCAAAAATAGATTTGGTAACACACACATATACACATAGACATACACACACCACACACACACACACGCATGCACGCACGCACGCGCAGCGCGCGCGGCACACACACACACACACACACACACACACACACACACACACACACACACACACTCACACATCACTACATCATCACTCACATCACATCACCACACACACACCACACACACACACACACACACACACACACACACACACACACACACACACACACACACAGAGTCTGAAGCCATAACACAATTGATTTAGAAAAGCTACTGTTACAAGTATCAGTCTGTGTGAATTTGTAGTCCTATGTTTTCTGAAAGAGATATGTTTACATGTGTGTTTTTTTTTAAATAAGCAGACACCTTCATCTTAAAGACTTTGGAAGGGAGTTCCAACTTCCATATTGTTGGCCAAAGACAGAAATGCATGTTTTTCCCTCAAGTCAGAGAGAACAGAGGTATGGATAACAGAAAAGCTCCTCAATACCTGAGAGCTTCAGAAGATTTGTAGGGCAGAAGGAATTCTGATATCACATGTTGGCATTGTGTTTGGATTTAAACAATGAAAGCAGAGTGTTGCAGTTTTATACTCAATTCATGCTTTGACTGGAAACAAATATAATTTTTGCATGAGTGCTTTTGCCCACCTATCACTAATATCACTTGTACAAGTATATTTGTTATTGCTCATTTAGTAGTGATGTTTGCAACATTTTATTATGATGTTGTGAAAAAAGAAAGGTTTTTATTTTCAGGTTTTTCACTGATCACACAACTGCATGAGAACAACTGACAGGACATAGACTTACATTACATGTCAGAATGGCATCCCAAACTCCCAAAGCACACCCTGGTGAACACCTGCCCCTTCATAACAACCCTGACGTTCCAGATGTGGATTCCTCGCTTGTACAGTCTGGACACAGACCCCATGAACATACCCACAACGGTTACTACTCTGATCCAGTATTTGGTGGTGGCATTGAGAACCCATATGCTGACACCACCGAATCAGACACCAACCTTCGCCACACTCCTCTGTCTGAAGTGATTCCCAGGCCCTGGAAGTCCTACCACCAGATTAGAATTGCATCGTATATCAGTGTTGTGCTGTTCCTAATTACTGGCATTTTTGCTGTCAAGTTCACTCACCGTGGGCGCATGCATCAGTCCAAGGGATTGATGGGAATGGCACAGCGAGATCTGCGACTGGCTGCACGGCTTATCTATGCCAGCATTGTGTTTGGTATCATTTTGTATTTCATTATCATTCCTGTAGCTGCCAGTTAAAGTATTGGTGTGTTTGAAAAGAATAAGAGAAAGCAAAGAATAAAAGTTTTGCCCTCTACAAAAGTGAAAGTCAATAAGTATTTCAATGTCAGTGCAGATTTTAACATTATTAAAAAAAAAAAATTTAAAAAAGGGAATGTCATGAGGTTATTGCATCAAGAATGTTACTTTCATGTAGCTTTTGAGTTGTCATATGTAAATTCCAGCAGTTGTGGATTCAGACACTAGGAAGTGAAATCAGGACATTCTCATTGAATTAGTAGTCTTGAACTCTCTGTATCTGTATCTGCTTTTGAATTGCAGTATTTTTTATCATCATGATCATGTGCTCTAAAATATGACCCACATTGTATTATTGTGTGCTTATCAAGGCAGCACCAGTGCAGCTTGATAATTAAGATAGAAATGGGAATTTGAATAACACTGAAGAAATATTCTATTTCTATTGACAGTTGTTTGATGTGATATGTGATGGTATCTATTGTGCTGTCTGATCTCTCCAGTTGTCATTTTTTTTATTGTTGTTATATTGGGTTTGTTTGGTACTTCTTTCAGTTTAATGAAAATAGAATCATTAGTTCTTGTTTTTTTCAGTTGTATCAGTTAATTCACCAAATATTTCATTTTTTGTAGAGAAGAGTGTGCATTAATATTCCAGAAATAATATGATTACTTCAGCAGAGAAGTTCAGCACATAATAATCATGAAATCATGGTGAAATCATTAAATCAGTGTAATGGTAGCATTCTTGAAACAAACAAAGAATTCTGTACAGTTGTTACTCATTGAAATCATTGATTTGAAAATGTTATCACTGCCATAAAAAAACATTTGGATTTGTATACAACTGTTAGTGAAATTACTAAACATATTTTCAACCATTTGTCAAGAGAAATCAAATGATAAAATCACAGCAGAATGGAACTCGTAAATGCATAACAGTTGTGGCATATGTTACTTCTGTGCAGAACTCAGTCACAACATATAGACATTACTATACGTATTTAAAACATGCATCCATATATTATGTATACATAGAAGCATTTTACATAGATGTACACATCAGTCATACATGACATTTGTTTTTGAAAACTTGTGTTGTCTGTAGTTTTAATGAAGTAATAGTAACACAGACATATGTTGACATTGAAGTAGTGTATATTATGATACCTCACAAAGGAAGTAGTTTACATTATGATACATCATAAATGAAGTAGGGTACATTATGGTACGTCATAAAGGAAGTAGTGTATATTGTGATACATCATAAAGGAACAGCGTACATTATGATACATCATAAAGGAAGTAGTGTACATTATGATACATCATAAAGGAAGCAGTGTACATTATGGTACGTCATAAAGGAAGTAGTGTATGTTATGATACATCATAAAGGAACAGTGTACATTATGATACATCATAAAGGAAGTAATGTACATTATAATACATCACAAAGGAAGTAATGTACACTATAACACCTCACAAACAAAGTAATGTACATTATGGCACATCACAAAGGATGAAATGTACATTATGATATGTCTTAAAGGAAGTAGTGGACGTTATGATCATGACAAAGGAAGTAGTGTACATTATGATACATCATAAAAGAAATAATATGATAGTATACATTATTAGAAATTAGTGTACATTATGGTTGAAACACTTGCAAATGAAGACAGATATCGAGTCTCAGCATGTTTAGTATAGAAGAATGATGTTTACTGAGAGTTCCACTGGAGTGCAGAAGAAACCATATATTGGTCCCTTCCTGGGGCCATCAAAAAGCCAAGTGGTTGGCTGAGTAGCCAGCCCTGGCCAATGTTTGTAGGCTGAACAATGTTCACCTGTTGCTTGCTCTTGTTAGTAGATGTTTGGTAGCCCAAATCCTAAAATTGCACTTGCATATAAGACATGCAAGAAATGCGGGAGATCAGGGGGGATAAGCCATCTTTGACTTGAGACATCAGGTTTGGGCTGCTTGTCGTATATGTGTGCTATGAACAGGTGAACATCATTCTACCAGTAGATATAGGGCCTGTCACTTAATGAAACATAATTAAACATTCAATGTAACAAAGGTCCCAGGAAGAGACAGAAACATTGCCTCCTTAGGCAAGCCAGCAAAACTCTGTGAGTCATTCTTTTATAATGAAAAAATTATATAGTACACGGTTATTAGTTGACATAGCTTTCTTTTCTTGACTTTTAATGAATCATGACCTAAAAAATTATATCAAACCATGCTTCATTTTATATATATATATGTATGATATTAGGCTACTTCAATTGTTTTTATTTTCCTCTGCTGTTTAGTTGTTCATTTATAATGTATTCATGTACAGAGGTTTGTTTTTCCTATTGATATGAAATCAAGATAAGGATTTTCTTTGTATAAAGAATCTCAAGTAAATTGTTGATGACTGTCTCTTTTTTTTGTTTCATTTCAGTTTATTTTGTTTTACTTTATTTCACCCTCTTTTCTTTATTCTCTGTTTCTTTTGGAACTCATGCTTGTACACTGTCTGTTGTAAATAATAATTTACAAACAAGTGAAGTGTAAGTTCCATTGTACAGAAGCAATATTGCTTACAGGAAAATGTGATAGGATAAAATAGGACACATTGTCAGGGCCCAGCAAACATAATCGAGCGTACAGTCACATGAGAAAAAGTTACCAAACGGTCAGTGGGAATGGACACAAATAAAATTACTAACCAGAGTGTATTTTCCTTGCACAAGCTGAAGAGGTGTTAGGTCTTTCTTTGTTTCTGAGAGAAACATTAGAAATCTTTTAACTTTGCCTGTAGTAAAATGTAATTATTGTCTGTAGTTTAGTTGCTTAAGATTCTTGTTGAGTGATACTGTGTGATTTATTTCTGTTTTCTTTTCAGAAGTGACAAATTCTAAAATAATACTGATAATACTCTTCTTATGATGTTACTTTTGAATTGTAATGTTAGTCCATTAGTTAGGTCTGTTATATTTAATGGGAGTTGTTATGAAATAGTGCAGTTTTTGTTTGTTTTGTTTTGTTTTGTTTTTTTGACTGAATCAGCTTACTGAGACTTACAGATAGTTAATGGATGTTGCTTCATTAAAATCAAGTTTGAACAATATGTGTTTGAAATCAATTTAACCTTTTTTTACAACATAAGAAAAAATTGTTTGGCCAAATTTTATTAAAGCCTTGTGAGCACAGTAGAGATTCAACAAATGATGTCAGTTATAAATTTGTCTTTTGAAACATAATTGTATTTTTCATTAAGAGGAAAAGAGAGAGATACATTATGTTCCAGTTTACTTGAGCATAATCAGGATGAAAAATTACTTGAGCTTCAGTGTTTTGATAATGACCTTTTGATGAACAGGGTGACTTAAAATAGTCTCCTCATTATTTGTTTATTTAGGATTTATTAAAGGTCACAATAACGTTGAAAAAAATATTGTTTGTATTTTGATTTTATGTCTAAACCTTGTGATTCGGATCTTTGTTTTTGTTTGAATTTTTTAAATAAACTCATCATCCTCTTTTACTTTTAGTTTTATCACCAACAATTTTTTTATGTGTATACTTAATTTTGAGAGGTATACTTCATTGTGAGAATTTGATTTCCTTGACCAGTTTTCAGTGTCAACAAGAAATTATGGGAAAGATGGCAATAAAAATTCTACTGCAAAGCTAAGGGAGATAAGTTTTAATATCTCTGTTATTAAATCAGCTGAGATTTACACAGTTGGTTTTGTACTAAATGAAATGTATGGAGCTGTTTCAGTATTAATGCAGGTAATCAGTAAACAGCTGAGTAAATCAATAGTTCTTCATTTATTCAGGCAACGTAAAACCACATATTATAGTGTATGAATATCTGATTATTGATATTGTTTTTGAATGCAGGATAAAGTTTAGCACTTAACTTGTAATACTAATAGTGACAAAGATGAGTGTGATTGTTTGAAGGAATTGTAACTCTTATTCCTGATTGACACAGGGTTGTGTCTGATCGCCAGTTGATAGGAAAATGTTTTTAACGGCCAGTGTTTTGATTGACAGAAATATGTTTTATTCTTCTTGCATAGTGTTCTTAATGTGAAATTGTTCTAGAGTAATTCATGATCCTTAATCAGTGATGGTTTTGATTTAAAGGAAGGGAGTGGGGATGTGATTTGAAATTTCATTCTGTTTATCAAATTGCATGTAAATTGTAATGTAGGTAGACTACATATAGTTGAGATTTTCTAGTATCCAGTGACTACCTAGAATTATATTGGGTTTAGGTAGCAGGCTGGCAGCCGAAGCATTCTGGACCAGAACAACAACAACGACAATAACAACAAAAATCAAACCCAACAATCATTTGAATTGAAGTCTTTCGATGTGCATCTGCTATGCTTCCATATTAACCTTGACTGTTGGTTACCACTTCCGTTTTAGTTTCTCAAGACGACGTCTCTGCGCTCAGAATGAATTCTATATGCACTAGTGTCACAGGTGTCATGTGTATGGTGATCTTAGCACATGCCTTAAGCCTGCACATAAACCCATGAGCTGGCCAGGTCCTGAGACCCTACCTAGCCTATGTTTTACCTAGTCCATATGTTATACTGGTATTGTATCAGCCGATCATTGGAATAATCTTGGTTGCCACTTCCAGTTTGAGATAGTGCAAAGCACCTGCTTATCTGCTGTGATTGAAATTTAATTAGATTGTATTTCTGCCTTCTCATGTGACATTCGTTTTTTATATCTTTTAACATTTTTGCTCATAAGCTTTTAGATAATAATGTGAAATCAGACTTTCAGAATGTGTCAAGAGCTTTAGCAAAAACTAATTACAGAAACTAATAATCTACCAGAAAAGGCCAACATATTTTGCCGAAAGAAAGCAACTAAACAAGGAACATGAAGGTGAGAAGACAGGGAAAAAGTGGATATCAG
Organism: Monoplex corrugatus; assembly: GCA_030674185.1. Taxonomy (NCBI): domain Eukaryota; kingdom Metazoa; phylum Mollusca; class Gastropoda; order Littorinimorpha; family Ranellidae; genus Monoplex; species Monoplex corrugatus. The sequence continues at coordinate 47,696,453 of JAPXFY010000017.1, forward strand.
CTTGAATGGAAACATGCACAGGCAATAAGACAACAGCTTGTTTGATGATTCAGATAACAAAAATGAGATGTACTGCAGCACTACCAGACATGTGCCACTTGAGATAAACAAAAACATTGAAGGTACTAAGATCTGTAAGTTGCGCTTAACGAAAATGTTGAATCAATGGAGTAAAAAATTAATTATGCACTTTAATTTTTTCAAATTTTCTTGTATAAAATTCTTTTGTTGTATGACATTCACTCACATAATCTTTGATTCTGATACACATTTATGTTCATAGGGGTTTTGGGTAGAGGGTGGGGGAGGGGTTCACCTGATACCTGATAAAAATATCAGGCTTCCTGAAAATCTGTCATGCTTCCTAAACTTTCCTGGCTGATAGTCTGACAGACTACTTCAAACCAGTAGAGAAATCTCAGCTCTGTAGGCACATATTTCATAACCGTCAAACATAATGAAGAGATGAAGAGCAATGCTTAAAACAAGTCATAAGTTGAAAAATATGAGTACTTTATTCCTGTGGTTTTATTCTTGTGGAGCAGCTGCTTCTCCACACACGCACACGCACACCCACAAACACACACACACACACACACACACACACACACACACACACACACACACACACACACACACACACACACACACACACACTCTCTCTCTTTCTCTCCCCCCCCTCTCTCCCTCCCTCTCTCCAAACATGCCCAGAGATGCATTTGTTCGTTTAGTTCAACATCCATTTATTTTTCGATGTAATATGTACTACTAACTACTAGCAAAGATATTTTTGATAAGATCTGACAGCTATGAGATTTTGTTGTGTTTAAATTAAACTGTTATTATTGTGCAAGTATTTTTTGTATTCATTTTGGAATGTGTACATGATCTCTTTTGGTAAACCTCTATAAGAAACAAAGGTGTGTGTGTCTGTTCATTATTATGATTATGTGTCTGGAGTTCATGCCCTTTTGTTCATACATATTTTTATTTAAAAAAAGTGTATGAATGATTGTTTGTATTAGCTGATTCCAGAAGAAAACAATGTTTTATACCAGAATGACTTGAACAGAAATAATGTAATATGTAAGGATAGTATATACCAGGAACTGTTTGGAAAGTATTAGGAAATGTTTTGTTCAAGAAAAAGGAATAAAAAATATAGAAGGTATATGAATAAGAATAAATAACAGAAATATTGCTGAAAATCTTTAAGTACATGGCTGTATGTCTCTTATAGCACAGTGTTTTATACTGTCCTGTATAACTATGAAACAGATGTGCACAAATTGTGAAAAATAATAAAAATTAACTTTGATAAAAGAAACCCAAAAAATAAATGTTTGAATACTGATAACTTTGTTTCTCAGTAAGAAGTGATCATGATTATTTTGATATGACGAATATTTTGTTGTCGTTGTCATTTTAAAAGAAAGTAACACTAAAAAAGAACATAAATCACAGACACTACATTCAAATCATGCATTTTAAAAGTAGTAACACTAAAAGACTAAAAGAACATACATCACAGATACTATTTCAAATGATGCATTTTAAAAGTAAATTGTTGAGTACTGGTGCTAAACTTGTCTTGTTCATACACGCAAAGCGCAGATAGCAGTTTGGCTGACACTAGTCCGAGGAATGCGTGCCAAAGTGTTAATTGCACATCAGTAGACAATATTCATTCACAAGTTTTGGCTTTAGATATATGTGACAGATAAGAAAATCAAGTGGTTTGGTTCTTATTCATTAGAGCAGAGTGTTGTCCTTCTCTTTCTAGCTAAATTTATCTCTTTGGTTGAATATGCATTTGCAGAGTCCGCAAATATTGGTAATGTTTGTGTGTAATCTTACAAATAACTACAGCAAAAACATACTATTGTTGATAATACAACATTTGTGTTGTAACTATAGGAAAGAACAGAAAGTGTTTCATGGTGCATAATTATGTAATAATTGTATGTATATTTTTTCTGGCTTTTTTGTGAGGAATGTCTACTGCATTTGTTGTTCAAATTATCTTGCAATACTTATGCAAGCTAATGTTATGTGTGTGGTGTACTTGATGGTACTGATGTGATGTAGTAGTGGAGTTTCAGAGAATAATTATATATATATATATGTGTGTGTGTATATATTATGAACTTACTGTGTTGAACGTTATGTAGTTCATGCATTTAACATTCCATGACTTGGACATTCTTTGACATATATAGTCCCTCCTTTCTGGAAAAATACCTGCCTAAAATTACCAACTGCTGCATTTGCACTGGTAAATCTTTGTTGTGTTATTTATATATTGGTGTAGTGCTATGATGACTGAAAGCTGGATGTGATGATGACTGTAGAACTTTGTCCAGTATACCTTTGTGGACAAAATGGCAATCAATTTACACATTACAGGTTTGTTGTTTGTTTATTTGTTGTTGTTGATTTTTTTCCACTTTTTTCTATCTCTAGATCCATGCTTGTACTCAGACTAATTGAAGTTCGCAGGATTGAAGTTTGAACATTTTCACAAAACATGGCACACTTGAAGTAGTTTGAATACGTGTCCATGTTGTGATTTTCAACCAGTTCTCTCGCTTTGGAAAGGTGGTAAGATAGCAAATTTGTTCTGCTCTTGTTTGTTAGATGGCCATACTAGTAATGCAGGCGTTGTGGGTTCAGCCCTCTAGTACATCACAAGTATTGTCGTGTTTTTTTTCCTCTGAGCTGGTTGGCTCTTTTGGACGAGTTGAGGACTTGAGATTTCATGTCTCAAGTTCAGTTCCACCCTGCAACATAAGAATTGGCTTTTTCATTGCCCATCTTTATGGTCCAATCATTCTTGTGGTGTCAGTGTTTCATAGGTCCTATTCCATTCCCCATTTTAGGACTTTGTCAGTGTATAGGATTTTGCACAGGATCAAGGAGTCTGCAAGATATAACTACTGGCAGATTTGGGTGGGGCACATATAAAATTATGAATCGCTCTGGAGCAAGCTCAAAACCTTTAACCCTTTGACTCCCACACCCTGTGCACCAGCATCCTGCACTGCCAAACATGTTAGCAAAGCAAATAGCTTTATCCTTTGATTACCTCATCCTATCCACCAGTTTCCTGCAGGAAGCTGGTTGATAGGATGACGGAGTCAAAGGATTAAGTTTTTGCAGTTGGAGGATAGGGTGCGGGAGTCGAAGGGTTAAAATGATTTTCCAAGCAACATGTAATAGACATGGTGTAATTATCATTACAATATTTTTGCATTCTGTTTCTTGTGACCAGGTTTGATCTGTGATTCATTTTCAACTAGAATTTAGTAGAAACTAAAACAGTAATGTGGAATGGATTGCCAGATTTAGAAGTTTAGATGATCATTTTTATTTCCCATAGAATGTTCCATTTTCATCAGATTAATCCTCCTCTCTGTACTCTCTGCCTCCAACTCCACACCTTTCAGTCCAACAGAAAGCTTTAAATGAAGTGGTTTTGGTTGGACAGAAGTGTTTCTTTTAAACTCTTTACCTTTAGAAGTGACCCTATGTGCATTTGTGTGCATTAGATGTAACCCTGTGTGTGTGTGTGTGTTGGTGTGTGTGTGTGTGTGTGTGTGTGTGTGTGTGTGTGTGTGTGTGTTGTGTGTGTGTGTGTGTGTGCGCAGATACAATATAAAATAATAGTGCCTTCTGTTTGTCATTGTGATGGGTGTACTTTATTTGTTTCTTTTTCTAAATTATTTTTCATCTAGATTTGTCCAGAAACTAATCTGTGTATCTTATCATACAAGAAACTGGAAAGAAACAAAACATGACCATTGTATTTATAATTCAGATGGTAGAGTATACTATTTAATACGATATTCATGATTTGTACTGATATTTGAGAACTTACCTGAGTGTGGGTTTTGTTCCAGATTGTAAGCAGATTTGGTATGATTTTGTAAAGTGACTATCCTTTTGTGATCAGTGGATGAGAGTTTTGTATTTGTGTCAGATGGTTTGTACTTATTTTTCGTAATTGTATGTTGATAATTTGTTTTATGGGAACGGAAACATTTATTATAACAGTTGTGCTCATGCACATGTACACCTAACACTCATACACAACACACACACACATTCACTCACACTCATATCACACACACACACACACACACACACACACACACACACACACACACAACACACACACACACACACACACACACACACACACAGAAATACACACACATTATACACACATGCACACACACACACACACACCACACCACACACACATTATACACACACATGCACGCGCACACATACACGCGTGCACACGCACACGTACACACACACACACACCACTGACAGAAAGGTGGCAAAACAGATACTGTTTGAAAAGTAATTGCAAGTGAACAGAAATATCGAACACCAAAGAGCATGAGCCAATGTTTAAGTATCACTTTGTCATTCTGTCCACCAGCTTCTTGTATTTTCACTCATGGATGTAACACAAAAACTCAATCCTTTTGCCCTTGAAGGAAGCTGGTGAATAGGATGAGAGGATGAAGAATATAAAATTGATTGCTTAGCAATCCATCCCCTGTATCGTCTGTGGAGGGTGCAGACATCAAAGTCCCAATTTTCAATACAGTAGGGATTGAGAGGGTTATGTCTTTGAAGCTGGTGGATACTGTGAAGAAGTGAAAGAGCTAAACTAATTTTTGCCATTGCATACTTTGTTACTGAATGTCTTGGTTGTCCAGTATATGAATCTTTTGGTTGTCCAGTATATGAATCTCCCATGTCATATGTGTATTAATATTTCTAAATCTTAGATAATCATTATTTACTTTTTAAACCCTTGATACTCATTTTAGGGAAGCTTTGAGTTTCTCTTCATGTAGATGGTTGTTGTTTTGTTTTGTGTGTGCTGTTTTTATGCACCGCAACTGAATATCATGTGGAAATTCAGAATAAGCCCTTCAGTCTGTGTGCTTAGTATACAGATACATTTCCTATGATGAAAGCTTGTGTATGTACAATTAATCTTTAATTTTCCCATCACTGCGGCAGCTCCATTCCTGATAGGAGGATTTTGTTTCTGATTCCAGTGGGTTATTGTTGTAATGTCTAGCTAGAGCATGCCATGACTGAAGACAATCCTGACATGATGCAAAAACTGAACAAAGAGCCCAGGTGTTCTTGCTAGAGCTGGCATCAAGTGACGGTAAATTTTGACCTTGGTACGTGTTGTCGTTGTAGGTTTTTAAAAAAAAATTTTTTTTTTAAAGTATTGATCAGGGAGATCAGAAACTTCTCCATCATTTACCCACCAAATGAGATAACCACTTGGATGGAACCCAGGACCTTCAGAGAGGAAGTCTGATGTTTTCCCATTTGACTAAAGCATCATCAGATAATTTGTGAGTTCAAAAACTTAAATCCCAGCAAAACATACTTTAAGTCGCCCACCACTTCAACTTGCTTTCCCAAGATGATGACCTTACCGCATGTACTGTGATTGGACAGGTCACCTCCATAGATTCCCAGCACCAGAATAGAAAGAAAAATTTGAGTGCTATAGACTCTTCACTACAAGTAATTTCCCAGATGGGCTGAATATGTTCACCTAGCCTGAACACTATCCATACCAGTGGTCATCATTACATGGTCAGTCTAATGTGTAGCCTGGGTGTGTGGGGGATAAGATAAATGGGTGATGACTGATACATGTGTGTACGTTGAAGATTAGGTTAAATTTACATACATCCACCCCCTTCTCCTTGATCTGTCTTTCCCTTTCACATTCAAAACTGCTCACCATGCAATTCATCCTTTTTGTTAATCCCTCAAACTGCCTGTCTGTCTAATGTGTTGGCATACCTGTTTCTCTCTCTGTCTGTCTCCTCTGTCTCTCCACCCCCAAGACTCTCTCTCTCTCTCTCTCTCTCTCTCTCTCTCTCTCTCTCTCTCTCTCCCCCCCCCCCCCCCCTTGGCATACCTGTTTCTCTCTCTGTTGTCTCCTCTGTCTCTCCACCCCCAAGACTCTCTCTCCTCTCTCTCTCTCTCTCTCTCTCTCCTCTCTCTCTCCCCCCCCCCCCCCCCCCCCCCAAGACCTTCATATAAGAAGTCTTATGTTCGTTCGTTCTTTAATTTAATGTCTTTTCACTATAAGTGATATTAGACGGGGGAGGGGGGAATAAAAAAGGAATAAATGTAATAAAATGTAGAACGATAGGTAGGGTTGGATTGGGGCAGAGGGGAGATAGAGTAAAAAGACATAAATAGGTGGGAGAACAGGAAAATGGAATGAAAACTTAACTCTTACAATTAACTTCAACAATATGAAGGGAAATTGTAACACGAATACACAAACCGTATAAAGTTAAAGTAATGCATTAATAGGACTGTGAACTAATGATTCTGAAATTTTAACTAATAAAGATTGATCTGATGTAACTTTTTGGAAATGAGTTTCAGAATACTTTTCTTGAGTAAACATTTTTGGTAAAAAGGAATGTAGCATTTTGCAGTAGGATAAGCAGTGAAACAGTGTGAACTGTTCGCCGCAAATATACTTGACATTTTTACAATATTTTGTTTTCAACGCATTTAGCTGAATACGAAAACGAACAGCAACAATCGATCTCAAATGATACATGGAAGAATACTGCAATTTTTTACATACGTTTTGAACGGTAAGTTTTATCATTTGTTGTGACACAAACTGTTCATTTAACTGTTCATAAAATCAAGACCATGAGGTTGATTCGAGCAAGTTGCAAGCTTCTTTTATGGAGGTAGGAACATGTAATTCTATAGAATTATCAGAATTCTGCGCGCCTTATGTCTTACTGACTTGATGATCATACTTGTCATCAGATTCTTTCATCACTGATTTGTGAAACAGTTCTTAAAGTAACCAAATGTTACTTTTACCCATAAACTTGTCTGTGCCCAGGATGGAACAAACTGTAGTTATTATCATATTATGGGTAAAATTCACTATGACTTAACTCAAAAGAGTAGATCAATAAAATGAGGATAATGCAATAAAACCATCAGAGTTGGGGAAGATAAAGCACCAAGGAAGAAGAGGTGGGCAACCCTTTCATATATGCTCCAAGAAACGTTCAGGTCTGTACACCACACCAACCCCTACAATTTGGGGGTTATGAGTCAACCTTTACCTTTATGATAAGACCAAACAGTAGTACAACTTCCAAACACTGTTTCATTTTAATAGTAAGACCTATGTTTATGCAAATGTTATCTCATATTAACCCTTTGACTCTTGCACCTGTCCACCAGCATCCTGCATTGTCAACCACACTAGCAGAGCAAAAACTTAACCCTTTGACTCCCTCACCCTATCCACCAGCTTTCTGCAGGAAGGGAGTCAAAGGGTTAAGTTTTTGCAGTTGGTGGATAGGGTGCAGGAGTCAAAAGGTTAATGATAAGCCTATGCACAGGTGAATGGAAAAGCAGAATGCTCTTTTAGCACCCTTTCCCCTTTGTATGGGTTCTCCTTCTGTTTACTCTTTCATTCCCTCACCCTGTCCTCCAGTTTCCTGTGAGAAGGATGAGAAAGCAAAAGGTTAAAAAAACCTCTTAGTTAAAGGGTAATCCAGATCAGTCATGTCTGCCAGTGTGTCTGTAGACAGCAAGGATTTCTTGGTTGTTTGCTGGTGAGTCTTTGTTTGTTTTTCAAAAATGTCTTGTTATTATGTGTTTGTCATGTGATGTATAGCCGCTGTCCCTGGGGAAAGTGTCACCACAGTGCAGTACCAGCCAGATTTTTTCTCCTTTATCTTGTTTGTTTGTTTGTTGTTGCTCTGTCTTTGATACTTCTGTTAGCTTTTTCAACCAGATTTTTCTTTATGCCAAGGATAACTCCTTTGTTGCCGTGGGTTCTTTAACACGCAATTAATGCATGCTGCACATGGGACCTGAATTTATTGACTTGTCTGAAAGACAAGCATCTGGACTGCTATTCAAGATCTGTTGCTTTAACCAACTGGGCCACAACTCCACATCTTTACCAAACTGGTATCACAATCTGAATCAATAGAAATAACAGTTACATATCTATGATTTGATTGAACATGACGTACTGTTTGAGTCATAGTGACCTGAAATGTGAAAGATTTACAGTAAGGATTTTATGGTTGTTTATCGTCAGACAGTTTTATTCAAATTTGGGTCAAATGATAGACCGTCAAAAAATCTTGACTCTCCCGTTTGCAGTTTAGATATGAAAGTTTTTATTGAATTGAATAATTTTTTTGTCACAGTGTTTTTTGTTTTTTTTTAAGTTAAATACAGGTTGATTTTCCCACAGCATGTCTGTCATCTTAGTACAATGCCATTCTATGTTCATGTTATGTATCCTGTTCATTTTGGGAAAAAAAAAAAAAAAAAAAAAAAAAAAAAACTAAAGAAAGAGAAAGGGTGGCTGGATTGTATTTACCAGAAATTTTCATATCAACAAGAGAAGTGAGTGTGTGTGTGTGTGTGTGTGTGTGTGTGTGTGTGTGTGTGTGTGTGTGTGTGTGTGTGTGTGGAGAGAGTGAGAGAGAGAGAGAGAGAGAAAATTATGGAAGCAAGATTTTCTCAGCTGTTTCTGAATGGATCTTAACCAAATTTGTATCAAAAGTGTAGACCACTAGGGAGTCACAACAGCCTAAGTTTGGAAGTCATGGCACCAGGGTCAAAGTATAATTGACCAAACAAGTGCTTGGAATTGGCTTTTTTGGGGTGTGGATAGAGGTGAGGAAGATATGTGACCAGTGCCTTCTCAGGAACTTTTCACAATATTTACATTGTTTTCACTGTTACGACAGTCTGCCATTGTTCTGACTTCAAGTTAAGTTATATTTCATTTGATGCTTTTTCAAGGTCACAGTGGCCTTGAAAAATACAAAATCGGGATATTTGTGTAATAGTATTTTGGAAAAAAAAAAGGAGATTCCTAAAATGGTTTGACCTTCTTGGTTTCTATTTGTTTGTTTGTTTGTTTTGCCAGATTATTGGTTGTTGTTTTTTGTTGCTTACCTATAAAAGTGAGTTTTTTCCTGAAATATTCTGTCATATATATAATAAATATGTGCTGCACGTGGGACATTGGTTATTATCTTGTTTAATTAACCCTTTGACTCCTGCACCCTTTCCACTAACATCAAAAACTTAACCCTTTGGCTTCCTCAACCTATCCACCAGCTTCCTGCAGGAATCTGGTGGAAAGGGTGAGGGAATCAAAGGATTAAGTTTTTGCTTAGCTGCCATGGTTGACAAAGCAGGATGCTGATTGACTGAATGTGGGAATCAAAGGTTTACGGGTTCAATGACTAACACCCAAACCACCACTGAATGTCTGTTGGACGGGGCAGGGAGAAAATCACTAATCAGAATTTTTTTCTTAAAAAAGTGATCTTTCACTTCCCAGGCAGGTGCTTTTATAACTGCTCCACATGATAAGTATCAGGGTTGTGTAGGTATGTGTCAGACTGTTGAAGAAAAGGGATTGATATTATGGATTATGTTTTTTGCTGTTGGTGATGGCATTGGTGGTGGTTTGTTTCTTTGTTCCTTTTTGTTTGTGTGTTGTTGTTCTTGTCGCTGCTGTTTTACTTGTAGTTGATGTTATTATGTTGTTGTCAGTGCAGTTGTTTTTGTTGTTCTTGCTTTTGTTAATGTTTCAATTTTACAAGTATGTGTTTGTTCAGCAGTGCACATATCCAGTAGCAGTTTGCAGATTTTAACAGTGCAGTACCATACTATTACATAGTAGGGATTACAAAGACATTTTCAAATGGCTTTAATAAACCTTGTTCTGACAGTCTGTTCTGTGTTTCCATTTCTTTCACGTTGGTGGTGGTATGTATCATGTTATGTGCAAAATGTGTCCACTTTTAAAATTCTGTTTTGTTTCCCTTTTGGGGAGGCCTGGGTGGTCTAAAAGCAAGAGTTCTTGTCTTTCAGTCTGGCAGTGAGTCTGGCAGTGATCCATTGCTGGTGCTAAATAGCAAGAACACTGAAGTCATGGTAATCAGTAAACAACAAAAATCCCCTCATGCAAAAAACAACAAATGGCACAACTTTGAGACAGGTTGATAAGTTCAAATATCTGGGAATGGTGATCTCACCAGATGGCAGATGCATATCAGAAATAGCCAGCAGAATCGGCCAAGCCAAAACAACATTCAAGAAGATGAAAAGCATTCTTACCAACAAAGGCCTATCAAGTAACAATCAGGAAGAGAGTGCTTGAATGTTATGTAGAACCGATACTGTTGTACAGTTATGAGGTGTGGACAGTCAACACGCAAAGTGAGAACAAAACTGAGGCAACTGAAATGTGGTTTCTAAGAAGAATGTTGAGAGTTCCATGGACAGCAAAGAAAACAAACGAGACAGTCTTGAAAGAGGCAGACACAAGAAGATCATTAATAAAGAAGATTAGGAAAAGACAAACAACACTTATAGGACATTTTATGAGGAAAGGGGAATTAGAGCACCTGGTCACAACAGAAAAGCTGGAGGGAAAGAGAACACCAGGTAGACCCAGGGAAAAAATATTGGACAGACTTGCAGGATGGCTGAGGACAGAGAGGGTGGGAGATGTATTTGCAGCAACAGGGGATAGATTCGTTTCCATGATCGTCAAAGCCATGTGGCAGGGCACATGATGATGATGACTGTAAGACAATGGCACAAAATTAAGGGAGCCAACTTGTCAACTGGTACTAGTCATTTTTAATCTTTACTACTCTCATATAAACATTTCTTGGGGTAGAAAAGTATACATATATTTAAAAAGGAGAACTCCTGAACTGCATATTAAATGTAAAATAAACACCTGTTTGCAGGAGAAAGGGAAATTACAGTGTTAGAATAAAAAAACAACAACACTGTGTACGTGCGATGAGAAGTAGCCTACAATGTAAACAAACCAAACTGAACAACAACCCGCACTCCATCAATGACTAATGTGCTAAAAATACCCTTCATCATGTGCGCGAACTTCTCTTGTTCATTTAGAACAAAAAACAAAGCCATATTTACCTCATAATCATCGCCAGAGTTACTGTCAACAAGACTCCCAACTTGTCAACCTCATGGTCAATCCCAGGCTCACTCATTTGTACGCCAAAACTTTAAGAAATCAATCGAAGAACAGCATAATGGCAACCATGTGAAAGGAAAAAGGCAGTTTCATTGTACCGGTAGGTTCAAGGATTCAGATAACCAGATTACAATGGCAGATTTGGGTGGGGTATATATGGAACTGTCCGAGCATGATGAATTTCTTTTGAACACATTCCTATTAAAATTCCTTTAATATGTGTGTGTGTTGTGTGTGTGTGTGCGTGTGGTGTGGTGTGTGTGTGTGTGTGTGTGTGTGTGTGTGTGTGTGTGTGTGTGGTGTGTGTGGTGAACCTTGGCAAATGGCAGTGTCAAATATTCCAGCATGGATTTCTCATCTATTTGTTGATTTCAACCTTTTCACTCCTTGACCCTTTCCAACTGTTTCCTGAACAAAGCTGATGGATAGTCGTGAGTGACAGGTTTAACCCAACTTTAAGTCAGTTTTTCCTCCGTCATAACAGCCCATGGCAGGCATTTCGAGCTTGACACAATTTTGCAAATTGTGTTGAAAGATGTTAATCCTGTTTTTCTATAAATTAAAAAGGGTGTTGGCATACCTTGGTTTTTCTTATTGTTCAAATTATATTAATCTTACTGACAGTGATAGATGTGATGCTTATTGTGCAGTGGTGTGAATATCTGTCTAGGAGGGTAGTGAACCTGGTTCAATCTCCAGAACATGCATGAATACACCCCCTCCAAACCTCCACTAGGCCTTGTGTGTGTTCTGCTGGTCCATCTTGTGTGCAGTGTGCTTTACTTCACATAAAAGAACCCATAGCAAGAACTTGGTGAAAAATGATCTGTCTACATTCTGTTAAAATTCTTTCTGCAATAACTGAGCAAAACCACACAAAACAGAAAACTAATAAATGTTATTGTTGTTTAAAGCCCAGCTAGCTGCATGGAGCTATATCAGGGCTATAACTGTTTCAAAACATACACAAGATTTCAACAGGACAAAAAAGAATAACCTGAAAAAACATGAAAAAAGAATCAACGTGTATTTAAATTTTAATACAACCAGACAAGACAGGTGTAAATTTTCAGCCAACTGGCCTTTGTGAAGCGTTGACGTAAGATCACAAATGAACAAAACCAAATACAAAAATTAGAAGAAAAAGACAGAATCTTCCCTGCTGCTTTGTCCAGTGTGAGAAAAGGATTAGTCCACAGTACATATATCTGTACAAAACAATCTGTAAGCCTATATCAATTTGAACTGGAGGTTAAGGCGGACATATTCACTCAGTTTGTTCCCAGTCTTTAATTTAAATTCTGTGCAAAACTTAAACCTTTTGTGTTACGGGTAATGCAAATGGTAGACCTCAACTCCAAGAGATGGAAAGCAATGTTGTCTTGTATAATATAGGTAATGATGAACAAATGAAATCAAAATAAATTAATCCAGTATGCTCCCAAAGCAAACGATTGATTTTCATTCAGTGTTGAGCTGGTAAGAGTTGCTGCCTGTGATAGCAGATGGACAGGAATGACAACACACATACAAAAATAGTCATCGAAAAATGGATGCAGAAGACCCCCAAAAGGACAGACAACAGTAAGCTCTAAGGAACATAATCCATTCCAGAAAACCGCTTTCGAAGAAAAATGAGTTGTGTCCCATCCTATCGCCTACGGGGGAAAAAGAGGATGGGCAGCGTGGGGAATTAAAAATGAAACTTGTATCAACTGATAATACCTCCCCCACCGCCTCCCCCAACAAATGAATACAGTAAAAGGTAGACTTAAAATTGACATGGCCTGTAAGGAAGTGACCGAGACGTTTGGTCTGATAAAACTGTTGCGAGGTGTTCGTGGTGTAGGCCTGCCTGTAATTAAATATGTTACTCAGAGATCTCTATTTTTCATGGGTTCAGCATTGTGAAGGCTGTGCCCATCTCCTCTCTTTCATTGATTTACCGTCCAAACTTTTAAAAAAAAGTACCCATTCACTGACTTGATGTTGCTCGAGCGGTTAACTCGTACTCGATTGGAATGTGAGCCACGCCTCAACGAATGCATATTCATGATCTTGATTTACCACAGCAACAGATGACCTAAATAAACACAATTGTTGAACTTTACCCGTAACCTTGTGCAGAATCGATTAATTTGTGGGACACGTAAGTTATGAATAAGATGTATAAATAATAGTATTGAGTCAGAAAAATGACCTGAAACTGAAACTGCGGGTTCCGTTCTGGACTTCCTCAAACACTTCCTGAACAGCGGATGAATACATTGTTAGTTTCAGTTTCCAAAACACAGACGACTTTAAATTAAAGAAACCTCTTCTGTCAGTTCCTAAATAAACGGAATAATGCCAGCCACGGTTATAAATGTATGAAAGCAAGGGTAATAAGCTGTCCACACAAATGATATGGGAATAAAGTCGAAAAAAAGTGTGACCTTCGTAGTGTCACATGCTTTCTGCATGATACCGGTGTCTGGTCAATATCTGTGGCCATCCTGATTGTGTACCGGACACTTTGGGAGTAAATTAAAGCTTTCATTTCTATGGGAATGCTTTATGATTTAACTGTATTTTAGAAGCCAATAACCATGTTTCACCTCCCCTCTTTCTCTCTCACATTCTCCCTCTTAGACGTCGGAAAAGCCAGCCGAAGGCAAGTCCAATGGGATCTGATGCTACTATCACAGGGTCCCCCTCAGACTGTATTGTTAGACGGGTAAGTAAGGTTTGCGTAATGAAGATCACGCCATCCATGATTGGACTGGTTACTCAACATTTTCCACCGACCTAGTCCCCCTCAGACCGTATCGTTACACAGGTACGTAAGGTTTGCGTAATGAAGATCACGCCATCCATGATTTAACTGGTTACTCGGCGTTTTCCACCGACCTCTAAGGGGGGGGAAGAATGTATCGCGGGAAGGATGTTTGGGTTGCGGGAAGGATAGTTGGGGGTGTCTGGTGTCATCTATAACAGGTAGATGTATTGGGGATGTATATAACAAGGTGTTGTTTCTCTACTTAGCAGTCACACACACAAGGAGGAAGGAGAGAAGAGAGTAGAAGCGCACTACGCATACTAGCAATAAGTTTCAAAAGCAGTCCACACATGGCATTACAATTCAATATAGTTTCTTGAATTAAACATATTCAACTGAAAGCATAATCATTCATCCTCTTATTCTTATTTGCCTACGTCCTAAATCAATCCTACTTCTTTGCCTATCAGCCCTAAACCCTACATTGAAATAAAATATCAGCGTACCTTTACTACATGTTCTGACAAAGGCTCAGCACCTCTGCCAAGTTGAGTGGCCCATCTCCCAACACAGCCGTGACTGACTACTGTTCTGTCTCTTTGTCTGTCTTATATGTAGGTCTCTCTAAGTTCTCTGATCCACCCTGGGTGGCAATCGAATGGGTGAATGCCTATAGTGATTGTCTTTCTGGCTTTTATACAGTGCTTTTCTGTTGTTTCTGTCACAAACCTTCCCACCTGTCTTTCATTGGACATCGAAATTTGAATAACTAACCTGTCTTTCATTGGACATCGAAATTTGAATAACCAAGCCATCTTTGGCACCTGGCGGCCCTGGTTGTTATTCAACTTTCTGGACTTTTCGCTTGGACGTTGGTATTTGCTGAAATCTTTTGTGTACTAGATAACCTACCCTCTATAGTTGGATAAGACCAATGTGAGCGTTAGATCCTGCTCGGTGGAAAATGTTGAGTAGCCAGTTAAACCATGGAAGGCGTGCTCTTCATTACGCAAACCTTAAGGTACAATGCAACATATATTCTCGTACATGATTGACAGGTGATAGGAAGGTTTGGGAATAAGGGAATTTATCAAAGAAGATTTATGGGAAATGGGATGAATCCGAACACCCATGTGCATGCTGGCGGCAGCACTGTAGCAGCCGGGCTGGGCAGGTCAGTTTCCAGGAAGATGTCATTCACCAGTTGTGGTAGGCAAAGTTCGGTTTATACAGTCAAGACTCTCACACGCGTATTTGCACCTCGAGAAACACCATGCACACATAGTTCATGTCCATATGACGTATGCAGAAGGACGTCCAAAGAAACGTGAATGGGGGAGGTGAACTGGTTTTTCAGCAAGCAGTCAGGCTGAAGACAAAGAAGAAACGCAGACTGCCTGATGACGGAAGACGTGAAGTTGGCGATATATGTGAGGTGGCAAAGACCATGTCCAGAGTCATGCCATCACGATCTGTGTCACCCTCTATAACAGCAATGTTAATACGTATGTGCGTCGATGTGTCTCGTATGCAAGTGTGACTGAATCAGTGAATACCACAGTGAAGATGATGGTGTGTGAAAGGAGTCCACGTAAGTTGGAGTCGGATGAAGGATGGCTTCAGTTGTTGAGCTGAGATGACTGGAGCAGAAACCAGCCGCAGGACACTGGGATGATGAGCAGAAGTAGTCGCATAGAATCATCCCAATAAGGAAGACCAGTAGCTTATTAGACAATGTGTTCTGATTCATGGGAATTTGGGGGAATGGGATGGGAAAATATAGCATTCAAATAAAGCAATCGCTTGTCACCCACGTCAAGAATAAGTTGACTTGGCAATGTATATGAAAAGAAACCACAACTACAATATAACGGAAGTTTTCTGTCGTATCATACAAGGTCATACTATGTCGTACTATAGAATAAGGATATGTAACGCATAAAAGAAGGCATAAAAGAAGGCATGGCATGAAAAATGCAAAATAAGAATACAAGGAAAATGCTATTCCAGAAAAAAACAATGTAGCTTGAAAACACAATGCATGTATGGAGAAATGTCCTGGCAACACAAGATACACACAGAAATGTAGGCTGAAAAAGAAACTTAATCATGTAAATGACCAATACCTGAAAACCACATCATACATGTAAGCAACCATAACAATCAGTTCAGAAGAATGAATGACATGCAGCAGTAAATCATCGACAGGCTAATTCTTGATATCCTCACAAGATTGCAAGACAAGCAGTGGTAAGCTGCACTGCACCGTAAAGTCATTATGACCATTTAAAGTTACTGCAAGGAAGTGAAAAGCTTTCATCAAAGAGAAGTGCCACATTAACTATCAACAGAAGCACGAATACACATTGTTGAGTCTCATGAATAAACAATGGTGACGAAGTCAGTGTACTTGTAGCACGTATAATGTTCATCACATAGGAAGAATCTGCGACTCAGTGTGTCACGTAGGTAATGTTCAACGTTGGTAACGTTCATTTTGCCAGTTGTGAAGATCATCAGAAATGGTGTGCACACAGTAATTAGCTTATAGCACTTGAATACATATGTTCGAAGCGTGGTGAAAAAGTAAATGAAGTAACATAAAGTGACATGTCTCCTTGGTACAGGATAGGGTATAAGAAGTCTTGCAAACTTGTAACAGAGCTCAAATGAGGTTCATCATACCAATTGTTTTTAATCGCATATAATTACATGATCAGCAAATGAATGATAATGAAATAGAACATGTTGGTCTCATGAAGCTAAAATTCAAAATCGACTGAACAATGTTATAATCGTTAGTAGGGTTAGTACGGTTAGGAAACAATATTCTACACGTGTGTTGTTGTACACAGTAGACAGCAGTGTAGTTCTCAGAAGCATAAGAAGAACACATGGAGACAAAAATGGTATAGTGTCATATGATGTGAAATAACATGAACTGACACCTTGGATAAGAGATAATACGATGCGATACGAAATGGTACAAGATGATGCTGTATAATTAGATTATAACGTATGATATGCAAATATACCAGAGGATGAGAGGACAACACATGATTCGCAATGGTAATAATGATACCCAGTGATACGCACTGATATGCAATGATACACAATGATACACGATGATACCCCGGGGTTGCATGAAAACAATGAGTAGATACAAAATATGCAGATGACCGTTTTATGAACGCAGGATTGAGGAGTGCAGATGAACGCAGGGTAGGCAGTATGGAGATGAACGCTTATGAGCATGAAAATGAAATTATGCCAAGGTATGGGAAAGTGTGCACACAAAATAAATGGGCTGTAGCATGCGAGCAATCATTCTGAGGACGGTGTCGCTATACATGTAGTAACGACTGTATACCGTAACAAATGAAGATGAACGCTAGGAGCTAAGATAGGGACAGCAGGGCACTGGCCCTTGCAACGGATTTCCATTGCGAAAATGCTCAGAAGAGTATGGAAACGGTCAGCACACTATGTAACGCTTGATGAAATATATCGGAATATTTAATCTCGAACGAGTGACGGTCCGGAGTTTAAGGCGGTAAGAATGACAGGATTGATAGCCGTCATACAACCGAATGTAACAACGTGATGGTTCCTGTATTGTGAAGAATACTTGCCTGCAACAAAACAAACACGTTAGTACCAACAACATGATGGTTCCTGTATTGTGAAGAATACTTGCCTGCAACAAAACAAACTCGTTAGTACCAAAACATACACAACACATAAGAAAGTAGGTCCTAAAATGTAATGTTCATTAATAACTTTAATACATAGGTATCATAGCCATGTTGAGAACATTTCCTTTGAGCTGTAAACAGTAGTATTGTTAATACCATATATCCTACTCGATAAATTGAATCACTGTTAAGGAGCACAAGAAAAAAGGCTTTGTGTATAATCATAGTGTCGTTTTCTCAGTGGTAATCATTCGCGTCACTGTACATACTTTTATCAGTCTTTGATTATGTGTGCCATATCATGTGAATTGAAAAAAATCCTCTGAACGAAGGATCTACACATATGCACTGTAAGGCCCTTAAGCACGGCACCTTGTGACGAGTGTCACTCAATACACACACCAAAATAAAATGGAAAAAAAAAGGTTGGGCAATACCGAGGGCGGCACCAACGTGCGTTTAAGTCCCTATGGTGGTATGAAAAAAAGTTGTGCAATACCGAGGGCGGCACCAACGTGCGTTTAAGTCCCTATGGTGGTATGACATGTAGCATGAAGCACAAGGTAGTATGAACAGTAGTAACTGGCACCGGACATAATAAGTAACTGGTAAAAGCAGTAGAAGTAAGAAGTAATGCATCAGTTGATCAAGTATTCTTCATCATCCACTGAAAGAAGGAGACTACATAAGGCATCGTAACGTTTATCAAAACAAGGCATAAATGGATGATATGATCCAGGTAATGTGCTAACTATGAGTCACCATTTCACCTTGAAAATCGAGAGACTGTCACTGGAAACTAAGGGAACACAATAGGACGGAAACGTACACGACAAAACGAAGACACAGAATCATAAGTGACACGCAATACTTATTATCAAGACAAGTATCTAAGGTACTGTGACAATCCCAAGAAGACTGTTGGTCATTATAGGAAGATACAGTAGACACAATGAACTGGTTCTTTTTGGACAGAAAAACCAGTGTAAGTAACCGTACTGAAGGAAGTAAACCACAAATCAATTGTAGCGCATATGAAGTGCGATATATAACTAAACAACATGACCAACAGATTATAAACTAATGTAGGGGTCGGCAATTGAAACTGAACTGTAGTAGTTTGCGAGCAGTAAGTCTCTGCATGAACTAATGGACTCACGAAAAGATGCGTACCGGAACGTATGACTCGGAAGGATGAAAGGAAAAGCACTGCACACCAGTGCAACTGCAAGTGTCGACATACTGTTAATAGTCGAGTGTATGGCTCACACAGGTGGTTTCAAGTGTCAACGATAACCGACTAACATGTGAATGTTTTTCACTCCAGAATTCCCCACACGTTTGTCTACCATGGCGACGGACTGTAGACTTATACAACAATTAATTACGCATTGAACAGCAAAAAGATATACATGGACTGACGGAACGACGAACTTGACATTGTAACTCGAAAGTCAAAAAGAACCACGAAGGATCAATTGCATAGCAACCAAAATGTATAGACGGTTCCGAGTAATCAAATGACGTGTACACAAGACAAACAAGGCAGGCAAATGGTTGAACATACACATTATCAGAAGTATCAGGACCACAACACGTTCAGTTAGAATACAGAGCTGTAAGACAAAACTTGGACAATAAACAAGAATACAATGTCATTGTATACGGAGGGAAGTAACGATTGTTTAAAATACTGGACATTGGAGAATGGTCGCGAGTTCTTTGCTAGTGTTGCACTGACTTGAAGAGACGGGATAGCGATAACGATGATATAGTAATAGGCTGTACTAGGAATGGCTCAGGAATAGTCGTATCATGCATGGCCAAGAAACAATTTCTCTCAGTATGATTGAATCTGTAGCAAACTCAAAGAGGACGAAATCACCCAAACAAAAAAATACAACACTATCACACGTATGAAGCAAACGAAGGAATACAGCAAGGAAATGAAATCTGTACAACCCATCACAAATTAATAGGAAAACCGTAACAAAACCGTTGCTCAAAATCTGTAATAACGAATGCAGAAGAAACCTGCTCGACCACCGCTAATAATTTGTAACTTTACCATTGTAGGCTATCTGCCTGAGCCGACGGAGGACGGAGACAGGGCGAGTGAGGTGGTAGCTCTCGAAAAGAGAGGAACGATTTCAATGAGCCTGGCTGATTGTTTCATTGAAAAGTGACAAGCTCGAGCTATAGTAATCATGGTCAAGTGACTCAACGCCTGTGTGTGGACACACATTGACCGTACGGCCAGAGTATTACGTACGCGTGTGTCCGATCTTCCACTACAGTTACAGAGACAAACATCGCTGTGTGTTCCATCAATTGAAATAGGTAAAAGGAATATGCAATCTACTATCTCTAGGACTGTCTTTGTCACTAAGTACTCATATGACTGCAAGCAACCAGCTTACGAACTATTCGAAATGAAGAAACTACACTCAGAAATGCACAACTGAACGAAATTGAGACTAGTACTAACTTGGTCGGTAATAGAAAATCATCTGTAACTTGTCTCAACACTGTATCTGGGCCTAAAAGCTTTAATGAGCTAATAAAAACGAATCAAAATTGAGGCCGTAAGTTTACTGAATTGCCAATCTAAGTTGCTACACACATGTATCTTTGTCATTAGCCTGTAGAAAAACCGCACATCGCTTAGCTTAGATCCTTAACTGTGCTGGTAGGGGATATGTGGCTCTGTCAGTACTTGAAGTTGACTTTGAAATGCTTTTCACTTTACAACACTGTACAAGCAAACAAACAAGCAAGCAATAAAGTCTTCATATATGTAGAAGCAGCAACGTTTTGTGTGTGTCCCTTTTTCGTTATTTCTGTTAACATTTATCCACATGTTGTTTTAGAATTTTTTTTTAAACTCTGTTCATGCTAACGAGTAGGTGAGGGGATCGACCGCAATCTCCACCATGTATCGCGGGAAGGATGTTTGGGTTGCGGGAAGGATAGTTGGGGGTGTCATCTATAACAGGTAGATGTATTGGGGATGTATATAACAAGGTGTTTCTCTACTTAGCAGTCACATACACAACAAGGAGGAAGGAGAGAAGAGAGTAGAAGCGCACTAAGCATACTAGCAATAAGTTTCAAAAGCAGTCCACACATGGCATTACAATTCAATATAGTTTCTTGAATTAAACATATTCGTCTGAAAGCATAATCATTCATCCTCTTATTCTTATTTGCCTACGTCCTAAAGCAACCTTACTTCTTTGCCTATCAGCCCTAAACCCTACATTGAAATAAAATATCAGCGTACCTTTACTACATGTCCTGACAAAGGCTCAGCACCTCTGCCAAGTTGAGTGGCCCATCTCCCAACACAGCCATGACTGACTGACCGTTCTGTCTCTCTGTCTGTCTTATATGTAGGTCTCTCTAAGTTCTCCGATCCACCCTGGGTGGCAATCGAATGGGTGAATGCCTATAGTAATTGTCTTTCTGGCTTTTATACAGTGCGTTTCTGTTCTTTCTGTCACAAACCTTCCCACCTGTCTTTCATTGGACGTCGAAATTTGAATAACTAATCTGTCTTTCATTGGACATCGAAATTTGAATAACCAAGCCATCTTTGGCACCTGGCGGCCCTGGTTGTTATTCAACTTTCTGGACTTTTCGCTTGGACGTTGGTATTTGCTGAAATCTTTTGTGTACTAGATAACCTACCCTCTATAGTTGGATAAGACCAATGTGAGCGTTAGATCCTGCTTGGTGGAAAATGTTGAGTAACCAGTTAAATCATGAATGCCGTGCTCTTCATTACGCAAACCTTACGTACCCGTGTAAGATAGGGCTTGAATATTCTCCCCCCCCCCCCCCTTAGAGGTCGGTGGAAAACGCCGAGTAACCAATTAAATCATGGATGGCGTGATCGTCATTACGCAAACCTTAGGTACCAGTGTAACGATACGGTCTGAGGGGGACTAGGTCGGTGGAAAATGTTGAGTAACCAGTCCAATCATGGATGCCGTGATCTTCATTACACAAACCTTACTTACCCGTCTAACAATACAGTCTGAGGGGGACCCTGTGATACTACCACATGTATCCATGGGTAATATAGTGGTCTGAAGTCTGAAGTCTGCATCAAACCCTATTCCAAGAACGTTGGACACGTTGACGTTTCTGATGAGAAATTCCTACACGCTCTTGGTGCTAAGCGCCAGAAACCCAACTTGCCGCCCATAAGTATAGGAAAAAGGAATGGGTGAGGCTTGATAAAGACGTCATCCACAAACTAATTGTGCTGTACTCTGAAACGTAGCCTTGCCACGTTTGGAGGTATTGAATAGTCTTATGCAACATGTAGGGGATGTCTACGGAGTAAAACTGCCACAATGAAAATGACACCTCAGATAGCCAGATGTTAGTGTCAGATGGAGGATATCCATAGGGACAAAAACGGATTCTGAAGAAATGAATGAAGACTGATTCAGAAATTGAGAAGTAAAGATTAGAGAAACTATGGAAAATCCTAAAAGCAAAATGCAGTGCCATCAGCAAAGAAGAATCACCAAGGAGGAGGAGTAAAATGATTGCTTCTTTAGAGACCTTGCTTCTTTAGAGACCCCATCCAGTTCACCAGGAAACTATTCAAGCAGCCCAAACCCGCGATACTCACAGTGGACACAAGCTCTGGAACAGCATCTCAGGAAAACATTCTGACCATCTAAGAGGTGCTACTTAAAATCCAGGATCTGATGCAGCCTGCGATGTCCAATAAAACATTTAATATCAATCTAACAACACTGGACGAAGTTAAGAAGTGGTTGAGAAATCCAGAGCCAAATTATCACCTGGGCCTAAGGGAATCAATACCTGTATAAGAAATGTCCCAATGTCCTTGAGATGCCCCACAAACTGGTAGGATCAGCAAGGAGAAACCTGCAGATCAGCAACCAGTGGACTGTACGTTCCAAAAAGAACATGATTTGAGTGACATCAGCCAGTTCAGATCAGTATCATTTCTGAACGCTGAATGTAAAATGCTCTCTGTTATAGCAGTAAGGCTGACTCATCATCATCATCATCATCATCATCTCATCATCATCATCATAAGGTGCCCTGCCACATGGCGTTGGCGACCATGGACTTCCAACCATCTCTATCTCTCGTTGCCCCCAGCATCTCCCCCACCCTCCTCATTCCCAGCCACTCTACAAGTCCGTCCAGCATTCTCTCCCTGGGTCTACCTGGTACTCTCCTTCCCTCCAGCTTCCTGTTGTGACCAGGTGCTCCAAATCCCCCTTCCTCATAAAATGGCCTATAAATGTTGCTTGTCTTTTCCTAACCTTCCTTATGAGTGGTCTACTTGTGTCTGCCTCCATCAAGACTGTCTCGTTTGCTTTCTTTGCTGTCCATGGAACTCTCAACATTCTTCTGAGAAACCACATCTCGGCTGCCTCAATCTTGCTCTGGCTTTGCTTGCTGACTGTCCACGCCTCGCATCCATACAACAGTATTGGTTCTAAGGCTGACTAAGTACCTAAAAGAAAATGAAAACCTGTCAGTCCGGAAAGGAGGCACCCCACGAGTGCCTGGCTGTGTAAAGCAAGCCACGAGGAGTTGGGAAGTAATCTAAAGGGCTAAAGCAGAGAAGAGGAACCTCAGCATAGCGTGGCTTGATCAGGCAAATGTGTATGTCCCGCGCAAGATAATTTAACTAGTTCTCGAGATATATTGTTTCCCAAAGAACATGCGAAAAAGGGCTTAAGAAGTACTTTCATGGATAATCAGTGTGGTTCTCCGCAAAGGAATGCACAACAGATTGGATCAATTTGAAAGTAGGCATAACAATGGCTGCGTAATTTCTCCAATACAGTTCGTGTTGTCAATAGAGGTCATTTTGAAATCAGCCATGAGTTGCCCTCTAAGTGTCTAAATGGACCACACAACAGTGTCTTCCACAAAAGACGAGGAAACACACAAGATCCTGAAGAAGTTAGGCGAGTTTGTCATCTCATCCAGGACTAATTTCAAACTCAAAGAAATCGTGAAGTCTCTCAATGAGGACAGGTAAAGTTGCTGAAACAGTACGTTTACTGAAGCCAATCAAGCCATTCCATCAATGACAGACGAACTATCAAGAGCCTTAGAAGGTGGTGTAATGAAACCCTGAAAGATACTGAAAGTGATAAGGAAACCAAGCAAATGTCAGAAGAAAGCGTGCAAAATAATAGACCAGTGTTACCCTTTTAAATGCAAAGCCTGGTGCCTGTAGTTCATGCTGATTCCAAAGTTCATTTGGCCTCTACTGATATACGATATCAGTTCTAGCATAGTGGAAACAGTGGAGGACAAAATCTACAGAAACACAAGGAATGGTTTTGTATCCCACCTGGTCTTATTGACGTTACGCTCTATTGTCGCCAGGCAAAGCTGACGTTATCCCTAAATCCATCGTCGAGGAATAACGTGTGTGGAAAGATCTGGTTCCTGGGTATGTTTGAAGACTTGGGATCGAGTTAAGGTTGTGAGGTCAATCCAATCCAAGCTGAAGATTGGCAAAAGATGGACAGTCCAGGATGTATGGATGCAGGGAAGGAAAGGCTAATGGTCAGAGAAACGATAGGTCACATACAACCCAATACGCAGGGACTGTGATTTAAAAAAAAAATGGTGATCAAAGGCCAAGTGAAAAGCAAAAAGGAACAAATAATAGAAGAGATATAAAAAAAAGTGAATGCAAACAGAATCCAGAATGCAGTCCAGCAAGACCAACAGCGGCATGTACAATGTGGAAAAGTGCTCTTCAGACAAATCTAAGCTGGAATAACATGTATCTTATGGCCCCTCTCATGATTAGTTTTGTCCTCAGATCTGTATATGATCTCTTCCCCTCCAATGTAAATCTGATTAGATAGAGGAAATCAGACCACCTTGCGTGTCTGCTCTGCCAAGGTGAATAAACATTGGAGAATGTTCTGAATTCGTGGAAAATGGAAAATAGTACTAACCCAAGGAAGGTATACGTGGTGGAACAATCAAGTGCTTCAAGAAATCGCACAACTGATAAGTACTGCCAGAGAAAAACCACGCCATCAAACACTTCGGTGGCTTTCAATATGGCAGGAGGCAGCAAGCTGTGGTCTGAAAAAGCTGTGATGTCAGGATTGTGAAAGCAGGGTCTGCAGAACGGAGTTGACAGTTGGAAGTACATGCAGCTTTTCCTGAATGAAACAGAGAGAGAGAGAGAGAGAGAGAGAGAGAGAGAGAGAGAGAGAGAGAGAGAGAGAGAGGAGGAGAGAGAGAGAGAGAGAGAGAGATCAGCAGCAAAAGTTGGATGAGACCAGGTGTAGTTCTCGACTCCCATTCATCAAAGCAAATGAGTGATAGAACTCACTGTCCTTTATGAAAGTAGAACGGAGGAACCCAAATCTACAAGACTGAAAAGTATGTCCTTCTAGCCAGCAGCTTGAGGAAATTCGGCTTCCAAGCCAAAGCCCTCGATTTAGAGATTGGAGCAAAGGGGTTGTTAGGCATATGAAACAGCTCATGATTTCTGGGAAGAAACTACCAAAGCCCTAAAGACAATGGCAGAAGCAGCTGAAAAGAGTCCTTGCTGAATCTGGTCAAGGAAGAACAAAGTGAACTTCATTAGGTTTAAAATTCCCTCATATGTTGCCGATGTCTAATGGTGGTTAAGACATCCATCACAAAGATGTTTGAACCCAGGTGGAGAACTAACTTCTATTGAAAAATTAGTGACAGTAGAGGGGCATTTAGGAACCAAGACGTGGGTGCAGCCCTGCCCCCTTAGAGTATAAGTAGTCAGTAGCAAGAAACTACGGAGAGACCTGGAAGTAGAATGTCCTCAGAGGAGAAACCTCGTTCAAACAAGTGTTTCGGCCCTTAATTCCTGACACTCTTAGGGGGGCAGGGCTGCATCCAGGTCATAACTCCTGAATGCCCCCCTGCTGTCGCTTTTGTGTGTGTGTGTTTTTTTTTTTTTTGGTCCTTGGAATCGAACCCATGCACCCTAGGTGGGTCAGGTTTCTCGAAGCAGAGTCACCCTTTTGATAGGTGTCTTAACCACTTGGCTATCAGTCACCAGTGACATATAGCAACATTTTAAGGCTTGTGAAGTTCACTTTTGTTCCTCCTGGTCTAGATCCAGCTGGAGCTCTTTTTTGCTGCTCCTGCCATTGCCTTTAGGGCTCTGGTCCTCTCCCCCCAAAACGATAGCTGCTTCATGAGCCTATCAACCCCCTTGCTTCAACTTCTATGGCGAGGACTTTGGCTTGAAAGCCAGATGTCCTAAATTTGCTGGCGTCAGTGAGACTGGATGGGCATGGGACACCAAGCAATTTCATAGTGTATTTGTTGATTTTGGTCTCCATTGATTCCATTATACGAGCGTACTAATGCAGATATGTATATCAACAGAGGCCAAAGGAGCTTTGGAATCAGCATGAACTGCAGGCACCATACTTTGTATTTTCCAAGAAGGCCATAGCGGTCTATTACCTGCTAACATTCTTCTGCCATTTGCTTGGTTTCCTTACCCTTTGTGTGTCTTTCAGGGAGTTGTCAAGCCACCTTCCGAGGCTTTTCACTGGTTCTTGTGTCATTGTTGGAATGGATTGATTGGCTACAGTAAACGTTGCTGTTTTGTTTACTTTACCTTTCCTCAGTGAGAGGTTCCGTGACTTTTTCGGTTTGAAATTCATCCTAGATGAGGCAACGACTTTGTCCAACTGCTTCAGGATCCCGCGTGTCTCTTCTTCTTTTGTGGAAAGCACTGTTGTGTCGTCCATGAAAGAGTTTAGGGACAAAACGCTTGTTAGAGGGGGGGGGGGGGGGGGGGCTTCTCTTCTGAAGAGCTGCTGCTGTCCAGCTAACCCCCGATTACCGTATAGGCAGTGACATGAAGCAAAGATAGAAACATCTTCAGAATGCTGAACAACGTGTGGAGCCCTCCACCCCCCCCCCAACCCACAGAGTACAACACAAGCACCAAGCTGAGAATGTGTCTTTTTCCATCCTACCTTACAGCTTTGAATGCTTTTGGATGACAGAAAGCGACTTTACAAACTGTCAACCTTCCACACAAGGAAACTGAAGAATCATGCAAATCTGCTGGCCTAATACCATCTGCAACCAAAAACGCCTTGCTCTATGCAGGCTACAGGGTATGGGCACCATTATGAAAAGGCATTGGAGATGGGTGTACACATCATCCAAAGAAAGCAGGATAGCATATCCAGATAATGGACGCCTAAAGGAAGACCTAAGAGAGGAAACTCAACAACACCTGTACGGCTTAAAGATATGTAGCCCATAGCATTCAAATTGTACGAGTATAGCTATTTTTTTCATCCTGCCATTTAGGCAGGCAGCTATACACGACTAGATAGTTTTCAGATAATGGACGCCTGAAGGAGGACCTCAGAGAGGAAACTCAACAATACCTGTCCAGACCAATAAAAGAAGGCCTTATTAGTTTGCGTGTACGGCTTAAGATATGTAGCCCATAGCATTCAAATTGTACGAGTATAGCTATTTTTTTCATCCTGCCATTTAGGCAGGCAGTATACACGACTAGATAGTTTTCAGATAATGGACGCCTGAAGGAGGACCTCAGAGAGAAACTCAACAACACCTGTCCAGACCAATAAAGAAGGCCTTATTAGTTTGCGTGTACGGCTTAAGATATGTAGCCCATAGCATTCAAATTGTACGAGTATAGCTATTTTTTTTCATCCTGCCATTTAGGCAAGCAGCTATACACCACTAGATAGTTTTCTTTGTTTCGTGGTTTTTTTTTTTAAGACCCAAGTGCACTTGTATTACGAGTGGGTGGCCGTGAAACTCAGGCTGCTCTCCCTGTGGAGGGCACATCGCCGCAGTGCCATTTTTGACCAAAACTTCAGAAAAGCAAGAAAGCTAATTGGCCTTCAACGGGAAGGACCTGGGAAATGAATCCATTTCACCAATATTTTTATAGCAGGGCAGCCTGGTGAAGGCCCTGTTCTTTACGATTTTTAACCGTCGTGGGATCTTTACCGTGCTCAGGCCAGAAGACAAGCAGGTCCGACTTGTTTCTCGTCCCCTTCCAAAAGACTAGACGTTCAGCTCGATTTTCGAGTCAAATTGAGGTGGAAAGTCGAGGCGTCTACGGGAAACAAACCCTGCAACTTCGAGTTTGATAAATGGCAGGCGAACGTTTGAACCATTCTACCATTCTTCTCCTCATTCTTACGTATTTAGCATCGGTTTTTTGTTGTTGTGCTGCCATGTATATCTGGTCAGGTGGTGACACTTTATAGAGTTCTTTTGTTTTTTTTTTGTCATAAGCCACTAAACACTGATATGGCTTAAGTAATCTGAAAGGTGCATTTTTCATATTTTACACATTATCACCAAAAAGGATCTTTAACGTGCGAAGTTCTGCAAATTTGTATCCAAACGAAGGGGATTCAGGCACTGGTAAGTGTGTGCATACATAGCATTGACCTGTAACACTCCACCTTTTCATCCCAACCAGGCAAGATCGGACTTGAATCTTGTAGCCTAATTACAAGTCCAAAGTCCAAACCACTCGGTTATCCCTCGGGTGAGTACCATCCAGTGACTACACCAAATACTGCGCCATTTGTATTACGTCATTTCATTCAGAAGTCAGCAAAATCGTCAAACAGAGAATGATGTAACATACTTTTGCTTGGTCTGTACATAACGACTATTTCATTGAACATTTTCAAGTTGTCAAGTGGACGAAACAGGTGACTACTTTCGGGGGGGGGGGGGGGGGGCGGGGGCGGCTAACTTTGTGAATAAATCTAAAATGTTCTTCAAACATTTTATGTTAGACGTACGTGTGACGCTAAAAAAATAGACCTTAGTACAGTACGTATGAAAGATTGTTGCACTTGTAGAACTTGTCAAATGGGAAAAGCAAACTGGAGGACACTAAACTATTTAGATGCTAAACGCAAAAAAAGAAGAACAAAGAACCAATCTGATCTCAGTGCCCATAATACGATTGGCATGTAAGACAGCAACAAAACTCCGCCACTCCTGATTGTTTAGAACCAGCCTCTTTTTGATAGTTGGTACCCAGGTGTGCTCTTGAGTCAGCCAATTTAGTAGGTCTAGTATTTTGTTAGATCCAGTAAAAGTCAGATCCACAAGCTATGAAAGAAGTTAGCTGTCTGCTGATGTTGAAAAAGCAAGAACATGGCTGTTCAATTCTACAGAAATCCCGATTACATTTTGTCAGCCATCAGCTATATTGTCTCCAAACCAGCTTAAACGATGAGCAACGATTGTGGCTTTACTATTCCAAACACGATGAGCCACGATCGTGGTTTTATTCGTATCTCCCACTGAACACTGTCCGATCAATAAAGCGAATACAAATTGACCGCCTATCCGCCCGTATAGGGGATAAACGCGGTTAGTCCACTAAACGGACCGACGTGCATACGGGTCCAGAAGGCTTCTTTTGCGTGGCCTCTGTCTTCTTCCTTTCACACGGTCGCCAATTTGCTGTTCTTCAATTGATTTCTACAAGTTTTGGCACAAAAATGATTGCAGTTGGGATTGACAGTGTATATACACTACGCACAAAAAGTTAAGGATCACTTGCACAAAAATTCATAACTTTCAAAATAAGAAAGCCAATGCGTTGAAGTTTGGCAAACATTTAATTCCATGCTTTAGTGATAACGATACACAATTGCCTTCAATTTCGAGCAATCGTTTGGTGTGTACATTTGATCAAAGTGGGTACGTATCGAAATTTGATTTCCCAAAGTCATTGAAATCACAAGACAGGGCATTATGATGCTCCCAAAAGTTCAGTAATGCGTGTAACCGCCATGGCTGTTCTGGCACTCGAAGCAGCGAGTCCTCATCGAGTTGACCAGGTTGGTGAAGATCCTCTGTGGAAGCGCCTGCCACTCAGCCTGCAGCATCTGGTAGAGGTGTTGGGCATCCCTGGGAGGGGGGTGGTTGCTCCTCACTTTGCGATCCAGCTCATCCCAGAGGTTCTCAATCGGGTTGAGATCGGGACTGCATGCTGGCCACTCCATTCTGTTGACTCCAGACTGCTGCAGGAAGTCGTTGACCACCCTTGCCCTGTGGGGGCGAGCGTTGTCATCCTGGTAGACAGCCGTCGGTCCCATCTGCTGCAGTGTAGGCACAGCCAGCGGTTGAAGGATCTCATCCCAATATCAGAGGCCAGTCAGGTTACCCTGTACATGATACAAGGGTGTTCTGTGGTGAAGGCTGAAGGCCCCCCAGACCATTACAGAACCTCCACCAAAGGCCACCTTTTCTTGGACAGTGGTGTCAATAAAGCGTTGCCCTGGGCGCTTCCAGACCCTCAGTCGGCCGTCGTTGTGGTTCATGGTGAAGCGTGATTCATCACTGAACAGGACCTGGGACCATTGCTGACGTGTCCACCTCACGTGACGTCTGCAGAAGGCGCGGCGTGCTGCCCTATGGGCTGGAGTTAAGCGTGGCCGTACAGCTGGGCGACGAGAACGGAGGTTAAACCCATGAAGGCGGTTCCGTATGGTCTGCTGGCTGATGTTGATGTTAGTAGCCACCCTCAGCTGCCTTCGAATGATGCTGGAAGAGGCTGTTCTTGTCTGCAGGGCTTGTCGTTCAATGAGACGTTCTTCACGTGGGTTTGTCTTCTTCGGTCGACCAGATCTGCGTCTTTCATGGACCCTCCCAGTGGCTGTGAAGCGTTGAATCAGTCTGACAATGACCGAGATGGACACCTGAAGTCGCCTGGCCACTTCTCGCTTGGGAACACCATCTTGGAACCATGCAACAGCTCGTCCCCTCTCAAACTCGCTCAATTTTCGTCGTGGAGGCATTGTCAGATCAGGCCTACTACTGGTGGAATGTCTTCTTATAAAGCCAAGCAAGAGACAGCATCTCACACATAAACAGCAGTGCTTGCACGTGCATAATGGTTTTTCCATCTGGCTTGTGCAATGTGTTCAGGCAGAATGGTCCAAAACAAGGTCCTTTTTCGCAAGTTTCCGCTTTTCCGTTTGCGGCCAAGCTCAGTAGTAGAGAATTCCGTGCAATTTTCGCATTAACACAACATCGCCCACTTACAGCTGAACAAGAATTCATAACAATTTGGCTGGACTGAGAAATAAATAACAGTAGCGAACTGAGTTTATTACGCACCTGTTTTCTCATAGTGATCCTTAACCTTTTGTGCGTAGCTTATATACACAAACACACATATACATGTGTGTGTGTGTGCATGCATGCGTTCGTGTGTGTGTGTGTGTGTGTGTGTGTGTGTGTGTGTGTGTGTGTGTGTGTGTGTGTGTGTGTGTGTGTGTGTGTGTGTATGTGTGTGTGTGTGTGTGTGTATGTGTGTGTAAGCCCATAGCTGTAGTGGGAAATGAACTAACCCAATAAAAATATTGTTCATTCTGTGTTCAAAGCGCTGTATTGATCACTTTCTTTTCTGATATTTTTGTGTGCATATTTTTATTTATTTATTATTTTTTTTGACTTACTGTGTGTTATTGTAGAATTTATTTTTCAACTCGTTTTCTTAATTGGGACTGGACGTGGTGTGTTGTGGCGTCCGAGTGGTAGCCAGGTAGAATTAAATCCTGGGAGTTATGTTTCCAGACCTTAGCGTGATTTGACAGTATAGCCGTTTTTTTTTCTCTGTTCATATATCCCAGAACAGATAGGAATGGCGCCATCTTCGTTTCTGCCATTCGTACCAATGACGTACCGGACAAAATGAGTATGTGTTTTGGGAGGGGTACATTGTAAATCGTGACACCGGTTTTATTGTTAAACGGATATGATTCCTCGCGCAAAGTATCTTTTTCCTGATGCTCATATTTTAAGCATCTACGGGATTACTTGTAGTGTAAAGGTGGGTGTCTTTCAATCACTTAAAAGAAAATTGAAACAGTCTGAAATTGGTACTATTTGCAGCAACTTCTCTTACACTGCTACAAGCGGAAGGTTATCCTTCCCAGCAAGTCTTTCGCGCGAATGAAAACCGAAAGTACCCAGCAGGAAAATAACATTTTGGTAGACCAGACCGACATTCCAGGGCTTGTCTGCTGTCTGATGGCTGATTAACATGAAACTGCTTCTTTGCTGAATGGGTAAACGGTCTTGCCTTTAGCAAGGTAGGTCGTAAGAACTAGTTGTTTCGATAAATTGTGTATATTTTGAGGTTGCGTTTGGTATTCACCGTATTGGGAAAGGTATATTGAAACTGAAGTTGAGCGAACAAAATGGCGTTGTTCTTAGCGGCAGTATATGTTGCGTTAGTCGAACATCATGAGCTAGCAGCTAGCAGAACGCTTCTTTGAAGTGCATCAGTTTGATAGTAAGTTTTTAACTTGAAGTGAATATCGGAACACAGACACGAAAATATTAAAAGAGAGATTGTTCCAGCATCAGAAATCAGGAAGCCAATTAAATGTTTACATGCAAAACAAAGAGACATTTGAAAGCAACTAATCACTTCCAGTGAGTTGTGCTATGCCTCAGTTTGCTTTCTTATGCACAGCGTGGGCATTTGAAAGCAATGAATCGCTTGCAGTGAGCTGTGCTATGCCTGTGCATGCTTTCTTATGCACAGTGCGCCCGTGCACACGCACACACACACACACACACACGCACACGCACGCGCACACACACAGTTTCAGTTTCTCAAGATGAAGTCTCTTCACTCGGAATGAATTGTGTGTACACTAACGTCACAGATGCCATTTGTATAGTGATAATGGAACAAGCCTTAACTGCACATAAACATATGTCGATATGAACTGGCCAGGTAGTACACGCGCGTGTGTAATCCTATTTATTGAAATAGATTGTCCCCACTAGAATTATGATGAAATTGGTGAGACACAGAGTTGCTGTGATTTGCATTCACCAGGGCCATCATGGGGAGAAGTATATATGAACACACACACACACACACACACTTTCTTTCTCTCTCTGACCAGTTCCCAAGTTTGTATGGTTCCAGAGTCAGAGGATTGAGATGAAATTCACAGAACCCACAACCTGGACAAGTTTGAAACTCAATCCTAATCAGTTTAATGCATGTTGAATTTTCTTGCCTTGAGGCAACAAGGGACAGAAACAGATGGAAGGCCATGATTGCCTATGCCATGTGGCAAGGCACCTGATGATGATGATGATGACTTTTCTTCATAGGGTATTTGTGGTTTAGCACATTTTTAATAAACTGAGTGTGTTCAACATCTGAGACAGGCGAGCAAACTTAAGACTGAAACAGTGTTTAGCAGGTGGGTGGATGTGTGCTTCTTTGTTACACTGTTTACTCAGTTTAAACTGTACCCACAGTGGGGTGCTGTAGGTACAGACATTTAGGTCTCCTCTTGTGTTGAAATCACAGAAGTTATGTCTGCTTTTAGGTAGTTAGGGGTTCCTTTTTGGCATTGTGTTCTCTTTTCCTATAAAACTTGTATTTCTGATTTCCAGGTCATTCACCTGTATTTCTTCTAAAGTCTCTCTTTAGCTTTCTAAAGGTGGAGTGTGACTGCCATTAAGGTAGGATAAAGAATGGTCATTCACACAAAAACTGCTTCTTCTGCTGGGTTGGTGGATTTGTATTAATTAATATAAAAATAAAAAAAATTAAAAAAGGGAATGAATCCTGTCTGGGTACCTCCCACCTAGCAGGTACAGGATGAAGATTTTCTGTTTTCATAAGTAAACGTGTGCTGATCTGCTGGTGCCTAAACCCACTTTCAGTAGCTCTGTGTGGATACATACACAGAGCATTAATTGATATGCACATTAATAATTCTTCAAGTCATGGAAATAAGAAAACATCCATTATGCACATCATCCAAAGACACTGACTGTGCAACAACATACTGCCTGAACATCCATTATGCACATCATCCAAAGACACTGACTGTGCAACAAAAATTACTGCACTGAACACACCCAATTATGCACATCATCCAAAGACACTGACGGTGCAACAACATACTGCCTGAACACCCATTGCACATCATCCAAAGACACTGACGGTGCAACAACATACTGCCTGCATATAAGTGGGCAAGAATAACTGTGTGCTAGCATCCGAGAAAATGGGAACACTTAAAAAAAAAAAACCTGTGAGAAAAGACTTGGCTAGATATGTCCAGTTGGTCAGGAAAATGAAAGTTCTGTAGACTCGTTGTGAGTTGTTTTAATTGATGTTTTCCTGGAGGCTTAAGTCAGGATAATTCTGTAGACTTGTCAGTTGTTTTAATTGATCATTTCATAGAGGCTTAAGACAATCCTATAATTAGCATGTACTTATGTATACCTGGGGTTCAGTGTCCCCAATTTCATCATAAACATCAATATACATGACACTGGACTGAAATTATGATCTTCTTGTTCTTGAGCATTGAATTTAACAAAAAACGTATTGATTTTTCTGTGACTGTTTTACTTGTGTCTTTTGGGGCAGACTGTATTGAGAATAGTATATATTCTATTTTTACGTTCCATACCAATTCCCAGCCAGCCAGTGATTGTGGCAACTGTAGTGTTATGGTTGCTGTTCCTGCTTTCTGTTTATATATTTCTATTTATAGAGCTGATTACAGAATTCTTTGAAGGTGCAGTAGCAATTTTGAAGGGGCTGCAGTCAGCTGAAACTGAAAGTAGTAATGATACTAGATGACAAAACAGTTCTGAGTACTGATATACTGAAGTTGTTTTGGTTTCATCGAAATGACAGATACAGATAAGATTGATTAGATTGAATGATTAGGTCAGGAAACAGCCTTAGTTCATGTAGACCTTAATAACTTTTTCTCTGGTTGTACAGTTACTGAGTAGTACTAGTAGTTATTATAATTTTTGTTGTATGTGCACATATATTTTTCATTATCAATTGTATTGGTGAACTTTATCTACAAAATTTGGTATTGGTATGAACTGTATTATTACTAATGTGTTGTGAACATTTTTTTGTTATAAAACTGCTGTTGTGCATATATACATTATGAACATTTGATATTGCTGTGAATTGTCTTATTATTGATCTGTAGAATCTTTCAGAGACTCTCATTGTGTGTTGTATTTAAATGCTGCATTAGATAGAATTATCAATTTTTAGGCATATGAGGTACAGTTTCTATGTTGGCACGTTACCTTCAGCATTTTTTCTTAAGGCTTTGTGACCATGTTGTAGGTGCTTGAAATTATTGATAGTTACTATGCAACTTGAAGATAGACTCACATTGGCTCTTTATTTTTTGAGATTAGGTTTTTATTCTGTATTGAAATGACAACTACAGATAATGTGCACATAAGTCATTTTTCAGAAATACGACTTGTTAACTTTAAGCTTTGTGTTTCCTCTGTGTGTATGTGTATGAGTGTTTTGTGCATGGGAGAGCATTTGTATTGTTCTTTTGTGCATATGTACAGGTGGCATGTTTGCTAGGCTCAAAATAAACTTTTGGAATTGGATCACCTCGGTTCCAGCAACAGCAAGTACTAGGGTGGAACTGAAAAATGCTGGGCCCAAACCTACTGTCATTTAAAATACCTGTATCATGCCAAAAGTCATAGTTTAAAATTAAAATAGCTTCAAGACAAAAATGAATGTGGTGCCATTGCGTAATTTCTGTTAAGACTTTCATGTGTGCAGCTGAAGAGGAAAGAGAGAGGAGAGAGAGAGAGAGAGAGAGAGAGAGAGAGAGAGAGAGAGAGAGAGAGAGAGAGAGAGAGAGAGGCTAATCAATAAAAACAGCATGGCATTATTTCAGGTAGGTTGTTTGACAGTCTGGTTCATTATTTGGAAATTATATTATTATGAAAAGAATCTTTGTTCATTTCATATTCATTGCACGATGGAATCCACCTGTTGTGAACATTTTACAGTGAATTTCTGACAATAACATACTGTTTTATTTTCCATGCTCACTTCTTTCTCTTTGCCTCTTTTTAAAATACTGTCTATGATGAACTAAATCTACTATCGTGCATAACGAAACTTCTCTTTGTACGAATGAGGTGTTGTTTCCGTAGGCCAAGCTTGCTATAATAGTCTTCTCCAACAATGAACAAGCGTTGAAGACTGACCACTAAAACTGCACAGTCTTGCACATTGCAGGTATTGCACAACCATCAGCCTACGGTGCTAGAAACTGTGTCGGTCACTTTGCCACACCAGTGATGTAATGCCAGTAGTGTTATTTGTATGCATTGTCTGTGTGTGTGTTTGTGAGTGTGTGTGTGTGTGTGTGTGTGTGTGTGTGTGTGTGTGTGTGTGTGTGTGTGTGTGTGTGTTTCTTTTTGGATAAATGACTGAGCCATAAAACTGACTAATAAACATAATTATTATGATGACATATATATAGGGAATTCCTATCATTTAACATCAGGAAGAGAGTTGTTAAATGTTATATAGAACCAGTACTGTTATACGGTTGTGAGGCTTGGACAGTCAACAAGCGAAGCCAGAACAAGATTAAGGCAGCCGAGATGTGGTTTCTAAAAAGATTGTTGAGAGTTCCATGGACAGCAAAGAAAACAAATGAGACAGTCTCGATGGAGGCAGACACAAGAAGATAATTGATAATGAAGATTAGGAAAAGACAGGCAACATTTATAGGCCATTTTATGAGGAAAGCGGAATTGGAGCACCTGGTCACAACGGGAAAGCTGGAGGGAGAGAGAGCACCAGGTAGACCCAGGGAGAAGATACTGAATGGACTTGCAGAGTGGCTGAAGACAAAGAGGGTGGAAGAGGTGCTAGAGGCAAGAGATAGAAACAGATGGAAGGCCATGATCACCAACGCCATGTGGCAAGGCACCTGATGATGATGATGATAGGGAATATTGTTAATAACATCAGGACTCATCAGATAATGATGACTTGTTATAGAAAAGGGAATATTGCTAATAACATCAGAACTTCATCAACAAGGCCACAAACAATCAGTGCTGTGTAAAGTCATTGAGTTTTCATTCTTGTTGATACTTTGAACTATTACTATAAGGAACAAATCTCTCTTCCTTGGATGTTGTTGGAGGCAGACTCCACTTATATACTGTTGTAGCTTTGGAGCTATGATGAACAAAAATTGTCTGTACTGTTGTTCAGTTTTGGCAGAAAAAAATTGCAACATTCACTCACGGAAAATTATGAACAGTTAAAGGGTTAAACATGATGATACATTTAACTTGGGTAATTTCAGTTGATACTAATTTTGCAGTGTGTGTGTGTGGTGTGTGTGTGTGTGTGTGTGTGTGTGTGTGTGTGTGTGTGTGTGTGCGTGCGTGCGTGCGCACGCATGCGTGCATGCGTGTTTGTGTGTGTGTGTGTGTGTGTGTGTGTGTGTGTGAGAGAGAGAGAGAGAGAGAGAGAGAGAGAGAGAGAGAGAGAGATTATTGAATTTAGGGCAGTTAGGGGAGTTAAATACATTTAACACAATACATAATACAAATCATTTGAGTGCAGTTAGGGGAGTTAAATACATTTAACACAATACATAATACAAATCATTTGAGTGCAGTTAGGGGAGTTAAATACATTTAACACAATACATAATTCAAATCATTTGAGTATGTTGAATGTTTTATAGTAACAGTACCCAGTATTGATGTTTTTTCATTGCTTCATATGTGCATGAGAGAGAGAGGGGGGGGGGGGGAGAGGTTGAATAATTCATGATTTGTTTGTATGTGTGTTGTCTTTTATGTGTGTGTGTGTGTGTGTGTGTGTGTGTGTGTGTGGTGTTTTTTGTGTGTGTGTGTGCGCGCGCGTGTGTGTGTGTGTGTGTGTGTGTGTGTGTGTGTGTCCCACCCCCTGTTCAGTCCCTTTGCTCTTTTCAGTAGTACATGGTAGTGTGAGTCAAGAGAGGGTGATCTGGAGAGAGGAAGGGAAAGAGAAATATTAAAGAGATTGATTTTAAAGAGAAACAAAAGAAACGTTGACTTGGCTAGATCTTGCTTCTCATGTCTAACGAGAGAGGGTGATTGTAAGACAAAAGAGGATGGAGTTGACTGGTATTGTGCCTGGACTGACTTGTAAACCTCATTGTGACTTACACAAGTTACAGTGTGAGAAAGTTTGGGTGACAGACTTTTAGTCAAAATTGAATCGTAAATTGTTCAGTAAATGAATGAGTTTTAACTGTGTCACTTTTAGATCACCAAACATATATTTCAGTTATTTGACTTTATTGTGTATTTCGGTGTATTTTACCTTATGTTTTTTTCCCCAGTTTATTCTGTTATGCAGAAAGACCCATTTTGAACTAGACACCATGTGAAATTGTATGATTTAGAGTAATTCTGTTAATGATTTTGTATAATTTTTTTTATTTTGTTTTTCACTTTTTGGGAATCTTTGTAAAGAGTACACTCTTAACCCAAAATGTAAACTCATTTATCCATCCGCCCATATTGTTGGGTGTTGCAGGGAGAAAGAGTTGGTGATCTGAAGCTAGCCAGAATGCTTCATGGCGTGAGATTTTGTGTGCCTGCAAGGTCTCCTTCATACCCTTGATCCAGATCTTGCTTGGTCTTCCTCTTGCTTTGAACCCTGACATCTTTGTGTTGTATCCTTAGAGTACAGGCTGGTGGATTGGCGTATGATTCAGGCGTCTGAACCACTTGGTTCTTTCTTTGTTGATGTGTGGGAGGACTGAGGTTGCTGTTACCATTTCTCTAAACTTGGAGTTGTGGCCCATGTCCCGTTGTGTCTTGTTTGCGGTCCTCCTCAAACATCGCATTTCACAGGCAGTTATCCTGCTCTTGAGGGGCTTTTTCAGCGTCCTTTTTGTTATTGGTATATCAAGGTGGGAGTACAGATGAAGTTGATGGGCTTGGCCTTTTCTCTCCATAGGCATGTTAAATGAGTCAACAGAGATGCAAGTAGGTAGTTGATGTTAGCATTTTGGATCCTGATCTCGATCTCCCTGTTGAATCTGCTTCCCAAAGTCCATCCCTAGGGCCATGCCCGG
Organism: Monoplex corrugatus; assembly: GCA_030674185.1. NCBI lineage: Eukaryota > Metazoa > Mollusca > Gastropoda > Littorinimorpha > Ranellidae > Monoplex > Monoplex corrugatus. Next base: position 47,734,985 of record JAPXFY010000017.1, read on the forward strand.
GAAGATGGAGGCATCAGAGAATGGGATTTTGGGGACTGGGCAGGTATGGTTTGAGTGTGACTTTTGTCGCTGAGATGCTGCACTAGCCATGAGGATAGATCTGGGTCATCATGAAACACTGCTGACTAACAGGGCTCTGGTGAAGCTGTGACAAGATGAGCAAGAGGGCAGTCGATTTTTTAAAATGCTTGAGTTATGAAAAGGAGAAAGACATGGACTGATCACTAGAAACTCGTGATTGTACTGTAATGGTGTAGCACATAAAACAGCATAGAACATACATAAATATAGTAAGTAGTAACTGGAGCGAAGTGAACTTCATGATTAAACCACAGTTAACTTCTGTTGATAGGTGTCATGATTTCATGATTGCTGGTGATGTACACTCTACATCAGTAAAGTAGTGGCAGTGTTTTATTCAGCATTGCAGGGACTATTAAGTTATAGGATTTAACTCCCATTGTAGCCTTTTCTTTCCAGAGTATAGCAAGCTCAGTTATTTGCAACAGTAACATATTTTTTGGGAAAAAAAGCAAACAGGGAAAAAAACCCAACATACAGATCATATGTTTTTATGAACTTCCATCCTTGGATTTTGAATGTTCGAAGTTGTGGCAGAGTGAAGATGAATGTTTAGTTGTGAAGAAGTGTTGGAAGAAGTTTTTATGATGCTGATAGTAGTAGTGAAGATTTTGGTCCTGACATAGATGAAATTTATGAACAAAAGATAGTATTGATCATACATTTTTGGAAATGCTTACATTCGAAACGATTCTTGTGAAAGACGAAAGAATTCTGTAAATCAGAATGTATTAAATTGACTGAGAACATGGTGTTATTTGGTGTTAATGAAAGAAAATAATCACACACATTAAGTATTTGACTTCATTTATCCAACCCCGTGGGGATACCAGGGGTTCTTTCACTATAAATAGTATCCCCATCTTCTGGAAATTCTGTGCTAGAAATTTACTCTTTTCCGTCACTCTCTTTGTTTCTGCCTCGATCCTTTGCTTCCTGTCATTTCTTCCTATCAACAATTTCTGCCTTGATGGTCGGTCCTTTCACATGATGATGATGTATGTATTTGATAAATTTTTTACCTACTTTTTCTTAAAAATTCTAACCTACTTTTTCGTAAGATTGATAATTGGGTAAATGCATTAAATGCATTTTTGGCTCTAGGGAGATGAGGTATGCGGAAGCAATTTTTGGTAATTTTTTGTTTAACTGTCATTGAAGGCAGAATGTAGGCCCTACCATGTTGACAGGTACAAGATTTTGCAAGTGTTGTATTTATAATGAGATAAAGATATATTTTACACTTTCATGTAAACCAAACAATACTGCAGATTCTAATCATTTTGTATTGATGTCATTTCACCAGTATTCACTCAAAAATAGTCCTGCAACTTGCAAGTTCCTATATTTTCAGGCTCTTGTACAGTTTCACAGAAAATATTCTCCATAGGCTCTTACTTCAGTATGCACTGAACGCTTTGTCATATCTTTCTGTTTGATGCTTATAATTTGTTTCACTTTTTTTTTTTCAGAATGAAGTGCCCAAACAAAGATTGTGAGCGTTTGCTTTCGTCAGATGACAAGTTTTGTCCTGGATGTGGTACTAAAAATGTTAGTGAAAACTCTGTTACTTGTTCTGGATGTGGAACAGCACTTGATCCAAAGGCCAGATTTTGTAATCATTGTGGAAAGAAAGTTGTGAACCAATATGAGTCAAAACAGGTGCCGCCCAGGGTTTGTACAGGTATAAACGAAGATGGAAGCAACTGTGGCAATAAGCTGAATTCTTCTGACAAGTTCTGTCTGCAATGTGGAACACCAGTAGAGCAGGAAAGGCTAGCATCCTCTACTTCCAGTGGAGGCAACATTGTTCAGAAAGATGTGAACCCTGATATAAGATGTCCTGATAGACGAACAGAAGATCAAAAAGGGGACAAACCAGTTCAAAACATAGAACAAGCATTTGATAAGGATTTATCAGAGACTGGGGGAAAGGCATCTTCAGACACCAAGACTAACAAGAATGCTTCTAACAGGGAGCAACAGCCAACTAAGTCTGATGCAGCTTCTAGCCTACCGGTACCTTCTGATCACAAGAGTGTCTCTCAAGGAAGAAATGACCACCAGTATTCTGAAAAGGTTTTGGCCGAGGTGTCTTCGCCTGTACCATGCACAGAAGATTCCCGACAAGCCGAGGGACCCGCCTCTGTTGAAAGTCTCCCATCAAAAAATTCACGTAAGCATATTTTGCATGAAGATTGTTTTTTGACCTTGCTCATGCTATAAATAGAATACATCTATAGACATAAAATGTTGAAAAAGTGAACGTGAAATAATGATCAGTGCCGTAATGTACAGTGTAAGATCCTTTTTCTGGAATGACTGATTCCTATCTGTTGGAAAGGTCCGAAATGCCTGTTGCTTGGCAACCAGAGTTGATATTTCGTACCTGCTTGGCCACGACCACTTTAAAGTTATCTAAGTCTTAGAAAAATACACCATGGGGTGCTTTTTTAACTTGGGAAATACATCAGAGTCTGGGGGAATTGTGTCTGGAGAATGGGACGGGTGTGACAGGGCATTCCAGTAAAGAGGATGTAGCCTACAAATGATGTTATTTGTTACCTTCAGTGCTTTGTGGTTAGGTGCACTGGCATGTAATATCAGTACACTCGTGGGGTTAGCAGGGGCTCTTTCAGTTTAAATAGTATCCCCAACTTCTGGAAATTCTGTGCTAGAAATTTACTCATTTCTGTCACTCTCTTTGTTTCTTCCTTCCTCATTTGCTTTCTATTTATAATTCTATCATTTCTTTCTCTCATTTTCTGCCTTGCTGGTCCTTTCACCTGTATGTGTTCAATAACGTCTTAGGTACGTTCTCTTAGGACTGATAATTGGGTGCATGTATTAAGTGCATTTTTGGCTCAGGGGAAATGAGATATGCAGAAGCGATTTTAGGTGGTTTAGGTCTGTTTTTATATATACATGCTTTAGGTTTGTTTCTTAAATCCCGTGTGTGATAAATTGGATGGAGTGGTCAGCGCCAGGGACATCTCCTTAGATTATGTGCGCAAATGCATTGATTTGGGTTTTTAATTTTCTTTTCCTTTTTTTGTCCTGTTGAGGTATTGTGAATGTTTTGAAACCGTAATAGTCCTGATATGGCTCTATGCAGTTGACAGGGCTTTAAACAAAAATAACAGTAGCAATATAATATCAGTGGTGAATTGTTTAACAGTTTTTTTTTTCAATTGAGGTGGTATTTTCATCAAAAACAGCTTTTATTAGGCATGATTAAGAGTTATTACCATTGGAACACGATGTGCCCTGAATATATCTTTATTACCATAGGCACAAATCATCATCATGTTTAAACTTCCATGCTTTTTAAAATTTTTTAAAAAACTTTATGAACCTTGGAGAGACAGAAGTGAGCCAATCTGACAGTTGGTCTCTTCAATTCTGGCTCATAGTTTTTAACCCATGTTTCGTTGAAGGAAGTTATTTCATTGAAGGAAGCTATCCAAGTTAAAAAGCTTGATGGCCACAGAAGCCTGGATAGTTTAAATGCTATGATGACGATGACTCTGAGGTTGATAATCATGATGCTGTGGAGTTCCATCTAGGAGTGAGACTTGAGTGACAGGGTTTTACTCTATACTTACTATCATAATGTATCCTGGCATCAGCCAGGCCCAAGGGATACAGACACCTGCAGTGTTCATCGGAAAGATCTGAGCAACACTTTTCTCAGTGATGCATTGATCTGTGAAGTTGATGAGACTTGACTATGTGATCCCAGTCTTCCTGATGAGCCCTTAGCCCACTGAACTATGGGTGTGAGCCTGATGGGGCAAAAAAATCCCATGATAATTTTAATTTTGGAAAGTGAGAAATCTTGGATTTATCATGGGTTCAGATATTTCCATGAAGCAATGTGTGACTAATATTTGTCAAATTTGCTACTTTGAATTGAGAATAATCAGATTCTATAGGAGAATTTTGACTGTGGATGCCACAAAAATCCTTGTTACTTGTGTTTTGTCAAAGTTTAATAATTACAATGCTCTACTCACTCACTGGCTGATTTGATAGTACACTTCAGTCTCTGTTAAAACTACAGAACTCAGCTGCTCACCTTATTTGTAGGTCACACTGTCGACAGCCATGCACCTTATTCTTGAAGAAACTCCATTGGCTGCCTGTTTCTGGAAGGATTAGCTACAAAGTTTCATGCACATGTGTCAGTATAATGACTGGTACAGCATATGCTTATCTCTCAGAACTTGTGACTGTCTACACCATTTTGCCGTCTTTGGTTTCACTTTTTCTTACTTTTTATCTTCTTTGCTGAGGACGCTACAAATGTAAATGTCACAGCTGCCAGTCTTTCTTCTACAGTACTATGCTCCACAGTACAGTAGACGCTCTTGTTCACTCTCTGCCTTCAACTCCAACCTCAAAACTTCTTTTTTCTTTTTTTAGTATTATCAGTAGCAAATTATTAAGATTTCTGTTACATGAATGATGCATGTTATGTTGCTGTATGTGTGTGTGTGTGTGTGTGTGTGTGTGTGTATATGTTTGTGTTTGTGTGTGTGTGTGTGTGTGTGTGTGTGTGTGTGTGTGTGTGTGTGTGTGTGTGTGTGTGTGTGTGTGTGTGTGTGTGTGTGTGTGTGTGTGTGTGAGTGAGAGAGAGAGAGAGAGATTAGCTGTGAGTTGTTTTGTACAGGTGTTATGACTGCCTAGAATCCTGGGCAAGATGCATTACAAATCCTGTTATTATTATTACATTATAATTATTATAATAATTACTCATGAATCACGGTAAGTAGGCCTATGTTTATTAAACATGATTTTAAGGAAAAATATTTCCTTTTTTTCCTCTTTAAAGTGGAGGAAGGTCATCAGAGCATACCTGAGTGGCATGTAACAGCTTTGTTTATCAGTACCAGATTAATGTGAACATGGAATATGTCAGACTACTTCATCTGATCTTTATAATGCTTTGTACAAACAATTCTAGAAAGATATAGAAATTCTGACCTGCAGGGTGAATTATAGAAAGGACACAACTGATTGACTCTTGCCTTCATTGTCTTACAAATTAGGAGTGTTATTAAAAACAAAGTATGACTGTTTTATGCAGTTTTTCCATCATGTCAGATAAATATGGTACATCTGTGCACAATTTTACAAACAAATATTCATTGACTGGGACCGCTCACTTGAGCATTAAATACTGTTGGAAAAAACTGTTGTGGGGAAATTACTGCCAACATGAGAGAAAGCAAGAAAAAAAATAATAATGACAAAAGGAGCTGCGTGAAGTGCTGATCATTCCTTGATCAGAAGAAGACAGCCAAACATTTAACAGACTGGAATTGCTGCACTGTCATAGTTTAAACTGTTTTTGGCTAATAATGTTAGAATTTCTTGTACGATATTGTGAAAATATGAAATTTCTTTGTTTCTTTGTTTAAGCAAGTCAACATGCCCAGTGTGTTGACTACCGACAACCATGTCTTTATTTGTGTTGCCAGTAACAATACCATTGTATTTGTATTGGTAACAGTACCTTTATTTTTGTGGCAGAGGATGCAGGTACTGCTGGTAAAGAAAGTAAAGATGATCCCGCCCATGCTAGTAGCATTCGTGGTGGAAATGCAGTTGGGGCTTGTGACAGAGAACCAGGCACAGGTAAGGTTTGGTGTTGACTAAAAGGTAAAGGAAAATGCAGATCAGTTCCAGATTTTATTTCTAAACAAGAACCAACCACAGATACAGATAAAGTATGGTGTTCACTAAAAGATAAAAGGAAAATACAGATCAGTTCCAGATTTTGTTATTTCTAAATAGATGTTCTTTCAACATGCTCCCCCCCCCCCCACCACACACACACACACCATGAGGGATACCTTTTCGCCCGTTATAAATGGCATACCCATCTTCAGGACAAATTATACGAGAAATGCCTATGTTTTTATTGCTCACTTTTTTGTCTATTTTTTATTCTGTCCCCTATTTTTTTTATCCATTTACATGGGTTTATTTTTCAAGAAATTATTGCACATATTTTTTAGTTACCAAAGTGGGAACATGCAGATGTGCAACTACTTACTACCTGCACAGTCTGAGCCACACATACCTGGATAGTGTGCTTGCACATATCCAAGTCAACATGAAAAAGTCTCAAATTAATGTACTGACCAATTTAGGCATAACTCAGTGCAAATTGCACCACTTGGGTGTTTTGTGGGTTGTCACACTTCTTCCATCACATGATATATAAAGTCAATGCAGCAAGTTCGTATGTTGGAACAGGTTACAGTGCCTTGGAAATTGGTTTTACTGGTTTGGATACACATACTGGATCTATTAGGATTGGTCTGGGTTGATTTACTGCACAGGTTTGAGTCTGGCTCAGAAAACACTGCATGTGGCCTGCAATCAATTCAGCTGTGATTAGATACCTTACCCTATTCATGGCTGGGGAAGATAAAGCAGCAATGGAGAGATTAGCTCAGGAAATGATGCATGTGGCCTTGAGTCCATCCAGCACTGATTAGATACCTTAATCTGTTCATGGTTAGGGAAGATAAAGCAGCAGTGGAGAGGTGGGCACTGTCTTGCAGTGGTAGCTCTAAGGAAAGTTTTGGTCGCTGGAGCTCTTTCACCTATAACTTTTGAATTACAGGATAACATTAACTTTTTATTTTAACCCTTTCAGTGCCAGAGAAAAATGTAAACATGTGCTTCCCCATTGCCGGTAAATTTTAACAAAAAATTCTAGGGCAAAAATTATAAGAGATACAACAAAGAAACATATGTGTTTTTTGAAGGAAAATGAAGGAGGATTCTGAATCTGGGCTTATTTTTGTCTTAGTTTGATTGCAAAGACCTGTCCTGGCATTCCAAAGTGGACATAAATTTTTTGTGTTGTCTAAAAAGGAAGTTTCCATCTCTACAGATTGATACCCAACACACTCACAAGCAAAAGAACAGCTGAAAATGACTTGTTTGTTGTCAGTTTTTATACATAAATGAAAACAAAACATATGACATCATAAAATGTTCATGAAATGATTCTAAACTCATGCGACACATAAGTGAGTAACCGTTCCAACAATGATAGACCTGGTTTCAGTAAACATAAAAATGATTGTACCAGACACTGAACAGTTCAAACTACATGACAGTCATTGTACTCAGACACTGAACAGTCAAACTACATGACACTTAGAATTGGTTCTGTCTGTTCTTCAGGTTCTGCAATCAAAACAAGAGAAAATAAGCCTAGAATCAGAATCCTCATTCAAATAAGTCAATCAGCTCATGCTCATCAGTGAGAAACAGCTTGAAAAATGCATAGCACATGTCCCCAGTTCCCACTTTCAATCCTGGATTTCCTAAAAATTGAGGAATGTCTGACTGTTGTCCATTTGGAGGCCAACAGATTTTCATGAAAGCAACACTTCGCTGATTGCCATGCCCCCTGCCATGCCTTCCAACTGGGGCACAGCTCCTCTGCACCTTTCCTCTCCCTTTCCCCCTTCTCGTCTTTCCCCCTTCCCACCCACGAACACATGCGTGATCCCTCTCACCATCACGTTCACTGCTGTTGGGTCCAAAGTCCGAAGTGTCACTGCCTGCGTGCTCGCCACTCGCACTGACCATGGCGGTCACGGTCTGACTCGTTCTTGTTATCGTCTGCTTGCATCGATTTATCCAGCAAGCGTTGAATGTTGGCGTCATCATTGTTAGTTTCTTCACCCTCATGTTGAAGCGAGTCATCAGATAACAAATCCTCTCCATCGTCATCATGCTCTAAAATCATTTGAACGGCCTCTAGAGTTGTGAAAGTCCGCTGACATGAGCCACCGTTCCGGCTTGTCAAAGGTTGTTGCCATTTTGCTCCACTTCATGTGGTCCTGTTACCAAATCATTAGCGACAGTAAAGGTGTCCCTATGACATATCCTAATTTACATCCTATTTTTATATTGTGGACACTTATAGCTCACTGTGCAGTGTTCCTTTGTTTTGTGCTTATTGGCTCACACTGTAGTGAACGTAAAATCGGAAAACTTCTAGGACGTCAGTGGACGGCCTATAGGCAATAATAGCAACTCTTTTTGTATGATGTCAGCTGATGGCTTATAGGCACTGAATGGGTTAATATCAGTGTTCTGTTGTTGTTCTTTCTGTTTTGTGTGATTGATATCTAACTTGGTAAAAGAGAGGTTGACATTTGAATAGACCTGACCAATTAATGCATTTAATTGTTAAAGAATGTGTACAACCCATAAAATAACAATTCAGTTGATAAAACTTTTTTTTTTATTAAAATGAATTGAAACTGTCACTGAAATACGTTTTGTGTGTCATGTACAGGTGGGCCCTTTTTTAGCCAGTATGCAGACAGTACAGTTGTGGAAAAGGAGGTTATATCTATGGAGAACCAGAAATGGAACAACAGATCATCATCTCCAGACAACAGAGATAACCGTGCAAAACTGGATACTAAAGATGGCTGTTCAGACATGGACTATGACGATAGCCTTCGAAAATCAGTCAATAAAAATAACATTGGGATTGACTCTTCCTCAGCTCATTTTCCTGCTGACCCTGGCCATGCCGCAAATGTTTTCAGTAATTGTCCATCATCTGTATCTGACTCCAGTCCAAAGGATTATAAGACTGAAAATACCAGAAACAAAACTGATGAAGGCCAGATGGATATAGAGAACTCCCAAGACCCAGAAAAGATAACTGATCAGGATGAGGCTGATGAATCGAAGACAGATGATACAGATGAGGAGAATTCTGACAATGAGAAGACAAGAGATGATAAGAATGAGAATGCAAAAGACACAAAGAAAAAAAGGCGTAAGCGTAAAAAGGGTAAGAATGCTGCCAAACAGAAAGATGGAAAGAGACTCGCAACTGAGAATGCTTTAAAACAGAAAGATGGAAACGGACTCGCAACTGGAGAAAAGGCTGATGACAAAACTGAAGGACTGTCCACACCTTCCAAAGAACCTCGATCATGTGAGGAACCAGAAAGCTCAAAGTCCCAACCACACAGTGGGAAAAAGACATATGCGCATGCAGCTTCAGGAGTCACTACAAAAGGTCGAAAGTTGTAAGTTTATAATGTGTAATTTTCAGTGAAATGAAATATTATTTCTTTCACCATTGACCTGTTGATCTTAGCAAGTTAGAATACTGCGGATCACTGAAGATACCATTTGTTGGCAAGCTAAAGTTTCCCTGCTGACATAAGGTAGCCAGCAGGGCTATTAGCCATGGAAGTTTAGGTAGCCTAAACACATGAACATGTGTTCGTATCAAGTGTAAAACTTTTATTTAATTTGTCTGTCATGAAATAAAAGAATACACAAAATGGTGAAAAAAAGAGAAAACTTATTGAGTGCAGCTTAAAGATATATTTGTTCTATAAGTGAAAGGCTTGTTTTTGTTTATCAGCAGTGGCAAATGCTTGGCAGTGTTTGCAGTGCATCTAATTTTTTCCTTGAAGTTGTAAGTCAAGTTTCCTCCTAGCCTGTACTTGTTTTATCTAAACCAATATATATTTTCTCTGTTTATATCCAGGTTCCAGTTCCTTGTTTACTTACTCTTATTTTGTCCCCCAACCCAGCCCTAACAGAAGATTAAATCTTTGCTGGAAGCTCTAGCACATTTTGTAGGAAAAGCCACATGCGAAGAGAGATGTGCAGTCTTATCAGTTTAAGATCACAGCAGATAATGCATTACATAATCTCAAGCTGAAGGTAGTAACCCAGCCAGTAAGCCATGGCAGATGCATATTAGAAGGCTTTAATTCTGTAAGAAATGATTGTTTCAGTCTAAATTTATTTTCTTTGCTTAGGTTGTCGGTTGGACTGCTTGAACTACCCAGGCACAATTTTAGGCAGCTGCTAGAAAATCATAGTCCTGTATCGATTAAAAAAATAAATGCAAACTCTACAGTTTAGAATGATACTAATTCTATTTTTCTAAAGGAAAATCTCGGTTGTGGTATCATGATTTGATACCAATATAGGGGTTGGGGACCTTCACAGGCTTTGCACCTAGCATTAACACAGCATCAACAGAGTTGACATTCCATGAAGGCAATTGTGTTAATGAATGTACTTTCTTTTGGAAGGGGAGAGATGAATGCTGGGAGGGGAAGGGGGATGAATAGGATATTGGAAATAACATGACAGATTGATTACTCAGATTTTTTACAAATTTATTTCATAAAAACACATTAAGCATCATATACTGTGCCACATTGGACCAAGTGCTACCCTAACTGGCAGGCTTCCATTGTCTGGCTCAGTTTTTGTGATAAGATGTCTTAAGGCCACACACCTTAATTATTCAGTCAGTGCTTTTTCTCACTCAGATAGCTGGATCTAACCATGTCATTGTATGGTCACTATCTGAACTAAATAGATGTAAGTTAATCTGTTGGTCTCTCCTACTGTTTTTCTCATTCTTAGTTTGCCACTGGCTGTTGGCCTTTTTCTGAATGTGAGTCTTTTGTATCTCAGTTGCTATATGCAGTTTGAAGGACCGCAGTTATTTTCAGTGTTTGATGATGTTTTGTTTTGGAGGCTGATCCACTCATCTTGTTCAGCTGGTCATCATTGAAGTCTGGATGACTTGGAGCAAACATTTTATCCACTGGTCCCTGCTGTGCTCAAAACCATAATGTAATGCCTCAGGGTGTTAGCATTGCTCCTACATCTGACCTATAAATGGAAAAAAAATGGGCTCATGCTTTTCCTGACATCCTTCAGAATGTCACGCTAGGCCTGAATGGAGGAGCAACTAAATTTTTGCCCAGCTTTTGTGCCTTGAGCTAAAAGAAATAAAAATTTTGTGCATAGTCGCAGTTTGAGCACTTACTTGCTTTGGATGCGCATGTATCACCTGCTTCCAACTAGTTGTATTTAGTGTACAGTATCTGTCGCTGTTTCAAGCATTAGAATTTCGGCCAATTTTGTCTGCAACTCAGTATAGGAAAATGAACTTCAAACAGGGGAGTGGGACGGATCCTGGTTCCTACCACTCCTGCCCAGTTTGTCTTGGGTTGAGAGATTTAGAACCATATCTCTTTTGTGCACAATAGAGGATCTCTTTTGTGCACAACTGTATTGTATTGCAAGTTTTAGCAAGAGTCAAGAACTGGATTGTCAAGCCCACAGATGGTACAGTGGCTGGTTCTTAGGGGTTTTCTGCTATCAGGGACTACCTTAGTACTTAGGACCAGATGTTTGTAAGACCAGAATGCTGGCTCTACACTTTCAGGATCATCACAGATCTTCGTCCCCATCCCAAGGGGGTAAGTCCGTTCTCTAACCTGCTTCCCTCTCCCCTACAGCCTACTGCAGGAAGAGATCGTCTCTGCGCACCTTTACCATTGGAGAGGTGGTCTATGTCCCTGTCCAGCAGCCTTGCCAGGCCCACCTTATTCCTGCTCAGCCTGGGCAGAGGGTTGAGTGCATGCCTGCACTCATATGGGTTACCTGTATTCCTGTTTGGTGTGGGAAATGGGTTGACTGTTTGACAACATCCAGGGGATTGGCCACCCAAGCATCCCTCTGATGGGCTCCACTCTAAACAGAAAAGCTCTTCAGTGGACGACTAGGTGTTTGTTTCTTGCTTTTGAATGGGAATGCCTTGCTCCAAGGTCCCCATTGATGAGCCATGCAGCTTGTATCACCTGCTTGCTAGGCTTGGATCTACTTAGTCTCGATCTGATACACAGTTCATCTGTGGGGGAATACAGTCTCACTTCGAGCCTTTCCAGTGGCCCACACATGCATTCACTTCCAAGGATGCTGGTCACCTTCAGAGGTGACATGAGGACTGTCTGTCTCCAGCATGGCCATGCCCATTACCAAGGCGCCCTGGCTAGTAGAGGATTCTCATCACCTGAACACGGAGGCCTTCCCCTCCTCAGGCTCAAGAGGACATTTGCCTAGTTTCCAAGCTGAAGGACAGCTTACACCCATTGATAAATCTTTATGCTCTTAAGCAAATTTCTCATGAGAATTTCATTTGAAGATGGGGACGTCATTCCAGATTAGGGATTCCATCAGACAGGATGACCAGGCGATATCCATTGGGCCACAAGGATGCCTACTTTCACGTCTTCCCCTACCCCTTTCACAGACAGTACTTGAAGGTTGCTTGGTATAGCTTGTGATCAAGTTCCAGGCTCAGCCATTTGGACTTTCTTCACCCCTTTTCTAATGATACTACTTATACTACCTACTACATCCCTACTACTACCCCTACTACTACTGCTGCTGCTGCTGCTGCTGCTACTACTACTACTACTACTACTACTACTACTACTACTACTACTACTACTACTACTACTACTACTACTAGCAATAGCAATAATAATGGCAGCTGTAAGGGTCCAGATATTGATAAAAGGTCAAACCAAAGCATGCACTTTCATCATTCACCAAAGCAATCATCCAACAATGACCGAAACTCCAGGGTACAAAGCACAAGCAGATCAGAAAGGGGACGGGAGGGGGATGGGGCAAAAGGGTTGGCAAGAAGAGGGGATATCACTGCTGGACGAAAAGGTATATCTTCAAGCTAGACTTGAAGGAAGGTAGAGTATGTGACTGTCAAATGGATGGGGGAAGATCATTCCAGTTGTATGTACCAGACACTGAAAAAGAGCAGCGACCGACTGTGGAATACCTAGTATCTATTTCAAGAAGTTTGTATACAAATAATATACAGAGAATGGAGAGGTTGGGCAGAAGTATACATTTAGAGGGTCACAAAGATAAATAGGCGTAGTATTATGGATATGTTTTTAGCATAATGTATTGATTTTGTATGAAATTCTTTGAGAAAAGGGCAACCAATAGAGAAAGTGAAGCAAGGCAGTGATACGATCATGCCTCAGAATTTGTATGAAAGACAGTAAGGGCCTTAGAATTCTGAATACACTGGAAACATGCAAGAGAAGAAGCAGGCAACCAAGAGAGCAGATAGTTACAATAACTGATGCAAGGCATCATAAGAGAAATTGCATGTTTAGATATTGTGGTTGACTGTAACGAGACTGACAAGTTTGGGTGATGAATTTCATGAAAAGTGGGAAAAGAGTTGGCCATAGTGGTGAGGCTGGATTCTCACCAGCTTTGTTACTACCCGGATGACTGATCTTGGCAGTCAGAAGATCTCTCTTGGACTTGTGCTCAGACAGAGGTAGGCCTTTGCTCCCATTTCAGGTTTTGTTACAAATACCAAGACATACAGTCAGTCCATCATTTCTTAGGGCAGAGGTTCGACACTGTGTCCATGCTTGTTTTGTGTCTTTCCAATGCCTGCTTACCTGGAAAAGTTAACCTCACTGCTATTACACTTTGGACAGTCACAGAAGATAAGGGTGACATCCATCACTCCTCTGCTGAACTTCATGTAATCTTTTGCTCCAGTTATCCATCTGGGTCGAGCTTTCAGTTGCTGTCTTCAGAGAGCATGCAAACAGCCTTGATGTTGGTCTCACCAGTCCTAGAAATTACTGCCGTTGGGACAGTAGTTTCTGGAACCCATGACCACATGGACCAGTCTGATTTCCGTCCTGGTTAAAGATTTGACTCCAGTGCCTCCCCATGAGCTCTCTTTTACAGAGGCCTTGACAGGGGGTTGGAAAGTGTAAGTGGAGCCCAGCATGCAGCAGACTGCCAGAGCAAGGTGGAAATAGCTGGCACATGCATGTGCTAGAGTTGGAGGTTTGTGAGTCCCAAGTGGCCTTGGAATCAGAGGTTAAAGGGAAATGATGCATTTCTTCTTAGATGACACCACTGCTGCATTTTTCCTGAACAAACAAAAATGGAGGTGGGGGCGGCACATTCAGTGTATCTGTCTGTGCAAGCTGAAGCCCTCTCTTATTGTGCCATAAGAGGGATGTCTCTCTGTCTGCAGTCATATTGCAGCCTTGTCAAGGAATGAATTCTTAACACATTGACTCTTTGTTGGCTGCAAGATTGTTGGTTCTGCCCTGTGATAAACCTGTTTGCATCGAAATTCACCAAACTTATTTCAGTGATCATTTGTCCTATGCCCAATCTCTGTGCCATTCCTAAAGAGCTACTTTTTCCTTAGATACTTCTCAGACAGGAGTGGTGAACCCAGACTCTCATCTGCTGCATTTTTCATGGCAGGGGCTACTTCCATAATGGCTGGAAACCCCTGTGGGTTTGAATTGGATAATGAAACTTTACTTTGATGTGCTCTTCAGGAAATCAGTACTTCCTCAGAAACCTTGCTGTTGCCTCAGTATTCAGATGCTAATGTACTGAGGCATAGTACAGCGACAAATGGGGAAAATTGGCATCTTGGTTTGCAGAGGAGTTGGTAGATCCAGTTCATCCCTTAAATGACCAAATGTCCAGTTTCTTGGCTTACCTTTCCTTCAAGTGGAGTCTTGTGGCAAGCACTGTCCTCGGCCACCACTTAACTCTCTGCACTGCGATCATGCAGGTAAGGGCCCCTTGATTCTTCAGATTCCCAGGACCTTAATTGGGCCCCAGCCTAGGACTTATTCCTCATCCTAGATAATTTGATGAAGCCACCTATTAGTTGTTTTTTCATCATGTCTTCCTTTGCAGACAGCTTATATAGATTTTCTGCTCTCTCTCTCTCTAGCCACAGACAGACTCAGAAGTGGGTTGCACAGCCTCATTGTTGTACCACATGTCACTGTCTTCTACCATGACATCTATGTCTCATTGTCTTTCTGAAGCTTTAGGCAAAGAACCAGCCTTAATATGAACATTTTCATTTATAATCTGCCAGCCCCTTAACTGACATTTTGGCAAATCAGATGTGGACTGTTTTTTTTGTCCAGAGCATTGTTGCAAGTTTATTTTATCTAATATCAAGGGCAAGCATGCTTATGCAAACGTCTGTCCATTTTTGTTATGGAGAACTATTTCAGGACATAACTGCTGGGCCACAGTCTGTCAGATGATCCTGTAGATGCACTAAATAGATAGTAAGGTCATGGACATGCTGAACCCTAGGGCCCATAAAGTCCACACTGTTGCCACTTATCTGGTCTTTTTCAACCTGTTCCCCTCAGACAGATCTTGAATTTTGTTTTAGAGGGGTTTGTATCGCACTCACATAATTTCATAGTCTAAGTACCATCTGTTAACAAACATACTCCTTGAGCCTGTGCAAAACACTGTGCTGGCAGGGCCTTGAAAGGAGAAGGTTGAGGTGGATAGGACCTATGAAATACTAAGCTGACACCACCAGAATGATTGGAATAATTGAGGTGGACAACAAACAGGCCAGTTTTTATGTTGGGGCTGGGATTGAACTCTAGATGTCAAATCTGGAGTCCACAATTCTGTTACAAGGGCTAGCCAGCCTGCTGATAAAGATGTCTTGGATGTAAGCATACTGGCGCTTAGACTGTTAGAGAATCCTTTAGTTTATCATTGATTGTTAGAGAATCCTTTAGTTTATCATTGATTCATGCACACCCATGCAGATGGTTCTTTCATGACCCCTTCTGCATTGACAAATTCTGTCTTCTCTGCCTCTCCATCTCTATGCCCCCTGTTTGAACAAAGGAGGCAACACACTCTTTCTTTCTTATTTAAATTCTGTGTTTGGTCCGATTTGGTATATGATGTAATTTTGAAATGAGGATTTCTTCTTAAATTCCTTTTTAGTTAATATACTTACCATATCAACTCAAATACATGCTCTTTCATCCCCATTTATATCGCTTTGGTCCTCATGAGAGGATATTTTAAAGAGTCATCAAATGAAAGACATGGCTTAGGGCAAGGAGCACTGATTGAATAATAATGGGTAGGGGCCTGGAGGTGTCTTATCACACATATCTGGCCAGACAAGGGGAGTCTGATGGTTTGAGTAGCACTTGGTCTAATGGAGGAAGTATATTCAGCTGAACAGAGATTCAGGAAAAAATCTTACACACGGATCCTTAATATAGACTTTTCTTAGTCCTGCCTCCTCCTATTGCAAGACTTCACCAGTAGTAGAGTTTTACACCTGCTTATAGTTTCTACTCATCTGTTTGAGAGAAGTTTGAAAGGGATGAAGCTGTTTTGAAGGCACTCAAGGTTCATTCTGAGTTTATTGTGTGTGCTTGTGCCAGTGATACAGATTTGATTTTATCAAGATTTTGCGCTATATAAATATTGTAATTATTATTATTATCATTATTTTATACCAAGTAACATTAACTTACTGCTAATAATTTTGAAAAGAAGATTCTGTTGTTTTTAAAGAATTGACTTGGCTGTGTTAGTTCCTGGTAAAGGGAAAAAAAAGGATTGTATGTTTAATTATTCATTTCTGTTTTGAAATAGACTAAGTTTAGTTCCACTTTTGTCTGTTGGCAGAACAACGCATCAAAGAATTCACTTTCGTAAGTATTTTGTGCTAGAAATCATTTTAATTTTAAACTTTGTTGTATATTTTTACTTTGGCATGCTTAGTAGCTACTTCTAGCTTTGTTTTATACTAATTATAGTAAGATTTAGAGTGAAACATTAATAAACTATGAGCAAAGATTGTGTATTAAGTTTTAGTGGTATGCACTTTCATGAATATTATATAATAATTTGTGACCTCCCACCACGAAATCAGTCTGAACTCGCAGTCAATCGAACAGCACTAGGAGCTGAAAAGGTGACTGAGAGTCTATCTGGGGTGTTTTGACTTTTTCTCAAAATTGATTTCTGTAGACTATAATCTATCCCCCACAGAAATTTTTTTCTTGAAAAAATATTATTAATCAATTTAAATCGGTATTGTAATGCAATGATCGCAGCAGAAAGAACGCAATTTCCTACCAAAAGTACGTATTTTTGTCTCTTATTATGAACCCTAAGCTGTACAGTACCCGCACATGTAATATACTGACGGAAAGCTCTTTGGTGCACCTTTCAGATAATGACAGCGAAAATTAGAAACAAATTGGGTCAAAGCCACCAAATAAAGAAATTTAAGGAAAATGTGTAGGAGAGCACACAAAAACGTTAGAGGCCATTTTCTCAAAATGGCCGTCATACAACTTAACGACTTTAAACATACATAACTTTTACATTTTTTTGAGTACAAACTTTATTCAAGTACCAAACTAATCAGCAGAATGTACACTTTCCAGTGATATGTTTATCTCAAAATGCCCAAAATGCAGTTAGGACTGATTTTGTGGTGGGAGGTCACATTTGTTAAATGTCATTTTTTGTGTACAATCATTTAATTCACAGAGCCTGGAATTCGTCGCGGAAACGAGGATTTCCGCGGAAATCAAAATCGAAAATCGCGCAAAAAAATATTTTTCGCGTTAAAAAAAAATGACAACCATACTTAAAAAAAAAGAAAAGAAAAAACAGCTCTTTTGACTGATATTCATTGTGATTTTCAGTGTGTTAGATGCCTTTAAATTTGTCTCCAGAATGCCTCAGAATGCACAGATTTTAGTCTTGATTTAAAAAATTTTCCGCGGGAGCATGCCCCCGGACCCCCCTAGAAGTTTCCTCTTTTTTTTTTCTTAGCAATTCCAGGCTCTGATTCATTATCATTGAAAGTTACCTTTAAGATCATTTGAAGAGTCTTATATGATTGCAAGGATGCATAATAACATAAATTTTGTGTGTTCAAGGTTGTAGTTGTTAACTATATATGGTATGGTTGCAGTGTTTGTATTCAAGGATTCAAGGTTTCAGTTGCTGATTTTCATTAGTATTTTATATTCCATTGCAGTATTTGTATCTAAAGTTATTTTGTTCTGTACAGTCATGTATTTCACTCTGCATAAGTATTTACTGCTCAGTCACTAATTTCATTGTGCATAATCCTTTAATTGTAGAAATAAAGATCATGAACTTATAATAAATTTTGTTATGTTTTAGTCTGATAATTGTGTGTGCCAAATCTTTTTTTTATTTGAAAATTGTAGTTGTTGAAAGGCTAGACCTTGTCAGTAGACTTTAGTTTATCATACAGAGTAGGCTTTAATTTCTTTGAGCACCAGCATCACCAAGTTCGAATACATTTTTGAGAGTGGGAATTGGGATGGGGTAGTCAAAAATTAGTAAATCAAAAGAGAATTGGTAATCAAAGATAACTCAGATGATCATGGTGAGATTGTTTGAAAACATGCTGCTAGCAAATGATAATGACAAGACTTTGCAGGTTATAATACACATAATCAAAAATAGCTTTCCATAGTGGTTTTGCGTGTCACATTAAAGGTGTCATCTTAAAACGTCATTATCTCTAGGAAAGAAAAGAGATAGAACATTACTTTTTTCTTCATTTTGTTTCTATTAAAAAGTTCTATACGAACAGTATGAAGACTAAGCTCTTCATGTTTATCCTAATTTTGCCTGCCAGTACCTAGTAAAAGATGGAGATTTTTGTGATCTCCTAGGTCAACATGTGCAGACCTGACAGTGCCTAAACCCCATTTGTGTGCATGAACACATAGAGAATATCTAATATGCTTATTAAAGATTGTGTAAATCTTGTCATTGGTTGTTTTTTGGAAAAAACAACAAACAAAACAAAAAAACAAACAAAAAACGCCCAGCATGTGAGCAGCGGCAAGTTTCAAAGATTGGCTTTTAGTGAATAACTTCTACCGTTGGAAAATACAATATCATTATCATCACAATAATGTTAAACTGTTCTTGGATTGCTTGATTTATTCCTCGTGCACACTTAACTGTTTTGTAAATGAGTGTGTCATTGCTGAAAGTGAGTATACTTCTTGGTCCATTGTTGTTTAGATCAACAGATCTTTTTATTTAGATGTTTTAAAGGACTGAGAGAATGGTGATCCTTGAGGGAGTTTCATGGAGAGTTTGTAAGGCGCTAAAAACCAGTCTCCAAGATGCTGGATTACCATTCTTTCTTGAAATGTAATGGTAGTCCATCTTGGTATTCCATTGCTTGTTGAAGCAGTTACACGAGTTGTGTGAAATGGACTTGTTTTGTGTTTTTGCCAAGCTTTTATGGCAGCATATTTTTCTTTTTAGGCAGTTTCTGTGCTGCAGTTCCAATTAAAGGGGTTTTGCGAGATGTCTGATTACTTCTGATTTTCTCTTTTGATTTAGTAGTTTTAGTTTATAAAATGAGAATGACTGTCATGGACCATATTGTCAAGTAGAGTAGATGTGAATAAGTTGTTGCTGTCCTAAGAGAGGGAAAATAAGTTTATATCCCATGCAAAGCTGTGAACAGACTGAAATAAGCAGAAGAAATGGACCATATTATTCTTTCAAGTATTTTTGACTATTTGCGTTTGTTAGTTTGTATTCTGTTAAGTATATTTTTGCCTGCTTTTGTCTGTTCCCACTTTTGCAAGGGAAACAACCTTGCTTCCCTTCTCTAGGGGTTATAACAATAATGAATGAATGAATGAAAATTTATATCGCGCAACAAAAATCTCCATGCTATAAAAGCATGCTCGCGGCGCACGGTGGGGGGGAGGGGGGGGCACAAAAACAATTCCACACAGCCTTTGCACCAACATTCATAAAGGCATTCAAGGTATTCACATTCAAATAAGCAATCCCATACAACATTAGAAAAAGTGTGTCTTGAGACTAGATTTAAAGGATGAATGAGTCTTTTTCTCCTGATGCTCATGGGAAGCATGTTCCACTTGGTAGGGGCAAGGTATTTAAATTCTCGCTGACCATATCTTTTGGTTTTAACATCCCTTGTCCCAGGAACATGAAGAAGAGACTTGGAAGCAGATCTCAGACTGCGAACAGGTTTATATTCAGAAAGAAGATCTTTAAGATAAGAAGGACTACTAGAGTTGAGTGCACGGTAGGTGATAGTTAGTAGTTTGTGATTGATGCGTTGTTGAACTGGGAGCCAGTGCAGATTCCGTAAGATGGGAGTTATGTGTTCAGTCTTCCTGCATCTAGAGATTACTCTGGCAGCTGCGTTTTGTACAGCCTGCAGACGCTGTATTTTCACCTGAGGGAGACCAGCAAGTAGACTATTACAGTAGTCTAATTTTGAGAGTACTAGTGTGACAGCAACAGTCTTAGCAGCTTGAATAGTCAAGTACTGGCGGGCTTTACCAAGAGATCGGATATGGCAGTAGCAAGTTCTGATGATTGAATTGATCTGATCACGCATCGAGAGATTAGCATCCAGAAACACTCCTAGTGTTTTTACTTTCTTCGAGAAAGGGATGTCTGCACTACAGACCGAAAGTGAAGAAAAAGGGACAATTTCTCTTTTAGGAGCAGTTCCGACCAGCAGAATTTCAGTTTTCTCTTCATTCAACTTCAACCGGTTTGCAGACATCCAATGTTTTATTTCCAGACAGCACAATTCAACATTTTTCTTTGATTCAAGAGCGAGAGTATTGTCGGAGGGAAGGCGGGAATAGAGTTGGGAATCATCCGCAAAGAAATGAAAGTCAACATTGAACTGTTCAATCAGAGAAGCCAGGGGTCTTGTGTATAGAGAGAAGAGAAGAGGTCCGAGGACCGATCCTTGCGGAACGCCTGTAAGAAGAGGTGTTTCTTTCGAATATGAAGACCGGACAAGAACTTTTTGAGATCTCTCAGAAAGATATGAAGTGAACCATAACAAGACAGTTTTGTTCAGGCCGATTTCAGTGTGAAGACGCTGCAAGAGAAGGGTGTGATCCATGGTATCAAAAGCAGCGCTCAAGTCTAGCAGAACAAGAATGGCATTGTCACCGTGGTCAAGAAAAGAAAGGAGGTCATTTAATATGCGGAGAAGTGCAGTTTCAGTACTATGTCCACATTTGTACGCTGACTGGAACCTCACTTCGAGATTGTGTGAGACAAGATGTGTTGTCAACTGATCCACAACGGCTCTCTCTATAAGTTTTGAAAGAAATGGCAAGTTCGAAACTGGACGGTAATTATTTAGGATCTCAGGGTCTAAACCAGGCTTTTTGAGTAGTGGTTTGACAATAGCTTGCTTAAGAGGTTTGGGTACGGTTCCCGACTGAAGGCTGAGATTTATGATTTCCTGAATTACAGGAAGCAGAATGTCCGAAAATTCTAGAAGGAGTGTTGTCGGAATTGGATCTACAGCTGCAGTGGTTGGTTTGGACTTATACAACAGTTTCTGGATGGCTTCAAGTGAGATGGGCTCAAAATCAGACATTGCATCAGGACCACAAGCAGAGGATGCAGCAGTTAGATTGTGATGAATTTGTGGGAAAGTCTGCATGATTTTCTGAATCTTGTCAAAAAAGAACTGAGAGAATGCGTTTGCAGCTTCTTCAGAAGGTAGATCAGGAAAAGTGGTCGACTTATCAGTATTATTTAAAACAGAATTTAATACTTGAAACATTTTCCTTGGGTCAGATGATGCGTTACCGAGCTGGTTGTGAAAATGAGCTGCTTTAGCGTTTTTGATTTCTTGAGTAAGCGCATTCCTTGTCTGTTTATAGATATCTCTATGAATCACTAGTCCTGTTTTGCGCATCTTTCGTTCAGCCTTACGTTTAGCCTGAATATTCACATTTACTTTGTAGTTTTACTTTTAGTAGCTATGTCATACTCTAACTAGTTATATTGAAATGGGTTTCTTGGTTTTATTATGCTAAATCCAACTGGTACATGGTCACTAGCAGGGTTGATGACGGTAGGCTTGAGGCAAGTGTGGTGCTTGTATCCTCCCATAGTGACAGAGCAACCCTTTATAACAGAATTATATTGCACACGTACCATGAAATAATGTTTCTTACATGTGGAAGTAATACCTGAATACTAGCATGATGTCTAACACTTAACACTCATATGTAAGATCTTGTGTAACAGTAGTTTTGATACAATATGCATACATAATAAGCCTTTTTTGTTTGTTTTTATTTTTCTTTTTTCTTATTTTTGGGAAGCCTGCTAAAATTTTATTTCAGTTTGTTTAAATCAGGGTATTTTTTTCATTAGATCCCTTCAAAGGATGAAATTTGAATTTTTACCACACATGTAATATGATTGAGCACATTCCTCTCTGAAGACCTATCTGTTTAAGCAATACTGACCCGGCCCTATCTTACGCGGCCTCCCCCCCCCTAGAATCCCCTCAGTGCCCCGCCCCCCTCCCGCTGCCCCCAATCCACTGCATCTCTCCTGTTTATTTAAGCAACACTGATCCCGGTTCTATCTTACGCCGCCTCCCACCCTCCTCTGGAATCCCCTCAGTGCCCCCCCCCCCCCCCCCCCTCCGCTGCCCCCAATCCACTTTACCTCTAGTGTTTATATTTTCCATGTGTCTTTGGAGCGGTGTGTGTGTGTGTGTGGGTGTGGGTGTGGGTGTGGGTGTGGGTGTGGGTGGGTGTGTGTGTGTGTGTGTGTGTGTGTGTGTGTGTGTGTGCGTGCGTGCGTGCGTGCGTGCGTGCGTGCGTGTGTGCGCGCGTGCGTGCGCGTGCGCGCGTGCGGCACGCCAGTATGTGCAGGTGGGGTGGGGTGTGTGTGTGTGTGCGGGGGAGGGGGGGAGGGGGCATTGCGAGCATGTCTTTTTGAGTTTTATTCATTTGTTGATTCATTTGCTTGTTTGATTTAGTGATTGTTTGATTTGCTCTAGTCATTATCATAATTTGTATCGATGTAAAGCGCTTAGAGCTCAGTCGAGAAAAGGCGCTCAACAAATCTTCGTTATTATTATTCCATGAGATTTAGCTATGTCTTCAGAAATTGGTGGAAATAGTGATAGTTTGTAGTCACTTGTTAGCGGGACAAAACAGTGTATGTTAATTCCATTGTATGACAGCAGTGGCAGGACAGCATTCTTTTTTCTTTTTTTTACAGGAACAACGTAGACAAGGTGACTGTTTTTTTTCATGTCGTCGTCTCCAAACTGTGGGAACGCATGGACCCAACAGTCTATCAGATCTTTCTGCGATGCAGACCTGAAAGCTTGGGGACATTTCATCCCAAAGTGGACAAACACGAAATGAAGTACATTGGGTATGTTATTAAAACATTTTTATTCTCAGTGTTTTCACTATAATAATAATAATAATTACAATATTTTTATAATACAAAATCTTGATAAAAATCAAATCTAAGCACTGAACAGACACACGCGCGCACGCACGCACCCCCCCCCCCCCCCCCACACACACACATGGCTATAAGTGGGGAGAAAGAATAAAAGCAATGGAAAATCATAGAGAGCATATTATATACAATTATATATTACAATGTGATTCCCCTCCGAGTGGAGACAGGCTGCAGAGGGGGTTGAGTGAGGTCAGGATTTTATGCAGAGGAGAAAAGGTGAGTTTTGAGAGCGGACTTGAAAGAGACAAAAGTAGGTTGCTGACGGACTGAGAGATGAAGTTTGTTCCCGGAGAGTGGACCAGAAACAGAGAAGGCTCGTGGACCATAGGTATTGAGCTTAGTGCATGGAAAGCGAAAAGTCAGAGGATCAGAGGCAGAGTGGAGGGTACGTGAGGGAACATAGATCTCAAGTAGGCTTGACAGGTAATCGGGGACTGCGTTATTGAGGCTTTTGTAGCACATGGTGTCTAGTTTGTACTTATGCGCTTTGACACAGGGAGCCAGTGAAGTTGTGCCAGGAGAGGAGATATGTGGTCAGCTTTTTTCTTTTTGAGTACAAGGCGTGCAGCATTGTTTTGAATGCGCTGTAGGATGTGAATAGCGGAGGCAGGAAGACCAGACAGGAGTGAATTATAATAGTCAATGCGAGACATTATGAAGGAGAGAACGAGTTTTGCAGTTGTTTCGACAGAGAGATACTTCCTGATCAGGCTTATATGATGGAGGTGATAGTAGCAAGATCTGGCAGTTTGAGAAACAAAGTTGTTCATGGAGAGGGTAGAGTCGAGGCAGACACCAAGGTTTTTAGCTGAATCAGAAATTGGGACTGATGTGTTAACATAATGGGAGAGAAAGAGGAGGCAGCTGAGAAGGTTTCTGACGAGTGCCAATGAGGATAGCTTCTGTCTTGTCGTTGTTAAGCTGAAGTTTGTTGAACGTCATCCAGTTCTTAATGTCCGAGTAACACTCAGTGGTGCGAGTCAAGAGGCGCTGTATATTGTCAGGTGAGTCACTGTCTTGAAGTTGGGTGTCATCAGCATAGAAGTGGTGTTTTATAGAGTGGAAGTTGATGATGGTGGACAGGGGGAGGTGTAAAGAGTGAAAAGAACAGGGCCAAGGACAGATCCTTGTGGAACACCACAGGTCAGGTATGCAGGTTGAGAGTAAGTGCCATTAATGAGAACAGTTTGTTTTCTGTTTGATGGATATGAAGTGAACCAGGAGAGAGCAGTGTCAGAGATGCCAAAAGTATGATGGAGTCTAGAAAGGAGAATACCATGAATAATGGTATCAAAGGCTGCAGACAGATCAAGGAGTGTGAGGAGAGAGACTTTGCCAGTATCAGTTGCAAGGAGGAGATTGTTGAGAATGTGTAGCAGGGCAGTTTCAGTGCTATGGCACTGGCGGTAGGCTGACTGGAAAGGATTGAGGAGATTGTTGGCAGACAGGTGAGAGTTCAGCTGGTTGAGGACAACTTTTTCAAGGAGTTTTGACAAGAAAGAGAGATTAGAGATAGGCCGGCAGTTTTTCAGTTCATTTGGGTCTAAATTGTATTTCTTGAGGAGAGGGTGAACAGTAGCAGACTTGAAAGGATCTGGGACAGTTCCAGTTTGAAGAGAAGTGTTGATGACGTCAGTGATGGATGGGAGGAGAGCAGACAGTCGGAGGAGAGAGAACCTGG
Source organism: Monoplex corrugatus (assembly GCA_030674185.1). Classification (NCBI taxonomy): domain Eukaryota; kingdom Metazoa; phylum Mollusca; class Gastropoda; order Littorinimorpha; family Ranellidae; genus Monoplex; species Monoplex corrugatus. The sequence goes on from JAPXFY010000017.1 coordinate 47,759,793, forward strand.
AAGAGGATCCAGTTTGCAGGTTTTGAACGACATGGATCTGATTGTGTTGAGAATTTCTTCTTTGAGACTGGGGTAAAAGTAGTAAGAGGTATGCCAGAGAAGGAAGGGTCAGGTGGGCATGGTTGACAGGGTGTCCTGTCAAGCCTGTCACGAAGAGTTTGTATTTTGGTGGTGAAATACTTGGAGAATACAGATGGGAGTTTTTCATTTGTGTGTTTTGTTGGGAGAGGTAAATCTTTTCGTGTGCCAAGGAGATGATTCATGGTTGTAAAGAGTTCTTTTGAAGAAGAGGCATTCAGGATTTTGGTTTGGAAAAAGCTTGTTTTTGCAGATGCAACGAGGGTGGATACTTTTGTTTTAGAGGCTTGGAAAAGTTGCCTATGTACAGTGAGTTTGGATTTGCGCCAGCGGCGCTCTGCTCTGTGGTGGGCACGTTTTGCACAGGCAATCTCATGAGTGAGCCAGGGGGTAGGGGGGCGGTCAGGTAAAAGACGGGTTGTGGCTGGAGCATGAGTGTCCAGAAGATGGTGGAGAGTAGTGTAGAATTCATCGGCAAGGTTATGTGACTTTTCAGAAAGGAGGCGGGAGGCATCAGATGAAAAAGTGGAGAGGTCGATAGATTTGAGATTGCGTCGAGTCACTGTGCGCGTGGTACAGGAAGGAGGAGAAATGTCAAGAGAACAGAGAATTGCAGAGTGGTCAGATGGAAGGGCTGAAGTTAGACGGGTAGAAAGAACTAAGCAATTTGTCAGTAGTTGAATTGTGGTGATCACGAGAAATGATCCAGTCAAGAGTGTGACCTTTTTGATGGGTTGGTTCAGAAATGTGTTGAGTCATATTGTGATTGGACAGCGAGTTGATGATATGTCGTGTGTCATAACGGTGAGTGTTGTCATAGTGGACATTGATGTCACCTAGAATGATGAGATTTCCAGGTAAGAGGCAGTAGTAGTCAAGTAGTTGGTCAAAGTCAGAGAGAAACATGGATGTGGTGAGCTTGTTGGCAGAGCTAGGTGGAGGTCGATAGACACAGAAGAAGGTGATGGGGTGAGGGGTGGATTGGAAGGATACTTCAACGTGCTCGAAAGAAGGATGGAAGAAAGGCAGAGACTGCGAGAAAGATAGGCGGGAATGGAGTGAGTCGTAGAGGATGGCGGTACCGCCACCTCGGGATGGGCGATGGAAAGAAGCAAGCCTGTAACCACTCGGAGTGAGACTCGCATGTATAGGTTCATGACCAAGGGGGTTAAGCCATGTTTCGGTGATAAAAGTAATGTCAACATGCTCATCTGCGATGAAGTCAGCAATGACATCCGCTTTGCCATCTTTGCATGTTGACTAATTTTTTTTTTATATGGTGCAAAGAATTCATGCCAGATAATGTAGTTTACAAGCAGCATACACATTACCATGTTAATACATTAATGCAGTGCTAACACAGATATATATATATATAATATATATATACACACATACACATCAACTCAGTAGAAACATTGCCATATCAGTATATTAATGCAGTACAAATACAATTGCTTACATATACCAATACATCAATGTAGCATAAAAGAGACATTAATTCTAATCCTCCATTACCACCTGTCAGTACTCCACCTCCATGTTTGGATCTTGTGGGGTGTGTCATGCCATCATTGACTTAGGAAACGGCTCTGTCTCCCCCTTGTCATCCATGTGCCAGGGTGATCTCAGTAGCCCTCTCCACAGCTCTTACCTGTCAGTCACTTCCTTGTCCTGCAGGAAGGGCACCAAATCACTTTACAATCTGAAGTGTAAGAAATGGCTCCTCTGGTGTGACACTAATCAAGTCCAACTGTAGTCTCCTTCCTCGGTGGAACTGGCAAACTTCCTTGCTCACCTCTCTCGATCTGAGAGCTTGGCTCCTAGCACCATCAGGGATTACAGGTATGCAGTCTGCACAACTTTACAACGTGGGGGAGGGAGGGGGGGGCTTCTTGGATGATTTCCTCCTCTGATAAGTCTTTGGAGGCCTTTCAGCCCAACCAGATCCCCAAATGGGGTTTAGCCCAGCTCTTTGACATGCTCAGGCTCCCTTCCTTCCAGCTTCTAGGAGTCATTCCGTTTTCTTTTCTCTTCTACAAACAGCCTTGCTCCTAACTCTAGCTGCATCCTGCTGCCACAGTGAAGTTCTGAGCAGAACCAAAGAAGATAGGTTTCCATAGCAACAGAGACTCTCGCACTTCTTTCCTGAGTTCCTGACCAAGACCCCAACAACCAAGCTTTTGTCCTAGACTTTTCTAGATCCCTTCTCTGGTCTCCTTCTTAGACCGCAGAGATATGGGAAGAGAAGACTGGCTCTTAACTCAATGGAGTCGCAGTCAAATAGTGCTTGTCGACCCCTGAAATCGCGTGTTTTCGGCCATTTAAAAAAAAAAATTACAAAATAACCAGACAAGATAGAAACAAACAGTAAAGTGCAAAAGAAAGGCAGAAGCTTGCTACATTAGATTCTACTCACAATTTGTGTGCTGATTTCCCACTTGAATGTAGAAATTACTCCAATTAGGGTATCCAAACAGCATTCCGAACAAAAGTTTTGAACCACATGATTGACCACATAGCGATGTCACTTAACCCTTTGCCTACCACATGACTTTGTGCTATATGCCTATGAGAATACCATGGCAAGGGAAGTAACTCCGCAACACATGCACACCCACCACAAATAAACCTCAATAAAAAATTTAATTTTTATTCACCAATTACATAAATTTGATGAAAAAATGCCAAAGACATCACTTCATCCAAAACAGCCATTTTTTTTCATATGTAGTGAACTAGTATATGAAGAAGAAAAAAAAACGATCAGACTAATTTTTACGTCATGAGTTCTTGGCGCTGTAAAAATATTTCCTGAATTCACTGGAACCACAGAATGTCATGGATTAGGAGCAAATAGTGATTTTCCATGTCCAGACATAGTACTGAAACCTTCAGGAACAAAATAAAGTCAGACATAGTACTGAAACCTTCAGGAACAAAATAAAGTCATTCTGTGTTTTCTCCACACTGAATAGTTAACTTTTGTGGTGAAGAAAAAAAAAACCCAAACTTCAAAAGTGTTGTGAAACTAAAAGCGTCACATACAGAAGATTTGTCTACTAACTACTGAGGGGAAAAAAACAACAAAATGAACATATTATAATTGCTGACACTAGTGACAGGTAGATTTCAGGTGCTGATGAAACTCAGCAAAACATGTGCCTTTAAACAAATGAACAGAACAAATTACACATCCCCACACTGTGGTGATGCTATATCCCTTGTCCGTCTTCCTCTTCGCCTTCTGGCAAACCAGGCAATTCTTTATTAGGCCTGGAAGACGGACAGGTCCATGGGAGAGAGGGTCTGATGCTGTGACACCTGCCTGTGCCACAGACCGGGGAGCAGATTTCTGGCGAACAGAGTTGCTGTTACGCAGGGCGCGCAGAACCTCCAGTGAGGACGCACTTTGTGCAAGGGGTCATAGCCAGGCTGACCCTTGGGAATAGCTTTACTGCTGTCATTTAAATGAAAATACTGATTTAAGTTATTATATATCTATTTCTACTAATGACATCAGCAACCTGAGCAATACATAAAGGATCTGTGGACCAGTAGTTGCTGTTTTATGGTACGCGAATGATCCCAAACATAAACTGAACATAGATGAATAATTTCATTTCATCAGGTGTGGTAGGCTGCCAGAGTTTATCTACACCTTTTTCTGCTTGCCTTTGTGCAGCATATAAATTTGTTTCTGTGCTCAACATTTGCCAAAATTCGTCTGGTATCAAAAGACTAAAAAAATCCAAAAGGTGACGCACCCACAGGCAAATCATGGGACACGCCAACTGACCGCAAAATTTGGTCATCGTCCGATTCAGTTTCCTGGCTGTCAAAACCAGCAAAAGTTTTTTTGGGCCTCACCTCATGTAGTCTATCACTCCAGTGAACAATAACTGAATCTCTAGCAGCCTTTGTTTTCCGAATTTTCCTTTTTTGGCACTGGGCCCAGCAGCGATAGGCAAATCGATATCACCGTCATTATCACCCGATTCACTATCGATTTCGGACTCCAAATCAATGAGCAGACGATCACTGTTGATAACTAGGTCAACATCGACGTCGGACTCATCTTGTTTCGAAATTTCTTCAAGATTGAAGCCTTCAAAAACACTCTCTTCATCACTAACATATCCAAAAATGGATTCCAGAAGTTGCATGGTTTCTTGATCCGCCATTTTTGCAGAAAATTTTCGCGAAAAAAAGGCTGAACTTTGAAAAATCACAGCCGCAAAACTACTCAACCAAACTTCTTGCAACAAAGCACAAAATGTCGTCCGGAAACGGCCCTACCGGAAGACGCTTATATCGCGATTGCATTCTGGGATATGCGATAGTGAAAGTGAAAGTCGCTGACCTAGTATTCGGCGGTCGATCTTGGTCGATCCGGTATTCAGAAAACGGAAATCTCGCGGTCGATCGCGGTCGATCCGGTAGGCAGAGGGTTAAGCCAGTGCTAGGGACAAACTCGTATCTGAATCCAACAAATCATTCCTATCTTCGACAGATAATTCACCAAGATCTAATTCATCATCAGATCCTTCAGCTTGGATGATATCAATCGCCTCTTGCACAGAAAACATACGCTGGTTACGAAGTCGCCTTGCCGCCATTTTGAAAATAGGTGAATACAGCGTCGCTTACTGACTTTAGAAACTTCATTAAAACAAAGACTGTATGATGATTAGATACGGTCTAAGGGAAGCAATCAATGCATAGATGATTATACTTTGACTTTCAGGAGTTTTCTCCCTTGAATACTGCTCATGTTATAAAATAAAAAAATGGCATTTTCCGACGGCACCAGCCTGCCATCATGACTAAGACCGCGGTACAAATGGGTGGCAGCGGACTGCCGTCAAGACGGCATAGTGTTAAGCCCTAATTGCTGCTTCAGACATTACTGGCATCACTCTGTGCATAGGTGCTTTTCACAGTGGAGCCTTCTTGTCTCCGTCAATGAGCGGTACACCAAGGATATTGTGTCTACTACTATCTTGCGTTGGCTTTCAGAAACAGTCATCAGGGCTATACCTTGGAGGGTGGGTGGGGTGGGGAGTGTGTGTGCTGGGGATCGCCACCGTGTTGTGATCGGTGGGCTTGAGGTCCCATTGATCCCTTGAGCTATGCTATTGGAAGCTAGTGGTTGAAAAACTTTGTACTAGTCATGGCCGTGATTAAGAAAAACCCTTTGACTCCCTCACCCTGTCCTCTGACATCCTGTATCATCATCAATGATAGCAAAGCAAACATAAGTTTTGCAGCTGGTGAATAGGTGTGGGAGTCAAAGAGTTGAATGGACTTTACTTGACAGCTTAGATTGAAGCCCCTGGTGGGGTTACCCATGTTGGACAGGTCCAGATGGAAGGATGAGACAAAGCGTGGTCTCATCTTCATCCCCATTTTCATTATCTTCATAATCGTTAGTGTTTGCTGAAAGCAACCGGTAATCCCAGGCTCAAGTTATTTGGTCAGGGGATGGATAACTTTATGTTGTCATCATCATCATCATGTGCTCAGCTGCATGGCATTGGCGATCATGGCCCTCCATATGAATATATCCCTTGTCACTGCAAGTACGTCTTTCACCCTCTCTGTCCTCAGCCACCCTGCAAGTCCGTCCAGTATTTTCTTCCAGGGTCTACCTGGTGTTCTCTTTCCCTCTAGCTTTCCTGTTGTGACCAGGTGCTCTAATTCCTCTTTCCTCTTAAAATGTCCTATAAATGTTGTGCGTCTTTTCCTAATCTTCTTTATCAATGGTGTTCTTGTGTCTGCCTCCTTCAAGACTGTCTTGTTTGTTTTCTTTGCTGTCCATGGAATTCTCAACATTCTTCTTAGAAACTGTAGGTTAATCAGTTGCAAACTTATGCTGTCTGGTTTCACGTGGGATGGTTCCAGGTAGATGGACACCATGTAAATGGCCATCTCCTGTCCCTTCCCCAGCATGGCAGCTCTCCTGGGGTGACCGATTTAGTTCTGCCATCAATGAGTCTGTCCTCATGATTGAAACAAACCAGTCAAAATGGAAAAGAGATAGTTTCCATGATGTGACTTGGACTCTGACACAGGCACAGAAAGGGTCAGAATTATGTACTGCATGGCTAGTGGTTGGGGGGGGGGGGGGTGCTAGTGAACAGAAACCGTTCTCTTTGCTGAGCCCTTTGGCTTTACAAAAAGGTTCCCAGGGCCTCGTCAGCAATCGCAAATTCCTTAAACCATACAGAAACAGATCATACTTGGTCGAATGCAAGAACAAAAAGTAGTCAGAGTGATTACTAAAAGCAACAGAGTTGATGGACCATTGCATCAAGATTTCTCCTTACAGGGGACTGAATTGTACAAAGGGGGTAATAAAGTGCCCAGAGCTCAAAGGAGCCCCATGGAAAAAATATTTTAGAATTAAAACCCCAGGGTGTTTGGAGGTATGTTGGGTTATATTCCAGAAGGGGTCTCAGAGATTGCCAAGTAACACCTTCTTCCAGACATTTTGTTGTCCTGCATTACCACAGTTGATACAGATAGGGTATAATAATGCCAAGGTCTGTTTTATGTTCCTTTGCCTATGTGCCGTTTCAGTTGCCAGAAGTTTGGTCATGTCGGGGACCGATGTGTTGACACAAAAATGTGGCATATGTGGAAAAGATGCACATGATGGCTCATGTGATAGATGGGCTCTTTACATAAACTGTGGAGGAAGTTACTCTTCCTCCCCAAAGAGCTGCCCCACATGGCAAACTGAACAGCAGTACAGCTCTTCCTCAACCACTAAATCGGTGATCTTCCTTAATTTAAAAACAAATCCCTCAAAGAATGACTTCTCATCTGATAACACTGAAGAGTACAATCTTCCTGTTATCTTGAACCAATTAAAAGCTGCTCTTCTAACCTGCACTGATTCTTATCCTGATCTGAATGAAATTCGTTACAAATTTCTGAAGCATCTGCTGCAGACTGCTTTGAAATCCTATTGAAAGTCTACTCTTGCAAATGGATGACAAATTCTTTCCTTCCTCTTGGTGGAAAGCCTTGATATCCCTCTAAATCTGGTGGAGAAGATCTGTCCAGTCCTTACAACTATCGCCTAGTAGCCCTAACCAGTTGTATTTGCAAAATGATGGAAGATGTGGTTAACAGCAGACTTATGTGGAACGTGGATACAGACCGCATTTTGGCATATGAACAATGTAGTTTCTGCATGCACCTCTCCACAGTTCTTTGCTAATCCTGAAATCCATCGCGGAAAGTACGTCATTCAAGCAGAAAAGAAGCTATGTTTCTGGGAGTCATTATTGATCATCTGAAAACTGCATGCTAGAAAGCTCTAAACAAAGTTCGAGTTGTAGGTCACATAGACTAGGATGCTGTCGAGAAAAACGTTGCTTCACCTCTACAAAGCTCAAATTTGCTCTAAACTGGACTATGGCTGTGCAGTGTATGGCTCTGCAAGACCGTTGTACCTAAAAATACTTGATTCCATTGACCACAAGGCTCCATGTCTGTCTTGGTGTATTTAGAACAACTCCTGTGTACAGTTTATCCGCAGCAACAGGGGAACCCTCCTTTTCCAACTGTAGACTGAAACTAACCATAAATTTATGCATAAAACTGTTCTCTGAACTGGAAAATCCAGCTTGAACTGCGTCTTCATCCCTAAATCTAAAACTGAAATTGAAAAAAATCCGAAAGTCTTTCCTCCACTAGGAATCCATATCCATCCTTACATGGAAAAGGTAGATACAGATTTAGAAGTTGTTTCTGACTTTTCCAAATTTTCCACCATGGACCTTGAAATCACCTAAGGTCTGTTTTGATCATGGTTCCATCTGTAAAGACGCCACCAGTTCATTGGCATACAAGTTTTATACATCATCATCATTATTATTAGGTGCCCTGCCGCATGGCGTTGGCGACCATGTACTTCCAACCATCTCTATCTCTCGTTGCCCCCAGCATCTCCCCCACCCTCCTCATTCCCAGCCACTCTGCAAGTCCGTCCAGCATTCTCTCCTGGATCTACCTGGTGCTGTCTTTCCCTCCAGCTTCCCCGTTGTGACCAGGTGCTCCAAAACCCCCTTCCTCATAAAATGGCCTAATAAATGTTGCTTGTCTTTTCCTAATCTTCCTTATGAGGGATCTACTTGTGTCTGTCTCCATCAAGCTGTCTCGTTTGTTTTCTTTGCTGTCCATGGAACTCTCAACATTCTTCTGAGAAACCACATCTCGGCAGCCTCAATCCTGCTCTGGCTTTGCTTGCTGACTGTCCACGCCTCGCATCCGTACAACAGTATTGGTTCTATATAACATTCAAGGACTCTTTTTCTGATGTTAATTGATAGGCATTTGTTGGTAAGAATGCTTGTCATCTTCTTGAATGCTGTTTTGGCTTGGCCGATTCTGCCATCTATTTCTGATATGCATCTGCCGTCTGATGAAATGATCATTCCCAGGTATTTGAACTTAACCTGTGTCAAGGTTGTGCCATTTGCTGTTATTTTGCATGAGGGGATTTCATGTTTTTTACTGATCACCATGACTTAAGTCTTCCTGCTGTTTAGTTCCAACCCCTTACCTTTGCTTTCTATTTCTAGTATATTTACAAGGTTTTGTAGGTCCCTTTCATTTTCTGCAATTAGCACGGTGTCATCTGCGTACCAAATGTTATCATTTTCCCTCCAACCTTTAATCCAGGGTCTTCTTCCAGGTTTCTCATGATGTTTTCGCTATACAGTGAAAACAGATCTGGTGACAAAACACAACCCTGTCTGACTCCTCTTTTGATGTTTTGAAAAGAGCTTATATTGTTTTCTATTCTCATTGCAGCTGTTTGTTCCCAGTACATATTCCTGATTATTCGTAGATCTTTTCCATCAACATTGAGTCTCTCCAGTTGGTTGATCAATTCTTCATGTTGTACCCGATCGAAGGCCTTGGTATAGTCAACAAAGCATAAATACAAATCCTTATTCATCTCAATTGACCTCTCTATAATAGTTCTTAGGATGTATATGGCATTAATAGTTCTTTCCCTTCCACAAATCCACACTGTTCTTCTGCTATTTCTCTTTTGATTCTATTCCTTGTCCTCATCATGATTATTCTTAACAGGATTTTTGTTACATGACTCATCAAACTGATAACGCAGCCCCCGATTACCTGTCAAGCCTACTTGAGATCTATCTTCCCTCACGTACCCTCCGCTCTGCCTCCGATCCTCTGACTTTTCGCTTTCCACGCACTAAGCTCAATACCTATGGTCCACGAGCCTTCTCTGTTTCTGGTCCACTCTCCTGGAACAAACTTCATCTCTCAGTCCGTCAGCAACCTACTTTTGTCTCCTTCAAGTCCGCTCTCAAAACTCACCTTTTCTCCTCCGCATAAAATCCTAACCTCACTCAACCCCTCCCCCCCCCCCCCCCCCCCCCCCCCTGCAGCCTGTCTCCGCTCGGAGGGAATCACATGGTTATAGAATATAATATATGCTCTCTATAATTTTCCATTGCTTTTATTCTTGCTTTTATTGCTTTTATTCTTTCTCCCCATTTATAGCCATGCGTGTGTGTGTGTGTGTGTGTGTGTGTGTGTGTGCGCGTGCGTTTGTGTGCGTGCGTGCGTGCGTGCGTGCTTACGTGTGTGTCTGCTTCAGCGCTTAGATTTGATTTTATCAAGATTTTGCGCTATATAAATATTGTAATTATTAATTATTATTGTGCGATGGAGTTCGCATTCTATAGCCCCTGTCTTCTTTGGAAGTGCAATAAAAATTGATTTTGACATATCTTTGGGGATTTTTCCAGTGTCATAAATCTCATTTAGGAGGACTGTTTTATACATAATTCCCTTAAAAACACCCAAGATCTGTTTTGATCTTGGTTCTGTCCGTAAAGACTCTACCACTAGTACCAGTTCTTTGGCATACAAATTGTTTTATATAGAACTCTCTGAAATTTCTGTCACCCCACAAAATATCACAGATGGATCAAAGCCTGAAAGTGTTGCTGCTGCTGTTTTCTCTTCAGCTGTTCCCATTCACTCATTTTCAAAACTTATTCCATCTGACAGTTTTGTTTATACTGCTGAACTGACTGCTCTGTTTTTTACTCTAAAAATGGTGTCCCAGTCCAAGCATAAAGACTTTATCATCATTTCAAACTCCCTTTCCACTTTGTGGGTAATTGCTGACTGAAACATTAGTCACCCAGAGCTTCTGAAATTCTTTAACTCTTTTTCTCTCTTACAACTAAAGGTTACAGCATTGTTTTTGCCTGGGTTCTTGGCCACCTTGGTATTGGAGGCAGTGAAAAAGCTGGCTGCCTTGCCAAGAATACAACAAGGGAAATGATGTTTAAATCCTTCATTCCTTACACAGATCTGAAAGCCTAAGTACAAACTTGTGTGAAAAATCTCTGGCAGGAGTATTGGAACAAGCAGACAGACAAACTTTTCCTAATTCTCCCCAGCTTTACAGAGATCTCCCATCCGTTCCAGGAACTGTAGGAAAGAGACAATGTTATAAAGGTTAGACATGGGTTACACATCCTGCATTTGTTTATACTTTTTTTTTAAAAAGGAAGAAGCACCGTGTTGTATATCATGTGACGAGCCACTGAGCGTCAAGCACCTTATTGAATGTTTGGACTTGTACGATGTGAGATGTAAGCACTTACACAGTGGACTCCTCAAAGATCCTCTTCAGAAATATTCCTTCGGATGTAGTTTTCAAGCAGATATCAGGAGATTTCATCTGATATGATTGCATGTATGGGAAAGGTTTGTAAAGGAATTTTAGACTTGAAATAATAATTGTGAATTTGTTTTTTCACTGTTGTTGTTTTACTTAAACTTCGGAGTTGTTTTTCAAATGATATGGTCGTAGTAGTTGGCTGGGTATAAGCAATATGAACCTGAGCCTGAATAGGGGCTTATAAAGACCCCCTACCCTCCCCCCCCCCCCAAAAAAAAAATGAAACCCCCCCCCCCCAAAAAAAACACCCCCAAAAAACAGGCCTTTCAAAAAGATTTTAGGCCATGAACTCGGGGCCCATTTAACTTCAGTCGCCTTCGACACTCCCTCTCTATGCAAGATGTCCTGGATCCAGGATGCAGCCTTCTGGTGCAGGGAATCGCGTTTATCAACAGTACTTGCAAGACCTCCAGGTTCACCTCCGACTGTCTCAAATCGCCTTCATTTTGGCTAATACCATTTTTTGATGCTTCCAGGAGGTGGACAGACCAGAATGGGAGATCTCTCCGTCCTTCCAGTCTTTAAAATTCTGCATCAGTTGGATATGGTAGAGCATATGGTAGAATGACTTCCTCCACAGTTCATGTAAAGAGCCCATCCATCACATGAAAATTGCTAAAAGAGGAAATTTTCAAGTAAATTCCTGTTGAGCTAGTACGCTTACCATATCCAACCCTTAGGTCCACCCTACTGTCCTCTCTCAAGATACCCTTTCTCATTCTCATGCGAGCTGGACTGTCAGGTGGAGTGGGCTCTGCCTGGAGGTATTGTTGATCAAATTCTGCATGAAATCTGGATTAGGTTCTGGCCAAAAATAGAATGATTCTTTGCCACTTTCAATTAGTTGGATATGGTAAGTGTATAAGCTAAAAGGGAATTCACGTGAAAATTCTTTTTTTTTACATAGCAAATTTGTTTAAAGTATAAGTATGTGTGTGTTGTGTGTGTGTGTGCGTGTGCGATGTGCGCACGCGCATACGCTCACAAGCCAGTGACTATTTGCATTTTTTCTTTTCATAAAGGGATGCAGATTTTGGCTATTTGTATGAAGGCAAGGTGATCATGGACAGAGACTTAAGAAACAAAGGATTCCACTACAAATATATTGCAAAGAAGACCTTTGACAAAAATGACATCAAATGGGAGATTGTGCAGAGAAAGGTCACTAATCGCAATCAAGAAATTGTTGATCGATGGTTCTGTATACCAGAACACAAGAGAGGTCACACAGGTGGGTACCATAGATGTGTCAAATGGCTTTTTTTTTTTTTAACACTTCAGTAATGCAGTTTGCATTATCTTGAGTTATGTGACTCATTTTCATCAGATCACCCTTAGAATGATACAGCAAAAATTAATTGATTGGCGTTTTAAAGCCTGTAAATCTGCCACTGTTTCTGTCTTGCTCCTTAGCTTTCTGTCATTTCTTCTTACCATTTTCTGCCATGCTAGTCATTCAACTAGAGAAGTTTTATAAAGTCTTACACACTTTCTCTTTGGATGGATTGATAACTGGGTACATGTATTAAGTGCATTTTTTGGCTCTAAAGAAATGTGCTGTGCGGAGGCTGGGCTGGAACTGATTGGTGCGTTTTGTGTGGCTATGTCCCAGGGTTTGTCATCACCCCACCTTGCCATTTCGTTTGTAAACAAGGTAACTGATGACTGGGTCTGAATGGGTCATGCAATGCATGGACAGCCCCCTTTGCTTGATGAAATGACTAATGTGTGGCATTCGGAGCTTGGGAGGTGATTATCTGGAGAGTGGTGAGGCATTGATGCTCTGGGTCCCATCTGCACCCTCCTGGTGTTTCTTGTTAACTTCATGAGTAGTAGTGAGAATCTTCCAGTTCCTGCAGAAGTTCAACAGTCACAAGCTGATAGGCACATGTTCTCATGAGGCTTTTTTGAATGCATCTGGAAAATGTGTATCGAGCTTTCCATAGTACAAGTATCATTCAATTTATGTTGCATACTTTATCTACTATACAACTTGTCTCTTCAATTTTAAAGCTAGATTTCACTGCACGATCTCCAAAACTTCACGGATCTTGTTCTGAAACTCAATGGAGGCACTGTTCTCCTTGACCAGACTTCTGATATTTTCCCAATTGATCTTGTGACCATTGTCATGTGTATAATTCCCCCATTAATGTCAGGGAGGATCTGTTGGTGCTCAAGTATTCTGTTATTTGGTAGTACAGTGTTCTGCTTTTTCACTGGCATGATCCTTGTCACATTTATTATTATAAGAAATAGAATTAAATTTATGGTGGCACTATTCACATGGCCTTTCAAGTAAGAGATTCTTTTTTCAAAATGTACCTCTTTGTAGATTTCTTTAACTGCAAACATTATCATGGCTGTTTGGATTCATTTAGCATTTCCTCCTGTGGGGATGCGGAGACTCTTTCAGTATGAACAGTATCCCCACCTTCTGGAAATTCTGTGCTAGAAATTTCCTCTTTTCTGTCACTCTCTTTGTTTCTTTCTTCCTCCTTTTTTCTGTCATTTTCTGCCTTTCTGGTCCATTCACCTGTATGAGTTCGATAAAGTCTTAAGTATTTTCTCTCAGGATTGATGGTTAGGTACATGTATTAAATGCATTTTTGGCTTTAGGGAAGTGAGATATGCAATTTTAGACATTTAGGTCTGTTCTATATATGGTCTAGTGTCCTTAGGTTTGTTTAAATTTTTATTCAGCTGTGCTTTTTAAATCCCCTGTGCGATAAATTGGACAGTGGTCAATGCCAGGGGCATCTTAGATTATGTGTGCGAATGCATTGATATGTGTACTTAATTTTCTTTTCCTTTTTGTTTTTTCCCTATTGAAGTATTGTGTATGTTTTCAAGCGGTTATAGCCGTCATATGGCTGTACACAGTCGGCTGGGCTTTAAACAAAAATAACAGTAACAATAATTTGGCATTTTAAAAGTATAGCAAAGAAGTGTCACAAATGAACAAAGTTTCATTAGAGTTTAAACAGCATATTGCAGATTGTTATGAGTTCTGAAATTAGTTATATTGGTCAGTTTGAGATTGTTATGGGTGTGAAATTAACTGATATTGGTCAGTTTGATACGTGTTAAATTTTACGAATGTAAGATCTCAGTGTTAGCAACAGATATAGTCAGATGTTTTAAAAAATGTCCATTTGTGAAAACTAGAAAATGAAAATCTTTTCCTCTTTGAATGTAAAAAATATACAAGTGTTTGAGGAAACTGTCTCTTCTCTCTCTCTCTCTCTGTTGTCCACTTTGTTTACCGACATTAAGTCGTTAAGTTGTACTTCAGAGTTTTGGACATTCGGTGTGTTTATTTTTACTGGTTTTGTTTTCGCAGGGTTTTGGCACAGGTATGATGGAGCTGCTTATTTCCCTGGAGCTGTTCGGGAAAGTGTCTTTGACCGTTTTCTTGCACTCTTTGGAAGCGGAAAAGCAGGTGATATCCGTCAAGATGCCATCAACTGTGCTAAAGTGTTTCTGCCTTCAGTGACGGATATTTACCAAGCCAGCCTGGCTTGTCCATCAAGTATGCAAACAACAATGGAAGGGCACTTGGAGAAGGTACTTCAAGTAATGAGCAGCTTGAGATTCCAGATGCTGGACAAGGATCAACATTCAGTTGATGAATCTCTAGTAAATCAGGTATTTTAATTGAAATAGCTTTTCCTTAATGTGTGTTTTTGTCATTGTTTTTTTGATTAGTTTGATAGCAGTGAAAGTGATTTTGGAAGCTACACATGAGCTGATTTATCTGTTAACTCATTGCATATTTCACTCAAGCATACCTCAGGTGACACAAAATCACTGTATGCCTGCATCTGAGCTGTTAGGGTGTAAATCTAGATTGACCAGACATGCTTTTCTGACCTTATGATTTGGCACAAACAAATTGAGAACAGATGTAACTCTTACTGAATCATTTTTTTAATGTAATGTCCAGTGAACTTGGATTTGTCATTCAAGCAAATTTACAGTTTTATGTATCTTTCTTTTGACACAATGGCAAGAGAGAATGTTTCACATTTAAAAATATATCTAAAGAAGTGTGTGGTGGCTTAGATAACTGTTTGAAGCATCAAAATTACAATTATTGGGATGAATAGATGCAGACATTAAAATATTACTTTTATTATGTAAATATGACTTCTATTATATTATATTAAGAAAATGGATGTTGTTTGAAACTCTCTTGTGAATACATTCTGTTTAAAGAAACAGAACTAAACCCATCAGGTAGGAAAGCTTCATGACTGTAAATTGTAGAGACCTGATAGAATTTAGTGATGAATTTAGATCAAGAGGTCTATAGGGCAGTGTGTTGCAAACCACCCAGAACTAATATCACACCATGTCATGACTGGCTGATATGAAGCTGTCGTGAAACTTTTTTCAGATCATGCGGCAAACCACCGTGCATTTTTGTTTTGTTTTGTTTTGTCTTTGGAGTGAACCAATTGTGAGTATGTTGAAGGATTTCTGGTAGATTCTGGTTTTCAATTATGAAAATGCTTCATCAGTCTTTCCAGCAGATATCTTAATGCATAGGATGGGCTGGAGGTGAATTTTCTTTTCCTCTTTGTTGAGCTCTAAATGTAAATTTTGTAGAGGGAGATTGAAAATTTCTTTTTGAAGTCATTGGGTATGAACCCCTTCACTGCCAGTGATTCTGGAATGTTAAAGTCCTCAGCGCCAGCTGTTTTACAGAAATAAACGAGAAAAATGCACCTACCGATTTCAAATGACTGTAACTTTCTTATTTCTCAACCAAATTGCTTTCTGTTTTTTTCAAAAGAAAGAATGATTGGAGTTTGGGATAATGCAACAATAAAGTATGTTTATGCAACGGACTGATTTAAGAGCACAATTAAGAGCAGCAAGTGAAAGATTAACGGACCCTATTGTTGTCGCATTTTGGTGACATCGGCAGTCTGCCGTACTGTCGCCAAAAGGCGCCATCGGCGGTGAAAGGGTTAAGGTCTTTTTCATGTGTAGCATTTCAGGTTCTTCATCTTTGGTTTAAGTGTTGATGTTGTGGGCTCTGTGTGGAAAAGGGCCATTACCACTGAATGGTGGTTAAATAGTTCATTGCCAGTTTTACATGCCAAACCAGAACTACTTGAAGCTTTTATGAGTGTTATAATTAACCCTTTGACTCCTGCACCCTATCCACCAAATGCAAAATCTTAACTGTTTGACTCACCCTGTCCAGCAGCTTCCTGCAGGGAGCTGGTGAATAGGGTGATGGAGTCAAATGGTTAAGCTTTTGCTTTGCTAGCATGGTTGACAAAGAAAGATGATGCTGGTAGACAGGCTGCGGGAGGTTAAAGGGTTAAAACAATGTTACAGGTTGTAGAAGATATCCTGGTCAAACCTCTGGCAGAAAAGCTTGCTGAGCAGAAAGGCATGACTGTGACACTGGCTGTATTCTTGCTGCTCTTGATGGAGGAGTATGATCTGCTTAAGAACGTCAGAAATATCCAGTTTCTGTGTTGCTATATGTTGATCAGACCTGACATGAACAATACAACCTGTGCAGACATGGACTATCTTGCATCACATTTTCCTGTCAATATGGCAAACAAGAGGTATGTTTTTGTTTTGTTTTGTGTGTTTTCTGCTGCCCCATCTTAACTCTATCCATTCGGATGTCCCCTATAGGGGATGCTTAGTTAACAAATGTTTCATACAAACGTTCCCTATAGGGGATTTGGCCTGTTTCGAGTGTTTGGAGTCCCATCATGAAGCCCTTATAGTTACAGATAACTTCATAGGCCTTTCCACTAGCCAAAGCAGCTAATCAGCACAGCTTTTATTTGACCATGTGTGTGACCTGGTTTTGTTTGACCACACATACTAACCTCACTTGGACAAAGATGGCGTCTCTCGCTAGTACTTCGCAGTCCTGACACTCAAAAAGAAGTTGACAACAGAAGCTTTTTACCATAGCTGTAGTACCGAAAATGCTACAGATTGCAGATTTTTCTAGTGAGGGGAGTGATCAATGGGCCTATTCTGAACACCACCCATTGTCATTGCTGTTTGAAGCAACTGGGAGTGTGATGAAGATCATGGTTGTGGTGCAGTTCTGAGAGGAAAGCTTATCCAAAGTACCATGTACATGACAGAAGAAGTTTTTGTCAATGTTATGCTCTATGATTGGCATCAGGTATTTCTTTTTTTCTGTTGTGCTGCCTTTTGCTGGAGCATCTGGGTTGCACACACCCCCAGAAATCCACACCCCCATGATTTTGCTGTAGCAGAAGAGGTCAAAAGTCAAGTCCAGGCCCTTATGTTAGGGACGTCTGTTTTTATTCCTTTATTATTCATTATTATTTGCGCAGGATAAATAATGAATGAAAATGAAAGTAAAACAAGATACATGTCATCATTATTGACTAAAAACCCTATAAGCCTTGGCCTAATAATGATATTAATGACAGCAATAATGATAGCCCAATGATAATGATATAAAGGTAGTGATATATTAAAGACATTTATACATTGTCACACAATTATTTCTCAGTGTTATTTACAGGCAAACACATTGATTGTGACTTCTGCCTTTAGCGTGTTTGATTACCTGGAATTGTTTTGAATATATTCACATAATATCATGTTTTTTTTGTGTGTGTGTACAATATCCAAATTGAGGTTCAGAACGTTTCTTTGATTATTTTGTGTACCTATAGATCTTTCCCAGGTTAGTGTAGATCTTTTTGCTTTAGTAAGAAAAAAGTAAGTGTGCTTTATTTCAGAACTGAAATTACGGATATTTTTAGCCTAAGCCAGGAACATCTAGTTTTTTGTAGTAAAGTTTCATACTTTGTTACAAAATAGTCCAAGGTGTTCTTGATCAGTTTTAAAAATCTCATTACCTAACTTTGAATGACTGATTTTTTGTTTTATTACTAACCCATACAAATGCTCAAGATGTGAGGAAAAGTAGGAAAGAAAACTGTCAGTACCGAGTGAGTTAAGTGCTGGGGTAGTGATGTTGATACCATGCTACTCACTCACTACGTCTCCAGACCCAAGGCAAAGTCCCAGTATAAGGAAGGCTTTGTTTTGCTTGTATCCCGTCAATTTTAGTTTTTATTTTGCAGTCAGCAGTATGTAGTCTGAAGTAAGCACTGTTGTTTTCCATGCATTGTCAATCATTATGAAGTCTGACCCAATGTTTGTAGTACACTGCCTTTTAAGCCCATGGAATGTTTTTAAACATGAATTACCTGTTTTACAGAGTAGAGTCTATGTTTTCATAGCTGCCAACCCTCCCGAATTTTTCGGGAATGTCCCGAAATGTGTGAGCTGCCCGGAAAATCCGGTAAATCGATGAAAATTCCCGAATTTTAAATTTTCGATTTTGATATTTTATCCGGTTAGCTCTGTTTTCGTCAGAACGCGGTAAAAAGACAGCTGCGTGAAAGCGAAACTTCCGTCACACATGCGCGTGCGCAGAGGGCCATGTAAACAGCTCCTGCGCGCCAGCTTTCTTGCACAATGGCTTCGAAGAAGACAGACGCGAAAGCTGTAAAAGCGAAAGCAAAAGTGAAGTTTTCGAAACATTATGCGGAAACGTACGACTTCATCACAGCCTCGGACAAAGGAGACACCTTTGCTTTCTGTAAATCGTGCCGATGCGACATAAACATCGGTCATGGTGGCAAGAAAGACATCGACCTGCATGCCTCCTCAGTGAAGCACCGAAACTATCGGCAGAGTACAGCAGTGCAACAGACTCCGAAGATCACGTCGCTTTTTGCGAACCCACAAGACACGAAGACTACAAAAGCCGAGGTAGGTTTCATTATTTTCATAGTTTCTTCTCTTGTAAGCGCAATGTTATCATAGCAATGGACTTTGGTTGTTTTTCACTTCCAATTTTAGCTGTCGTCAGGTTAGTCTGATTACCGGGAATACTCAATGTCATGGTAGCCTACTGCGAATTGCCACTGTAATGGGGAAGAAGGGGGGGGGGGGAGGGGGGTCGGGAAAACTGTGTTTACCGAGTGGAGGATGTCATAAATCTACCTGTTCAGAAAACAGACAGATCGACAGACAGAAGGGAATGAACTTTGTGTGTCCAGCACATATCATGAACTGATAAAGTCATGAAATGAGAGACGCTGAATAGATCTAGTGCGCATTTTTTCTCCTTCACGCATCATGATTATATTATACGTCAAGGTAAGTGTGCAGTGTTGACTTAAAAAGCTGGTGTGTGTATCACCGTGTGGGGTCTCTCTCTCTCTCCTTGTGTGTGTGTGTGAGTGTGTGTAAAAATTAAAACATTACAAGCTTAGGAGAGAACAGGATAGTTGTTAAATTTTCCGTGTAATGCAAGTTAGTTTTCATCAGTAACATAGGCTCCATAGTTAGTCTAATTATCCAGTCATTGCATGACTATAGTTATGCAATGCATATGCTTTTTTTTATTATTATTATTATTTTAATTCTAATTTTGCTCAGGGTATTTTTGTGGTAGTTGGTCCTTTTTTTCCTTGGTTTTTGTTTTGTTCTGTTCTGTGTCTATTTTACAGAATAGTATTGTAGTTTGTGCTTTGTGTAAATAATGAAATCTATGGAATGAGGGATTGGAATTTAGATAGCCGAAGCATTGAACTAAAAGGTGTTGGGCTCTTGAGGGAATCAGAATACTAACAGATTAGTGACTCCTTTTATGAAAAAGGAAATCAAAATCAGCTTTTTGTAACTTCTTTTAACCAAGGAAATGTTTGTACATCCACATTTTTTAGATGGAAAAATGTGTCTGTAGGCCTACTTTTTTTAAAAATATATTTTACCATTTCTGTATTCTATTCTCTTGCCTTCTGTGACTCTGTTTCTTTGATTTCTATCCCCACCCTTCTTTGACAATCTAGTTTCATGTAGTGATCTACTGTTTTCTGATATTTTGTGTATGCTGCTGTGTTGTTTTAGCTTCTCTTCACCTCCTTTTTACTGGAGCACAACATCCCCTTGGCAACTGCGGACCATGCTGGTCATCTCTTCAAGGCCATGTTCCCTGCCTCTGAGGAAGCTGCCAGATATGCAAGCGGCCGAACAAAAACTGCCTGCCTTGTCAAAGCTCTTGCTGATAACTCTCAAGAAGATGTTGTGAAAGTATTGAAAAGCAGTAAGTATTCATGTGTTGATTTTTCTCATGTAATTATGCTCTCTTTTCAGCATCATTTTATTTCTTTGTTATGGTTAATTTTGCAATAGAGTGGGTTTCTTTTTTGTTTGTTTTAAACCTTTTTTAAACCATTGAAATGAGTGGAAATATTATAAAAGATTAATGTGAGGACAATTGAATTTGGGGTGTGTGTGTGTGTGTGTGTGTGTGTGTGTGTGTGTGTGTGTGTGTGTGTGTGTGTGTGTGTGTGTGTGTGTGTGTGTGTGTGTGTGTGTGTGTGTGCGTGCATATATGGATACCTCAGGATACAGGATACTGATTTTATTCAACCGTGCTTAATAACAAATGATGGCGAGGAAATTGCTCGAATCAGATTATGTATTAAACATCTGCATCATCTACCAACAATCATGCATCCAGGGAAGTTACTTCAACACACATGCATGCTCACTGAAACAAAGTTTGTGTGGGTATATGCATGAACATTCATACACGTGTGTGTGCACATTCTTTGTGTACATGTGTGAGTTATTGCTGCCAGAGAGAGAGAGAGAGTGTCTGTCTGTGAGATAATCTGTGCGAGTGATGAAAGTATAACGGAAAATGACAAAGCTATGAAAGTTTTTGATGATAGGGTATATTTCACTGAGAAAAGTTTGATTTTAGATTTCTTCGAACAACTGTCTCCTGAATACTGTTTTAATTTTAATGGGAAAAAAAATCCTGACAAATTTGGCATTGTAATACAGCCTAATGAGAGGTGCCAACCATGATGTTTTCGTCTTTTTTTTTTTTTTTTTTTTTTTCCCCTGCGAAGTTGACATTTTTTACAAATTTTTGTTGAAAGTAGATCATCCTTGTAGGGAATTTGTGAACAAGATTGATTCCATTTTGACGGATGTGACCACAGTACGGCACCAAAGAGAAGATTGAAGCATTTGGTCAGGTTAAAAATA
Organism: Monoplex corrugatus; assembly: GCA_030674185.1. Lineage (NCBI taxonomy): Eukaryota > Metazoa > Mollusca > Gastropoda > Littorinimorpha > Ranellidae > Monoplex > Monoplex corrugatus. The sequence goes on from JAPXFY010000017.1 coordinate 47,780,716, forward strand.
CACTATCATTCACCTCGAAAGTTATCCTTTGTTAGAATCCATTGTCTAAACATAAGTGCACTGTCAGGGACAATTGTAATGCATACATGTCACATATATTGTTTCCTATTTTACACGTGTCTGAGCATGTGGCGTTTGTCTGTTTCAGGACCTTTCTCTGTGGCCACTGACGGAGGGAATGACAAGGCTGTTGAGCATGCGCTCTATCCCATTGTTGTGACGTTCTTCTGCCCCAAACAGGAGGAACTCAGAACATGCATTCTTTCTGTTCCATCATTAGACAAACCAGGAACGGGTAAAAATATTGCACATCTTCTGCTGGAAGCTTTCAGAGATGTTGGCATCAATGAGAGAACCTGGATGAGAAACTGTCTTTCCCTCACAACAGACAATGCTCCAGTCATGGTTGGCACAATGAATGGGGTGTTAGGTCAGCTCAGGACCATAAGCAAGAACCTCTTCAGTGTTGGCTGCCCTTGTCACCTCATCAACTTGGCTGCTGAGAAAGCTGCCGCTGCTCTGCCTGTCCGCATTGATGAACTGCTTACAGATATTTTTTATTATCTGGACAAGTCGAAAAAACGTAAACAAGCTCTGAAAACTTTCCAGCAAGAACTTTGTGATGGAGAAACTCAGAAGATCCTCAAGCATGTCTGCACAAGATGGCTTAGTTTGGGCCTTTGCCTTCAGAGGCTTATCTCCAATTGGACGCCGCTGATGAATTTTTTTGAGCAAGAGACAGCTGATTCATCAAACCATCAGCCCATGCTTGATGCTCGACTACAGTCGTTCAGAATTCCCAAGAAGAGGCAATGTGAGGACAAACAGGAGCAACCACAGAAAAGACAGTTCGTGGCATTATCTCCTGCCATCTTCAATCCAGTATCAGATCTTCCCTCCACCTCCAAGCAAAAGCAACCCTCTCCAGAAGAAGTACTCAAGAGAGAAGCAAGAATTTTCAAAACACTGCTGGATCCAATGAACCTGGCGTACGCCAACTTTCTGAAAGCTGTGGTTCCACTCTTTGAACGAAAGAATAAATTTCTTCAGAGTGAGAAACCACTGATACATGTACTGCAACCCACTTTGTTGTCGCTTTACAGAGAGATTCAACAGTGTTTTATTCTGCCTCAGGTCCTGAAGAAGTTTGAAGAATCTCCCCTCAGTCTTCCCTACAAAAACAAAGACAACCAGAAGAATGACATGGACCTGTATGTTGGCAATGGAACAAAAGAAGTTGTGAAGACACTGAGTGAAAGCAATCAGAAATCATTCTTCTCTCAGTGAGAAACTATTACATTTCAGCTTGTGACTATATGGTTAGAAAATTCCCCATCAAACCTACATTTTCCTCTTCTCACTCTGAGTCAGATGAGCCCCAACCTCTTTCCCAGGCTGATCTTCTCTTCTCAGTTCAAGTTGCTGATACATCCGCTGCTTCCAACCATCACTGGTCAAATCTCGAGTTTTTTGTCAAGCGATTCCCTTCTCTTGTGCTGATGAAAGATGATGAAGATGTTCAGACTGCCATTGATGAACTTCACATACAGTGGAATTGTTTCCAGTCCTACTCTCTACCAGATCACATTAGACAAGATGAAAGGGAAGACAGAAAGTGGGGATGGCTTGCTTCAGTCGAGAGCTTCGGACAGCAACAATTTGACAGACTGTCTTATTTTATGTTGGGAATCCTGTCCATACCACACAGCAACGCCTCTTGTGAGCGTTTGTTCAGCCAAGTCCGAAAAAACAAGACGGACTTCAGAGGATCATTGCAATCATCCACGCTCAGTGCAATGATGGTTGCCAAAGCCAATATGATTGGACCTTGCTACAAGCAAGTTTTCTCTCCTGACTTCTTGAGAAAGGCCAAGTCTGCTACTGTGACAGCGCTTAAAGGCAAGGAGAAAGAGAAGGGAGACAAAGACATGGAACAAGACGAAGCCTGCAGTTCTTCCCATTCCAAGTAGATCTAAACTTGAAGAGGTGAGGGGGACTTGGGAGTTTAGAGTGAAAACTTCTTGAATAAAAAAAATATCTGAACCTTTTACACAAGAGATTTAGACTAGCAGAATTTGAAGGAAAGCTTACAATACATGCTTTGTTACATTTTTCAGTTTGAAATGCATGGAAATACCAGTTTAGCATCTTCATTTGATAGAAAATCTTCAGCGTCTGGGGGCGTTGCCCCCAGACCCCACCGGGGGCCTTCCGCGGCCCCCGGACCCCCGCCTCTTGTCAGGATTTTTTTTTCAGGAAAGTTGGCAGCTATGTGTTTGTGGTTGTAGAGTGTGTCTTTGTATTTTTTTGTGGTCATGTGTGTGCGAGCTCTGATTAAACAAATACAGTTATTATGAAAGCAGGGTAAAATGCAGTTAACTTTTTAAGTCTGGCATATTGAAGCAGACAGTGTAAAAGTGTCCTTCCTCAGGGTATTTCTAATGTTCTAAATGGCTCAATGTCTTTAGAGCTCATGAGTAATCTTGTGTATCATGAGTAATCCTGAAGGTGCAACATGAAACACAGACATTGTCCATTATGATTGTCCTGGTATATGGCCCATCTGTCTTTAAACAGAAATAATAGCCTTCAGTTTTATAGTGGCTCAGTCAGTCAGTCTAGTGACCACAATGTTATTTCTGTACCTTGTTACCAACCTTATGCCAGCTGCAGAGTCTTCTGTTGCCTGTCATCATTCTTGGCCTCCATCAGTTTTACAGTTCAGCTCTTCAGCAGTTAATTTTACAGTTAACTCACTTGGGATGGAGAGTTTTCCCCCTTGCTTTTCCCCACTGACGGCCCATTTTGAAGGGTTAGGAAAAAAATCACAAAAAGAAACAAAACATAAAGGAACAAAATGAAACTTTCAGATCTAAATATTTACATGCTGGGTTAGTTCATGCCAAAATATTGAAGTTCTTCCTTGAATATTTCTTCATGTGCCATGTTGAAAATACCCCCAATTATGTGGTCAAGATCACCGTACAGTCACACACTTTGATCAGAACCCATGAACACACAGTCAAAGGTGAGAAGGTCTTTGTATGCACAAAATAACATGAATAAAGTAGACTTTGCTCAGGGTGAAAAAAAATTATTAGTGACATTATATAAATAAATGTTACAAATTGTTACACAGGGGAATTTGGAAAAAAAGGAGCACGCCGGATGCTTCAGTCCCTATGCACTATTTTCCTAATAATCAGTGTAGTTCTGCACTGAGTGATACAGTTGGAAGCAGGTGATGGTCTTGTTGGGCTGGCATAGTTTGTCACAGAGGGCAACTCCACACTTTTTACACTAGTTGGGAGTTTGCCGTCTTTGAACCTCTGGGTGTCTCCTGCTGCCAGCACTACACACGTGGCACTTCCTATAGTTCTTCCTGCTGCTGGGGATGGGTGGCAGAGGGCAGGAGAAGTGCTCATTCTGCTTGCCACTCAATTCTCTTATGCGTATCTGTTTATGACAATAGAATATAGAAAGTCTTCTGTCACAAACTGATTGAAGAAATCAGTGGGGGCGTGGCACTCAGCTGGGGCATGCAGGCCACAAGAGCCATGAAGAAATCAATGGGGGCGTGGCACTCAGCTGGGGCATGCAGGCCACAAGAGCCAGAGAACGGAGGCAAAGTGGGGAAAAAACTAAAATCTTCGTGCCAGTCACGCATATGAAAGTCGATGAATTCTTCATCAGACATGTGACTCACTGTACATGGCCCACTGACTGCTCTCCTCACGTGACATGTACGCCCACCTTCCTCTCCCACTTCACTGTTGTCTGAAACTGGGTCACTGTTAGTACCTTCTTGCTGGCAGCTTTCATACTGGAAACACTTTCAGCATCATCTTCATCATACTCGTCGATGTTGGATCCTTCAGTGTGAAGCACTTCAATCACTTCAGCAGTAGTAAAACGCCGCTGTTGTGATCTACTTTGCTCCAAAACTTGTACTTGCCTGCAACGCCATTTTCGACAAGAATGCAGATTAGCCAGTCATGTAGGGTGCCAAAGTCAATTGTTTCCTGACGAGTGTATTACTACAGAAATATCTCACGAAGTAACTTTCCGCTTGATCCTTGACACGTCTGCAATGCCCAGTGTAGCTTCGGTTGGCGTGCTACGTCACAAGGGAAGCATCGAAAAATTTGTAATTATCGAAACCGCTATTGTGTTCCGTCGTCTGAAACTGTGCCTTACATTAGGAACGCTATAGCGTTCCGTCGTAAGGAGCGAGTTAAGATGTTTGTCAGGCATAGATGCCTGTTTTACTGGACTATAGTACTTTCCCTTTGTATGAATAAATATTTACTAATAAGAAACCCATTTTGAAATATGTGAAGACTGGTGTTAATGGCCAGGAAGTTCAGAAAATAGTTAACCCGCCTCTTAGTTCACCTGTCACCTATCCCTTGTCATTGTTGTTGACTTCAGTGGTAGCCGCTAGGGAGACGAATGGCAGAATGGTTCAGACGTTCACCTGCCAATAACTAAACTGGAGATTTCAGGCTTTGCTCCCCGTAAAGGCCTCGACTTTTTTCCTCAGTTTGACCAGAAAATCGAACTGAGCGTCTTGTCCTTTGGAAGGGGACAAAAAAACGAGTTGGACCCATGTGCCCTCTGGCTGCACACGCTAAAGATCCCATTGCAGTTGAAAATCGTATAGAGTAGGGCATTGCCTGCTGCCGTGGTATAAAACATTGGAGAGATAGGTTGATTTCCCAGGTCCCACCCCTCGAAAACCAATTAGCCTTCTTGCCTTTCTGAAGTCTAGGTAAAAAAAAAAAAGAAAATGTGAAGGTAGCTGCCACAGCAGACATCACAAAACACTTGTTGATTCACTCTGGTCTTGACTTCTTTGTGCTACTACGCAGACCTTCAAACTGCTGATGTTGGTGATGATGTGCATATAAAAGGTGTGGTCTGCCTGAATTTCTTGGGCCTTGAATTTCTTTGCTGAACTGTTGTCATTGTGTCATGTGTTGTGTTGGTGTTGCGGGTTGTATGGTTGATGTATTGGTGTTGCGGGTTGTATGGTTGATGTATTGGTGTTGCGGGTTGTATGGTTGATGTATGTTCCTTTGGTTATTTCTGTCAGCAGTTGACGTTGGAATGTCAGTTCAATCAAAATACTTTCATTTGTTCTTTTATTGGTCCATTTGAGTCTTAGAAACTGCCTGTAGAACTGCATCTCTGCTGCTTTGATCTTATTTTCATCCACTTTTCTGCATATCAGGCTTCATAGCCATGTATCATTACTGATCAGATCAGACAATGTAGAATCTTTTATTTTAAGAGCTGTTGGTATGCATCTGTCTTTCCCGATGTTGCTGACATGGGTCATTGTATCTTTTGCTGTTCCTGCTCTTTTTCGATGTCTTAGTACAGGTGCCATCATGAGCCTTGACTGAACCTGAATATTTAATGTTAATGAGGCATTGTCTTTACTATTGATACAATGATTTTGTGGTTGAAATTTGGTTGTTTTCATTTTCCTGATTTATTTGAACATATCCCGTGATTTTTCTCTCTGCATTGCAGTTAGTGATTTGAGTACTTTCTTGCTTTTCCATCTGGAAGGAACCTCTCAGTTGTAGAGGGTGAACTAGCAACTCCATTTGAGCTTTTGTTGTTTCTGCAGCAAACAGTTTTGTGGTCTCCTGATATAAAGTGACCTTTGCTGTTCCATCTGGAAGGATCCTCTCAGTTACAGAAGGTGAATTTCCAGTGTGGAACATTTTTGGGAGTGAAATGAAGTGTTAGTGTATGATTGACTAGCATTCTGTGTGTCAGTGAGTGTCCTGCTCTTCAGAGGACTCTGAGAATTCATTCTTACAATTCTTTGCAGTTAACATCTGAGGAAAATTTCCTTCATAGAGTGAAAACTATGATCAGGAGGACTCTCCATTCTGTCCCCTGTCCCACCCACCCACTTGAGAAAGATTTTGACATATTGCCTTGACTTGAGTAGAATCAGCAAACCACAGTTGCTGCCTACAGACAGATACTGCTGTCGAAATGTGTACAGTTCAGGTGGTGCCCTTGTTAAAGGAAACAAGTCTTCAGAGCATGTTTTGTATCAAGGAGTAGCTTTTTAAGAAGACTGCATCCTTCATCTAGACCATTGTGTTGAATCTAAATGGTGGTAGTATTTGAATGCAGAAAAAAACTCATCATCATCATCAGGTACCCTGCCGCATGGCATTGGCGACCATGGACTTCCAACCATCTCTATCTCTCGTTGCCCCCAGCATCTCCCCCACCCTCTTCATTCCCAGCCACTCCGCAAGTCCGTCCAGCATTCTCTCCCTGGGTCTACCTGGTGCTGTCTTTCCCTCCAGTTTTCCTGTTGTGACCAGGTGCTCCAAATCCCCCTTATAAAATGGCCTCTAAATGTTGCTTGTCTTTTCCTAATCTTTCTTATGAGTGATCTATTTGTGTGTGCCTCCATCAAGACTGTCTTGTTTGTTTTCTTTGCTGTCCATGGAACTCTCAACATTCTTCTGAGAAACCACATCTCGGCTGCCTTGATCCTGCTCTGGCTTTGCTTGCTGACTGTCCATGCCTCGCATCCGTACAACAGTATTGGTTCTATATAACATTCAAGGACTCTCTTTCTGATGTTAATTGATAGGCATTTGTTGGTAAGAATGCTTGTCATCTTCTTGAATGCTGTTTTGGCTTGGCCTATTCTGCCAGCTATTTCCGATGTGCATCTGCCGTCTGATGAAATGACCGTTCCCAGGTATTTGAACTTATTAACCTGTGTCAAGGTTGTGCCATTTGCTGTTATTTTGCATGAGGGGATTTCATGTTTTTTACTGATCACCATGACTTCAGTCTTCTTGCTGTTTAGTTCCAACCCCTTACCTTTGCTTTCTGTTTCTAGTATATTCACAAGGTTTTGTAGGTCCCTTTCATTTTCTGCAATTAGCACGGTGTCATCTGCGTACCGAATGTTATCATTTTCCCTCCAACCTTTAATCCAGGGTCTTCTTCTAGGTTTCTCATGATGTTTTCGCTATATAGTGAAAACAGATCTGGTGACAAAACACAGCCCTGTCTGATTCCTCTTTTGATGTTTTGAAAAGAGCTTATATTGTTTTCTATTCTCATTGCAGCTGTTTGTTCCCAGTACATATTCCTGATTATTCGTAGATCTTTTCCATCGACATTGAGTCTCTCCAGTTGGTTGATCAATTCATCATGTCTTACCCGATCGAAAGCCTTGGTATAGTCAACAAAGCATAAATACAAATCCTTATTCATCTCAATTGACCTCTCTATGATAGTTCTTAGGATGTATATGGCATTAATAGTTCCTTTCCCCTCCACAAATCCACACTGTTCTTCTGCTATTTCTCTTTTGATTCTATTCCTTGTCCTCATCATGATTATTCTTAACAGGATTTTTGTTACATGACTCATCAAACTGATTGTGCGATGGAGTTCGCATTCTATAGCCCCTGTCTTCTTTGGAAGTGCAATGAAAATTGATTTTGACATATCTTTGGGGATTTTTCCAGTGTCATAAATTTCATTTAGGAGGACTGTTATTTTTCTATACCAAATTCCTCCAGGGCTTCAATCATCTCTGTAGTAATGTTGTCTGTTCCTGGGGCTTTTCCTGGTTTCATCTTTTTCAGTGCTGCTCTAACTTCATCTTTCATTATGGGTGGTCCTTCAAAGTTATAATGTGTTCTTCATTTCTGTCATCCTCAAAAAGGTCTTTAAGTTAATGTACTCTCCCCATGTGTCTAATATTTTGTCTTTTTCCATGATAAGCGTGCCATCTTTCGATTTTAAGTAACCAGTTGATGTGCATGTATTTTTCCTGTGGACAATTTCTTCAATTCGTCTGTACATACCCTGAGGATCCATTTTGTGTCATTCTTCTATCTCTTTGCATTTTGTGTTCAGCCAAGCTTCCTTAGCTTCATTGCACCTATACCTGATTTCTTTTTTTATCTTCCTGTGTATCTCCTCGTTTCTCTAACCATTTCAAATGACCTGAACTGGCGCGGTTTTTGTTATAATTGCACAGAAATAATCGTCTGGGGAATGTGATGGCTTTTCTCCCTCCCATTATATCTGCCCAATGTTTTCATCCATTTTTCCAGGCAATATAAGGTATGGTTGCTTACCTGCCAAGTAATGCTATTCTGCAGGTGTGATTATGTAAGGGCAATTAAGTGGAGGACTTTAATGCAAATCCTTTTTTTTTTTTTAAAATAAAATACTTAACATTATCTTGAAACACCCACTCACCCATCTATCCCACTATCCTGTATTCATTAATTGATAGCAAACTCTCCCATTTTAACCTATATCAACAAAGAGAAAGATAGCCATCTGGAACGCAACTGGACAGCTGATTGGGGTAGACTGTAGGAGCAACATCTTATGGTGGGCGTCTTGTCACCATTCTCTTATCAAGCTGGTCAAATGTTTTCCACTTAGTATGGTCACTTGTTACTGCTGAGCTTATGCACTTGCAAGATATGGTAAGTGTGTTTATTAAAGATTATTTGTATTTATGTTCCTCATTAAACTTGAATCATATTTTAAAAACCAAGGAATCTACTCACATTAGTTTTTGTTTATATTTGCATATTTTGGAAACCGATAAATATACATGCATACAAAATCGAAGATTTATCCTTGTGCAATAAGTGTATGTAATGCAGCAGAACTAAAAGAATCAGTTTCTTACCTGTTTTAGAACCATGAAAAATGTAGATAATTAAGAAAATATACCAAAATAAGATGAAACAAAATTTTGTTTATAGTAGCAGTTTGAGATTTTCAGAAATACATTTCAGAGTTAAAAGAAAGGAAAAAAGCACAGTCATGTTGTTACATAGTTAGGTTTCTTTGTATTGCAGTGAAATTCTATATTATTTTACAGAACTAAACTCTAAGAGCCTCATTACAACAGTCTTTATGTATCAATACAAAGAAACAAACAGACAAAGGTATGGAAATAAGATATGTGATTTTAATGTTATTTACTTTTACAAAAATGGTGGTTGTATGTGAGTGTGATTGGAAATCTAGGGAAAGGGTGTATTTTACAAATGGAATTTCTGTTCTTGCTATCCAGTTGGAGTTGGTTGTGGTTTGTATTTATGGATGAATAAGCATACATGCTTATTGTACACCCATGCATGTTGCGACACATGCATCTGTGGTTATGAAAGTGTGTATATGTGTTTGTGTGTGTCTGTATAGCAGTCGGTATATATACATGTGTGTGTGTGTGTATGTATTTTTGTGCCAGTGTTTACAGAAAGAGGGAAGAAAAAAAATGTCATATTATATAGCTGGTGCCAATTTGCAGCTTATGGCTATGTATGTGTGTTTGTGTGCGTGTGCATGCACGCATGCCTCTGTGTGTGTGCGCGCGTGTGTGTGTGTGTGCGCGCGCATTTTGCTTTTTCAGTGTTCTTGCCAGAAAGATTGTCACCCTGATTGATCAGAGCTGTCCTTACAGAGGGCACTACCATGCCAGTGACCTAAGCTGGTTGAGCTGCATTTCCCTGCTTCATTTCCTCCAGGGCAAATCAGTGCCATTTCAGGACCTTGAACCTTCGTCTGACTTCAAAAGTAACGAATGGTGGGGGCTGACTGGTTTCAACAGAAGAAAGGATTTTTTCAAGGAGTGCACAAAGACTATGGAGTAAATTACTTTGAATGGATTTTTTTTTAAAAGAGTGTATTTATTTTGTATAGACCGGAGAGAGATGTGTGTCTGTATGTGTGTCTATCTGTGACAGAAATGTGTGTACACAAGTTTGTTTTGTTCTGCTCTTTATGAATGGCTGTTTATAATTTTTTAACTCTTTGACTCCCGCACCCTATCCACCAACTGCAAAAACTTGACCTTTTGGTCTCTCATCCTATCCACCAGCTTCCTGCAGGAAGCTGGTGTATAGAGTAAGAGAGTCAAAGGGTTAAGTTTTTGCTTTGCTAATATGGTTGACAATGCAGGATGCTGGGGGACAGGGTGCGGAGGTCAAAGGGTTAAGTAAATGTGTGGAGTGTTGGGATGTTGTGAAGGGATAAGTTTGGAAAGTAAGACAATAATTATGGAAAGTGAGGCATCAAGGACTCAGCATGCTTGCCTGAAATCAGCTTTTTTGTGGAAGATGTGTGAAGAAGTCTCTCAGAAACCTCTGACAATATTTCAGTGCTCTTTTCACTGTTGTAACTAACATCTGTCAATGTCCTTAGTGCACATCAAGTTTGATTACATCAGGAGTTTCTTTAAGGTCACGGTGACTGATATTCGAGGTCATTGTATGTTCTTTGTTACACAATGAAAAAGAGAAATTGTTTAAACTTCAAGTAATGGACATTATATATAAGCTTAAGAAGAAAAGTTGTTAACTATGATTCCAAGGAGGATTACAAAAATTGTTCTGGCTCCATTTTTTCTCCCGACATCTATGACCAGTATGGCTGGTGTCTCAATCTCATCTCCCCCACATTAAATTGTCCTCTATGCAGATTACTCCATGAAAGGTTTGGGAGCCCGTTCAAGATCTCGCCACACAGCAGACTCATAGACCACTAGTGGTGGAGTCTCATGACTCGTCAACACACTGGATCTTTAAAGAGTAAAGATGCCTTGTACGGCCACAAATGAAACGCATAGACATTTTGATGCTTCAAAATTTGATGGACCTATCCAACTCACCATTGTGGAGTTGGTTGATTCCATCTCGTCTTTGCTCGGAACTGGCTGTTGGCACCATCCATGTTGGGCTACCATGGGAAAGGCCAGCATGGTGCCTTTTTGAGCCATCTCTTTTGGTCTTTTCTGTGCCCCCTTTCTTTACATGAAATGGCATTGCCTTTCATCAGGGTGATTCCTTCTTCCTGTCATTCTCCTATAGTTCAGAGCAAACAAAAACAAACTCAAAACACACACACACACACACACACACACACACACACACACACACACACACACACACACACACACACACACACACACACACACACACACACACAAAACAAAAAAACCAACCTGTCCCTGGTTATTCGACCATTGAGTGACCTTGTTGATATGATGATTACGGTTGTCTGGCCCCACCGAGTGTGCAACTTCAAGTTCTACAGGGATTGCATAAGGAACGTTTTCACTGGCTGAAGGCATCTCCTTATCTCACTCAGTGAGAACCAATGGAAGGCCATTTCTACAGTGACATTATTCCAATGGATCAGTCAGACCATTCCCTGGTAGGCGTGGTTATGCACATTCTAAGCTCCTGGGCTCCCAGGTTTGGAGCCCTGGCTACATCCTCAGCCATTGCTTCCTCTGCCTCTCTCAAAGACTGCCTGGCAGCAGTGTATTGGCAATCAGAAAACCTCTTCATCAATTATTCTCTCATGGATGTCGCTCTCAATTGAGCAGACTCCTCTGGGATATCCTTTGTGGGTTTTCAACCTTGGCTCTACAGCTTGAACCAGAGGGGCACCGTGCCCATCCACCTAACTATTTGAATTCAGCTATGGTTTTTGATTTGGTGAATAATATGGAATTAAAATGAGGATTTTCCCCTTAACCCCTTGAGTGCCGATGTTTTTTGACATCCAGTGTTTTCCATGTGCCAGGGAAAAAAATGTTGCATCACTACCATGTATATTAAAACAACTATTGCTTCCATATTTATGGGAATTTATGCATGAAATTACACAGAATGGTGCATTTCTTGAAATTACTACATATTTTTAATATTTTGTGGAAATTCCCGTAAAAAACTCATAACCGCTTGCGATGGAAACCAGAAAAACAAAGGAAAAAATAGAAGATATGACCCTCCTGATGAAATCTGAAAGTATTCAGACTTAGGCAGACTTCCTACAAAGAGATCACTGACAGCTGACGAGTTACAAAGAGCCACAGTGTGCTAGTGGACTGAGTGGCTTGACCTGGTCAAGTTGTCCCCGTTGCTGCACACCCCCCACCCCACTCCATCATCCTAGTCTTCCCCTTGCCACTTCTAATATTACTCACTGACAGTGTGGCTTATATAATTCTACCATGTGGTCATCTGTCTCAACCTTGCAAATGTTGGCTAGCTGCCAGTATGGCCTGTAACCACTAACCCTTCCTGTTATGTGCTCGAAAAATCAATACTTTTTGTGTTGGGCCTGTCTGCTGCACATTTCATACCAACAGCCAGTAACTACTGCTGTTTTCAACCTCTTCTTGTGTCAGATTTGTCTTCTGAATCATCCTATAGTCAGTTATAAGTTCTTGACTCAACTCGCGTGCTTTCAAAGGCTGAAAACATGCAGCATTGCAAGACAGTCCTGGTGTCAACATTTTTGCTGAAAACCAGTTTCTCTTTTCAGATAAATAAAACCAGTCTGGTGAGGGTTGCATAGGTCAAAAAGCCATGTAAAGGAAGCCAGTCACTTTTATGAACCCTCTCTGACACTGACAACATCAGTCAGTGCTTCTCTCCCATTTACATTAGGCTGAAATGTGCGTCAAACTACCTCCGTAAATTTCACGTATGTAGGCACCAGAGAAGGCTCCGAGAGCTCCGTAAATTTTATGGATACGGCATTCAAGAGGTTAAATCCATGCTTAATAAGTGTACTTATCAACTTAAAAACCCAAATTCCAGTCCATCCATTCCCGCTTATATTACACTGATTCTCACTTGAAGGCCAAAGAATGAACAACAAAGGCAGTAGTCAGCATTTGCTAAATGGGAAAGCCATTTATTGGTTAAGATAAAATCACATTTGAGTCACATGAGAGCCATGTGCACCTTTATTAATTTTGGCCAATGGCAGAGAGTTGAACTGGTCATGTTAGCCATGATTTTTGATTTGGTAAGTATACTAGTTAAACAGGGAGGTAAGAAAAATCTTTATTTGGTTAATATGCACATATGTATCCTTCCCTTGATGCACACACACACTCACACACACACATATCTCTCACCCTAAAGGTGTGACTGAGACATGAAATTCTATCATGGCAAATAGAGACGTGATAGATCTGTTGTCATCCTTGACCATGGTAGGGAGGAGAGGAGAGGTGATGTACATTTTTAAAGGACAAATAAAAAGGACACAATTTTTTAGAGGAAGAGACAAGACAAAGAAACAGTAGTGTTCAGCCGTTGTTAGTGAGAAAAGTAGATGCAAGAACAATGATAATTCATGCAGTGTCAAAGATACTTTTTGTTGAATTTGAGATGATTGATCAGGATTACTACATCTTACAAATACTGTTCATGTTTACTCTCCACAGAATTCCATCATCATTACTGGAGATGTTCCGACCTGCATTTCAAGTGAATCCACTCTTCATCAGAACATTTGTTGCCTGCCTTGAGCTGGAGGCTCTTCTGCCTGTTCTGATCTTAGGCATTGCACCTGTTGATGTGATGGCAGCAACACTGGCTCATCACATAGAACGACGAAACTATCTCGGAGTGCAAGAAGAAAAGGTTTGTTCCTCATTATTTTTACAACAGTCTGTTGCTTTTGTTTTATCTACAGTTTTTTTTTTAGGAATTACAGTGGAATGCTGGCCCGTTTGTTAAAGCACCTGCTTAGAATGTGAGACAGTCAGTGTTTGAATCATAATTGATTGACACTTTGGCATCGTCAGCTGGCTATTTGACCTACTTCCCTGCAGACGTGCCAGCTGCCACTGACTACTTTCCTTGGAAACGTGCATTTTTAGGCCACTTTGAATTAATTTTCACAGGCGCCGCAAATGACTAACATCAACATGTAGGGTATGATTAGAAAGGTAATTTAATCCTCTTTTAGGATATCTACAGTATAAGGTTTGTTCAGACATGCTTTGAGGTTATTTGTGCAATGAAATATCATGGTTGAGGAGCATTTCAGACAAGCATTTCATCCATTCAGCAGATGTAAACAAAATTCTCCATGACTTGTATCATCTGATCAGAAGCTCAGAAAAGTACACACACATACAAAAATTCCACAATCCTGAGTGAACAGCGACATCGTGCATTCGCAGGGCGCTCCATTTTGCCTTTGTTTCAGTGAAGCACTCGGTTCAAGTGACGTTGTTCTCGCGCCCGAAAAATTCTTCAAATAGACTTTTTACTCGGGAAATCACTCTCACAGTATTTAGAAATGGTTACTTGATACTATAATAGAGGTTTTTTTCCCTTAGACCGTAACTGGCTTCATGTAGGAATTTTCTAACGCAAGACGCTAGAATCCTAGCATAGCGTTGTCAGTGGCGAGCTTGCTGAATGCTATATCCCTAGCATTCCGGCGCCTGCGGTTCTCCGCGAGAACGCTAGCGGGCTAGTGTTACGATGTGAAAAAGTTAACAACATAATTTTTGATCAGTCCAGTAGATTAGGGTCTCTCATTTGTCAATAAAGATGGTCTCAGTACAAATTAGGTTATGCATTTCTGACTCCTAAATAGTACTCACCTTTGACCTAAATTTAGAAAAAATCCATGTAGGAACGGCTGAGAAAACAGTGCTCTCACACACACACACACACACACACACACACACACACACACACACACGCACACGCAGAGACACACACACAGAGACACACACACACACAGAGACACACACACACACACAGAGACACACACACACACACACACACACACACACACACACACACACACACACACACACACACACACACAGGTTGAGCAAAAGAAAATATTAAAATATGGGTCATTTTAACAATAGTAACAAAATGTGATGACAGTAGAAGTTACAGGCATCATGATATAAGCGACATATAAGTAAAATTATAATAACACTAGAACTAAGAAGAAACATGATATTGGCAGTAACAGTAGGTAGGTCCACCCAAAAATTCAAAATTTTTGTTTGTTCACATAAAGAGAAAAACTTAATAGCATTTGAAAGACAACACAACACTGAATATCTCTGCCAAATTTTATCTTCCTATCAATGATAGTTCAAGAGTTATGAGCATTTAAAAATGCAAGAAAATGGCACAATTTAGCGATTTTAACGAAACACCATTTTTCTGGCTTGATAAATGGAGAATGAATACACAGACACAGCTGAAAATGATAAAACCAAAACTATATACTACTTACTGTAAGAATAATTTTTTCCAGGGGTAGGCAAGCCATAGTTTTTCATCCAGATCACTTCAAAAATGAGGAAAAACACATTTCTCGCAGGCGGAAAAAGATGACATGAGAGAGAACTAACACCAAATAGTAAACAAGCCATATCTCAACAACTACTGATGCTACAGACTAATTTCAAGTACCCTTTTGCTCAGAATAAAGAGTAGAACTTGAATTTCACATCCACAGGCTTCAAAAGAAGTTCTAAAGTAGTCAAAACTATCCTGAAACACAACCAGTTTTTACATATGGAAATCATGGCAAGTAATGTTCGCAAATGGCTCATACAGTACACCTAAGCCCCCAAGCTTGAAATACACCACAGAAAAAACTAACAGTAGCTTGAAATACACCACAGAAAAAAACTAACAGTGTTTTCTAGTGTATTTGGACCAGGAGAGCTGCAGCTTCTTCCAGTCATCGCTAGCGAGTGTATCTTGTCCAGCCTTGTCTTTAAATCTCTAGGCACTTCCTCAAGAAGCGCGCCAAACCAGGTATTCAGTTTCTGCGGCCTGAGCTTCTGTTGGTTGCAGAACTTGTGCAGCTCCTCTGCAAGACCAACAGGACATTTGATTTTTCCATGCCTCTCCAAGTTGTCCCGAAGTAAGTCCGCTTTGCTGATCTGAAACTTCACACAGAAGCTGCCAGGATACATGGTTTCTCTGGAATCTTCCAAAAAATCAGGATGACTGCCATCATCCCGGAAGTCTTTCACCACTGTCTCTACCATCGACTGGACTTTCGAAAATTCGCTGGAAGGGAAGAGCGACCGCAGAATAGAAGAGATTTCATCCCAAGACTTGCCTGTCTTTTCCTTCAACACCAGCAGCTGCAGGAGAAACCTGTTGTTGAACTGGATCTCGGGCAATTTGGGTGGTCTACCCGGCCCTTTCTGGTCAAAACGAGCTAGTAACGCTGTCAGCTGGTCATCATCTGATAAAAACATCAAACTTGCGCTTAGAATCGAGAAGAAAACACGTTAAAGAAAGCGAAACTACACAATCTAGGAAACCGAAAGTGAAGAGTTGTCTTTCCATAACAACTTTCGCGATCTCATTGCCGAAGAATAAATCTCAAGATCATAATAAAAAAACAAACATCGAGCCAATATAAAAAATAATTGAGTCTTTGAAACACATTTCTTTCAATCCATTTCATCAACAGTACAAAATACGTTGAGATATTTCAGTATTTTCCAGCCAACTCGAGTCACTCAACACAAAGTTCGCTTTCTTAGCGCTACTCGTATGCAGGTGCCCTAGAAACATTCATTTCATTCATTTCCTCTCAAGAAACAAAAGCGAAAAGTTTGCAAAGGCAGCGTAAACATATAAAATTATTTAAATATGATATTTACTTACCGACTAATTGGCGAATTCTCGAATCACAAGACGATAATCCAGGCGAAGAGCAGCGCTCGCTCAGGCTGCCTGACGCAGCCGCCATCATGCACTCGAGAGCGGCACTCGGCTTCGATTCACATTGTTCCAAACAAAAGCGCGGCAAAGTGCAGTCGTCTGCGATTTCAACAGTGCACTTATTAAAAACTTCAAAGTCTAAGCTTCAATTTGATATAAAAATTGAAGCATCTTGATAAACAGTTCCGAAGATATCGGCTCTCAGAAAAGTTCCTTGTTTTCAACTCGCGATATCAAATGGTTCTTACAAGGCTGTCTGCACAATAAATAGACCAATGGAATCGCTGGAAATTGGAGTTTCCAAGGACGCTAGTTCTAAAAATAGACACAGCAACACTGCGAAGCGATCGCCGTGTTTCTGACCACACTCGTTTTGAACGCGCTGACGCAGTGTTAGTCATGGCGGCTCGGGTCGGAGCAAAGACAACAGCACACGCATTGTTTAACCATGAAGCGCTTCAAAGTTTTATATTTTATTGTAAAACAAACAACACAGTGTTGTAGAGCAGAAAACAAGCTTTATTTCAGTATATTTTTTAAACCATTTACTCAACATTTTAAGCAATATAAAGAGGATCAAAAATACACTCAAAATGCTCACAGCAAGCCGATGCTGACTGCTGCCACTGCAGAAGCGGACCTATCTAGTAACAGTATAAGTGGCACAAGAGATGCAGGTTGCAGTCTATATGTTGGGCCTAAATGGTTATCCTAAAATAGATGTGTGTGAATTTGTTACTTCCTGTGTAAAATTTCATGTGGAATAAAGTAAAACACAAGTTTTGTAATTTTTACATTTGATTGTAAAATGTATTTATGTGTTATTGCGGACAGTATTCAATTTGGGGTCTACATTTGCAGGTATATACATGTATGTATCGTATAATGTATGAGCACACATGGGTGCGTGTGCCTGTGCCTGTGTGTGTGTGTGTGTGCCTGTGCCTTTGTGTGTGTGTATGTGCATTTGTGTGCGTACGTGTATGCGTGCGTGTGTGTACTTGCTTTCAGGGAGGGGTAGCATTTGTTTTGTTCCTCTTGTGTATAATGCAAAATAGTATTAATACATAAGGTTGGGCAGAGACAGTTATGTGAACAATCTGTTAAGTCCTTTTGATATTATTTTATTGCTAGGAAAGATGAATATAAAGATGGTTAAATTGAACTATTTAAAAATACCTGTTGTTCAGTTGGTGTATAAAAATCAATTCAGAAAATTGTAAGTGATGAAGTACATGTGTGACTTTGTGGTTTTCAGCAACTTGATGATTGTGTGGGCTTGATGGTCTTCAAGTTAAAAGATGTGAAGTAAGTTTTGTGGTGAATGGTTTGTGATATTGATTTTTTAAGGGAGGAAGTGTGTGTGTGTGTGTGTGTGTGTGTGTGTGTGTGTGTGTGTGTGTGTGTGTGTGTGTGTGTGTGTGTGCGTGCGTGCGTGCGTGCGTGCGTGCGTGCGTGCGCGCGCGCGCATGCGTGTGTGTGCTTGCGTTTGTGTGCATACGTTTCGTGTAGATGGACAATCTTTATTACATTGAAAGCAGAGCAAATGACTAAGTGATCACACTGCGGCACATGCTTTTATTTGATTTATTTTGACACAGGGAAGAAACTGGAGGAAAGAAATGATTTGGAGAGACTAAAGTATAAGTAAGCATATTTTCATGTCAGACAGCAAAATGTTCTTCAGAGCTATATTTTAGAAAATATGTTTCACTTTTCATGCCTTAATTTTTTCTTTAACCCCCACCCCCATCCCACCCAAAACAACAAGAACAACAACAACAAAAAACAACAGCAAAACAAAACAAAAACAAAAAAAAGGGGTTGCTTTGCTAGCATGGTTGGCAATTCAGGATGCTGATGGACAGGGTGCTGGAGTCAAAGAGTTAATGTCTTTGTATAAATGCATTTACTCACACAAGTTTAATTCTCTTTCACATCATTGTACCTGTTTGATGTGCAAATCTCCATATATGATTGCTTGATATTGAACTGATTACAATATGTTGATGTATACAGGTTTTGCTGTATGTGTGCAAGTGTAAAAGGTTTGTTCTGAATTTGCTTGACTCCGAGAATACCAATTGTTAATGTGCCACTGTTCTTAATCATGGATGTGTTTTACTCATGACAGAAGTGTGTGGGTGTATTCCAATAGACATTACATGAATGGATGATGTGTGTTATTCAGAAGCAAGGAACAGGCAGGCATGAAAGAGGTCACCACCAATGTTCAAATTTTGAAAGAACTACACATACAGTTGCTCAAAAATAAGCGTATTGTTCGAGAGGAGACTATCATGACTGGCACATATGCTGTACTCTTAGCACTGGACATTGTGGCATCAGTGGAAAGCAGACTGTGCCAAGAGAACAACATGGATCAAGAGAAGCAAAGTTGGCAAGAGGATGCCAAGAAAGTAACTGATGACACCTGCAGATGGTTATCTCGTGGGCTGATTTTACGGAGCGGTAGATCTCAAACTCTTGGGGTAAGTGTATGTGTAGGAGTGAAACTCTTCTATTGTGTGAGTTTGTTGGGCAAATTCTGCTGTTTCTCTTTCTCAGTTTATAGGGAACCAATTCTGTACTGGAGGGGGACAGTGTTTTGGTAGGGAGTGAACCTGTTAGGGAGCAAACCTGGAGTGTACATCTATTTTTGACACCAGTGTTGATGTGACGTGCTGCAGCCCACATGATGTAGAATGGTAATCATGCTCATTTGAGTTCACTACTACAGCCTATGCAATGTATAGTGATAATCATGCTTGTTTTAATTCACTACTACAGCCTATGCAATGTATAGTGATAATCATGCTTGTTTTAATTCACTACTACAGCCTATGTGATGTAGAGTGATACTCATTTTAATTCACTACTACAGCCCATGTGATGTAGAGTGATATTTAAATCACTACTACAGCCCACATGATGTAGAGTGATATTCATACTTGTTTTAATTCACTACTACAGCCCACATGATGTAGAGTGATAATCATACTTGTTTCAATTCACTACTACAGCCCACATGATGTAGAGTGATAATCATACTTGTTTTAATTCACTACTACAGCCCATGTAATGTAGAGTGATATTTAAATCACTACTACAGCCCACATGATGTAGAGTGATAATCATACTTGTTTTAATTCACTACTACAGCCCACATGATGTAGAGTGATAATCATACTTGTTTCAATTCACTACTACAGCCCACATGATGTAGAGTGATAATCATACTTGTTTCAATTCACTACTACAGCCCACATGATGTAGAGTGATAATCACTCTTGTTTCAATTCACTACTACAGCCCATGTGATGTTGAGTGATAATCATACTTGTTTCAATTCACTACTACAGCCCACATGATGTAGAGTGATAATCACACTTGTTTCAATTCACTACTACAGCCCATGTGATGTTGAGTGATAATCATACTTGTTTCAATTCACTTCTACAGCCCACATGATGTAGAATGATAATCATACTTGTTTTAATTCACTTCTACAGCCCACATGATGTAGAGCGATAATCATATTTGTTTTAATTCACTACTACAGCCCACATGATGTAGAGTGAATTTTAATTCACTACTGCAGCCCACATGATCATGATGTAGAGTGATAATCATACTCATTTTAATTCACTACTACAGCCCATGTGATATAGGGTGATAATCATACTCATTTTAATTCATTATTACATTGTCAATTTAAAATAATAATTTCTACCCCATTCATTTTATTTCTAATGTGTTTTTTGGTGGGCAGCTGTCAGCCTTATGTTGAGATAATTCAACACCATTGCTTGTGGTGGAATTATATATGCTTGATCAGATGATCCCACTTCCCTGTTACTATCCTGTTTTGTCCAAAACTTATTCTGCTTGACAAGTAATGATTTGAAAAGAAAAAGTTTTAATGATTTGAAAAGAAAAAGTTATGTTTTTTTCCCTACAAGAATGCATGTAGTCAGCTTGGTAACCTCAGATCTCCTGTTAGAAAGTTTTGCAATATTTACACTCTTTTGGTTTTGGAGCTGCTTTTCTCTTTGATCAACGAGCATTTATGTTACAGTTATCTTTCTTATCATGGCCAGTCACAGATTTCATTTTCTTTTTTGTCTTTAATGGCCATTATGTTGAAGCTGGTACAGGATTTCATCCTCACAGTGAACTAAAATGTCAGAGAAGTGATGAAAAATTATGAACAGTGCACAGGATTATTTACAAGTGTTGTAATGTCAGCTTCAGTTGTATTTTGCTTGTTGCACCGTAATTTTTGTTTTGTTTTGATTTTTTGAATCGAATGGTGACATCTTCGAATTGGATGTAACAATCTATGAATTAGATGTGACAGTGTCTAGAGCGATTCTATTGATTATCATAGAAAATGTGAGGTGATGTCAGTAGACTTACACAGTAAAACATCATGTATTACCAACATTTTTTCCTCTGATTTTCATTACATTGTTCACAGCATTTAGATATGATGTGAAGAGATGTTATTGGCAATCTTCTTGCGGAGAAGAATGATCTCTTTTGACTATCACTGCCTATACAAAGCTGTTGCTCTTCACTTTACAAAATTGCACAGCAGGAGATTTGTACAGCAAAGGTAGACTAGAATAATGATGACAATCAGAAAAGAAAAGGTGTTGCATTGTAGCTATGCTTTATCCTTGGAGAAAACAGCCTGAATTTCACTTGGAAAATTTATCATGACAGTAGCAAATACATACAGATTTGCATACCACATTATGTAAAACCATTATCCACAAACAGCTTATGATTTTTTTATGCTTTTTCTTCCATGCCACCAGTGTTGCTTTTATTCATAGTGTTCTTTTTGATTGTTCAGCATGCCACCACACTTTCATTTGGTTACTTATGTTGCAGTACATGCATGGTCATTCCAGTTGTTCAACATGTCGCCACACCAAGTTCATTCAGTCACTTATGTTGCAGTACATGCATGGTCATTCCAGTTGTTCAACATGTCGCCACACCAAGTTCATTCAGTCACCTATGTTGCAGTACATGCATGGTCATTCCAGTTGTTCAACATGTTGCACACCAAGTTCATTCAGTCACCTATGTTGCAGTACATGCATGGTCATTCCAGTTGTTCAACATGTCGCACACCGTTGTTCAGCATGTCGCACACCAAGTTCATTCAGTCACCTATGTTGCAGTACATGCATGGTCATTCCAGTTGTTCAACATGTCGCACACCAAGTTCATTCAGTCACCTATGTTGCAGTACATGCATGGTCATTCCAGTTGTTCAACATGTCGCCACACCAAGTTCATTCAGTCACCTATGTTGCAGTACATTCATGGTCATTCCAGCTGTTCAACATGTCGCTACACCAAGTTCATTCAGTCACCTATGTTGCAATACATTCATTCATGTTCATTTCGGCTGTTCAGCATGTCACCTTACCAGGATCATTCATTCAGTTTTAGTACATTGTTAATCATCGGGCCAACTGCCAGAAGAGACTGTTCACCATTGCCAGGTGTTCGGTAGTGCCTGTTCTAATCCAACAAATACAGGGCAGGACCTACTAAGCCTTTCATAGATGACTGTGATCACTGAAGTTGCGAAACCAGGCTGAATGAGTACCCCTTTAAATCTTTACAGACACATTATCTTCCACGGCTGTTCCCGAGCAAGATTTTAGTTTGAGAGCAGGAGCGGCGGAGGGGAGGGGGATGGGAGGGGAGAGATAAACGATAACCAGATGTGGACTCTCAAGTGGCAGCTGGCACAGAGCAGTGTGTGAGTGCAACGCGCTGAGCTGTCAAAAGGGAACCGCAGGTGTCAGTGATACGAGACTCGTAGCAAGGCTTAGATTTGATTTATATCAAGATTTTGCGCTACGAGGGTTGTTCAATTTAAGATGTCACCACCCCCTTAAAAAACGTACCTCTCATCTCAGCAACTTGAAACTTTTACATCCCCTCGAAGTATTCTCTCGTTGGCTAGGATGCAAAGTTCAAGCCTCCTACGCCAATTCTCAAGCGCCCTCTGATAGTCGGTTTTAGGCAGACCAGACAACTCTGATCTTACGGCTTTGGCGAGGTCTTGTACCCGGTCAAACTTACGCCCAGCGAGCTTTTCCTTCAGAACAGGGAACAGCCAGAAGTCGCATGGGGCCAAGTCGGGGCTGTAGGGTGGGTGGTCCAAAACTTGGATCCCTTGCTCGCTCAGGAAGGTTGTGTTGACCTTCGCCTTATGGGCACTGGCATTGTCATGCAGAAGAAGGGTCCTCTGGGTGCCGACGGTTGGGCGCTGCTCATGGATTTTTCCTACAACTTTGGGGAGCACAACTTGGGTATAGTAGGAGGCAATGATTGTTGATTTCTCAGGCAAAATGTCAATTGCCACAAGGCCTTGCGTGTTGAAAAAAATAGAAAACAGTCGCTTGCGACTCTGGAATCCTGGGCGAAGAACAACTGGTCGGTCTCCGTCAGGGCCAACCCACATGCGGTTGCAGCGTTTGTTGGGGATGCCGTAGAATGTGAGCCAACTCTCATCTCCCGTCACTAAGTCACACAGTCGTTTTGGCCCGTTGGGCTCAAACTCATCGAGCAGTTTGCGTGAACATGCCACCCGCTGCTGCTTCTGATCATCACTTAAGAGATGTGGCACCCATCTTGCAGCCAGTTTTCTCATGTGAAGGTCTTTGTGCAGAATGTTGTTAATGGTGCCAATTGAAAGCTCACATGCCTCGCTTAATTCCCGCACAGTCGAATGTGGATCCTCCTCTATCAGTCTTTTCACATATGCAATGTTTTGTTCGTTCCGAGCTGGTAAAGCTCGCTCTGCACGATTACCCCAATCAGATGGCACTCTACCTGCTCCTAATTGTTTGACCCACCTGCAAACTGTGCGGTAAGACACACAATCCGTTCCGTAAACAGCTTGCAAATCTGCGTGTATCTTCCTACAATCGTCACCAAGTTGTAGCCTTGTGAAAGTGTAGAAACGAAATTGCTCATTGGTGACGTCCATTTTTTTCAGGCTCAGCTATTTGAAACACATTTGTAATTACGTCATACTCCGAGTTGCGTCATGATGTCAACTTTATTTTCTGCATGCTAATCAGGTAAACTTTAAAGTTGTGTTTGGTATAAACATTTTTCTGTGCGTTGCTTCGTTTTCAAACGGCAAGCCTAGTGTCATCTTAAATTGAACAACCCTTAGATTTGATTTATATCAAGATTTTGCGCTATATAAATATTGTAATTAAAATATTGTAATTTAGCAAGGCCAGTTAACTTTTTATAGCGTTGTAGTACATGGGTAGATTGCAAAAACATTAAATTACAAAGTCTGAGTTTCACCAAGAGAAATATGAACAATATAACCAAACGCAGGAATGACTCATGTAGAAACTGATATCAGGCATGCAGAAAAAAATTAGATATAACAGCTGTTTTGCTTGCAAAGATCAGATGACTGACAGAAGGAAACCATATATGTAAAATAAAAAATCCAATTTAAATGACAAACTGTTCATGCACCTGCACTTTTGCAACATTCATATTTTCAGAGATGTTAGCTGCATGTGTGTGGACAACACCAAACTTACCGAATAAGCATTTGGTTGTCCGCAAGGATCATTATCAGCTTGTTTAGTAAGTATCCCATCACTTTGATATGGCACAGATTTCTCTCACAGTACAAGGCAGCAGTCTTCTTTCACACGATGCAGAGGCTGACTATACAGGCTTACGTAGCTTCAACACTAACTGTCTTTTAATACAGAACCAGCAGACATCCATTTGCCAGTTCTTATTACCACTTCGTCACAGATACACACGCACAACTACTAAAATACGGCAAATACACACACTAACAACTACAACAACAACAACAACGAATAACAGGAAAAAAACAAACAGTTTCAGTATAAAAAAAAATCTTAAGTAAAACGACGAAACTGAATCACACACACACAAAACACACACACACACACACACACACAACACAAAACAACACAACACAACACAACACAACACAACACAACACAACACAACACAACACAACACAACACAACACAACACAACACAACACAACACAACACAACACACACTCTCACTCTCTCTCACACACACACACACACTCTCACCTCTCTCACACACACACACACACACACACACATACATACACAAAAAACAAACAAAAAAGCAAACAAAACAAAAACACAAAAAACAAACGAAAAAGCAAACAAAACAAAAAACAAAACAAAACCACAACGAAAACAAAAGTGACAAAAGAAATTAAACAAAACAGCAACAAAAACAAAAGAGACAACAACAGGAAAACAACAACTTAAAAATATTTTCACTCAAGTACTGTTTCCCGTTTCACATGAAATAATTCCAGTATAGAAAGGCAGATGAAATACACACACACACACACACACACACACACACACACACACACACACACACACACACACACACACACACACACACACAGAGTGAGAAATGATGACACTCACTTACACTCTAAAACACACACACACACACACACACACACACACACACACACACACACACACACACACACACACACACACACACACACACAGAGTGAGAAATGATGACACTCACTTACACTCTATAAGTGAAGCACAAACTCAAACTATATAACCAAATGAATAATTTATAGCTGCACTCGGTCAAATGATAAATAAACAATAAGGATTCCAAAAAATGAATTGACAAAGAGTGCACAATTTCGTTCTACACAACGCCAAAGTTGATGATAAAATGGCTTAATCACTGTACAGCGCAGTATTAATCCTCTGTTTCCATTGCCACTAGACTGAGGAATGCGGAAACATAGCTACGGGGCAAGGGCGGACATTTGATATCTGACATCTGGTGCCATGCTGGCCGACCAAACTAAAAGGCGAGAAAGGCAGCTACTGAAACAGCCGTGCTTCACACACACGCACAGCACACACCACACACACACACACACACACACACACACACACACACACACACACACACACACACACACACACACACACACACACACACACACAAAACTACATACACACCTAACCTAACCACCTTGTGCTATCCTCATTTAGCTTTCCTCTTAATGAAAAAAGTAACCCCATTGCCAGCATATCCAGTTAGCTTTGTTGTATGTTTCTTCAGTATTGTGTTTATAATCATAAGCTGTTTTGAGTATTATCTTACTAAATCATTAGCCATATTCGGAATTGTCTAATTAAATTGCATGTCTATCATGATAATTTTATCTTCATGATCAAAGTTACTACCTGCATCAGTCAACATGGCAAAATGGTTTGCACCTCATCAGTCAGAAAATTTACTGTGGGCTTTATTGGCCATTACTGGCTCCCACTGGCAGTTGAGCATGTTATGGGTTCATTGGGAAGGTGGGACCACACAGTCAAGTCTCATCCACTTTACTGCTGCATCATTGAGGTGTTAATCAAATTTCCACACCAACACTATAGTTGTCTGTATTTATCAGGCCTGATTGACACCTGTATACACAAAGTTAGTATATAACTCTTTCGTGCAGTTCAGTCCTACATGGACCTCCTTAGCACCGTAATCACCATTCCCATTATCATGAAATCATTTGTCGTCATAGCCTTGTGAAAATTGTCTGAAATTCTGTGGCCCCTCGTGCCCTGACCTTGTGGTGTACTCAGTTTTGGTCTCCTTTTCTTTCTATTTCCATGCCCGAGGTTAATTCATTTTGGAGTCTTTAGTGTCAGTTGTTCTTGTGGAGCTGTCACCGGAGGATGTGGTGATAATCTCCTTAGTAGGGGTCTCTCGCCTAGTCGGGCTCTATGACTGAGCGATTACTGTTGTTTGTAAAGTGGCTTAGTATGCAATTCCTTTGTAATTGGATCAGAACAGGCACTGCAAATCTATGAAAGTAAACCGGCAGCGGGGTGGAGTCTCCTCTGGTGGGTAGTTCCCTGGCAGCTGAACATCACTGGCTGCCATAGTATTTGACTGTGACTGAATGTACTTTAGTTTGTTGGTGTGTTTAGGAGTCGGAATAAGTGTTGTTGGATTAACACACTGAGGTGTTGCAAAGGATAGGGCCAAAAACGCAGAACAAAAAGCCAGCCCAAAATGTACAAAATACTAGAAAAAATTGCACACGCATGCACACGTGCATGCACGTGCTCTCACACACATACACACACACATTCATGTAACAGTTTAAATTGTATTCATGTGATTTTGCATGATGAAAATGATGTGTATTATATTTTCAAATTTTGAAGTATTTGTTGGATTTTATTGATATTTCCTGTTATTCTTTCTGTGTGTATTTGGAGTGTGTTCTTTCCCGCCCAGATTTGGGATAAGCTGTTGTCACAAGTGGAAGAAGAGTTGAGTCATCCAGACCTGAAGCAGACACTGAAGCAGTTACTTGCTGAAGGATTTGAAAAGGAGTTGAGTTCGGTAAGTTTCCACAACATTTAGGAAAATGCTGCTGATAAACAGGCTTTAAATTCTCATTGGGAAAAAGTTCTGTCCTCTGAAAATCATGATTCAAAAAGAAATGCTGGGAGACGTAATTGTGGATGGTCATCAGCCATCATTAAACAATACGGTGGATGTAAGCTTTATGCAGTCTTGAAAACAGATTCTCACATCACATGACTGCCAGTCATTCAACAAAGACAGAGCCAGTGACAATACAACTAACATTTGTCATGATGAAGACATTGCTGGAAGCTTGACAGTCAGCTGACTCTGCTTAGGATCATTGCTTTGAAATGGTCGAGATGGTTTGATCAGTTACCATGGACATGGCATTTAACACAAACAGTTTGATTATTGTTGACATGACATTTAATAGAAGTTGGATAAGATCTTGACCTTTTGTAAGCTCTACATAATCAATATCAAAGTTACTTGTATTTTGTCCTCATGAAGGAATTTGAAGGGGAAAACAAGAAAGATTATCTGTATCCTTTGTACTTACTCCTGAGACAGTGAATAAATTGGATGTACATGTACCAATAGCTGTTAGGGATGCGGTAGGTCTTCAGCAAATTCAAGCTTTTCTTTTTTTGTCAGCAGACATTCTAAGTGAATTGTCCATGTTTGCCTAGGTGTTGATGTATCACTTGAAATTTTGACAGTACAGTGGGGACCTTCCCAATCTGACCTTCCAAATCATGGTTCCCTTGGAAATGTGACCTAATTTGTCATGACCAACCTACTTCACTGTATAAATTAACTCTTGCATTATAACTACCTCTTTAACGTGACTTATGACTGAACAGTCTTGGTCTGTTACGACTTCTGAATAGAATAAAAGAGCCGATAACTGACCAAATTTATGCAGAAAACGTGCTGCCAAGCAGAAAGCACCTAAGCAGCACCAGAATGGAATGGTGGTTTGTTGCAAGTAAACCTCTCAGAGTTAGTTCCCCTGTAAACCTGACTTTTTACATGGTCAGTCATGAAGATCGCACGTGTGTGCGTGCGTGTACGTGCTTGTGTGCGCGCACGTGTGTGTGTGTTTGTGCTGTGTGTGTGTGTGTTTTATTTGTTCTCAGCACTGTCTGCCTTGTGTGTAAATGTTAGTTGATTTGTTGAAAAGTAGAAACGGTGACTATGCATAAACACACATAGGCAAAACACTTGTATAAACTTGACATACATGGAGGGTAATGGTATGAAGTCATAACTGCAAAACAAATTTTTGAGTTTATATTTTTCAAGCGATGTAAAGAAATTCACAACCTCATCTGTGTGATTTCCTGCTCCAGGTAAAACAAGTGTTTTTAACAATTTGATATGTATTTGTTCATGATATATCTTATTTACAAGGTTTTCCAAAACGTTTGCAGTCCAGCAACAAACTGACACACACTTGCTGCCTTTCACAACTCTCAAATAGGCATAAAATATGATTGAACTATCTGCAAATTGGAGCATTGTGAAGACGTAGCGTCTGAACTGCTCAGTGCTAGAATCCATTTTTAAACACGCAATTAGTTACATCACATTTTCAGCAATGTCATACAATTAAACTGGATATGACATCATTTTATTTTTGTGCATGTTACTAGCAGCTTAGGCTATGTTTTGTCTCAGTACAAGTTAAAAAGGTATTTACAGTATGTGTAACTTTTTAAGTGATTCATGTTTAGAATAATTTTACATACTATCATTTATTATTTACAACAGTTTAGGAAAGCCCTTTCTGCATGGAAGGAACTTTAGGAAGGCTGTCTTAAACTAGATAAAGGTGGGCTGGCTGACCTCTTCCAGTCAACCAGGCTATGTATTTCGAACATTTTTGTGAAAAATGTGTAAATGAATAATTGTGGACAGATGCAGATTTTGAAGACTTTGAAATCTCATGAGATTTTATTCCTCTTGGAATTGTGGGAAATAAAATTCCAGATAAACAGTATATTTAAGTTATGCCATTTAAGCGTAGTTACCTCTTTTACAGTGGAGATAGATAAGGGATAATGTTCCAAATGTCTTTTAGTAACATAGTGAGACACTTTTGCACACTATGAATAAATTGTAAATAAAGTATTGTAAAAGCACAGCTAAACAGTTTATATTCATCCTGTAATCTTTATCTTTTTCCACTGTATAATCTGTGCACAATTTGCATATCTTTGATTTTGATTAGTCATAGTCATGTTTTGTGTTTTTATATTGTCACTTATCCTTCATCACTTGGGAGCTGAAACTACAGTTAAACGTCACACCAAGGTAATTTGTTGTAATTTTGCAATTTTTATTGAATAAGGCTGTAAAGTTATAATATTACAAGACTGCACCAGAAATTGATGGAGAAATGTACAGATAAGGATAGTTGATATTGAATTATTTTATGCAAATATTTAATCATGAATCTAACAGAAAACTTACCTTTTCAGATGACTTTTAAACATATTGAAAGTTAGATGTAACATACATAGTCTCTTTTCAGTTGTTACCTGACCAGAAGCTTGAGGTCTATCTTGAGCAGTACAAAATGGCACCTGCTTTTGCTGACGTCCTAAACAGGCTGGCATTTGAGTCCCTGGATGCTGCTTTTGCGGTGAGTGTTTCTTCATCTCAGACTGTTTATTTTGGTTTGCATGATGCTCATCAATGTTAGATGCATCTTGTTTAGATGAAATTGGGTTAGTCATTCACTGCTCTTGACATGTCTGACATGACTCAAAGGGACAAAAGAATGGGAAAAAATATCCAAGCCATTTCAAAAACCTACACAAAATGATCATATAAAAAAACTTAAGGAGACACTGCCTGGAACTGAGCTGATACAGAAATTGAACTATTCATGTTGAGCATATATAAATTTCGACCCAAAA
Organism: Monoplex corrugatus; assembly: GCA_030674185.1. Classification (NCBI taxonomy): domain Eukaryota; kingdom Metazoa; phylum Mollusca; class Gastropoda; order Littorinimorpha; family Ranellidae; genus Monoplex; species Monoplex corrugatus. Next base: position 47,810,645 of record JAPXFY010000017.1, read on the forward strand.
GATGTGATCATATACACAAATGACTTAGCCACCATTAACAAATCTGGATGGGGTCTCACTGTCAAAGAGAATGGAAATGCCATAATGAAGAAAATGCTACCTCCAGCCTAACAATAGAAATCAAGGCAGTCACATATGCTCTAAAATGGTTAGCTTCACTGGATGATGAAATAAAAAAGTCCAGCTTTCATTCTGAATAAATGGATGAAACAACTTGAGAAAGTGCAAAATGGATTGGGAACCCCACACTTGGGCACAAAGCAGTGAGCAGTATAGATCTACAAAAACTTAACATGGTGTGCTGTTCTAGACATGCCAGTATTGAGGGAAACGAACATGCTGAAAACTATTAATAATGCCACTACAACTAATGATGCCACTACAACAAAAAGTCTGCATCTTGGGAAGTCCAAAGTCCTCAGAAACTGAAAAATATACCTTTATGAACAAAATATGAGTTATCTTACCATTGATTGTCTCATTTAACAAATAGTTCGAGGAAGTGGCCGAAAATCCACCATGAAAGGAAAATGAGAGCCATTACCAGTCAGACCAGCATTGGTACTATCTCAAAAATAAATCTGTGCAGACTCCTCTTATGTGGAATGGAAAGTGTTTGGGATTTTCCTGAATTAGAAATGAAAGAAATTCAAAGAAATGGATAAAGCTTTTCCTGAAATTGGAACATGGTGGCAGGGTGCTCACGTGCTCTTTTGCTGCAGTCATTTGACTGTATTATCTGTCCATTTTGATGACAAGGAAACATTTCTTCATAAAAGAAAAAGCAAAACACTTAACCTGTTCACTGCTTCCGACTGAATATTCGGTACGAAAAAACATACACCTCCAGCGCCACTGACTGAATATTCAGTCAACGACCTTTCCTAATTTTAGCCAGAAAACCCCAACACTTTCAGTGACGTGTGAGATATCAATGGAAACTTCAGGATTTCCTCCCAAAATAGATGCTAATTATGTATGTGTGACGTTTTACGGTCTTTTATGCCCTTACAACTGATTACTATTCAGTGACAGCAAACAATAGCGGACGAACTCGCTTCAACATGGAGCGTCAATCGGGCCCGAAAAACAACTTATACAGCAAAGGAAGTTGCAGAAATCATTACTTTGGAGCTGATTCTGATTTGCAGTCTGTTGATAAGAGTGAAAATGACGATAATCTGGCGCATGCAGGCGATATTTCGATGTTGATGTCTGAAGTCGGACTTGACCCAGATAGGAGTTGAAGTGACATTACTAGCACTGGCGATTGTAAAAATGAAACTACTGCTGCTTCTGGTGTGTTGTAAAGCATACTGAACAAGAAAATACTTAGTTTTGTGGGGTTTTCTGGGATGGATGAAGAGATATGAATTTTTGTATATTTTAGGTCAAGACGTTTAAAACTCTGTGGCACAGGCGATTTACTTCTTTATTAACACTTTGGCACTGAAGGGGTTAATACTCAGTTGCAGTCGGTGAACATCTCTTGTCCCACTTATCCTTCCAAATTCATTCAGCCAGATTGACAATCATATGCATTGAAAGCAAGATCAGTGATGACTTCCTCCTTATCTTGAGAAATTGGCTCCAGACCAAGTGATTTTGGAAGTGTAGAATGACTTGAACTGTTTCTTCACCGTTCATCATACTTCTTGGTTCATATTCAATGATGTCTTCAGACAACATTTTAAACCCTTCAGTTCTTCATGATCTCTTCCAATATCAACCAGGAAGGATTTCCACCCAGATGTTGGTGTCATTGTTCATGATTTGGTGTGGTTATGTCTGTGTGGTTCCGTCTTTCTTGATTAACATTACTTTCATTCGGTGTTATACGAATTCGCTTTTGTATAAAAAGAAAAGTGCAAAAGGGTCCAACAGTTCACAGAAGTAGGCACACATACCTGATTTCCAAAAAGAAGAAAATGAATACCATAAGATTTTTTTTCTCCTCTAAAGTTGTTTTGTGTTAGCCATGACATTCCCTCTCTTGAAGTCCTTGTCAGTCTCTCAGAGAGGCTTGTAGTAGATGTGTTCCTAGCTGGTGCATGTATATGTGTGTAAGTGTGTGCTCACACGTTAATGTGCTCATGTCTGTCTGCCTCTTTATGTTTGCAAGTTTATACACACATGTGCAGTTGTACAGTATGTGTATGTTTGTGTCTGTGTACATGCGCATTTGTGTATGTGGATATGTTTAAGCACACATACATGCAATAAAAATGTATTCAATTTGAATAATTGCAGATGGAGTCAAAACATGTCATGAAAGTCCAGAATGTGCGCTTGGTTAGCCTTCTTTCTGCTTTTATCGAGGAAAAATGGCGAGGTCAGGTGAAACGAGATGAAGATGTCTTACACTTTGTCATCACATGGATCCCAATGGTCAACTACTTCAAGAGATTTGGTAAATAATTGTATGGATTGATAGACCTTGACTTTGTTGTCTAGACACATATATACCATACATTCACCACACACAACCCAACACAACACCTCTCATGCACCACACATAGGCACACACCACACAACTGCACCACACCACACCACATCACATCACACCACAGCACACCACACCACACCACACCACACCACGCCACACCACGCCACACCACATCACATCACACCACACCACACCACACCACACCACACCACACCACACCACACCACATTTTCTTACTTACTGCCCATAATGCGATTGGCATATCAGACAGCAACAAAAGCTGTCCATTTGTCTGTTCTGGGTCAGTACAAGCTCATATCTCAAGTGTGTTTCAACACGTATAGGTCTTCCAATGTTTCTCACCAGATGTTCTTGGGTCTTTGTAGATTAGATTTCCAGATTTTGTCCAGTTGATTTAGAGCCATCAGATTATTTAGCTTATACTGTTTGTTTCCATCCAAGTCTCTCTCAATGGACGGAAACAAACAGTATAAGCTAAATAATCTGATGGCCGAACAACCACCAAGTGGTATCCCTGGTATCTTATTTATGGATAACTATGGATGGGCACTAAATCCAAATGTTCCAGAATATTAGAAAAGATAGTTAAGCAAATCAGTTTGTTGAACATCAGGATAATCCACACAATAGTGCTATGCTCATGGCATAATGAATACCACTTGGTTAGTCATACTTGCCCACATGTTATTGTTTTATTTCACTTTGGGTTTTATAATCCTTCTATTTTATCATTTATCTTGTCCAGTTAATTTTCACACAGTGCTTTTCGTGACATTATTCCATTATTAACCAGTTCAGTGCCTATAAGCCGTCAGCTGACGTTGCACAAAAGTGTTATATTGCCTAAGAGCTGTCCGCTGACGTCGCAGGAGTTTTCCGATTTTTCGTTCACAACTGTGTGAGCCAGTAAGCACACAGGAACGCTGCACACTGAGCTATATGTGTCTACAATATAAAAATAGGATGTAAATTAGGATACGTCATAGGGAAGACACCTTTATTGTCGCTAATGATTTGGTAACTGGACCACGTGAAGTGGAGCACAATGGCGACGCAACCTTCGACAAGCCGAACGGTGGCTCACGTCAGCGGACTTTCACGACTCTAGAGGCCGTTCAAATGATTTTACAGCATGATGACGATTGAGAGAATTTATCTGATGATTCGCTTCAACATGAGGGTGGAGAAAGTAACAATGACCACGCTGACATTCAACGCTTGCTGGCTGAATCGATGCAAGCAGACGATAACAAGTACGAGTCAGACCGCGACTGCCGTGGTCAGTGCGAGTGGCGAGCGCGCAGGCCGTGACACTTCGGACTTTGGACCCAACAGCAGTGAACGTGATGGTACATGGTGAGATGGGTCACGCACATGTTCGTGGTGTGGGAAGGGGGAAAGATGAGAAGGGGGAGAGGGACAGGAGAAGTGCAGAGGAGCTGTGCCCCAGTTAGACGGCATGGCAGGGGGCGTGGCGATCAGCGAAGTGTTTCGCTCACTGAAAATCTGTTGGCCTCCAAATGGACAACAGTCAGACATTCCTCAATGTTTATGAAATCCAGGATTGAAAGTGGGAACTGGGGACGTGTGCTATGCTTTTTCAAGCTGTTTCTGACTGATGAGCATCAGCTGATTGACTTATTTGAATAAGGATTCTGATTCTGGGCTTATTTTCTCTTGTTTTGATTGCAGAACCTGAAGAACAGAGAGAACCAATTCATGAGTGTCATGTAGTTTGACTGTTCAGTGTCTGAGAACACTGACTGTCATGTAGTTTGACTGTTCAGTGTCTAGTACAATCACTTTTATGTTTACCGAAACCAGGTCTATCATTGATGGGATGGTTACTTACTTATTTGTCTGCATGGGTTTAGTATCGTTTCATGAACATTTTATGATGTCATATGTTTTGTTTTCATTTATGTATGTAAACTGACAACAAACAAGTCATTTTCAGCTGTTTTTTTGTTTGTGAGTGTGTTGGGTATCAATCTGTAGAGATGGAAACTTACTTTTTAGACAACACAAAAAAATTATTTCCACTTTGGAATGCCTGGACAGGTCTTTGCAATCAAGCTAAGAGAAAAATAAGCCCAGATTCAGAATCCTCGTTCATTTTCCTTCAAAAAACACTTATGTTTCTTTGTTGTATCTCTTATAGTTTTTGCACTAGAATTTTTTGTTAATTATTACCCTCGAATCCTCAAAATTCCCAGACAATGGGGAAGCACATGTTTACATTTTTCTCTGGCACTGAAAGGGTTAATATGGTGACCCACACTTTCCGTTTTTTGAATAATTATATTTCACTTATTTGAGTCATATTACTTTTTGTTTTATTATTTGTCCTGTTCACAGTTTATGTTTTGTGTAACTTTTACATCGTCTGTCATTTTATCTAGATATGTATTTATTTATTGTTACTATTTTGTTTTTTATGCTGTTTTCTGCTTAGAAATTCTCACTACCCATTAATGGCTCCCCTCCTCCGAAAAGTTTCAGTGTTAATTTCTAAGATTTTTAATATGTTGTCAGACCTTGGTAAGGTCTGAACAAAACAAAACAAAAAAAAACAAAACAAAACAAAACTCTTCCAGAAATACCCTGCCCTGCAACTGCACAACAAATCAAGTCCCAAGAAGAATTAGTAGTAGGAGGCCTCCGTCAGTGTTGACTATGGATGATGCACCCTAGTGTCATGTTCTGTTGAGTTGATGCATCTAGAGCAGCGTTGGGTGTGGTAAGGCTGATGCAGGAAAGGCAGTCTATATGACACTGGATGCATGGATGGATGCTGGTCATGGGATTGCCTTCACAGGAACTGGCTTTTCGCTTGGCTCTCTTTTCTTCAGTTAAGGTCTGGATCTTCTTTTCCTCTGACCCAAGTTGTTTCTGGAGCACACTTCACCATCTGTTGCGGTCGGCTGCTGTGTCTTCCCAACTGTCTATGTTGATGTCCAGAGCTTTCATATTGTTCATGCAGACTCTTTGTATTGTAGCTGGGGTGGCCAGTAGATCTTTTGCTGGAGACTAGTTCAGTGTAAAGGATATCCTTTGGAATGTGTCTGTTTTCCTTCCAGCACATATTGCCAAGCCAGTGCAGCCTGCATTGTCTGAGCATTGTATGCTTGGTGGGGAGACCAACACATGCTAGGACCTGGGCATTTGGTATTTTGCCACTCTACTTGATGCCAAGGACATGTTGAAGGCAGCGCAAGTGAAAGCTGTTCACCTTTCGCTCTTGTTTGGCATGTGTTGTCCATGTGTCGCTGCCATATAGTAGAGTGCTGATGTTGCAGGCATTGTACACTGCCATCTTGGTTGGAGTTGTCAGCTTTGGGTTCTCCCAGATGCAAGGAGTAAGTTGGCCTGAGGTTGATGCAGCAATGCCAGTGTGCTTTTTAATCTTGGCATTGAGGGACAGATTGTTGCTGATGATGGACCCGAGGTATGTTAACTCAATCGAGCTGTGCCGTATACGGCTGTACATCACCTTTCACACTGCGTGGAGCTGTGCCGTACACAGGTTTACGTCAGAGTTTCAACTTTATTGGTGGCCGTAATAAAGGAATAAGGGAAGTAAATCATGCACTAGAGTGATCTTGGGTCTTTTATTAAACAATTCCTTCCCTTAGACCGTGTTGTGAGCTGTATTTTTGCTTTAGTAGCAGTTTTTCGATGCTATATGCGGTTCTTTGTTTTCGTCTGACTGTCAAGATGGCGTCAAGAAGCACCTGCCGATTTGCATGCAAATTCACTGTTCTTGGTTACACCAAGTAAATAGGAGGTGGTGTTTGTGTTTTTGTACATGAACTGTACATTCTTGTGTAAATATTCCTGAGGATAATTGTTTTCATTGGTTAAAAAAACAACATATGGTGTAAATATATGGACTAGGCAAGAGGATATTTCCCCCCTTTTATCACCCTTCTATCAAGATGAACAGACTCCCAGTTTTGAGGCGAGTAATGTCTGTATGAGAACACTTCAATGTTTCCATAACTCTTTTCTTTTTGTGTGTGACATTTGTTGTTAATTTTTAATATTTTTTTAAAAATCACCCAAAATACTGCGATTTCTGGTGTTGCCGTGGTGCAAAATGTTGCGGCTTGAATGAGTGAACTGGTGGACAACATCAAGTTCGTAGTTGTCAATGGTGAGGACAGGTGGAGTGTCGACGTCTTGGTTCATCACATCCATCTTCTTTAGGCTGATGGTCAGACCAGAGTCTTTACAGGCTTGGGAAAATCTGTCAAAGAGGCTCTGGATTTGTTGCTCATTGTGTGAGGTAACAGCAGCAGCATCAGCATAGAGCAGATCTTTGAAAGGCCTTGAGCTTTTTTGTCTTTGCTTTCAGTCTTGTGAGGTTGAAGAGTTGCCTGTCAGATCTGGTGTATAGGTATACTCCTGCTGTTGCATTCTCAAAAGCATGGTTCAGGAGCATGGAGAAGAAGATGCTGAACAGTGTGGGAGCAAGGACACAGCCTTGATTGACGCCACTTTCGATGTCAAAGGATTCGGGCATGCTGCTCTCGTAATGGATAGTTGCCCTCATATCATCATGGAAGAAGCTGGTTAGGCTATGGGAGGCATACTATTTTCAGAAGAATGTTGAGCAGTCCATCCCTGCTGACCAGGTCACAGGCCTTGGTGAGGCCGATGAAGGCGATGTAGAAGGGCTTGTGCTGTTCTCTGCATTTCCCCTGTAGTTGATGAAGGGAAAAAAGTCACGTCCACTGTGGAGTGTTCTGATCGGAAGCAGCAGTGGGACTCATGAAAGATATGCTCAGCTAGCTTTTGGAGATGAGCAAACATGACTCAGATGTACAGTTTGCTTTGATGTTTAGTAGGGAAATGCCCTTATAGTTGTTGCAGTCACTTCTGTCTCCCTTGTTCTTATAGAGGGTGACAATCTTGGCATGTCTCATGTCTTGTTGTACTGCTCCTTTTCTCCAACATTGACAGAGGACATCATGTAGGGACTGCGGGAGGGTGTTCTTACAGTGCTTGATACGTCTGGAGGGATGCCGTCATTACCAGGTGCAAAGGTAGGCCAAGCTGCTAGTTTATTCCTTAGTCTTTTCTGGAGGACTAACAAGGCAGTGGATTTTATCTTTGTTTTGTCTGTCCTCCTCAGCCTTCACAGCTGTGGAGAATTAATTTTATCGTCAACCTGCCTGGTCTTCTGTTGGGACATCAAATCCTTGTTTGCCTATACATGGGGGCTGGTTCGTGGGGGTTAGGGCATATTGACATGTTGGTGCGACATGTATACTGCATGTTTAGGAAGTCAAACCTCCTTGCTTTTTACCCAGTTGGGCCACCAGGTAACCGGTCATACCATGATGTAAAAGTCTCTGAGAACGGGGAATACTATGAAAAAGTGTCATTACAGGCACAGTAGTTAGGAGAGGCCCTTTGCAAATGATCTCCTTACCTGGCAAGCCAGCCAGACAGGGGTCCCATGGCAATCATTACACCTGGAAAGAGGAGGCTGTAGTACATGCAAACTTTCTTTTGGGGAGTGGCACTTTGTAGCTCACCAAACCTCACCATCATCTGCCCTATTAGTGAGAATTAAGATAAAAAAATACACGACAAGCTTAAAATCAGAATTGTGAGTAGAGTCATTGCAGTAGATCTTGATTCTAAAAGAAATGAAGATTATGAAAAAATGAGAACGTGTAGATTGTCATATTGAGAAGGAAAACCTTGAAATTTTGTTTTGGAGATGTAATAGAAGAGTTCAGCATTTTAGGTAAATCTTGAAAACCTTATTTATGAATGTGAAAATGCATGTAATCTAAAAGCTTACCAAATGTTTGGTTCTGTGTGGAGCTGAGCATGGTATAGAACTTAATAATGTTGTTGATTTTATAATGCTGCTTGCTGTATATTGTATTTACAAATGTAAATTAATAAAGTAGTTGATTTTATAATGCTGTTTGCTGTACATTGTATTTACAAATGTAAACTAAATACATGTCAACCTGATGTAGTCATATCTGCATGTTTGCTGTATAAACAGTATGAATGATATCCCCATCTTTTGGAAATTCTTTTTTGTCACTCTCTTTATTTCTGCCATGCTCCATTGCCATCTGTCATCTTTTCGCATCTTTTTCCACCTTGCTGGTCCATTTGCCTGTATGTGTTCGATGAGTCATTTATACATGCTCATAGGATTGATAATTGGATACATATATTATGTGCATTTTTGGCTCTAAGGAAATGTATGCAGAAGCAATTTTAGGTAATATAGGCCTATTTTTATATATGTCTTAGTGTCCTTAGTAATATTGACATTTGTATTCAGGATTGCTTTTTAAAAAACAACTCTTTGGTGATAAATTGGACAGAATGGTCAATGCCAGGGGTATATCCTTAGATTATGTGTGTGAATGCAATGATATGGGTACTTATTTTCTTTTCCAGATGGTGATGGTCAAAGCCAGGGGTTTAACCGTAGATTATGTGTGCAGACACAGTGATATGTGTACTTATACTGTTTTTTTTCAGTGAGGTATTGTTTACATTTTGAGATAGTTATAGCTAGATATGGCTCTGCGCAGTTGGTTGGGCTTAAACAACAACAGGGTTCGCACAGTCCTTAAAAGTCCTTAATTTTGAGGGCATGCTTTTTAAGGCCTTAAAAGTCCTTAAAAATCAGGCTTTTGCTGAAAGGTCTTTAAAAAGTCCTTAAGTTTTGTCACTGCCTATGATTTTTAATAAAGTCTGTGTAAAATCTTGAGTTTGTAAAAAAAAAAAAGGTTGAAATTGAATTGAAAAAAAAAAAGACAAAGTTTGAGTCGGAGTTAAGATCGACGATCTCACCGATATGTCATCTGCTATAGGTCAAAACACCAGAGTTACGGGCCTTCATGGCGCATGCGCGTACGTGAAAGAATGTTAAACCATTTTGAAATTGAGAAGTCAACATGCCGGGGAAGTGTTTGTTTAACGTGGTTTGGCTGGAAAAAGACGAATACAAAGAATGGCTGCAGGCAGACCCAAGTAGAGACAGATGCAAGGCCTTTTGCCGCATTCGTAAGAAGACCTTAGACATTCGTTCAATGGGAGAATCGGCTGTAAATACCCATGCAAAAGGGAAAAAAAACACTGTGACCTGATGAAGGCTTCAAATCCTGCAGTTCGTCTATTGAATTTTTTTACAAAAAATTCTACAACGAGCGATCCCATCACTTCTAGCAGTTCGTCATCCTGCAGTTCATCAACCAACTGTTCTGCTCAAACTCGGATGTCAGTGAACAGTCTGAGGCGTACTAAAACAGAGGCAGTGAAAGCTGAACTACTATGGACTTTAAAAGTAGTGACAAGTCATTACAGCTTTCGTTCATGTAAAGGCATTTCAAATCTGCAGAGGATGCAGAGAGAAAGGGTCAGCTGTCTTTGATAGCTGAATCAAATGCTTTGAGGAAGAGAGTGAATGAAAAGCAGCAAAGTTTGCAGCAGATAGAGAAGGAGATCCAAGAGAAGATGGAAGGAGTGAAAGATGCAGTTTAACTGTTAGTGTTCTATTACAGCTTGCATCCTCTCAGTGTTTTGATGTTTATGCCCCCAGTGTTGTGACCTGCAGTTTTAGTTATAGAGACATTTTACTGTCAGTGACTTCAAACATACATGTATTTGTGTCTACTGATCACAAGAACTGAAATTCCTTATGGACGACAGGCAAACAAACATTTTTGTCAACGCAAGATTGGAGAATCCATTGTGTGCAGCAAACATTTTCAAACATTTCATCAATTCATCACAAATGAGAGTACTACATTTGCTCTGCTGTATTGTAAGAAACAAACATTTGTGGCTATACTGATATAAACAGCTGAGATACCTCAAGAAATCTATGCTCGCAGAGGATCCATGATGTGAGTATTGAAGAGTAACAGCGAATGATTTAATTTGTGTCAGAATTTCATGATTATTTTTCTTAAAGTTATCCTTGAAGTAGTCCTTAAATTAAAAAAAAAAGTGCTTCAAAAGTCCTTGAAAAGTCCTTAAATTTTTTGTCTAGAAGTATGTATGAACCCTGCAACAATAACAATAACCATCATATTCATGACAGAATTAATTGGTTGGTCATCTAACAAGAATGCAACCTCACCTGATGGCTCAACAGGCATATAATAAAACAGTATCTGGCTGTAAAGTTTGAGGCAAACCAAAGAAGATCTGGATTGATGGCATGAAAGAGATTTTGACATAATGTGGCATTTCTCCTCTACAGGCCTTCCAGCTTGCTGCTGACTGTCAGCACTTTCTCTCTGCAACACCCATGAATGGTACAAGTGGATGAATATAAAGAAAAGAAAGAAAGAAAAACTAACAGATTTACAGATACTGTCATCTGTCTTTATCACCTTCGAAATGAAACTGATGGACTTAAGAAAAAAAAAACCTCCAGTAACTTAAACACATCTTTGACCTTCATTTTTTCAGACACAATAATGGATTTTTGCAGATATGTGACCTTTATGACTACGTGTAATTACCAACTCATTTCCATGTTTTGTTTTGTTATCTCTTTTTTTGTTTGCATCTTATTATTTTATGGTTTTTTTCCCCATCTCCAAACAGGAGAAGTCAAGCAACGCAAAGCATTGTCTGAGATGGCTGCACAAAACATCCATCTTGCCTTTGAGTGTGTTGTGCAAGTATTGGACTGTCTGAAGGATGGTAGCATTCTAATCGAAACTCTACGTCTCCTGATATCAAATCGTGAACGGTTTCTGGCCATTGTGGAAGCAGCTGACCACAACAGAGAGTCCATCGTGGCTCTGATGGACCTCAGGACTCATGAGCTACAAACCTACAACACCACCAGTTCTTATCTGGACGGCTTGTTGGAGCATTGCAGACTACTGATCAAGACAGGTGAGTAGACTTTAAGAGACATACATTTTACCTGTGCCACATATTGGTAGTTACTAAGTGAAGCTTATCCTAGTTGGTAATCAGGCTTAGCCTGGTAAAGGTGCTCACTCTATTGATTGCTGTTGTGTCATCTGCATTGAGAGAAAGTGAACTTTACGTTTCGTGGGTTTCCTTGGGCCTGTTTTTGTGACGTGTCCTAGACTCATGAAGTCAGTCTATAGACAACAGAGAGGTGGTGTGTGGTTGTATTTCATTGCAATAAAGGACTGCTGCTGAAAAGATGACTCACTATGGCATACCATACATGATGAACAGTCACTGTTGTTCTGCCAGTAAAAGTCTTAAGTAATGAGCTTGGCACCACAGTTCATTTCATACCAACATGTTTTGTATGTACACGTGTGTGTGTGTGTGTGTGTGTGTGTGTGTGTGTGTGTGTGTGTGTGTGTGTGTGTGTGTGCGTGCGTGCGTGCGTGCGTGCGTGTGTGTACATCCCTTTTATCAGCATGTTGTGGATGGTTTCCACCAGGCCCATAAGATACTGGAAATTTCCCTTGAATACTTGTTCCTGTTGGCTTTCCTGAGAAGGCACAGGTCAGATTTTGCTGTTGATGAAGAGGGTGATGACTGTTGCAGTGAGGTAGCTGAAGAAGTTGAACTTTCTGTGAAAGAGAACAGGGGCGCTAGTCAGCATTCTCCGCATCATAAATAGGGTAGCAAGGAATGTTGGCCACTAGGTGGCTATCACTGGTCAGTCTGCCTGGTCCTTTATCCATTTGCACAAGATTCTATGCAGAAAACTGCAGTAAAACTGAAAGAAGGAAAGCAATGTATTATCCGCTCTCCCCAGTCTAGAGAGAAGCCATTGATTTGTACAGAGTCTGCTTGCTCATCATATTATTTAATCTCTTGAGTATGCAGATTGTCTCCATTCTTCCAAGTCAGATTTCATGGCTTCTTTTTGTTGTTTAAGCTACATCCTTATGACGGAACGCTATAGCGTTCCTGACGTAAGGCACGGTTTCGGACGCATGGAACTCGCCATATAGCGGTTTGATAAAATAAAAAATTTTCGAACACATTCCCTCGTGATGTGTGCTACTAGAATGAATGCTATACTAGGCGTATAAACATGTTCAAGGTCAAGTAGCAATACACTCTTCAGAAACAGATTGACTTTGGCACCCCACAACGACTGCGCTAATCTGCATTCGTGTCAACACGTTATTTATGCTTGCTGAAGTGATTGAAGTGCTTCAGACTGAAGGAACGCACATCGACGATGATGAAAGATCTGATGATGAAGTGTTTCCAGTATGAAAGCTGCCAGCAAGATGGACTGACTGAACCTCAGTTTCAGAATAAGTGAAGGGGAGGAAGGTGGCGTACACGTCCGAGAGTGAGCGGTCAGCGGGCCAAGTAACGTAGTCACGTGTCTGATGGAGATTTCACATTCACCTTCTTATGCGTGACTTGACACGAAATTTATGTTTATCCCCACTTGCCTCCGTTCTCTGGCTCTTGTGCTTGCCCATCCCGTGAGTAGCAGCTCCCCATTGATTTTTCAATCAGTTTGTGACAGAAGGCTTTCTAAATTCTATTGTCATAAACATATATGTATGCATAAGAGAACTGAGTGGCAGCAGAATGAGACTTCTCCTGCCCTCTGCACCCATCCCAGGGCAGAAGAACTATAGAAGTGCCATGTGTTGTTGTGCTGGCAGGAGACATCTGGAGGTTCAACTGCGGCAAAACCCAACTGGTGTAAAAAATGTGGGGTTGCCCTCTGTACAAACTATGCCAGCCCACATCAAACCATCACCTGCTTCCAACTGTATTCAGTGCAGAACTACATGATTATTAGGAAAATAGTGCATTATGGACTGAGCATCCGTGTGCTCCTTTTTTTTCTCTTCAAATTCCCCTGTTAACAATTTGTAACATTTATTATATATATCTGAATAATTTTTTTTTCCCTGAGCAAAGTTACTTCTAATTTCAAGTTATTTGTGCTACAAAGAGACCTTCTACGCTTTACTGATGTTGTCATTGACTGATCAAAGTGTGGATTGTACGGTGATCCTGACCACAAAATTGGGGTATTTTCAATGTGGCACATGAAGAAGAATTATTCAGGAAGACTTCAATATTTTGGCATAGACTAACCTGCATGTAAATATTCAGACGGAAAGTTTATTTGTCCTTTATGTTTTGATTTTTTGTGATTTATTCCCCTAACCCTTCAAAATGGGCTGTCTGTGGGTAAAGCAAGGAAAAACACTCCGTCTTCTGTGTTAACTGTTGGATTTTCTTGTCAAAATTTCTAATTCTCCATTTTTTCAACATTGCTTCTTCATAGCAGTGAAATCTGAAACTGGTGTGAGTATTTTGGTGTCATGAAATGTCCATGTTTCTTTTCATACGTATGCATTTAAGTAACATATCTTCATGGCTTTCATTTTTTTTTCATGGGCATGCCTATCATTCTTGGCTTTCTCCAACTTGTCTGAGTCGATAATGTGGAAAATTTTCCGTCAAACAGTGAACATTTCAAGAACAATGAGATCAATTACATCGTGCTCAGGATTAATGCAACAACTAACAGACAAGAAGGGTGGTGCTTTAACTTTTGTGATATCTTGAGATTCTTCATCAGATTTCAGCAGCAGAATTTCAGCCTGACTAATGGCCGGAGCAGAACACACATGGTACAGCTGGCTGCGTAAACATATTAGGTATATCTGGAAATTGCAAGAAGTGGAATAAGAGTTAAATCTTCTACTCAGTTCGATCTGTTGTGCTCTTGGTTATTTTATTTTCCTTTTCTAAGTTAATGATGTATTACAGTTCGTGTACAGATGCACTTACTGTAAATTTATTTCATCCAAACCTAATGGAGTGGTGGCCCAGTGAATACATTACTGACCTGAGAAGCAAGAGGTTTGAGGTTCAAGTCTTGGCTGGACAAGGATTTTTGTAGACTTCCTCCCTATCAGGCTTTGATACAGTTTTCTTCTGCAGAATTCTGCAGAAACACCCACTTCGATAGATAAAACAAGAAGGGCCTTGAAAAATACAAAAAAACAAACATGCATGTACACACACGCTCATGCACGCATCGCGCACAGTACCGCACACAGACACGCACATGCACACACACACACACACACGCCACACACACACACACACACACACACACACACACACACACACACACACACACACACACCACACTAATTCTGGTACTATTGTAACAATCTTTCTCCCCAGGGTGAGCAACCTGCATATTCACATATTCAGTGGAAAACACATAGTGACAAGAGGTGGATCCAGTCAATCCAGTTCATTCCAGTTATAGTCCTGGGGCCAGTTTTTGAAGGGAATTATAGTTGTGTGTTTTTGAAGGGAATTATAGTTGTATTTTTCAAGGCCCTTCTTGTTTTATCTATCAAAGTAGGTGTTTCTGCAGAATTCTGCCTGTGCATACTGGTTTTGCAAAGATGCCAAAGAACACAGAAAAGCAATCTTCTTTTACTTTAATTTTTGTAAATTGATGATTAAACAATGCACATAACATGCTTGAAAAAAAAGCCTTCACAGTTATGTTTTTCCAGTACCTGTACTGTTTTCAGACGTGTGTTTGCAGGATTGGGCTTCTCAGCCACTCAGTCCCGTCAACAAAGCCTTCACAACAACTGACATCATTCAAACTAATTAATGTCAATCAAAGCAGAAGAAATCTTGTCTGTAGTACTGAACTTTTATGCCTTTGTTTTATAAGGGAAAGAAAATGTAATAAAGTTTGAATTTTTTTTTTATTCCGAGCTGTTTTCTTCAATGAATGTATCCACATTTTTTTTGACACATTGTGCAAGCATCATGTTGTTTTACAGTCTGCCTAATGAAGTTTAGTGGTGTGCAGGAGTCTTTTCACGTTTCCATAAGCCCCAAACTCTGACGGGATCTTTTTAAACATGTATATCTGATGTTCTATATAGAGAAAGGGTTCAGGTACTGGCAATTCTGCCTGTGTGTTGACCTGGGAGATAAGAAAAATCTGCACACTGTACCCACCAGGTGCTCCCCAGGCAGATTTGAACTTACACCTTTTGATTGGAAATCTTGGTTATTGTGCATGTCGGTTAGATGTTATATACTTATGATTTCATAATGTTTTGTTTTATAATAATACTTTGTTTTATCATTATTCTTTATTAATGTTTCACAGATGACATTGCTGAAGTACTGAAAGCTGTCAAAAATCTGAGAGACAGGGATGACGCCTTTCCTTTATCAGAGATCTGTGAGACTGTTCCGCCTGATAGCAACAAAAACCTGAAGACCTACAAACCCAAAGCCAACCCGTGGAAGCTTCCAGAAGAGATCCTTGTCATTCTTCCAGTCTTTGGAGACAGGATCTCTTCGTACATCTTCAAGACGCTTTTCAAAGAGTCTGCACAAAAGACAGACTTTTCTGCTGTGGAATTCTGGCGAGCTTTCCATGTGGTGTGGAATGACGTGAGCAAAGAATGGCAGAATCTTTGCCAGAAGATGACAGATGGAAGCATTACTCTGGCTGAGACAGAGAGTGTTTTCAGCATGTTCCGTGCACAGAGAGGAGCTTACAGATGGAATGAGGTGAAGTGTGAGCTTCGTAAGTTAAGTACCAGTGATTCAAGTCAATGGGTCAAGGAAAGGATAGATCAGTTCACATGCTTCACCACCATCAAAGAACATGTCAAGGCAGCTGCCATGCTTCTCAAGGTGAAGAAGGCCAATTGCATTGAAGGAGACTTTGCAGACATTGAAAAAAATCTGCAGTCTGGTCAGTATATGCTGAAATTTTCAGTGTTCTTGAAACTTTGATGTATATATGTTTCATTAAGTAGATCACTCATAAGGAAGATTAGGAAAAGACAGGCAACATTTATAGGCCATTTTATGAGGAAGGGGATTTGGAGCACCTGGTCACAATGGGAAAGCTGGAGGGAAAGAGAGCACCAGATAGACCCAGGGAGAGATGCTGGACGGACTTGCAGAGTGGCTGGGGATGAGGAGGGTGGGGAAAGATGCTAGGGGCAACGAGAGATAGAGATGGATGGAAGTCCATGGTCACCAACGCCATGCGGCAGGGCACCTGATGATGATGATGATGTCTCATTAAAGAGGAGTGATATGATTTATAATCATAAAGAATTTTGATTAAAAGGGACTAGACTAGCTCAATCAATTTTGTTCTTGAAACATAAGATTCTCATAAAATCTGCTTTGGTTTTCTTCTAGTGAACTTTTGGTCACGTCCCAAAACCTTCTTTTTTTTTTTTGATGATATGGTTGGTTGCATGCATGGCTGTGTTCTTACCAGGTACTCTTGATTGATGGTCACGTGGCATATACACTTGGATGAACATGGCAGGAAGTTCAGATCTAATGTCTGTTGAGTAATGGTTGGCTTTCCATGATCTCCAGTACTTCTCAATTTTTTTTTTCTTAGGTTTGATTTTCAGTCTTTAGAATCCTGGTTTTCAGCAGTTGGAAGACTGGTATTTTCCTTGAGATGTTGTGCTTTGTTTCTTGACAGTATTCTGCTGCTGTTGTAAGTCAGACCATTAATTTTGGTTTGATGAATTCCTTTATTGGAGGCTGAAAATTTTGTTTCAGGTTTGCAGATGGGGTCTCTGCACTTGGAATAGCTTCCGTATGTACTGACACCACATATGCCACACGATAAAGTCCAGAATGACCACCCAGCATGTGTAGCTGCCAAAGATACAGATTGGACAACAACAGTTTTTAATTACTGAATCAATATTCAGGCTTAGTGCTGGAACTTTTTGATTAATGAATTAATATTCAGGTATTAAGAACTCCCAGCATTAAAGTTGATCATTTGATATGAAATGTAAGCTTATACAGTAATGGAAATTATTGATAGATATCAAAGACATTGTTAGAGGTCATTTTCTTTCTTCTAACGGTTTCTACTGAAAAGTGTCATGGGGAGATCAAACCGGTTTTCTGTAGCAAGACAGGAGGCCTGGATGAGCATCATGCTGTGAGTGCAGAATGTGTCTCAAGACTCCTTCAGTCCATTGCTGACTTGGTCTTCCTCTGGCTCTGAAGCCTGAGTACCTGTGTTACAGGCTTGTAGGCTGGCTGGTTCACTGGCATTGTTGTCCAGTGACCAAACCTCTTCCTATGTTGGTGCACTATGTACTTCTTGATAGATGTATAGCACCATGTCTGTCTGATGGCATTGTTTCTGACCGGGTCCCTTCTGGTTTTGCCTGCTGCTCATTGGACATTTTTCAGAGTCCAGGTCTGATTCTGATAGATGACAGTGAAAATGAAGACCACCAGCCCCCCCCCCCCCCCCCCCTTTTTTTTTTTTTTTGAACAAGACTTCAGAAAGGCAGAAAGGCTAAATGGCTTTCAAGGGGAGAGACCTGGGAAACGAACCTCTATCTCCAGTAATTTTTACCAGGGCAGCTGGGCGAATACCCTGTTCTCCACACTGTCAGATTGCTGTGTTATCTTTTAGTCTTGCAGGCCAGTAGGCATACAGGTCTGATTTATTTGTTTTGTCCCCTTTGGAAGGATTAGACCTTCAGTTTGATTTTTCTGGTCATACTAAGGAGAAAAGTTGAGGCTTAATGGGAAACAAATCTTGGATCCTCGAGTTTAGTTGCTGCAGATGAATGTCTTAACGTTTGACTCCCGCAGCTGTCCCAACTGCAAAAACTTAAGCCTTTGATTCCCTCACCCTGTCCACCAGCTCCTGCTGGAAGTGGTGGATCGGTGAGGGAATCAAAGGGTTAAGTTTTTGCTCGGCTAGTGTGGTTGACAATGTAGGATGCTGGTGGACAGTGTGCAGGAGTCAAAGGTTAATCATTCTGCCACTCTCCATTCTGTTTCTTTTTTTTTTCTTCCCAAGCTTTTTACTTTTTAGGAAGGTTAAGCAGTTTTGGTCATATAGTTGAATTTTATTTAATCATGTAAAATGTGAACCAGATTTTCTTCATTACACTGATTTTGTTCACTGCTTATACTTATAGAAATCTTGTGTTTGAATTGGTTGGGTGTTTATTTCACTTTTTTTCTTTCTCATTTTAATTTGCCAAAGAAACACTTTTTCAGAGTCAGGACAAAAATGTTCCTATACGGGATGTTGATCGATCGGTTTTGCGTCTATGCACACGCCTGAAAGATGTTACTCCACAAGACATAGAATGCCTGAAAGATTTTGTGCAACCACGTTGCTTGGAATTTGTCTTCTGGCTGAGAGAGAACATGAAAGGTATTTGCTAACTTTTCAGCAGACATGTGTGTGTGTGTGTGTGTGTGTGTGTGTGTGTGTGTGTGTGTGTGTGTGTGTGTGTGTGTGTGTGTGTGTATGCGCGTGCGTGCGTGCATGCTTGCGTGCGTGTGCATGTGTGTGTGAATTTGTGTTTGTGTGTGTGTGTATGAATGTGTGTGTGTGTGTGTGTGTGTGTGTGTGTGTGTGTGTGTGTGTGTGTGTGTTGTGTGTGTTTAAGACTTGTCTGTACACTGCTTTTTGATACATTAGCTTAAGTTATGTGAATATTTTAGTCATAATGAAACCTGATGTAAACTGGACTATCTGAAGAGAAATTTAAAGGTACAGTTCTATTGGTTGAAATGTCCGTTTTTGCTTGTCAGTATTGTTTAGTATATTGTTCTTTTACAGGCATTCAAAAAACTTGATCACAAAGTCACAGTTGCAAGGAGTGAATATGGTTCATTTGTGCCTTTTTAATAGTCGGAAGATGAGAAGGAAAAATAAAGATCTGGTGTGTAGTAAATTTGTGCTGTCATCTTCCAGATGGCATGAAGGAGCTGCATGTGTTTGTGGACCTGGCATTTATCTCTGCTGGGGAAGAGCCATGGGCCATAGGTCGTGTGAACTGTTTCCATGCAGCTACCATTGGCTATGCTCCCCTCATCTTCATTGAAAAGGAAAAAGGATGTCTTCATATGTTGCAGCAGTGCAAGCTGGTGTTTGCCAATGTAGCAGCAGATTCATCATTACCTAAGAAATTGGCAAGTTTAATGATTTCATTCATTGTATATATGTTTATTTCACTGGTCGTAGTTTTTTTCATGTTAAAGTCAAAAGTGTTTTTTCACAAGACAAAAGATTTTTTTTATTGTTGAGTTGGAAGATGTTTTCTGTAGAGTCAAAAGATGTCAGTTTGCTTTTTGAAGTCGTGTTAATTTTTTTTCTTTTTCATTCAAAGGCTGTTTCATGTAATGTCAAAGAATGTTATGTCATTGTGGTGTGTACATCATGTGGTTTATGCTAATACAAAATCAGCGCTTAGATTTGATTTTATCAAGATTTGCGCTATATAAATATTGTAATTATTATATTATTATTATGTTAATTTATTGTCGTATACACCAAATCAAAAACTGTACCTGATCTGAACCGCTTAGCTCTCTGTCATTGACCAGAATTAATCAAAGATGTTCATAGCTCTCATGTAACCTGCATGTGATCTGCCTTGCCCAGTCAGTGGTCTTCCCATTCAGTGAGTGCTGATGCCTGTTTTTGTTATTCATTGTTCTGGCCATCGTCTGACTGGAAAGGATGCAGGCAAGTTGATTCTGTCTTGGCTTTCTCCTTCTTCATGTTTTGTCATTTTGAGTTATTCTCTTGACTTTGTTTTCTCACAGTCATTATTCCTTTTGTGTATTTCTCGTAGGTATATTTCTCGTAGGTATAGTGAGTGATTCAGGCAGGCATTGAGTGATCATAAATTGCATCCCTCGGTCCCTATCAGTACAACTCGACCGATTGTAGACCCGGTTCCAAGTAGGCCCAGATTGGTTCAGCCCTTCTATCTTATTCTCCCCTTAATGAGTCTATGGGGCCCCTCCAACCAGACTGTGATTTAAAGAAAAGGCAGTGGAAAAGGCACAGTCTCTGATTTTTATCGACTATCTGGTATGGAAATTCAGCTTTGTCACAGACAGTGGCTTCCCGACTTGTGTCCCTGGTGCCTCATACAGGCAGGCAGGTAGATCATACCTTATCAAACCTTTCCTGCTCCTTTTCGGTTCCAATCACGGATGAAATGATGGCTGAAGGTATCACAGTTCGTTTGAGGGAAACTTGTATCCTATTTGATCATACAATGAAAAGGGGGACTGCTTCATTCTCCCCCACCAAATCGTCTTTTGAATCAGAAGTTGAAGCAGCCATCTTGCAGAACATAGAGAAAATGCTCCCATGTCTTTACTGAGGACATGGCCTGAGCTTTGTAGATTGTGATCAGGCATAAGCATGGAACCAGGTCATTCACCCCCTTCAGTGATCTTTGGCAGGATTCCTGGTTTCTTTTACTTTAGGTACTTTCCACAGCACTCGCAGCCAAAGAAGCCTCAGGTCCCAAGTACAGGAGACTTTCTCATTTACTCCTCACAGTTGAGGCATGGAAACTGCTTACCCCTGCCCAAAGGATTGAAGTCTTATCCCTGCCCAAAGGATTGAAGTCTTACCCCTTCCCAAAGGATTGAAGTCTTAACCTTGCCTAAAGGATTGAAGTCTTACCCTTGCCCAAAGGATTGAAGTCTTACCCTTGTCCAAAGGATTGAAGTCTTACCCCTGCCCAAAGGATTGAAGTCTTACCCCTGCCCAAAGGATTGAAGTCTTACCCTTGCTCAAAGGATTGAAGTCTTCCCCCTGCCCAAAGGATTGAAGTCTTCCCCTGCCCAAAGGATTGAAGTCTTCCCCCTGCCCAAAGGATTGAAGTCTTACCCCTGCCCAAAGGATTGAAGTCTTACCCGTTCCCAAAAGATTGAAGTCTTACCCTTGCCCAAAGGATTGAAGTCTTACCCCTGCCCAAAGGTTTGAAGTTTTACCCTTCCCAAAGGATTGAAGTCTTCCCCTGCCTAAAGGATTGAAGTCTTACCCCTTCCCAAAAGATTGAAGTCTTACCCTTGCCCAAAGGATTGAAGTCTTATCCCTGCCCAAAGGATTGAAGTCTTCCCCTGCCCAAAGGATTGAAGTCTTATCCCTGCCCAAAGGATTGAAGTTTTACCCCTGCCCAAAGGATTGAAGTCTTCCCCCTGTCTAAAGGATTGAAGTCAACCTTGCCCAAAGGATTGAAGTCTTCCCCTGCCCAAAGGATTGAAGTCTTACCCCTGCCCAAAGGATTGAAGTCTTATCCCTGCCCAAAGGATTGAAGTCTTCCCCCTGCCTAAAGGATTGAAGTCTTACCCTTGCCCAAAGGATTGAAGTCTTACCCCTGCCCAAAGGATTGAAGTTTTACCCCTTCCCAAAGGATTGAAGTATTACCCTGCCCAAAGGATTGAAGTCTTACCCTTGCCCAAAGGATTGAAGTCTTCCCCTGCCCAAAGGATTGAAGTCTTACCCTGCACAAAGGATTGAAGTCTTACCCCTGCCCAAAGGATTGAAGTCTTACCCTGCACAAAGGATTGAAGTTTTACCCCTTCCCAAAGGATTGAAGTCTTCCCCCTGCCCAAAGAATTGAAGTCTTACCCTTGCCCAAAGGATTGAAGTCTTCCCCTGCCCAAAGGATTGAAGTCTTACCCCTGCCCAAAGGATTGAAGTCTTACCCCTGCCCAAAGGATTGAAGTCTTACCCCTTCCCAAAAGATTGAAGTCTTACCCTTGCCCAAAGGATTGAAGTCTTCCCCCCGCCCAAAGGATTGAAGTCTTACCCCTGCCCAAAGGATTGAAGTTTTACCCCTGCCCAAAGGATTGAAGTCTTACCCCTGCCCAAAGGATTGAAGTCTTACCCTTGCCCAAGGGATTGAAGTCTTACCCCTGCCCAAAAGATTGAAGTCTTACCCTTGCCCAAAGGATTGAAGTCTTACCCCTGCCCAAAGGATTGAAGTCTTACCCTTACCCAAAGAATTGAAGTCTTAGCCCTGCCCTATGGATTGAAGTCAAGTGTCTTTCCCTAACACATTCTTCTCCCTTTGAGAAGGAAAATTATTTTCAGATGCTTTCCCCTCTAGAGAGGGGAGGGGTAGAGTACCTTTGCTCATTACCGGTCTCTGAAGGGTCACCTCACTAAAAACTATGGATTGAGAGAAATCTGTGGAATCATATGGGCTGTGGTGCTTGTCCATGTTTATTCTGGGGGAATATCCAGCTGGTGACTGATTGTCGAACCCCAGCTTGGAAATGTGGAAACCTGCAACCAGGGCCTCAGTTACTGAGCAGGGCTACATTCTTTGGACAGAGAAACTGTCTCCAAGAAGCTCCCTGTTGCAGGATGGAAGGAGCGTCTTTTTCCACCATTGGCTTTTATAAGGGTCATCCAAGTAAAGGCAAAACTGTGGGTCGAGTGAGAACGTTGATTCCTTTGGAGTGTGACGTCAGTTTGTAGAGAGACTGAAGAACTGTCATTTGGTAACTGGTTGTTGATTCCCAGCCACCGAGCAGTATGTCGTGTACTAACTATCCACCAGGCACTAGACTGCTTGGCCAGTGATCCTGACTGACATCCTGCTACCAGGTATGTGGGTCCCTCCCAGAGAGAATACAAAGACTGCCTAGTCTCCACGATGACTGGGACCTCATGGCCTGTAGACAGACTTCAGTTCCACCATGACATCATGCAGCTATCCCCGCCATGACTTCGAGATTTCTGTCCTCTCAAGTGCAGGGTCTGATACTATCAGGAGTTCCAAGTTCCTGTATTTTGCAGACAAGCTGCACTCCAGACATAGTGGACCACAGCTGAAACCTTCCCCTGTGAAACGGTATTGCCGCCTCAAGGTGTCATTCTCGGTACAGCTGACTTGTATGCCGCACACCCCCAGATAGGTCCTTTGGCCTATCTCCTCAAGTTGGCTGTCAAACCCCAACCCAGAGGAGCTTTACAGCTAGGCCAAACTGTCAGCTGCTGTTTGATAGATACCCTTCTTCCACCAGCCTGAACTTCTCTCTCTGTGTGCAGAGTCCTTGGACCGGGACCCCTCCCCTAGGATAGCTGGAATGTAACTGTGGCAATGTCATTGAGGCCCCAGCTTACATTGCTGATTCCATGGCCAGGTCCCTACTAAGGACTAGTTTATCTAGGCTTGATAAGATGCTGAAAGCCTCCATCCTCCCAGCTGATAAGTGGAACAGCTAACTCACCTCAGGACCTGTCCTCCTTCAATGCCTCAGCACAGCTGTTCCAGACTGGATAGGCTGCCCTCCAATGGGACTGCGGCGCTAGTTCCCCCAGAGAGAGAGAGAATCTACCTGTGTCAGGAGACCTCCTCAAGACTATCTTAGCCTGATTTGACTGGATCTTACAAGCCTGCGTTCTCCCAGTTGATGATAAGAGGGGCTTGATCTAACTTACCTCAGGATCAGTCCTTCAGTGCCTCAACACAGCCCATCCTAACTGGAGGTCTGCCCCCCAGTGAGACTGTGTGGTACTAGTGCCCCCAAGATAGTATCTGGATATGTCAGGAGACCACTTCCATCTCCCCAGTGAATTCACCAGCACTGTTTGAGCATCCACCTCCACACAAATATGGGGTCCCAAGCAACAGCGCACCAATGACTTGCACGATTCCAGGACTGCTTCCCCCATCTCCCAGTCAGCTGATCGGGAGCCTGGTGTGTCACTCCCATGCCTGGTGTGAGATGGGCCTCAACATTTGAATCATACAGATGCTGAAAAGAGGGCACAAGGTGCACTGGGAAGGGCCTATGCCAACTCTTCTCGGGCACTTCGATAAGGGCTTGGGAAACTCTTGTGAAATCTCAGCACACAGCAGATGCATGGACAAAGAAGAGTCCCCTGATGGCCCTCAAGCCAGAAATCTGGGGAAAGGTGTTCACTTTTTTAATGAAAAATATCACAGTGGCATTCTATGGGAACAGAGGATTGGGACAGGAGGGGGGGGGGGGGGCACACTTTGTGGTCCTCTCTCTGTGGGTTGAAACCATCCTATTGCAGTGCGTCAGGTAGAAATCTCCCTATGTGCGAGATACATAGCGGGAAAATAAAATTTCCAGATGACCATCTCAGCAGATCACTGGGCATGTTCCAGATGGAATGGACTCTGAACAGAAACATCCGTCTTTGTTATGGAGCTGCTGATTTCATCCCCATATATCAGACTTGGTGGTGACAAAACTTGATGTGCATTTCCCACTATATGTGTCGTCAGTCTTCGACCTGGACGCCAAGGTAGTCGACACTGTCTTGATGGACTGGAGCTCCTTCTTGAGCTATACCTTGCCCCAATCCCCAGTCTTCATTGAAGATGATCAGGAAAGTGATACTTGAGAATGCAGGATGAACCCACTAGCTCCTTCTGGTCGCCCAGCCTTGATTCCAATTCCTCTTCAGGTAACCTTGTTTCAGGATAATTCATACAAACCTCTGACTAATGAATCTTCTTCATGCTTGCCTTTTTGATGGCAGGGAATGTTTGAAAACAATTTGAACTTGTTCATGAACTATAAACAGTGGATAGCATGAAGGCATAATATCCTTGTAAGGCCACAACCGGAAAGCAGAGGTATCTTGCACTTGAGAGAATTTCTTTATCAGTCACAATCCAGGATATTCCCAGGTATCCATTATGTTGCAAGCATTGCTTCCTCCATCAGTGGCTCTACAGCTTGAATCAGAGGGATGACATGCTGGTCCACCATTATTCTACTACAGTTTTTGAATTTGGGTATATGGCATTGACAAAGATTTGCTTACCAAGCCCATCCATCCTTCTCGTATAGCTGTGGTTTCCACAAGTGACTTCTTCAAGGGCCAGAGAATGAATAATGGAAACAGATTTAGCACTTGCTGTCAGGAAGGCCACTGATTGGATGAGGTCGGTCACATGCAGGTCATGTGCGAGCCATGGACTTCTTTCATTAATTTTGGCCAAGGAGTTAAGCTGGGTCAGGTTATCTGTAATATTTGATCTAAAAAGTATGCTAGTTAAATGGGGATTATACAAAAAATCCTTCTAATTGTACTTAGATTAACAAGAAACAAAGAGTAACTGCGGGTGAGATGCTCGTACTTAGATTAATGGTTCAGAAACATACAGTAGTCATAAAATACTGGAGACCTAATGATCTTTTTTGTATATCATGCACAGAAGAAAAGTTCCTGATTGATTTTTGTGTTGATTGCAGACTGATTCCAGCAGATTCTTGGAGTGGTTCAAAGGCGTTCAGAGGTCTCATGGTTCGGTAGAGAAGACATCTTTGTCACAAGTTGCCAATATCAATGATCGAGGCGTTTTCCGAGTTGGACGAGGAGACAAAGCAAAACTGGTTAGACTATGTCTGTTGTCTGTAAACTGGATTATAGAGTGAAATCAGTACAGAGTGCTATGTACATGAAAGTAGCTTATTTCAGCTCAGAGAAAAACAATATTTGTTTTTTCTCTGTGATTGTTTCTTTTTTACTGTCTTAAATATACTCACCTGCAGCAATAACGTAGGATCTTTCTTATTGCAGGCTTTTGGCCTTATCTCAAGGCTTTCATTAGGTTGTATGTGGTATCTTGTTAGTGTTCCTTTTACTACTATGTGTGTATTTATCTCATGTTGATTTGAGCATTGCATAATGAAATCAATGTTTGTGAACTCAATTCCATCTATTGTCTTTAAAAAGTATTTTTCAGACCATTAACATTAGTAGCATCCCATTAGCATGTACTTAAGCAGTTCCTTAAGTCAGTCATTTCCTATCAGGCTGGATACATTTTAAGCAGTATCTCTGAAACTGGTAAAAGTGGAAGTAAGATTATACTGGTTTCCATAAAGGTTGGGCTCTTGCCTTCCAATCTTGCTACATGGATGGGAGTCATGCAGGAGAAAAACTGAGTGTGGCTTCCAATCATCCAGCTGTGAATGGTAACCCTATGCTGGATTAGGGAAGATAAACAGGTAAGGAAGAAGAGATTGGCACTACAATCATAATGCCTACCATGGAAAAGTTTCCTTTTGAACTATGGACGGTCATTACCTTTATGTGACATATTGAGGAATATTTTTTACCTTCAAAGTTGACCTTTGTCAGTGCCACCACAAGATTTCAGCATCCTCTGACAAATGCATTTCAGACTCTGACCACTGTGATACAGCTGAAAGTGTCAGAAGAACCAGCCACAAAGAGTGAGGACAGAAGGGAGGGCACCCCTCCTCGCAGATACATGTATGAAGAGTTGCTGGACCTGCAGAGTCGCTTGATGCTGGTGGCAGGACAAGCAGAGAAGGGGAAGGAGAACGTGGATCGTTTCATCACAGTCAGTGCTTTTTTTTCTTCTCCCCCCTCCCCCCATATTAATGCATTTTTTTGTGGTTAATGACCTATTGTGCATTTAGTTTAATTAATGTGATATGACATTCCCAGAATATCTTTTATCATCTTTATGACTTCATCTTGGCTTCCAGTCAGAGCAAGAATTGAGTGTAAAATCGCCACACTCTGCTTTCAGTGTGTAAGTTTAAATACCATGCCACTGTGTATGTCAGAACATTTCCTGCCCTGGAAATGTTCCAAAGCTGTCAAGACTGAAGGAGGTTCTCTCTCAACCTTACCTGGTTCCTGCTAACAGTTTGTGGAGAGAAATTGTCTGTTTTTGGCTCTGCAGTATCAAACTCACCTCCCAGTATCTTTAAGATAAAGCGTTTATCTGCTTGCTTTCAAAAAGCACCTTGAAACACATCTCTTTCAGAGATATCTCTTAAATTTATGGACTCTTCTAGGTCCAGTGATACTGCGGTTTTTGTATGTTCGGCTCTTCAAAGTTCAGTCTTATTACAGCTTGTGTGTGTGTGTGTGTGTGTGTGTGTGTGTGTGTGTGTGTGTGTGTGTGTGTGTGTGTGTGTGTGTGTGTGTGTGTGTGTGTTCGTTCGTTCGTTCATTCTTTAATTTAACGTCTTTTCACTATAAGTGATATTAGACGGTGTGTGTGTGTGTGTGTGTGTGTGTGTGTGTGTGTGTGTGTGTGTGTGTGTGTGTGTGTGTGTGTGTGTGTGTGTGTGTGTGTGTGTATAAATAGATGGATAGACACACACATATGACACGACACGACATGGCATGACACGACACGACACAACAGAAGCCAATGACAGAATGTTATAATAATATAATAATTAATAATTACAATATTTATATAGCGCAAAATCTTGATAAAATCAAATCTAAGCGCTGAAACACACACGCACGCACGCACGCACACACACGCACACACGCACCCACACGCACGCACACACACGCACACACGCACCCACACGCACCCACGCACACACACACAGACACACCCACACACACACTACACACACACACACACACACACACAACACACACAACACACACACACACACACACACACACACACAACACACACACACACACACACACACACACACACACACACACACACACACACACACACACCAGCTATAAATGGGGAGAAAGAATAAAAACAATGGAAAATTATAGAGAGCATATTATATACAATTATATATTGCAATGTGATTCCCCTCCGAGTGGAGACAGGCTGCAGAGGGGATTGAGTGAGGTCAGGATTTTATGCAGAGGAGAAAAGGTGAGTTTTGAGAGCGGACTTGAAGGAGACAAAAGTAGGTTGCTGACGGACTGAGAGAGGAAGTTTGTTCCAGGAGAGTGGACCAGAAACAGAGAAGGCTCGTGGACCATAGGTATTGAGCTTAGTGCGTGGAAAGCGAAAAGTCAGAGGATCGGAGGCAGAGCGGAGGGTACGTGAGGGAACATAGATCTCAAGTAGGCTTGACAGGTAATCGGCTGCGTTATTGAGGCTTTTGTAGCACATGGTGTCTAGTTTGTACTGTATGCGCTTTGATACAGGGAGCCAGTGAAGTTGTGCCAGGAGAGGAAATATGTGGTCAGCTTTTTTCTTTTTGAGTACAAGGCGTGCAGCATTGTTTTGAATGCGCTGTAGGATGTGAGTGGTGGAGGCAGGAAGACCAGACAGGAGTGAATTGCAATAGTCAATGCGAGACATTATGAAGGAGAGAACGAGTTTTGCAGTTGTTTCCACAGAGAGATACTTCCTAATCAGGCTTATACGATGGAGGTGATAGTAGCAAGATCTGGCAGTTTGAGAAACAAAGTTGTTCATGGAGAGGTAGAGTCAATGCAGACACCAAGGTTTTTAGCTGAATCAGAAATTGGGACTGATGTGTTACATAATGGGAGAGAAAGAGGAGGCAGCTGAGAAAGTTTCTGACGGGTGCCAAAGAGGATAGCTTCTGTCTTGTCATCATTTAGCTGAAGTTTGTTGTATGTCATCCAATTTTTGATGTCCGAGTAACACTGAGTGGTGCGAGTCAGGAGGCGCTGTATATTGTCAGGTGAGTCACTGTCTTGAAGTTGGGTGTCATCAGCATAGAAGTGGTATTTTATAGAGTGGGAGTTGATGATGGTGGACAGGGGGGAGGTGTAAAGAGTGAAAAGCACCCTTGTGTACTTGATTTCAGAAACAAACTATCCAGAAACATTGTTTGATTTTATTTTCAATAGCTTGTGTATTGTATTTTCAGTAGCTTGTGTCTTAAAGAGATAAACACAACAAAAGCAGGCAGATATGTTGAATCATGTTGTTAATACTGATCTTTGTATAAAGAACATGATTGAAATCGGCCATGCCAAAGTGGGACATCCACAAACATCATGTGTGTACAGCTGTTGCAAAGTCATAACGAAAACTGAAACGCATGACACAATTATACTGTATCAACATTTTAGACCCCAGAGCACACGCACGCCTTTAGTGGTTAATGTTGAGTCAGACCCGACAGTGAATTTGGTCAAACGACTCCCCATATTCGAAAGACATGCTGTCAAACACCACTGCTTTCTGCCTTGTTGGAAAACATCAGTATTTTATCAGTATCAGGGTGTACTGTTGCATGATAATGTTTTTGGAAAATGTCATTGTAGCAACACATGTACAAACTCACCTTGGTTGGTGGTCAGGTCTGGCTTGAGGAAAAGTTTATCTTGAGTCCACACAGCTGTGAATGGGTACTTGATCCTGTTCAGGGTTGGGGAAGGTAAAGTGGCATGGCAGAAGTATTGTTAAGTATTATATGCTGGCCCCAAGAAAAGTGGAGGTCTCTTACCATCTTGCTCCTTTATGACCAAAGGGTTGTGGGAGAATCTGTACCATGACAGGTTGATGTACAGGCTTCTGCTGTCTGCTGTGAGCATTTTGAAACACTGTCTTGGGTAATTTGGGCTAGTATACAGAGAATTGTTTACCCATTATCAGGGCTTAAAACGTTCCGCGTCTGGGTGTAATTCCGAAATTTCGGTTTATATAAAAAAAAAATTTAAAAAAAAAAGGAGGAAGACATCCGTGATCGACTTGCTGCAAGTGTTCATAGCAATGGCGCGCAAGTTATGGCCCTGATTTGCCCCCCGGACCCCCCCTAGTTTCAGTGTTTTTTTCCTCCTCCTAACTGTAAACCTTGTAGTTGCATTCAGTGTGAAGTCACAGCTGATAAAGATTTTGTTTTTAGCTGTAGTTCCTTGCAACATGAAGTCACAGCTGATAAAGATTTTGTTTCTAACTGTAGTTTCATTCACCATGAAGTCACAGCTGATAAATATTTTGTTTCTAACTGTAGTTCCATTCACCATGAAGTCACAGCTGATAAAGATTTTGTTTCTAACTGTAGCTCCGTACAGCACTAAGTCACAGCTGATAAATATTTTGTTTCTAACTGTAGTTCCATTTTGTTTCTAACTGTAGTTCCATTCACCATGAAGTCACAGCTGATAAATATTTTGTTTCTAACTGTAGTTCCATTCGACATGAAGTCACAGCTGATAAATATTTTGTTTCTAACTGTAGTTCCATTCGACATGAAGTCACAGCTGATAAAGATTTTGTTTCTAACTGTAGTTCCATTCACCATGAAGTCACAGCTGATAAATATTTTGTTTCTAACTGTAGTTCCATTCGACATGAAGTCACAGCTGATAAAGATTTTGTTTCTAACTGTAGTTAATTCACCATGAAGTCACAGCTAATAAACGTTTTGTTTCTAACTGTAGTTCCATTCACCATGAAGTCACAGCTGGTAAATATTCTGTTTCTAACTGTAGTTCCATTCAACATGAAGTCACAGCTGATAAAGATTTTTGTTTCTAACTGTAGTTCATTCAGCATGAAGTCACAGCTGATAAAGATTTTGTTTCTACCTGTAGTTTCATTCAACATGAAGTCACAGCTGATGAAGTCCTTTGTTGCCTTGCTTTCTGTCATTTCTACTTATTTTCTGCCTTAATGGTCCATTCACCTGTATTTTTTCGATAAAGTCTTACGTGCTTTTTCTTCGGATTGATAATTGGGTACATGTATTAAGTGCACTTTTGGTTCTAAGGAGGTGAGATATGCGGAAGCAGTTTTAGGTAATTTATGCCTGTATTTATATATGTGTTGGTGTCCTTATGTATGCTTATATTTGTATTCAGGTGTGTTTTTTAAATCTCCCCTGTGCGATAAATCGGACGGAATGGTCCTACGCCGGGGGCATGTCCTCAGATTATGTGCGCGAATGCATTGATATGTTTTCTTAATTTTCTTTTCTTTTTTTTTTCCTGTTGAAGTTTTGTGTGTTTTGAAGCAGTTATAGCCCTGATATGGCTCTGCGCAGTCGGCTGAGCTTTAAACAACAATAAAAGAAAGAAAGAAACATGAAGACACAGCTGATGAATATTTTGTTTCTAATTGTCTAATTGAGATTTTGTTTCTAATGGACAGATCATGGAGAGCTTGGTACGTCTTGGAAAGACTTATGTACAGTTGTGTCGTGATGGCTGTGTATTGTTCCTGGATTGGACAGTGGAATTTCTGTGTGATGTGCAACGACCTGTCTGCTGTGTTTCTGAATTTGCCAGCCAGGGCAAATTGAAAGGACATCGTGCCCCAATAGAAGCCCCAACAGAAGACCTTGAGGTTGGTATTGTTTCTTTGCATCTTATCACTGTGTGCTTTTCTTTAGCTGTTTTTATTGGATTTTTCTGTGTAATGGATCATTCAGATGCTAGAGCCAGATATAAGTAGCCCAGGGCAAGAAAACCCTCTTTGATCCTCTCCACTGGCCTATTCTAGCCACATTGTGGAGCAAGGAAAGGCTTTTGGGGGAGAAGTGCACCAAATTTTGGTAAAGACAGCGTTATGGAACTGCATGCCCCTTTTGATCCATGACTCAGTGTAGACATCTTGGTAGTCCCAAATTGTTGGGTGGATGGTGCCAAGCGAACATCCTCTCGTCCTTGAACAAGTTTGTCACAAAGGCCCACTTCAGAATGGACATGAACTACCAAATATGAGATTCCATTAGATAGGACAAATAAGCAACATCCTTGGATCTCAAGGATACCTGTTTCCATATCCTGATACACCCATGCCACAGGCAGTACCTGAGTTTAGTGTGGTGTGACCCTGTTTTCCAGTTTTGAGTGCTTCCATTCAGTCTGTCTCATCCCTTTCCTGTTTATAAGGGTTTTTGAGATACCCATGATAGCAAGAGTGGACTCAAATCTGTCTTCATTGCATCCTGGATGATTGGCGTATCCTGGCTGAGTCAGAAACCCTTTGCCAGTCTAACACCGAGACTCTTATGGCCCTCTGCTCCCATTTGAAATACATTGTGAACTCCTCCCCCCCTCCCTCCCCTCCCCTAGCCAGTCCTTTCAAGTTACTGGGGACAAGATTTGACAATTGTCTTTGTTGCCTACACCTGCCCCCATGGAAAATCTAACCTCCCTTTTGTCTCACCTTTGATAGTGGAACACGGCATCAGCAAGATCCATCAGCTCCCTTTGGACTTGATGGAATTGCAGGCACTCCTCATCGCCTGTCTATTCAACTGTCACACATATTCTGTCTTCCTTCAAGGTGTAACTTGGAAGACATATCTGATTGTCCAGCAGTGATGTCCCTATCTGTTTTCCCACCCTTTCATCCTACTTCGCTCCTGTTCTACCATCCTGGTTTGTGTGTGTTTTGTACTCTTGAGTTTTTGTCATTGTGAGTGAATGCTTTGGTGAATGATGAGAATGCGTACTTTGATTTGATTTATATATCAAAATTTGGCACAGTATAACTGTCACTATTATTATTATTATTATTATTGTAGTAGTAGTATAGTAGTATAGCAGTAGTATCCCCTTGGGCCAAGTCCCAAAACGCCCCCACCATGGAACATTGGGTCCAAACTTGTCAGAACTGGGATACTATACTGACCCTAGCCCTGTGGTTTTAGAACGTAACAGCCACATGGATTGTATAGAATAACATTTCTCCATTGAACCATGTGGCTGTCCCAATCTCAACTCGTACCCACAAAGTTTCACTCTACATGGACACCTCATCAAAGCATCGAGGAGCAGACATGGACAGCCTTTACATGACAGGCCTCGTATTCTAAAGCAGAGTAGTTAGCAGAGTCGTAGTGACCTTCAAAGAAGAAATTTAGGGGGAAAGAGTTTGTCTGGTTCATGGACAATTTCATATTAGCTTTCTACAGCAGCAAACAGGGCGAGGGCAGGGCATGCTGTAGGAATCTCTCTCTTTGAGGTGAGGTCCTCCTCCAATGGCTTCATGAGAGAAGGATCTTCCTGTATGCGAGATACATACTAGGGAAGCTGAATATCTGATGGACTTTATTGGGTCACATTGCATTCTTGAAATAGATTGAATGTTGCACAAGATAATTCTGGAATCACTGGTTCCATCCCCTGATAGACCTGTGTGTGACCTTGTTTAGCAAGAGTCTATCATTAATCTCCAGTCGGTAAACCATAGGCCTGTACAATTGATATTCTGCTGACAGACTGGAGCCCCTGCCTCAGTTGCACCTTCTTTGCTTTTCCTGTCCTGTCACAAGTGATAGGACAAGGATGATCATGATGGCCCCACTGTAGCAACTCAACCTTGGTTTCAAGTCTCTACCCCACAAAAAAATGGACCCCCTGCTTTGCCAGGATCTCCTCAGCTGGAACTCCACTTTTGTCAGGATCTCCTCAGACAGCCTGAGACAGAATGATACTGTCCAATTCACAGCTACTACACCTCCATGCTTTGCTGCAGAGCCTGCTATATCACCAGTGTGTTGATACTGTCAACATCACTGAGCACGACCGTCAAATATGTTCTGTGGTTGGGTTGTGGAGATTGTCATTTAGATACTTTATTCAGAGGAACTTTTTTAATTCTGTATTTTGTAGTTGTTGGCTTTTTTCTTTTATTTTAAACAATTATTTTTGAAATGTGCAATTTGAAGACTGTATCTAAAGTGGATGAATTTTTGTGCTTGCAGGAATTTCATAGCTGGTGTGGCAGGCTTTCTGGAGTATTGCCACAAGGAATGGCTCAGCTACGTAGACAAGAAACGTAAAGACTATCCAGAATTGAACATCTTCACTGTGGAGCAGCTGGTCTTTTTGCAACAACAGTTGATCAAAATGGGATCTGGTGAAGTGTCCAAGTAAGTGTCACCATGATGGGAATTGTAAAGCCTCTAAAATAGTCATGGCAGCTTTGAAGTGATGGTGCCAAACAAGTAACCCTAAATGTTAGAATTATACATCAAGTTTGATATCAGAGCCAAGAAACAGTCTTCATGCTATTACCTGTAGTGTTTCTAATGATATTGGTTTTCCATATAAGTATTTACCAAAAACATTTCTTTAAGTATACATGTGTTTGATCAGAATGATTTTGTAAATGTTCTCTGTTCATATGAATGTATCTGTCCTAGCTGGCGATGAAACGCCAAATGTCTAACTTCTGTGAAATACCTTTGCGTCGATTTACTAGAATTTGCCTATGCAAGAACACATCAGCAACATCTGCAGCAGTTCTTATCTTTAGGAGGATCGCTTTCATCAGAATTATCTCTAAAACTGTGTGTGTAAACATTTTTGTCTCTGCTGTGTAAACTTCCCAGGTAGACTATTGTAATTCTGTGCTTGTGGTTTGCCATTAGAATAAAATTCTAGATTGTAGAGGATTCAGAACTGTGCATCATCATCATCATGTTTCCAGCTGCATGATGTTGGCGATCATGGCCCTCCATATGAATCTGTCCCTTGTCACTGCAAGCACATCTTCCACCCTCTCTGCCCTTAGCCACCCTGCAAGTCTGTCCAATATTTTCTCCCTGGTCTACCTGGTGTTCTCTTTCCCTCCAGCTTTCCTTTTGTGACCTGGTGATCTAATTCACCTTTCCTCATAAAATGGCCTATAAATGTTGCTTGTCTTTTTCCAATCTTCCTGATCAATGATCTTCTTGTGACTGCCTCCATCAAGACTGTCTCGTTTGTTTTCTTTGCTGTCCATGGAACTCTCAACATCCTTCTTAGAAGCCACATCGTGGCTGCCTCAATCTTGTTCTGGCTTTGCGTGTTGACTGTTCACGCCCTTTCAACTGTATAACATTATCAGTTCTGTATAACATTCAAGAACTCACTTCCTGATGTAAGCGCCCGCCAGAAATCGTAATAGCGTTTACCGCGGAGCGCCCATCAGCACCCGCTGTACACGTGGCCACTATGGACACGGCCATCATTGTTTACATAAACGAGAATCCCGCAAGAGTGAGAGCCTCGTTTTGGCGACTTCCTGCCCCACATTTAGAACTTTACAGTGTCAAAATCGATCAAGTTTTCACGGTGCTACGAATTTTCAAAGTTTGGAAAATGAGATCTCATGACCGATGAGGAGTTATGGCACGCGGCGTCTGTTGAATGATGACGCAGAAGAATTTGAAGGTTTTACGGTAGAGGATCTTGTTAATAAAGTTGATCCATGTGATGTAGAAAGTGACCTAGATATCGACTTGGAAGCTGTTGCTGCTGAGTTCGACGATAGTGAGAGTAAGACTCAAAGAGTGACAGTGAAGGTGGGTCGAGTGTCGATCGATCGATTGCCTGACCTCCAAACCGAAAATGGCAGGACGTTTTAGGCTCGGTTTCAGAAAGGAATTTTCTGAAAATTTTGGTGTTGTGCATGATCTGCCTGTTGATAGATCTGCATTTTCATAAGTATACCACCGCCCCCCCTGTGTGTGTGTGTGTGTTTGAAAAATGATGTTATTGGTATGTGAGTGAGATTATTTGTTTATGTAACAGCGCAGTGAGTCGAACTGAGAATAGTGCTATACAAAAGCTACTTATTATTATTATTATTATTATTGGTGCAAGCTTTGCACAGTTTCATGCTCAGCTTCTGCAGTAGACTTTGTTCTGGGTCATGTGCAGGCCATTAACTCTTTGGAGACGGAGACAAAAAACCCAATCCTTTTGCTGTGACGGGCTATTTTGACTATATTTTAAAAAATCAACACACCCTCACAAATGACAAAAGTATACAAATTATATATTGGAAAGTTTAATATCTCTTCTTTTAAATTTTTAACATGTTTTTCAGCATAGGTGTTTCTGTTTTCTTTTATGATATGTTAAATTATATCACTAAATGCAAAAAAAGAAAAAGTTTCAAAAATTTAAAACAAATTACTAACCTATCATGTACTGTCCACCTGCTAATCCCTTTGAAAGAATGGTATGATGTTTTCACATTGTAAAGTTTCCTGAGTCCTATGAATCAGTTTCAGGTCATATGTTGCACTACACACTGAAAAAAAGTCACTGCACTGGAGAAACTGAAACAAAATCCTGCACATGCATCACTAGAAAAAAAAAAGAAAGAAAAAGCCTATGTACACTTGTTTCCTGCAGCCAAATTACTCCTTGGTGTAGTCCTTGGCTGTGTGAAACAGTTCAAAACATGGCACATCACAGAGAGGCACTTTGCACTGTTTGCACATGATGGTGGTTGATTTTTTAAATTTTTTTAGTTCTTGGCGTGATGCCCCCTGTGCCTTTTTCCTGGCGTAGCACACCTTGCACCCCCTCTGTGTTTTTCTGGTCTGCTGCTCCTTGGTGGGTGGAATATCTGCTGGCCAGTGGCTACCTGGTCTCAGTCTCCCCACATCTGCTCCTGTGTCTTGGCAAGCTGCACCTGAGGTGAATGGCTGTGGGTCATCTTGAGGAGCTTGCTCAGAAGCAAAGTCTTTTATAACAGACTTCACAAAAGCATCCAACTGGATTTCTTTTGTCTGTGCAGCTTCCTGTGCTTGTTGTACAAGATATGACTCTGAATCATCACCAGAGTCAGAAGATGGAAAGCGAGTTTTTTCCACCACTTCACTGTTTTGCGGTGGAGAGGCAAGTACGATATCATCTGGTCCGACTTGTCGACACCTGCCATGTTGGAGATGTAGTCCACGACACATAGTGGCTTGTCTTTCTGCTCTGTCCTGGACTGAACTCTCTTCATTGTTGGCAGGTGCTTTGTTGTCAGCATGTAGACATCGCGCTTGTCTTTCCATCGCAAGAACAGCACCTGGTTTTTTCGCCGGTAGTCCACATTGCCTCTTGCCATACGCTGCTGGACCAGATCTTTTGGAAGGCCCACTCTGTTGGAATGTACTGTGCCAACAACCTGAGTGCATTCAGCACTCAGGGTTTCTGCCAGATGAGGATTACAGTAATAATTGTCCACATACAGAGTGTGCCCAAGGTTGCGGAGTGGCTGAAGCAGACGCATGCAGACATCGAAAGGTTTGTTGCTGACACCAGGGCTGTGGCACATCACCTCCATGTTTACCACGTAACCAAAGGAGGACTCGCATAATTCATACATCTTCAGTCCCCACTTTACTGGTTTGTCCCGCATGTAAACACGGAAGGAAGACCGCCCTCTCCACGGACACATGGCCTCATCAATACATATGTCCTCTTCAGGGGTGTAGAGCGTCTTGAATTTCTGAAACAGATAACACGCAGTCATGAGAAAAAAATGCTTTTGCATGAATTGAATTGAAAATAATAAACCCATTGGCAAAATAAAGGCTACAGATATTACACAGTGAACAATACACATGTACAGTAATTCAATAACAGTATTTAATGCACAGGCACACTCACCCACTCCCACACAGAGCCTCCCTCCAAAACACACACACACACACACACACACACACACACACACACACACACACACAAACACAAACACACACACACACTCACTCATAAACACACACACACACACTGCACATTTATATTTATAAATCAAAACAAATTATTAATTTCACGTTATAAAAACTTAATTTACACATACAAAAAGCAATAAAATCAAGTTGTACACACACTCACCTCTAGCACATGGTCGAAAAAGGGGCGTATCTTGTGCAGTGGATCATGCCCATCCTGGCCTCTTGGAATATTGGTGGAGTTGTCATTCAAATGGAAAAATGCCAGAATGGACCGAAAGCGTTCACGTTTCAGCAGGCGTGAGGCAAACTCAGTGTGCAGAGAGGGATCAGTCGACCAGTAGTCAGTGATTTTTGGTTTTTTGACCAGTCCCATGTGTATGAGTATGGCTACAAAACGGGTCATCTCATCTAATGTCACTGCCTTCCAAGTATTGTATATTGATCTTGGTGTCAACTGTCCTGTTGCCTTTTTCATAGCATACACTTCCGTAGCATAACGGTTTGTCTCAGTCTTGAATAGTTTGATCAAGTTCCTGTCAACAATCAGTCGGTAGAAGTCAATGGGAGTAGGCGTGGCTGGGAAGTCAGCTGGCAGTGACAGTCCTGGGGTCCCAGTGAAAGGTGCATTCACTGGGAAGTTAGTCAAGTCTTTCACCCAGTCATACATGTATTCTTGGTCCTCGTCGTCAAGATCTACATTCATAAAATCATCGCGATCGTCACGTAAATCATTCGTGTCACTGTCAACATCAGTCTCAGTCTCAGCACCGTACACGTCAGTCGGCAAATCGTCGGTGTCACTTCCAAAATCATCGTCTCGTTCAAAGTCAGCATTACTTTCAACTGAAGAATCATCATCAATGTCTTCGTCAGTGTCTAAAAGGCCAGGTTCGATGTCTGATTCGTCTAGTGTCACAATTTCTACCACCTCTTGCACCGAGTAAGTCCTTCGTGCCGCCATTGTTGTTGTGAAAATTCCGACCTTCCGACCTGTGTTGTGTAATTGCCGAAATGGTCAGAGTACTCGATGTACAGTCAAAGGGAAAGAACTGTGATTTGCCTGGATGGTCCACCTAAGTCCATGCGCAGTTGTCTTTTTACAACTGCAAAACTCGTTCTCTCCTTCATAATGTCTCGCATTGACTATTGCAATTCACTCCTGTCTGGTCTTCCTGCCTCCACCATTCACATCCTACAGCGCATTCAAAACAATGCTGTACGCCTTGTACTCAAAAAGAAAAAAGCTGACCACATATTTCCTCTCCTGGCACAACTTCACTGGCTCCCTGTATCAAAGCGCATACAGTACAAACTAGACACCATGTGCTACAAAAGCCTAAATAACGCAGCCCCCGATTACCTGTCAAGCCTACTTGAGATCTATGTTCCCTCACGTACCCTCCGCTCTGCCTCCGATCCTCTGACTTTTCGCTTTCCACGCACTAAGCTCAATACCTATGGTCCACGAGCCTTCTCTGTTTCTGGTCCACTCTCCTGGAACAAACTTCCTCTCTCAGTCCGTCAGCAACCTACTTTTGCCTCCTTCAAGTCCGCTCTCAAAACTCACCTTTTCTCCTCTGCATAAAATCCTAACCTCACTCAACCCCCCTCTGCAGCCTGTCTCCGCTCGGAGGGGAATCACTTTGTTTTAATATATAATTGTATATGATGTGCTCTCTGTGGTTTTCCATTGGTTTTATTCTTGCTTTTATTGCTTTTATTCTTTTCTCCCCATTTGTGGCCATGCATGTGTGTGTGTGTGTGTGTGTGTGTGTGTGTGTGTGTGTGTGTGTGTGTGTGTGTGTGTGTGTGTGGTGCGTGCGTGCGTGCGTGTGTGCGTGTGTGTCTTTTCGGCGCTTGGATTTGATTTTGTCGAGATTTGCGCTGTATAGATATTGTAGTTGTTATGTATGCATGTGCGTACGTATGTATGTATGTATGTATACGCTTAGATTTATGTATGTATGTATGTATGCATGTATACGCTCAGCTTAGATTTATGTATGTAAGTATGTAAGCATGTATGTATCCATGTATACGCTCATATGTATGTAGGTATGTGTGCATGTATACGCTCAGCGCTTAGATTTGATTTTGTCAAGATTTTGCGCTATATAAATAAAATATATTATTATTATTATTATTTTTGGAAGTCATTTAGGGTATTAAAAAAAATTCCAAATTCCACCGATGCTTAAGCTTCCTCTCGCCAATGAGTTAAGAAGCATTTCTGGACTGCATCTTTGACTTTGAACTTTCACACATAAATTTTTGGTAACATTCACCATCAAATCCGACTTTATAATTTTTTCTGCGAGTAAAACCAGAATGAACCTGGAAAAAAACTCTTTCTGTGAGTACTTCATTGTATGCACAATGCCAAAAAAATGATTCCTTGAAACAAAAAAAGGTAATTATATTTTTAATTAATTTCTTTAGTTAGTAACTATTGAAAATTGCAAGAGTTACTTTCCTTGACATGGGATTTCATAGTATGGTTCATGTTGGGTGACGTGGGAGTATATGGGTTAATTGATAGGCATTTGTTGGTAAGAACGCTTTTCATCTTCTTGAATGCTGTTTTCGCCAGGTGGGCCAAGGGAGACAACCCCCTTATAACAGGCGTCAGATGATTGATCCGCCCAGGTTGTCTCCCTTCTTCCCCCGCAGCCTGCTTGTTCCCCTGCTCCAACCTCTTATGTCCCATTCCGGACAGAGCGATTGGTCGCCTTGGCAAATGCCAAGCGACCAGCTGCGGGCTGGCGCATCTCTCCCATTCCGGACAGAGCGCTTTGTCGTCTTGGCAAATGCCAAGCGACCCCCAGCAGGCCGGCCCCTTGGGCACTGGGGATCCGGGGACTTGATGGGCTCAGCCCATGACGCCTCCCATGGCACCGTACATGGCGCCATGGCAGCACTTCCCATCTATGGGGATTTCCCCTGGCCTCGTCCGCAGGGTATACTTGGTGGCCTGGCTTTATGCCCGGCGCCCCACCCGCGCAGGCGTCTGCCTTGCCCACCCCTCTGCCCCCCCGGGGTCGGATTCCTCCCCAGGGGTGCTCCCGGGGCTTCTGACCCCAGTCTGTTTGGAGTTTGCCCACGCTCGGGCACTCCACGGTCCATCGCCTCCTCTGTAGGTGGGCCGGGGGACACAGACTCGGAATCGGATGATGAGGGCTCTGCCCCCGCTTCCTTTTTCCTTTTCTGAAGCAGTGCAGTGGCTTGCATCGCACCTGCCTGGAGCCGTGTCCACTGCACAAGAGGCCAGGGCTCCCTGCCCTGCCACGGCAGAGCTCGCCTTGGTGCCCTTCCTCTCTCACCTGCCTCCCGAAGGAGACCCATGCCCAGGTCGCCCGTCAGCCAGTGTGGCTGAAATGTGTGCAACTGAGCTGTACACAGGGGGTGAGTATGGAATCGACAGAACAGCAGTTGAGTTGATTACCGTGAGGGGCAGTGTGAAGGCCGCAAGATGATGAAAAGTCAACCCGCTGGTAATGGAGGAAGGGAGACAATCGTAGCGAACCTACGGTCTGACGCGTGTCACATCGGGGTTGTCTCCCTTGACTCGCCTGGGGAGCCGTTTTTTTCGACAAAATGCTGTCCCTCCTGCCTCCTGAAGGAGACCCGTGCCCGTGTCGCCCATCAGCCATAGTGACTGAAATGTGTGCAGTTAAGCTGTACACAGAGGGCGAGTATGGAATCGACAGAACCGCAGTTGAGTCGATTACCGTGAGGGGCAGTGTGAAGGCCGCAAGATGATGAAAACTCAACATTACCGCAGCTGAGTTGAGGGCTCGTGGTCACCGCAACAGAACCGCAGTTGGGTTGCGATGACTTCGAGAGTGAGAGAGAGTAGACGAAGGAGACAGAGGAGGGAGAGACCAAGGTGAAGAGAGAGCGGGTTTTGGCGCACCGGGCAAACCTCCGGTCTGTGGGGTGGAGAATTCGGCAGACGAAATCTTCTTAACCCTCGCTTTGCCACCCAAACGCTTCACAGAAGTTTCTCTCTTACACGAAAACATAGGCAAGACAATACAAAACAGCAACGACAATTGATCGATTTCAAGCAAAGTAGAAAAATACTTAGTTGATCAGAGCATACGAGGCAAGCTGGAAGATGGCTGCTGAGAAAAGAGGACGACTATGCGCATGCATGGAACACGAGTGCTCTCAGAGTTGCGGTCCTTTTGGACTTTATTGTTTATGAGGCAGGAATGGCAAATCGCTGTCGCTTATTGCATTAGTGAGCCACAGTAAGTATGTTAGATTAAACATAATTTTAGAAGGAAAATTTCCTTTTGGTTTGGCCGATTCTACTGGCTATTTCTGATATGCATCTGCCATCTGGTGAGGTGACCATTCCAGATATTTAAACTTATCAGCCTGTCTCAAAGCTATGCCATTTGCTGTTATTTTGCATGAGGGAATTTCTTGTTTTTTGCTGATTAACATGACTTCAGTCTTCTTGCTATTTAGCTCCAACCCGTTATTTTTGCTTTCTATTTCTATTATATTCACAAAGTTTTGTAGGTCCCTTTCATTTTCTACAATTAGCACGGTGTCGTCTTTGTATTGAATGTTGTTCATCATTTTTCCTCCAACCTTTATCCCAGGGCATTCTTCTAGGTTCCTCAAGATGGTTTTGCTGTAAAGTGAAAACAAATCTGGTGACAGAACACAACCTTGCCTGACTCTCTTTTGATATTTTGGAAAGAGCTTATATCATTTTCTATTCTCATTGCTGCTGTTTGTTCCCAGTACATATTTCTGATTATTCGTATATCTTTCCCATCAGTATTGAGTCTTTCTCCTTGGTTGATCAATTTTTCATGTTTTACCCGATCGAAAGCTTTGGTATAATCAACAAAGCATAAATATAAATCCT
Organism: Monoplex corrugatus; assembly: GCA_030674185.1. NCBI lineage: Eukaryota > Metazoa > Mollusca > Gastropoda > Littorinimorpha > Ranellidae > Monoplex > Monoplex corrugatus. Next base: position 47,852,962 of record JAPXFY010000017.1, read on the forward strand.
TATTCAACTCGATTAACCTCTCCATGATAGTTCTTAGGATGTATATGGCATTAATAATTCCTTTCCCTTCAACAAATCCACACTGTTCTTCTGCTATTTCTCTTTTGATTCCGTTCTTCATCCTCATCATGATTATTCTTAATAGGATTTTTGTTACATGACTCGTCAAGCTGATTGTACGATGGAGTTCACATTCTTTAGCCCCTGTTTTCTTTGGAAGTGCAATGAAAATTGATTTTGACATATCTTTGTTGTTGTTTTTTTAGGTTTTGTAAATTTTATTTAGGACTGTTATTTTTTCAATACCGAATTCCTCCAGGGCTTCAATCATCTCTGTAGTAATATCGTCTGATCCTGGGGCTTTTCCTGGTTTCATCTTTTTCGATGCTTCTTTAACTTCATCTTTCATTATGGGTGGTCCTTCAGCGTTCTTTCTTATAATGTGTTCTTTGTTTCTGTCATTATCAAAAAGGTCTTTAATGTATTCTCCCCATCTATCTAATATTTTGTCATTTTCCATGATAAGCATACCATCTTTTGATTTTAAGCAACCAGTTGATGTGCAAATCTTTTTCATGTGGACTATTTCTTTAATTCTTCTGTACACACCCTGAGGATCTGTTTTGTGTTGGTCTTTTGTTTCTTTGCACTTTGTTTTCAGCCAAGCTTCCTTAGCTTCATTGTGTCTATTCCTGATTTCTTTATCTTTCTGTATCTTTCCTCTTTTCCCTTTGCCTTCCTATGTTCTTCCATCAAGCTTATAATTTCATTTGTCATCCAATTCTTTTTTGCTTTTGTATCTGCTCTAGGGATTTCTTCACAAGCTTCATTTATCAAATTTCTCAACTTTGTCCATCGTTCCTCACCATCACCATCTTCCAGAGCACTGAATTTGTTTTGAACTGGTACGTTACATTTTTTACATGTCGCTTCATCTGTGTTCAAGAGTCCAAGATTTAGTTTGGTGTTACTTTTGGTCTGTTTTGTTTTCCTTAGTTTCAGCCTAAATCTTCCCATTACAGGATTGTGGTCACTGTTGCAGTCTGTGCCTAGTAGTGTTTTTGGTGTCAGCAAAGAATTTCTAAATCTTTTATTGATCAGGATGTAGTCGATTTGATCTGCATATTTGTTTTGAAATTAGTTTATAAGTTATGTACCCCAGCACGCAACATAGTCAAAAAGCTACATGTGATATGTACAGGAGGCTCTCAAGGTGTTCAAATTATGCAAGGAGACAGAAAACCAGCCTCATCACTAGTGGCATCAGCACCATCAACTGGGAAAACATTGCCCATAACAGAGTATGTTGTTAACAGCAGTGCATGCAATCACACACAGTCACATTTGAACAATGCAGAACAGCTGCTATTCAACAGAGAAGAGGTACCGCTGGTGGAGGCAGAATGCAAAGCCACAGCACTTTGTCATGCAGTTCCTGTTCAAGAACATAATCTTTCAGGATGGGTATTGTATCCCACATGAAGACACACACCACACCAGGCAATAAGGACCAGTATGTCTACATATCTGTGGGATTCACATCAGTTACACTTGTTGATTTTATGTTTGAGTCCATCAGTTACACTTGTTGATTTTATGTTTGAGGCTAGAGATAAAAGCGTAAGACTAGCAAACATGCATGAAACAAGGTCAAGATCTTAGTAGGCCCACAGGGACTATTTCTGGCAGCAGTGAAACAACCTGTTTACTTAGTTATGTCACATCATCTGACAGGGCATTCTATTCAGGACCATCCTTTGGAGGCAAGCTGTCGCTCAGGCCAGTGGAGGAAGAGCTGGGTGACAGTCATGAAAACTGGTACAACATTGGCGTACCTCTATTGTTTTTTGCTGCACCCCATAGATAAAGATGCAGAATCTGTCTTGCTACATCCTGTTTGTTGCCCCCCAACAACTGCATTAACTGTCTTTGAGATTTGTTGATGAGAGGTTGAGGATCCTGTCTGTTGAGACATCCTTTCAGTCCCTCCTCCTCCCGAATTTTTCCAGAGACCACACTGGATTAGTGGATTACAACATGATGATGATGTTGATTGTCTTTTTTTCAGACATGTCTACCCCATGCTGTCATTGTTGAAGGCAGACTGCAGCCCTGAGGACTTGGAGCAAGCTCTGCAGGAGGCCATGGACCACATAGACTCTGCACAAGCCCAGCCACACCAAAGACCTCAGCAACAAGTGCATCAACCATCCCCTGTCGATGACAGAGAAAAAGTGGCCACATTTATGATGGAGATGAAAAACAGTGGATTTTCTGTGGGACTGGCAAAGAAAGCTTTGCAAGAGGTTGGCCCAGATGACATTGCAGAAGGTAAGAGTCGAAGTGTTTCTCGTGACTTGTGGCAAAAGGCATGCTGCACATATTCAGAGGTGCCAACCTTGCACTTTCACCATGTTATTTTCTGCTTACATTTGATTTGTACAGACCTATGCCAATGGAATTGATTTCATGGTGAAAATATCTTGGTAACTTAGATTCTTGCAAAGGTTTTTATCTGTGGAGTGAAGTTGTTGCTCAGAGCAATCGCAAGCTAGTTTTTGTGCATGTGACTACATGGCACCAGTCAGAAATCAGCACAGAAACCCACTTTATCAATTTTTCAATCTGGGTGGATCAAAGCGGCGCCACTAGCAGACAATCAAAATTACTTTGTGATCCTGACTTTTGCAATGATTCTTGATTTCAATTCTTCCTGTGCTGAAATTTAGACATGTTTGTTTTTCAGTTGGGTGACAGAAATCATAAAGTGAAATCAGTTGGTGTGATTTTTATTCATCATTGACAGTGGGCAGTGACAAGTTTTTGACAGTATGTTCTAAATCACTGTCCTGTCAAATGTGTGTGCATGTCACCTGGACCTGTGTGTGAAATTTTTAAAGCCAGGATTGGCTGTTGCAGGCAGTGCATCATGTGTAGGTGGGCATGACTTTATGGTCAGATTTTCCTGGCATAGTATAAAATCTGAACCTCCAAATTATCCCTGATAATTTGATGCAGCATCACATACACTGAATTGTGAAATACTTGCTGTGCGTCAGGTACTTTTTGAGTATGGCAAGAATCAATAGATGTGGGATTAACATTTCATAAGTTTTAATCTACTTTCAAGTTTATGAGAATCTACTCTGAGAAGAATTATATTACATCTACTGAGAATAAAAAGTAAATATTTGAAAATAGTATGACTTGCAGTCCAGTTATTGTTATCATTTCAAGTTCAGAGAGAGAGAGAAGAGAGAGAGTGTGTGTGTGTGTGTGTGTGTGTGTGTGTGTGTGTGTGTGTGTGTGTGTGTGTGTGTGTGTGTGTGTGTGTGTTGTGTGTGTAAGATACGGAGACTCAGTGTTTGGAAGGGTGTGTCTGAGAGCATCTACATAGTGCACAGTTTATGTATACACATATCATTCCAAATGACTTTTTTTGTTTCACATTTGTAATCCATGTTTAGTTACAGATATTTTTGTTGTGTAAGAAATACAAGACAGTATGAAAATGTAACAGTAACTTCATGTGTTTGTAAAGGCATTGCCTGGTGCATAAAGCATGAGGAGGATGATTTGAGCGATGACATGGACCTTGAAGGAGAGGATGAGGAGAGTATTCCTATGGAAGAAGAAGCTGGAGTGAAGATGGTAGGAGAGCGGCTTCGAGAGTGGGTGACAAGAACAGAGTCCATCACGCAGAGTGCTATCGGATGGCTAGACAATCTGGACAGAAGGTAAATGTAACATTGTTTTCACTGTAAGGGACTGTCCTCCTTCCGTACTGAGGGACTATAGAATTTGTGCTGCTGGAGAGACACCAGGGCACCAGCCAGGGTGAAGTGTTAAGGAGAACCGGTTATTGCCCATACAAGTCCGCTCTTTCCATGACATTAATGTAATCAAGGAAACTTAAACCAGTTTCATTTGGAGCCGATAAAGGGAGAATGAAGAGTGCATGCCAGGCGTTTTCATATTTCCATAAGCCACAGCCACGGTTTACAAGATCTGATGTAGTGTTTGTGTGTGTGTGTGCACAGTTGATGTAGTGTTTTGTGTGTGTGTGTGTGTGTTGATGCAATGTTTGTGTGTGTGTGCCATCTTGGCAAAGTCAAAAACACCTTTGGAATGCTGAACAACATGTGGGGATCCCCTGAGTAGAGACTAACGCTGAGCAGAAACAGTACTACAGTCATATCCTTTCCACCCTACTTTGTGCCTCAGAATGCAGGTTCAATATTAACACTGGAGGGTGACAGAAAGTGACTTTACTGAGCTGTCAACCTTTCACACAAAGAACCTCTGAAAAGCAAAGCGAATCGTTTGGCCCAACACCATCTCCAGTCAACAACTACTTGCCCGGTGCAATCAAGAGTAGTCTCACCTGCCTCACCAGTTGGCATCACTGGGTTCAGCATTGACTGCTGCATTCTTTGATGCCGTTACCCTCCTCCAAACGGCTCTGTCTTGATTTTTGTGGACGACTTCTTGAATATTTAGGCCACTTATGTTGGTTATGTTCTTGATTATATTCATGAAAAAGATGATGGAGACGGATTGGGTACATCATTGGAAGAGACCAGGATAACGTCATCTGAACTGCCCTTCATTATTCACCAGATGGAAAAGGCAAAGAGAGGAAGACCACAAGAACACCTTGCAGTGAATACAGTGGGAGACCTTAAGGCCCTGAAACACACTCGGGTACATGCTGAGGTCAAATAGAAGTGGAACACCTTTGTAGCTCCCAACATGCCAGTGATGCCCAAATGGGTAGTATGTAAGTAAGTGATGTAAACATGAAGGATTTAGGCAATGATAAGACTGCTCTTGTGTTGACCTGGGAGAATGGAAATATCTCCACCCTTTACCATCAGATTATATCCAAATAGTATCAGACCTGGACCTTTCAATCAGAGGTCCTTTGTCCTAACCATTTGGCTATCATGTAGAAGGCAGGTCTGTAAGTGAAATGAAATGAAATAGCATCTAGCCTTGATTTTGCATCAGGACTTTGCCTCCAACCCACCTCAGCCCAATCAGTCTATAGATAGATATGTGATGCAACTCTTTACACAGATTACAGACAAGTAGAGCAGTTGGCAACAGTACCATTTTACTGTATATCTCAGAGCAACAGAAGTGTGGTTGTACTGTCCCAATCTGTCTGCAGCACTTTGTGCGACTGGCTGTAGACCTCCGCAATGAATGTAATACATCAGTTGATATAGGAGATGTACTTTCCAGGGTATAACGGTTCTAGGTGTTTTGATTGTTACGATCTTAACTATCTTTCAGGATACATATACACACTGTATTCTGGTTTGTTTGGCTTCTGTGTTAATTGATGTAGTCTTTCATACAAATCTTGCCCAGACTTTTGTTTAGTCATACAGATAAACTAAACACCATTGAATCATAACACAAATACAATGGCAGATTTGACTTGATCTCTGTTTAGGACGTATGGGGATCTGGTTGTGTTTTCACATCAGGGTCCCTATCTGAAGGGGACACTTAGTCATGAGTGGCCTCTCATCATGGGTTTGGCATAGAAGTAGAATTCTTGCCTTCCAGTCCGACTCCACAGGTTTGCATGCTTGAGAAAAATTCTGCACATACAGCTTTCAGCCCATTCAGCTGTAAATTGATACCTGACCTTGTTGAGGGATGGAAGGGTAAAGTGACGAGGAAGATGACATAGGCACAGCTGCCATCATGCTGTCCCAGAGGGAAGGTGAAGTGTCTACCACCTCACTCTCCTACAGTCTTAGGGTTACAGGGCTATGTTTACCTTTAAGTGGTATGTCACTGTGTGTGTGCTAGGGAACGAGGAACCACACTGAAGTCATTGACAGGCAACCTTGGCAGTGTGTGGCGCAACTTTCTGGAGACTGTGTCCTCCAGTGGAATGGATTTCCTCAGCCTGGAACACCTGGGCATCATTCTTCGCTATCTGGCTGCCAAAGGTAAACTTTTTTTCTTATTTAATAACCCACAGACATGGGGGAATTGTGATGTGCCTAAGGTGGTGGTTATGGTGGTGAAGGATTCAGGTTTTCTGGAAGTATTGTCATAAAAAATCTTAGATTTTTTGTTTTAGATGAGGGGTGTTGTATTTTAGTGTGAGGTTCAGATCATCATCATCAACACCTAATCCCCGTAAGCAGTGTGGTTGGTTGTCAGTAGGAATAATAAGACAGCAGTATAGGATCCTGTGCATTATTGAGCAGTCCAGTCTTTGATATTTTCTGTTCAACTCTTTCTTGATCATTTTGACGACAGCCTCCTTCATAGCACTCTGAAAGATGGCTTTGAGCAGCATGTCATAGTGAGTGACGTGACCAAACCAAGCCAGCTTGTCATTTTGCCGCTGCTGGAAAAGTTCTTTTGGGCCCACCATGTGTTGATTTTTTTTCATATGAACTGGTCATATGTTTGAAGAATGGTGAATGAAATAATTTGCTCAGGCGTTTGGTCACAGAAGTCTGAATTCTCCTCTATGGATCAGCAGGCAGTGAGGAGAAAAGAGTTGGGCAGTTTAAACTGAAAGATTGTGAAACATGAATGTACTGTTGTGTTAAAGCAGGTGGTGGGTTCAGTCTAATTTGAGAGGTTGATCAGCACACAGAAAATTGTAGCCAGTTGCTGAGAATATTCTGAGTGATATTTGGATAAAACATTTGGATGAAAATGTGACAGCATTGACTTTTTCAGCTCGTTGAGATTCACAGTGGATAAAACTCTTCACCATTAACATTTATAATAATAATAATAATAATAATAATAATAATGTTTATTTATATAGCGCATATTCCATGCAAACATGCTCACCAGCGCTTTACATTTCGCAAAACAAAAAATGTTCACAACTACGTATACAATGAGAAAACAACCACCATCAAAGCTACACAAGTAAGAAGATACATCAAAAACCACAGAATATTCAAGTTCAAACACTGACTTACGCAATGAAACAACAACAGACCTTTCGTAATAATAATAATAATAATAATAATGAGCATTTATATAGCGCACAGTCCAAAAAATTGATTCTGGCGCTTTACAAATACACACACACACACACACAGACACACGCACACATTTATGTACATATTTACTGAATGGCTAAAAGACAGAGACTGTTATGCTGAAACTTTATGTCCCATTTTGTTCATTGATATAGCATGAACGTTCTATTTTGCTGTGTTTGCATTATGTGTGTAGTGTCCACCTTTTTGATATGTGTGAGGCAGGAGGAAGTAATTTATAAAAGTTACCAATATGTAGGTAATAATGCTACAGATGTATGTCAACATTTTCAGATAAAAGGCAGTTCAAGAGATTGTTGCCACCCAACTTCAAGCCAAAGATTCCAAACTTGATCTTGTGTCCAAAAAGTAAGTATGTTTACACCCTTGATTATTACAGTTAATATGTCATTCATGGAAAAATAACAAAGAATGAAAAAGTTCTTCACAACTTTGAGATATTTACTTACAAATAAATGAGATATATCTCACAAGATAAAGTAGGTAGGAAATTCTGACGTATTTCTTAGTGGAAACCAGAATGGAGTGAACATGAGATAAGCGCTACTAGCCAGCCAACCAGTATTGAGCGTAGGAAGTAAACACTTTTGTAAACGATTACAAGATGTAGTCCATTATGCAGGTGACACCGTGCTAATTGCAGAAAATGAAAGGGACCTACAAAACCTTGTAAATATAATAGAAATAGAAAGCAAAAATAAAGGGTTGGAGCTAAATAGCAAGAAGACGGAAGTCATGACAGTCAGTAAAAAACGTGAAATCCGCTCATGCAAAATAACAACAAATGGCACAATTTTGAGACAGATTGATAAATTTAAATATCTGGAAACGGTCATTTCACCAGATGACAGATGCTTATCAGAAATAGCCCGCAGAATCGGCCAAGCCAAAACAGCATTCAAGAAGATGAAAAGCATTCTCACTAACAAATGCCTATCAATTAACATCAGGAAGAGAGTTCTTGAATGTTATTTAGAACCGATAATGTTATGCAGTTATGAAGTGTGGACAGTCAATGCGCAAAGCCAGAGCAAGATTGAGGCAGCCGAAATGTGATTTCTAAGAAGAATGTTGAGAGTTCCATGGACAGCAAAGAAAACAAATGAGACAGTCTTGATGGAGGCAGACACAAGATCATTGTAAAGGAAGATTAGGAAAAGACAAGCAACATTTTAGGCCATTTAATGAGGAAAGGTGAACTAGATCACTAGGTCACAGCAGGAAAGCAGGAGGGAAAGAGAACACCAGGTAGACCCTGGGAGAAAATATTGGACAGACTTGCAGGGTGGCTGAGGACAAGAGAGGGTAGAAAATGTGTTTGCAGCGACAAGGGACAGATATATATGGAGGGCCATGATTGCCATTGCCATGCGGCAGGGCTCATGATGATGATGATGATGAGTCCATTTATTGCTAAACTTAATAAATAATGCTATTAGCCATGTCCATTAATCGAATTCAATGGGTTGGGCCCTTAGAACTGATGGACATTCTCACTCTGTTCTGGTTTTCTTCAAGAAATTCATGAGAATGTCCAAAATGCTTCATCTAACGTGATATGTCTTGCATAGTTGTATATAACTCCTTAATGTAAACTTACACTGAGGTGTGCCCATGAGACTTTTAAGATTAAAAGGGTTTGTGAACTGTTCATGATTTGTGCGAGTTCTCATTTCATTCTATGAAGTGATCCAGAATGGTCTTACCCATCTTGTGGTAGATTTGTTTGTTTTAGAACTTACCAAATGTTAACTGACTGGACCAGGTGGCTATGTGCATGATGTATACGGTGGTCACTTCTTTCTGTCTGCCTGCCCATTGAGTTGGCTGAGGCAGTGGTGCTGACCTTCATTTTCCCAATTGCCGTCCTAGGCTGACTGACCAAGCATGTCGGTGCCAACATGCTCTTTGTAATTGTTGGAGGCTGTAAATTTAGTACCATGTTGCATGTTTCCCTTATAGTGTTTTTTCAGTTCTGATTTAGTGTATTGTGCAGTTATGTGTGAGTATATTACAAGCGGCTTGTTGAGTATGTGAGACGCATACTGTGTTGAGTGTACGGGATGTGTTTTGTGTGAAATATTGGTAGTGTGTAACCTGACTACACTATTTCTTCCACTGCCAATAATTTGTCATGAAGGTCAGTCTCATTTTATTTCTAACATGTTGAGTGTGCATGTATGTGTGTGTGCATGCATGCGTGTGTGTGTGCATGCATGTGTGTGTGTGTGTGTATGCATGTGTGTGTGTGTGTGTGTGTAATGAGAGATGAATGTAAGTACGTGTGTATTTATTCTAACATTTGCTCATATTTAAAGCAAAATGTATTCACAATTTGTTAATGCTCTTGTATGCCCATATACTAGGTTTCACATACTTTTTCTGTCACTTTCAAGGCAGACCGTACTTTGTGTTTGACTACTATGTCTGTGGTGTTTGTTATTGGCAGAAAGTTGAGGCCTCTTGTACTTCACTTTCAAGAATGTGAACAATCTCGAACTAATCAAAATCTCTTTGTCTAAATAGCCAAACAATGATCAGAGAACACGGCACCACATGTGATCCTGTCTTCTCCTGAATTGGGCCAGCTGGTCGCCTGTTAAACAAATTCTCAGAGTGAAAGAGGCTTTGCACTTTTCCTTTTCTTTTTGCTGTGTGTCCACTTTAACACTATGATTGCTCCTGAGCTAGAACAGAAAGGATTGTTTTCCTTTATAGCTGTGTGGTCACTAGCAGTTATGTGGCCTTGCTCTTGGCTAGTTCAACTTAAAAGTTTGGTGCCAAACAGCCATGTATATTGTATGCACATTTGATTCTCATGTACTGCAGATGTACTTCCTCCTCTAGTACTAGAGTATTGTGAACATAGTCATGTCTGTTCCAGCTGCTGCCAGTGTTGATTTTAACCAGTGAGTGGTGGTATCTTTGCTCATTAGCTTGTGAGGTGATTGCAGTCCAATAAAGAGTCTTGTGCCCCTTATCTTTCAGTGTATCTGTCTTGTTCAAATGCTCTTGCAGCATGGAAATTACATACAAGTTCTTACTTTTTATTAGAGAAAATATATAGAGGCTTGAGCTTCTAGTATGTGTGCTGTAGAATGCTATTCACAAAATGTATACATTCGTTGTCCTTCAGTGATGTATGTCTCAATTTCTGAAACTTGGAAAGTCTGATGTCTTTGTTCTGATGTCAGAACTGTTAGCATATCTAGCTTCCTGGTCATTTCCTTTGATATCAGTCTCTCCAAAGGTGTCCAGAAGTCCAGCATGGATAGGACAATGTTTGCATCCCGTGTTTTTTGTAGATGTTTAAGAAACACAGGGCTCCTTTCGGAAACCCTTTTGATGAGTCTTTTTCACAAATTCTATATTTCCAAAGTTTACATTTTCATATTAAAACCATGTAAGTGCTTACCTTGCAGAACAGCAGCAGTAAGAGAAGTAGTCTTGTGTAAGAGTTGCCAGAAAGTTGACCCCCCTTTCCCCTCAGTCAAAGGAGGTGAAGGAAGATCCACATGTTGTTGATAGGGCACCTTTTCCGGTTTAGGATGTAGATATTTATTTGTTTTTTGGGTGCCTGGTTGCTGTGATGCACATGACAGTGATGATTGCTTTGCTACAAAGTCGAGAGTTTTCCATCTTTCTCAGATATACTGCTTACCAGAAATGTCCAGCTTCTTCCTCAAAGGATATTTTTGATTTTTGTGGACAAGTTGATTGAGAAAGGTGTGTCAGTGGGAGAGAAGCACTGGTTTTGTATTGGGATTGTGACAAGCATTGTTCAAAACCTCTTTTATGTTTGTTGGTCCCACTCTTATCTGCAGGGAGCATAAACTGTGCTTTTTTGCTGCCTGTGACAGTCAAGGTCAGGGACAGTTAGATCCATTACCTCTCTTCCGGCCGTGATGGAAGCTATTACCCTAGTCGTACTTCTGGGGCAGGCTTTCTGCAATGAATGTTCTTGGAAGATTGGCATGCAACCCTGCCTCTGGGTCAGTGGTTCCTTGATGCAACAGCATCATGGATTGACCCATTCACCCTGCTGACCAATATCATCTCAGATCCCCCACATGACATCACAATATCGTCTCAGATCCCCCACATGAAGTCACCCTCTACACAAGATGCTTGGCACACAATGGGCTTATAGGCAACAGAGGAGTCCTGCTGTCATATCAACACACGGGAACTCAAGGCCTATCCAGAGAGTCTTGGTTACCTAATAGCATTTTGATTAAAGGGGTGTGGAGTTGTGAGGGTGTACTCAATGGACTTGTCTTTCTGAGCTGAAGCCTCATCCCATGGTGTCATGAGTGGAAATTTCTCCTATGTGTAAGAAATTGAGCAGAGAAAATGAATGGCCTAATGGACTCCTTCATTAGGGTGCACTGCGTACTCCCAACAGAATAGACCCAGAACAGAACATCCTCCATTACGGGGGCACAGGTTTCACCCTCATATCAACCTGTTTGCAGCAAAATTCAATACATATCTCCAGCTAGAGAATCTTATCGCTTGGCTGCTCATGCACACTGCGGTTAAAACTCCCTTATCTTCAGGTGGATTGCAACTTTTTTCATCCGGTCGACCTTATTAAGAATGGGCACCTCTTCAAAAGTGGCCAGACACAAGGGTATTACGTGACCACAAATGAAAAACGCAGTGTCTTAGTACTCCAAGATCTTGGTTAACCTATCCGGCCCACCTACGCGGCCCGTTCTATGGTCCATCCCCTGTCTGAACAGACACCGATGGCAGGTGCCATCTGCATCAGGGTATCCTAGGAAAGACCTATACCTCCCCTTTTCAAGCTATCCTTTTTGGTCTTGCCACCTGTCTTTCTTGGAGTTAGAGCATATAACTAGTTCCTTGAGGATCCTTATCCACAGCTAGTTGTTCAACCCTTGACCAGCACTGTCAACAAGGAGACTGTGGTTTTCTGGCTGTGGCAGGTGTGCTACACGTTCTATCAGGATTGCACTAGGAACAGTAAGACAGGCTGAAGGCATCTCCTAATCTCAGTCAGCACTAGGAACAATAAGACAGGCTGAAGGCATCTCCTAATCTCAGTCAGCACTAGGAACAGTAAGACATGCTGAAGGTATTTCCTAATCTCAGTCAGCACTAGGAACAATAAGACAGGCTGAAGGCATCTCTTAGTCTCAGTCAGCACTAGGAACAATAAGACAGGCTGAAGGCATCTCCTAATCTCAGTCAGCACTAGGAACAATAAGACAGACTGAAGGCATCTCTAATCTCAGTCAGCACTAGGAACAATAAGACAGACTGAAGGCATCTCCTAATCTCAGCACTAGGAACAATAAGACAGGCTGAAAGCATCTCCTAATCTCAGTCAGAACTAGGAACAATAAGACAGGCTGAAGGCATTTCCTAATCTCAGCACTAGGAACAATAAGACAGGCTGAAGGCATCTCCTAATCATAGTCAGTGAAAACCACACGAAGGCCATTTCTACAGCATTGGTATCCTGATGGATCATTCGGACAATTTCTTGGGCTTACCAACCAATGAGCAAGGTTATGAGTATTCTAAAAAATGTAGACAACCAAGGTTTGAGCCCTGACTACATCCTCAACCTTTGTTCATTCAACTCTGCTCAAGGACTTTCCTGGCAGCAGAGCATTGGTGCTCAGAAAGCCTCTTCTTCAACCACAATCTCAGGGATGTCTCTTGCACTCAAGCAGACGTTGCTACTGTCAGTGGCTGTACAGCTTGAACTAGGGAGGTAATACACCCCAACATTATTGCTTAAATTCAAGCACAGTTTTTGATTTGGTGTTTATAACACGAAGTTAAAATAAAGATTTGTCTGTAAATCCCTGTTTAACTGGTATACTTACCAGATCAGAAACACAGATTCCTACCTATCCAATCCCACTCATGTTTGTCTGGTTCTCACTCAAGAGCTAGAGGATGAACAGTGGGGGCAGTATTCAACACTCACTCAACAGGAAGGCCTTTTACTGGTCAAGGTGGATCACTCGAGTCGCATGAGAGCTATAGACAGGTTTAGTAATTCTGTCCAATGACACAAGGTTAAGCTGGTCAGGTTAGCCACAGTTTTTGATATGGTAAGTGTACTATTTAAAGATAGATCCAAGGAAAAAATCCTCATTTTTGTGGCACTGACATCAGCAATGAGTGTTTACAGCACTGATGTCAGTTCTTCCATATTTTTCAGGGGTTGGGAAAGCTGTAGCAGAGTTTTGGAGATGATTACTTGCTCCTCATTTGGGATGGGAGAGATTTTGTTCACTGTCAGATGTTGTGAACTATGATCAGTGTTATTAAAAAAAGGAAAAGATGAATTTAATTACACATACTATACCGTGGCTCACAAATGCAACTAGCGGCAGCAGTTTGCCATTTCTGCCAGAAATGGCAAACCGCTGCCGCTAACCACTGCCGCTAGTTGCATTTGTGAGCCACGGTAAGTATGTTAGATTAAACGTAATTTTAGAAGGAAAATTTCCTATTAGTCAGTGTGTAGGTAGGAATAAATAAAAACATGTGATCAGTTATTACTAGAGTTTGATTTTTGTTGTCATGATTAGTGATTGCAACAGTTTGTTGGCCACAGGTCAGCAAAGCTAACACAAGTGAAATAATGGCACAGCATGAGTTACCCCACAGAGGCATTTAGAACATGTGTGAGTGATTCAGTCGCTGCTCACAAACTGGCTGGCTTATCTCATGGGCACCCCCTGGTGTAGGTTGACATCAAAGAGTTAGAATCACAGTTACTTTCCCTATATTCCCATGCACTGTATTGTCCAAGAGAGAGTGAAAGACAGACACAGACACGCATGCAGGAGTTTTGATTTACAGTTGTGTATCTGTGTTGCAGATGAAGTACTGAATGCTGTCACATATATGTACATGTTTCCGGAAGAGGAAGGAACTCTACTCCCCCAACCTGATGAAGTCTTGCTGTGTACTGAGCACACTACCTTTGAACAGGCATGTCACTGACATATACCACCCTTGCCTTCTAATAGCATTCTATATTTTTTTTAAAAGATTTTTTTCTTTGAGCATAGGAAAGGTAAAGATGGCCATAGGAAAGATAAAAGTGGTCCCATAACCTTGAGATTGTAAGGAGATAGAGGCCAAGATAATGATAAGGTTGTTGATGTGTTATTTTCCAATGGTAGGAGCTAAAGAAAAATAGTAAGCTTGTAGAGTGCAGTCTCATGAAGTTCTGTGATATTTTAGTAACTAAATGAAGGCCAGAATGGTTGTAGTGTCAGTAAATATATTGGGAATTTTTTTGTGAAATAAATGAAAGAGCTTTATATAATGTCAAAAGTGTACCCAGAGTTATTGTAGGTTATTTGATGGTCACTTGCATGTTGGCTGTGAGCAGGGCTTTAATAGAAAGCTTAACAAATTGTTGAATTTTGAACTTTCTTGTATCATCCTTTCCCACTTCTCAGTTCAGCATCTTGCCAGTGCATGGGGTTGTGCACAGGGTCCAGATAATTATTGGCAGATTTGGGTGGAGCTTGTATGGAATTGTGTGATGAATCCCTCTCAAAAAGAATCGAAAGTCTGAACTGGGTGAGAAATATTTATGAAATATGCGATTGGTATTTAAAGAAAAAGTAACAGAAACTTTTATAAAAAGGAATATTTAATGAAATAGAATTGATGATTATTTAATTGTTTCTTATTATCCAGAACAGGTGTTCACAATCATTATAAGCTATTGACACCATGCAAAAGGATGGAAATACTTGTAAAGTAGTCGAAATACATGAAAAGAATATATGAAAAGAAAAAGGAGACAGGAACAGAAAATTCTATCATTATGATATATGAAAAGAAACAACAGGGAACAGAAAATGCAGGCATTATGTGGATGATGTTGATTATGTGGATGATGATGATAATGAGGATGATACTGTGAAATTGTAAAACGTTGTCTGCTTTATTGGATCTGTTATAAAGTGTCATGCTGATAATATGGAGCTCATGGGTTCAGCTTAGATATTGGCCGCTGTTTGTTTTTCCTCAAGGTCTTTCCAGTACATAGGGTTTATGTTCTGGCTTATGCATTTATCATGATGATTTTGGATCCATTATCATCACATGGAATCTCCAGTATTTATTAGTGAATATGGAATCTTCCAAGTATGAATTGAGAAATTGAAATATTCAAAATAGAGGGGTGGTTGTCAGTGGTTGTACTGTATCAAATTGTTTGTGGTAACTGTAGGCTACTTAGTTATACCATACTGACCATTCTGAGGCTTGATTATGGACAGGCAGAGCTTTTGTTTTGCAATCAATTTTCACAGATTTGTGTAGGTACAAATCTTGCATGAGAAAAACTGTGTGGACTCTGACCATTCAGCTCTGATGGCTACATTATCCTATTCAGGATTAAGGAAGGTACAGCACTGAGGAAGAGGAAATGGGATCTCCCTGATAATTCTGTCCCAGAGAAAAGTTGAAGTCTTTTACCACCTCACTTCTTTATGACCTCAGTGCTGTGGGATGACCTGTACGTTGCCTTTTTGCCATACTGACAGGTGGACATATTCCTGAGGCGAGCATTCTTTGGCAGCCAACAGAAGGTGCACTGTCTTGCCTTTGCTGACAGCTTGGACTATGATGTGGGTGAAAAAACGGAGAAAAAGATCAAGGAGTACACTCCATTGCTGGTATGCTACATTTTTTTTTATGTTCTTTTGTGGTCAGGCATTTGATTTGGAGATGCTCTTTTTTATACGGTGTGTACTATTAGACGGTGAAGTTGTAGATGTAATGGTTTTTGGGGCCTCATTTGATAATTCATCTTTACAGTAAAGAGAAAATCCCATGTTATCTGTGTGGTTGTCAGGGGTCTGTTTCTGGTGGCAATTCTGCAATTATGATAAAATGATTAAGGAAATATTTGCCTGATTATCATTTATTTTTATATGCATTTCAGGAGATATATGAAAGAATTGTTTCTGGTTATTTTGTACAGGTTGCGGACTTTGGCATAATTATTTTGTGTTGAATCTCTCTCCCCCCTGATTTTTTTGTTTTTGTTTTTGCCAAGGATTGTAACAGAATTGTTTTGTGTTGTTTTTCTGAAGAAGAAAGTTACTTTGTGTGTTATTCCCCTCGACTGTGGACTGTAACCAGATGGTATTATTTTGATTTTGTATTGACCGTGCTCAGTGAGGGAATTGTGTATTTTTTCCACTGGTTGGTGACTGTGACAGGAAGTAACTTATGTTTGCAGCTGATCATGAGTACTGCCTGGTGGTTGTGTGCACCACAGAAAACGAATATCGTGCTCGCATTGTTGCTGCCCTTGAGAAATTCCGCAGGCCGTCCCCAACCCTCAGCACCACCAAATTGGTTCAGAAATACCTGCGCTCTCGTTTTTCTGGTCTTCTGACAAAGGATGGCATCACGTCTGCCTCTGCTGTTGATCCGGAAAGGTGAAGTATCTTTATGATAAAGATGCAGCTGCCATTAAGTTTATTCTGCACACATGTTGACTTTCCTCTCCAGGTGTATCGCAGGCAGCAAGTCTGATGAGCTGATATAAGCTGAAAGTCTCTTGCTTTGGGAACATATTGGGCTAAAGAATGAGTGATAGAGCATTCTGAGAGGATTGATGGTACTTTTTATTCTTCCTCTCTCCCCTATTTTCCAGTGTTGCTTGTTTGTGTGTACAATCTCTTTACTGAATGTAACCTGCGTGTTTGTGCAGTCTCTGTGTGCGGGTGGTGAAGTCCAACAGGTCAGGGGTGGGGAAGACACTGTACAAACAGCGTCTGACCGCCCAACTGAAGCGCTGTCTGCCCCGTGAACGCAGACCTGTTGCCATCACCATCCCACTCCACAGCCGCGTGGCGCTCACCCATGACATTGCCACCTGCCTGCTGCAGCACACCCTGGACCCCTCTACCATTCTACCCGCATCGTGCACCTTGACATCTCCTATCAGGTGGATAAAACTTGGACCCTCTTTTATTAAAATTAGAGGGTTTTTTTTTATACTCTCACTGTTTTCAAAATGTGTGTGGTGTGTGTGTGTGTGTGTGTGTGTGTGTGTGTGTGTGTGTGTGTGTGTGTGTGTATTATGAAAATGTATCAGGTAAATCCTCACGTGGGGATGCCAGGGGCTTTTTAAGTATAAATAGTATTCCCACCTGGAAATTCTGTGCTAGAAATTTCCTCTTTTCTGTCACTCTGTTTGTTTCTGACTTGTTCCTTTGCTTTCTCATTTCTCCCCGTCATTTTCTGCCTTGCTGGTCCATTCATCTGTATGTGTTTGATAAAGTCTTACGTACTTTCTCTTTGGATTGATAATTGGTTACATTATTAAGTTTATTTTTGGCTCTAGGGAAATGACATGTGGAAGCAATTTTAGATAATTTAGGCTCGGTTTTAGATGTTTTAGTGTCCCTAGTTATGTTTAAATTTGTGTTGAGGTGTGTTTTTTAAATCACCTGTATGATAGATTGGATGGAGTGGTCAACTCTCAGGCATCACCTTAGATTATGTGCGCAAATGTATTGATATGGTTATTTAATTTTCTTTTCCATTTTTTCCTGTTGTAGTATTGTGTGTGTTTTGAAATGGTTATAACCCTGATATGGCTGTATACAGTCAGCTGGGCTTTAAACAAAAATAACAGTAAAATAACAGTAATGAATGCATGAAGATGATCCCTGTCAAGATTGTCATCATTCAGTGGACTGTCACACCAACAGACAGAAAAGTTGTTTTTTTTTTAATAAAAGAAAGTAAATCAGCCCACCACATCAATCAATCATTTTTTATGTTTGTTTTTTTTCATGAAAATCAACTTTTCATGATTTCAGACATAAATGATGTACACACAGTTCTGATACTTGCATCTCAAAGCCACCTTGTGACAATGCATAAGCATCAAAACGAATTCACATCATGATAATTAAAATCACCCCCACCCCTACATCACAAAAAATCTTTTTTTTCAAGATTCAGTTTCAATTGTCTTAAATCTCCAATGATCACAATTTCAATATTATAAACGCTATGACCTTTCAAGTCCTTTTTACAAAAACCTTTGGCAGTCAGTAGGAGATAAACTGCATACTACAGATTAGATAATTTCATATAGATAATTTCATATGAAAATCTTTACAATTTAAACCACCAGGATCCATCAGCAGTACATGTGCAGTTCTCTGCAGCATTGCACAAATTAGACAGGCTGGGAATATGTCCTGCCTTCTCAAAATCATTTGGCTCTCCAACATTCAAATTCAGAATCACAGTTTACAAAGAATGGTTTTTAACACAGCTTGCTTTTAACAAGAAACATCATTCTGCATTGAACAGAGATGTTAATCTCCATTTAGTTCATATTTCTATGCTGTCTCTTCCAATATCTGTAATCAGTACACACCAAAGCACAGGAACCACAAAAAACAAAACAATAGTTTGATTCTGACAGTCCAGAACAGGCTTGTATATGGACTGGGATGGTCCAGTTTTTGGAAACGTTTAATTGGAAGACATTTTCGCTCTTTGAGAACAGATCTTAATCAAACTGGATATAAGTGTATGGTGTAATAAGATCTTTCTTTTCCAAGTTTTATTTTAAAGGGGTGGGGTGAGTGGGGTATTTTTAGACCCTAGCCAGCTCTGTCCAATATTAAACATGGTACGGGATCATTGGGAAGACTGGAACCACACAGATGAATCTCATCTGCTTCACAGATGCATCATTGAGGGTGTTGCTCCAATTCCCTGACCAGCACTATCATCATCATGTGCCCTGCCGCATGGCGTTTGCGATCTTGGCCCTCCATATGGATCTATCCCTTGTCGCTGCAAGTACATCTTCCACCCTATCTGTCTTCAGCCACACTGCAAGTCCGTCCAGTATTTTCTCCTGGGTCTACCTGGTGTTCTTTTTTCCTCCAGCTTTCCTGTTGTGACCAGGTGCTCTAATTCCCCTTTCCTCATAAAATGGCCTATAAATGTTGATGCTTGTCATTTCCTAATCTTCTTTATCAATGAACTTCTTGTGTCTGCCTCCATCAAGACTGTCTCGTTTGTTTCCTTTGTTGTCCATGGAACTCTCAACATTCTTCTTAAAAACCACATTTCGGCTGCCTCAATCTTCTTCTGGCTTTGTGTGTTGACTGTCTGTACCTCACAACCGTATAACATTATTGGTTCTATATAACATTGAAGAACTCTCTGCCTGATGTTAAATGATAGGCATTTGTTGGTAAGAATGCTTTTAACCTTGAATGCTGTTTTGGCTTGGCTGATTCTGCTGGCTGTTCTGCCATCTGGTGAAATGATCGTTCCCAGATATTTAAACTTGTTAACCTGTCTAAGTTATGCCATTTGCTGTTATTTTGTGTAGGAGATTTCATGTTTTTTACTGATTACCATGACTTCAGTCTTATTGCCATTTAGCTCCAACCCTTTATTTTTGCTTTCTATTATGTTCATAAGGTTTTGTAGATCCCTTTCAGTTTTTGCAGTTAGCATGGTGTCATCTGTGTAACGAATGTGTTTATCATTTTTCCTCCAACCTCCAGCCAGCACTATAGGCGTTTTATGTTTCTCAGGCCAGGTTGACCTCAGGATATATTATGAAAATTAGCCCTCTCATACAGTCCCAACCTGAAATGAATGCGATAGTGTCGTCACTGTCATTCACATCATCACAGTATTGTGATCACAGTGTGCTGTTATGGTAACCTCAGTTTCAATGGGTTTGGAGGTCTGATGGAGAGCCAAAATGAACAGGAAGGGGGTAGTGAAACAGGAGTGGTGCAGAAGATGGAGTTGGAAAAATAAAAGAGAACCACAGTGCAAAATGTGTTAACAGCTGTCAGCAAGGATTTCTGGAAGGTTTACTTTATCTACAAACTTTAACCAGATTTAGACTTCATGTCCAGTTTAGAACATACAATTACTCAAGTTCCAGTTACTTGTGGTGTAGTATTTGGACAGTTATATATGAAAATGTAAAAATGACAGGCTTTCTGTAAGTCAACAGTTTATGAATGGATTGAAATCACATTTTAGGTGTATATTTGATGTAATGGGGAAACCCATCGCAGAAAATAGTTACCATGATCACTTGATACATAAAGTAAATATCACACAGAATGTGAAGGAGATTGATACTATGGCATGACCATTATTTTACACCCTGTCACTGCCTCACTTATCCACCAGCTTCAAACATTTAATAAGTACGGCTTGTTCTGACAGGTACTGGAGGGTGTGGATCACCTACTCTACAATTTGCTGGTGTTGGGATGTGTCACAGACAGCCAGGGTCAGGTGTGGCTCCGCTCACCTATGGACCTCTACCTGGTAGAGACCATGCCTCTTGTGGACCAAAAGGATGCACAGGTGAAGCAGATAGATGTCATTCTCTTTGTTTCTCCCTTGCTCCTTTCTTTTCTGACGTCTCTTCTTGTCATTTTCTGCCTTGCTGGCCCATCCACCTGGATGTTTTTCATAAAGCCTTCCATACTTTCTCATAGGATTGATAATTGGGCATATGTATTTAGTGCATTTCTGGCTTTAAGAAAGTGTGATGTACAGAAGCAGTTTCAGGTAATTTAGGCTTGTTTTTATGTTTTGATGTCATTAGATATGTTTATTATTCAGGTTTGTTTTTTTAAACCACCTGATATATTGGATGAAGTGGTCAAGACTAGGTATATACTTAGATTATGTGTGTAGATGCATTGATATGTGTACCTAATTTTCCTTCCAGATTTTTTTTTCAGGATTATAGAGGTGTTGAAATGGTTATAATCTTGATACAGCTCTGCACAGTTGACTGAGTTTTAAACAATAATGATGATAGAAGGTGAAGCAGATAATCTTTTTTCCATTCCCTCCAAAACGTTAGATACAACAGCAACAACAAAAGAAAATTAATATAATTCAACAACCATTTATTGTCAGAGTAAGCAATTGTTGTACATAACTCAACCACCGTTTATTGTCAGATTAACTTGATGTGGTAGTGACACTCCTAGACTTATCAGACTTGATCCAAGGGAGCTAAGTCATCTCCTTGCCTGAGCTCCACAACAGAAAAGAAATTTTCTGCTTGTGTCACTTCCTTTAAAGCTGGGAAAGGGGCTAAAAGTCAAAGTTGGAACTCTAGATAACCCAAGAATGTGGTCTTTGAGGTTTGAGAATAGAGATTTGATTATCAAGGGCTTTAGTATCAGGTTTGTCAAGGTACAAAAATATGGTTGGTTGCGAAGTTTTGTCAGCTACAGCACTACAAATTTGAAAAAAATTTGGTCATTTTCAGGAATGCGTTTAATTCTCTTGCTCAAGAAAGCCAACATTTTTAGACACTTCAGAATCAAAATCTTTTTTGTAAACCATAGGAGGCTGTTTGACCCATTACACTTTCCCTTGTCTCTGTTCACTTGTTTTGTTCTGCTCCTGCACACAAACTTACGCTTGGATGCATGTGTGCATGCACACACACCAAGCCACACCAAGCCACACCACACCACACCACACCACACCACACCACACCACACCACACCACACACACACACACACACACACACACACACCACACACACACACACACACACACACACACACACACACACACACACACACACACACACACACACACACACACACACACACCACACACCAATCAACACACACTCTCTCAAACACACACATACACACACATGTATGTGTGCACATGCACACACATACACAATTTCTCTTTCTTTCTCTCGCTCACCGCTCGCTCCCCCCCCCCCCCCCCCCCCCCCCACACACACACACACACACGAAAGCATACATGCACGCATGCATACTCACGCGCACGCACACATACACACACACACACACACACACACACACACACACACACACACACACACACACAGCCTACTCTCTCTCTCTCTCTTTTGCTCACACAAAACACACACACACACACAGAAAAACAAAAAGATGCATGCAAAATATCATTATTGTCAATCGGGGACTTATAAATATAACAGTCGCTCTATCTCCATACAAGATCCATTCATTTTTTTTAAAGATTGTTCACACTTCATGTTAAGGTCTCAGCTTAACACATATGACAGAAAAATAGTTCTAGATATTGAAAATGCTGGAAGCTCAAAATTGAGGTCATGGTCCCTTGTTGATGCTTTTGAGTTCATTGTGGAGAACATGTTGTGTGACTTTTTCACCCTTTTGTTGATGCAGATCACAGATCACATTTGTATTTTGTGTGCACAGAGAGGACGAGTATTGGTCCACCAGATTTTTGATGTGCTGCCCAGTCTCAGCTGCTGGTCTCCTCACGACAGTCTCAGCATCATGAGAAACTCCTCATCAGTTTTGGGTACTTAATTTGTGTGTGTTTGTTATTTCTTTTAATGTCTATTCACATATGTGCTTTTGTGTGTGTGTGTGTGTGTGTACATGTTTGTGTGTGTGTGCATGTGTGTGCACGTGCATGCGTGCACTTGTATATGCTTATGTAGCTGTGTGTGATTTGATGCGTCCCTGTGTTTGCGCTTTTTAAAGAAAAAGAATTTAGTTTTTTTTCTTTTTTCAAGAGATCAGAGTTTGGCATATTCCATTCTGCAATGCATGGTACATGTACACAACACAACACAACACAACACAACACAACACAACACACACAACACAACACAACACATCACAACACAACACAACACAACACCACACCACACCACACCACACCACACCACACCACACCACACCACACCACACCACACAACCACACAACACACACACACACACACACACACACTCTCTCTCTCTCTCTCTCTGTCTGTCGTCTATCTCTCTCTCGCTCAGTCTGTTTATCTTTGTCTTTCTTTGTTTCTCTTGCTCTGTCTCTCCCTTCTCCACAGACTTTATGGTGGTTCCAAGTTTTTCCCTGGGTGTTTTTCTCATCTGGCGGCGAGTTGGTCTACACTTGTGTCATAGAGTTGAGGTTGGTGTGTGTGGGAACTGTTTGCTTCGTCCATTGGGTGTTGTGGACTCCTCTTCTTTCCGCTTGTGGGAATCTTCATAGTCCATTTTTCTGGTCGCATGGGGTTCTGGTCCGGGTGGAGTTTGCCAGTGGCTGGTTCTTTATTCTTTCTCTCACATTCATCATTCAAGCCTGGTAATCATGCATTCATTCCCAATTTATTATTGCCGCTATGTTCCCATTCTCATCAAGTCTCTTCTGGTTCTGTATTTTATGTTATCATTTTTGTACTCATTTGCCATCATCGGGTACATAGCTATTTCATGCATAGATATATTTTTTATGCATTCAGTGGCAATAACTCTGCTCTCTCTCTCTGTCTCTCTCTCTCTCTGTCTCTGTCTCTCTCTGTCTCTGTCTCTGTCTCTGTCTCGTCTCTCTCTCTCTGCCCCCATTTCATTGTTTGGGGTTCAGGTGTTTTTGTGGGTTCCCTTTCCAAATATGGAAGTGTGGATGTTTTTTGAAAGTGAAGTGGTAATCACTTATGAAATTACAAGAATTGTGAAGATATTTCATATTGACAAGAGAAGGAGATTGTCTGTGTGTGTGTCTGAACATCACTATGGCTTGATCATCATGTTCTATGTTTAAATCAAACAGATTCATTTTCTGACATTGTCTTTTAGGGAGATTTAAAAAAATGCAAAATGTTAGAAATCTTGTGAACACATTTTTGTCACAGATGCACAGAGATGGGTAACACTGTCTGTCTGTACACCTCTCTCTTTGGCAGGTATGAAATAGTCATGAGTGTGTGCCCCTCTATGATGGATATGAAATAATCTGACTGTGAATGTGTCTGTGAGAAAAATGTGCTAGTAGGTCTTCTCAGTTGCTTTAGATGGATCTTTACCAAAACATATCTTTGAAAAAATTTGGATCAAACATATGGACCATTTAGGAGTAGCAAGTTAGTAAACTTTGAAGTCGAGGAACTACGGTCATGGTCACACAGCTCTAGGAATGTATGTGAACAGCACTTCCTCAGGAATTTCTTGGAATATTTCAATTCTGTTCTAGTTTGTCTGATGCTTCTTTCCCCTTTGTGTGTGTGCATATTTGTTTATCTATGAGAGAGTATTTTTCTACAGAATTTGGCAAAGGACAATTTCTTTTGTTTCCATGAGAATTTGAACATGTAGTAAGAACATGCTGCACTTGATTTATCATTTCATCCAAAAGACTTGATCATCATATTAGCTCTAGTGGAAGGGAGAAAACAATTATCATTTCCTGTCCAGCCAGGAATCGAATTCCAGATTTCTTGCATCCTAGGCTTTATCCTCTAAGCCGCATGCTTTCCTAAATTCTGATACATAGAGATCAAAGCATGTATGAGTGGCTACTGGATTGTGGCAGGCTACTCGAAGCATGATTGCCTGTTTGATGAACAAGAGTACAGCAGTGAGATGTACCAGCGACCATTCCGCTACCTCTCTGAGTTGGACACACAGAGACAGCAAGCTCCTCCAGGACCACAGGGTGATGCTGCCACACAGATGGTCAACTGTCTCGCCATTCTTCTCAAGTAAGTGTCGTGTCCTTAATCATTTTGTTTTCTTTTTGTAGTGTTTGCTACTTGATGTGCTACCACCACTCCTCAAACTTCAGCTGTCCAGTGCATCTGCAAACCTACTGGAGCTGAGGTCATCGTCATATGAACAAGGCATGGAAGACTTAGAGAATCGGGGAATATTTTTTCACAGTGATTTGATGATAGCCCATATATGATAACGGGGATGATAGTGATGATGCTAATGAATTCCATTATGGCTTGAGGCTGCATGGGGAGCTGTATTGTACACTTCTCTCTCAAATAGAGACTGTGTGTTTCAAAGTATCAAAGTAGTATTAAGTCGACCAGCTTACCAGTGGTGAGTGACTGTGTGGAGTAGTCAGTGACAAAATGTGAAGTCGGCCTCCAGAGAAAGGAACAACAAGTGAAACACCCAGTTGGAACCCAGAGAATATTGACTCAGTAACTTGTCAGTTCCATGAAGCAGTATACCCCTTCTTTCTTCCAGGTCAGCTGGCAGATCTGACTGTAACATATTGTGGTAAGTTACATAAACTTACTGTGAAGTACAGTTGACCATACCGTCTGCTTGTATGTACTTATGAGTAATAGGTTTTATACCTTTTATGATTTAGTAAGTAGTCATAGGCAACTGGTGTGGCCATTTCATCTTCATTCATTGTTTTCAGGACCTAGTGAGCAATTACAGGCCCTGATTGTTTTTCATTCATTATTTCAGTAATGTGTGTTTCACGTTCTCATGTCCTTGTTCTGCATCATTACTTTGAGAATTACTTTTGTCAACTTTTCATGCATGTGTTTCGTGTTCATATATCATTGATTAAATTACTTGTCTTGATCATGGTATCAAATAAATAAACTCGAAGTTGATATGTTTCAGTAACCCATACTTACACATACCTGTGGACCTGCTCAGTTTTACATTACAGTAATATTGATTTATCAGTGTTTTTGATATTGCTACTGTTATTAACATATTTGTTTTTATTCGTCACTGCTATTACGGCTGATATTATTATTATTTTTGTTGTTGTTAGATTTATATGTGTCTGCTTTTGTCTCTCAGGATTCTGTAAAGTGCTTACTGATTGACATATTGAAGTCGATATTTCATGACAATTCATTTTCATAACTTCTTTGACATTGTATATTTTATGGCTCATCTGTCATGGTATAAGAGTTTACATGCCCCCCTCCTTAGTTTAATAATTGTTTGCTTCAATTACTGCTATTAGTACTACTACTACTACTTCTACTACTATTACTATTACTATTACACTGTTTTTGTTGTTAAGGGTTGATATGTGTTCTTTATGTATGCCTGGCTTTTTATCTCATGCTTTTTTAAAGTGCGTGACCGACTGCCATACAGCAATCAATATGTAATTATAATTTCAAAAGCAGAATGAGTAAGAAAACATTTTCTATCTATACCTACTAATTTTGATTCTGACTAATCATATGTCTTGTCCTTTCCACTTTGAGTTTGGGTAATTCAGTATGGGCCAGTCAAAACTGCACTTGTAAACAATGCTAGCATCATCATGAAACTCACAGTTGATCGATTGAAAACTTCATCTTGTTGATACAACAAGATAAGCATACCCTAGGATAAAACAAAGGGACAAAACAATAAGAATCAATCTAGATTAAAAAGCACAAACTGATGCAAAATTGTACGATTGAATAGTGGCAGAAGTATCATTGCATTGTCTGCTCATTTGTTTTTGGGTTGGTATGTACCGCATACAACGCACTGTAAAATACAAGTTTTATTTCTGTGTTTGTGAGTTTTTTTCACATGGACATGCACCCTACTACTCTTGTATATATTTTGCCTTGCTCAGTTTTGCCTGAATGCTACTCGAGCATTAACCTCTTGACTGCCAATGCTTTTTGACATCAGTGTTTCCTATATATACGGGTATTTACCACTGTTTTCAGCCTTTTCTTTGTCACAAATTGTCTTCTGAATGATTGTACAATCATTCTTAATTTCTTGAATCACCTCAGATGCTTTCAAACGTCAGAAATATGCACGACTGTGAGACGATGCCGGTATCACCAGTTTTGTGAAAATCAGTTTCGATCCTCAGAAAAATAAAACCAATTTGACGAGAGTTGCATAGGTCACAAAGTCATATTAGGGAAGCCAGTCTATTTTATGAATCCTCTGTGAAACTGACAATGCCAATCAGTTGTTCTCTGCCATTTACATTATGCAGAAATGTGTGACAAACTGCCTGTGTTAATTCTATTTTTTGAATACATTGACAAGCTACCTCTGTTTAGTTTTGAATACATTGACAATTTACCTCTGTTGATTCTATTTTTGAATACGTCACAGAAAGCTTTCTGAGCTCCATAATTTTTTCATTGGCAGCAGTCAAGGGGTTAATGGAGGAGGGGGTTTGGAGAAGGGGGAGGGTTGGCAAGTTGACTTTGCCACAGTGATTGGTTTGTTGGTTCTCCCCTGCCCCTTTCCCCTTCTATGAAACAGAGTCCTTTCTTCTCGACTGCCCTGCCCCTTTCCCCTTCTAGAAACAGATTGGTTCTCCCCTGCCCCTTTCCCCTTCTATGAAACAGATTGGTTTCCCCTCCCCTCTGCCCCTGCCTTCCCCTTCTATGAAACAGATTGGTTCTCCCCTGCCCCTTTCCCCTTCTATGAAACAGATTGGTTCTCCCCTGCCCCTTTCCCCTTCTATGAAACAGATTGGTTCTCCCCTGCCCCTTTCCCCTTCTATGAAACAAACCAGCAGATAAACAAAATACAAAAAATGAGGATATTTCTAGTCTTTTTAAGAGGAAGTTGTGTAAATCATCATGGGTATTATTGGACACTTTTGTGTATGTCACGAGGATCATCATGCGTTGATTAGCATACAGATATTCAAGTATATGTTTTTCGGTATTCCCTCCTCAGGCATTAGCAAGTACATAGAGATCAGGATCAACGCCTTGAGGGACCTACAGGAATCACCTCTGGCATTCACAAAACAGTTCAAGCTTGCTTGATTTGGTCAAATCAGCTACTGCACTATTGTCTATAACTGTTTTTTCAGGTATCTTAAAAGTACACTGTTATTGAATTCAACAGATTCAACAGAGAAGAACAGATATCAAGGACTGGACCATCCTCAGCTTGATCTGCTCAGTTTCTTTCCAGAGATAAAGGATCTGGTTTTGCAGCCCATTCAGTCTCCATCACTAACCATACTCTATCGCTTACTCTCTCTCTCTCTCTTTCTCTCCCCTGTGTGTGTGTGTGTGGTGTGTGTGTGTGTGTGTGTGTGGTGTGTGTGTGTGTGTGTGTGTGTGTGTAATTTTTTGTGTGCTAGTGCATGAGAGTCTGTTTATACTCACTTGTGTGTTTGTGTGCATGTTTGTTCAGGTACTGTGGAGTGGTGAACCCTTCTTGGTCTGAGTTAACACACTTTGTGTGTTTCCTGAATAAGCAACTACAGGACTTTGAGAACTCCGTGTACTGTGGCATGGCAACCTGTGAGGATCTCCCTGGATTCTCCCAGTTTGTTCTCCGCTTCCTCATACAGATGTCCAGGGTAAGATTACTGACTGTGACACTGAATTTTGCTTTGCATTTTTGATTGATTTTCTTTGCAGAATGATTTCTATCTTTACATTGCTGAATTTCAATTTCAGAGTATTGCGATAAAGAAAACAGTCTTGATCGTTCAGAAAACTGAGTCTACAATTTTCCAGTCTGCAATTATATATGTGAAAGAAAAAACGTTTAATTCACTGCAGACATTTCAAACTCAAATAGCAGTATGTCATTCAATGTTGACTTCTCAGTGTACATGTAAGTATAAAACTAAGTCCAGAACTTGTCTGTATCTCTCAATCCAGACTCTACTTCATGTCATTTTACATAATTATATGTACATATTTTCATTGGTTTGTTATCTGCCTGTCCCTTCCCCTCTTAACCCCCTATTCTCCTCAAAAAGATGCTAATGTGAAAAGATACCACAGGGGCATTCTGTCCTTGTTGTGAAATTTTTTCATCAGGTATTTGAATGAAAAGATACCACAGGGGCATTCTTCTGTCCCTGTTGTGAAATTGTTTGATCCAGGTAATTGAATTGGATTCTTTTTGTAGTTGTTTTCAAGTGTCTCTTGTTCATACTGTGAAAGGATTCTTTTTTAACATGGTCATAATGTTTTAAGGACTTTGCTACACGTTCGCTGAAGATGAGTGAAGAATCCCTGGCGGCCCTGATGCCTGATGAGACGGAAAACACAGACATTCAGCAGTATGAAATGAGACGTACATGGGAAAGCAGGTGTGTTGCAGGAAAATATTTCTTGTTTGTAGATGTTTTGTAGGAAAGTATTCCATGCTTGTCCGTTTACGGGATTGGATGAAATTATGATTTATGAGTTCGGGTAATTTGGAAGGGAGGGCTAAAATGTGACTATTGGACTTTAAAACCGTGGTAAAAATACAGAGATTGATCTGAAAGATGAAAGCCTTGAAAAAGACAGAAAGCAGTCTGAAAGATGAAAGCCTGAAAAGAATAGTGACTTTATTCCTTTCAGTCTCTCATTCTACCCATCTGCTTCCTGTGAGAATGGTGAATATTCTTCTGCCTTACTAACTGGTTTCAGTCAGTACTGTCACAGATTATATCAGCTTAGTTTTAGAAGTAAGGATACCTATAAAATCACAGTCAAAATATTAGGCCACATTTCTGAAAAATCTAAACATTTTTACTTAGACAGAAGCCAAGCTCATCATTTCAATTTCCGTCCCCACCCTGATATACCAGTGTCAGACCTGGACCCTTTCCAAGCTGCAAGAGCAAAAAAATTACTGCCTGCAAAATGTGTTTTGAGAAGAACTGAAAACACAGCACTAGTCCAGCACTATATTCATCAGCAGAAAATAAAGTGGTTTGATTATCTGATCAGAATGCAATCCCAGCAGCTAGCTCAGTAAATATACAACAAAAAGATAACTGAATTGAAAGCAAGAGGCAGACCATTGGAGACCAGGATTGGTTATGTGAAGGAGACTTTGACATCATATGGCAGTCCTCCTCCTCAAGCTTTCTAGATTGCTGCTAACTCTCATCTCTTTTTCTCAGCAGCACCCAAGATGGTACAAGTAGACAGATAAAAGAACGAAGAGAAGAAATTACCACTTACTAAGAAAAAATCACTTGGACAGAGGGCTGATGCCAGTGGACCTTGTATGTGAGAAATGTAGTGACACCGGCCATGGCAGGTTAAGATTGGTGGTTTTTTTTGGGTTTTTTTTGTGTTGTTGTCATTTTTGATGGCAAAATCAGAAAACTGTGTTTTCTGACACTCAACCGCTTGTCAAACTTGTGCCTGCAGTCCTCACCCTTACATCTTCTTCAACCCTGATGGACACTCCATGACCTTCTTGGGGTTTTCTATTGAGGCATCTAGTGGCAACTTGGTGGACCATCAAACTAACCAGGTGCTGGAACAGGGCATCATGAGCCGACAGCTGTATCAAGCCCTCAATCTCAACAGGGTGCCACTCACAGAGGACTTTGATGTTCTGCCCAGGTAAGGAAGCGTACACTTCATTTGTTAAGAAGTGTTGTTCATGTCATAAGTTTGTCATTTTCTTTTCATTCCAAGCAGTGTTTCCTTGATAACATGAATGTACATTATTTGGCCAACATTGTACAAGCCATTATTATATTGCAGCAAAATTTAATACTTGTCTTTGGTGGGCATGCATGTGAAGCATTTTCTTATTTTCATAATTCACAGAACCCTGATATCGCCAACAAGATGTTTGTGTTTATTTGATGTTCAGTATGTATATGCACATAACGGGGGTTCAGACACTACTAGCTGGTCTGCCTGTGTATTGACCCGGGAGATTGGAAAAAGATTCGTATTTAACCACCAGGCGGCACCTAGGGAGATTGGAAAAAGATTCGTATTTAACCACCAGACGGCACCCAGGGAGATTGGAAAAAGATTTGTATTTAACCACCAGACGGCACCCAGGGAGATTGGAAAAAGATTTGTATTTAACCACCAGGCGGCACCCAGGGAGATTGGAAAAAGATTCATATTTAACCACCAGACGATACCCAGGGAGATTGGAAAAAGATTCATATTTAACCACCAGATGTTACCCAGGGAGATTGGAAGAAGATTCGTATTTAACCACCAGGTGGTACCCAAGCTGGATTTAACCCAGAACTTCTGACTGTAAGTCAGACATTCTGATTACTTGACTGTCATGCCTGTTATGTTGTTAGTGTGATGTCACAAGTTTCTGTTTCACAGGAAGAAGGATGTTTGTGTGTGTTTTTTTTTAGGACATTGCATATGATTGCTGGTTGATAAGTTTGAATATCTGGGAATGGTCATCTCACCAGATGGCAGATGCACATCAGAAATAGCAGAATCGGCCAAGCCAAAACAGCATACAAAAAGATGAAAAGCATTCTTACCAACAAATGCCTATCAATTAACATTAGGAAGAGAGTTCTTGAATGTAATATAGAACCGATAATGTTATACAATTGTGAGGCGTGGACAATCAACACGCAAAGCCAGTATAAGATTGAGGCAGCCGAAATGTGGTTTCAAAGAAGAATGTTGAAAATATGAGACAGTCTTGATGGAGGCAGACACAAGAAGATCATTGATAAGAAAGATTCGGAAAAGACAGGCAACATTTATAGGCCATTTTATGAGGAAAGGGGAATTAGAGCACCTGGTCACAAGAAAGCTGGAGGAAAGAGAGCACCAGGTAGACCCAGAGAGAAAATATTGGACGGACTTGCAGGGTGGCTGAGGACAGTGAAGGTGGAAGATGTGCTTGTGGCAACAAGGGATAGATACATATGGAAGACCATGTTCGCCAACGCCATGCAGCAGGGCACTTGATGATATGATTGCTGTGTAGAGATTAGCGATTACAGTTTCATTTGAAATCGTTTAAGCTGGTCCCCTGACAACTGCCATGTCCCAGACAGATTAAGTTTCAGATGCTGTCTTCTGTGAGATCATGTTGCCTCAGTACAGCATGATTCTTTTTTCCTCTCAGCTTGTATTTTGGTTTACCTGTGAAAGTTGTGTTTTTCTACAGAATTTTGCCCAGGGCAGTTCTTTTGTTACAGTAGGTTTCCTTCCTTGTGCTGAGTGCGTGCTGCTTATGAAGTCCTAGTTTTTTGTCTTATCTGAAACACTAGTACCAAGTTCACCCACTCAGAGTCTAGCTGAGGGAGGGGGGGGGGGTTCCCAATCTATACTGTGATTCAAACTCTAGACTTTTTGCATCCCAGGCAAGTGCTTTTACCAACTAGGCCACCGTTTCACCTTGGTTCAGAGCAGAGGTTTTGCATGTTATTTGTTCAGAATAATGTGTTGTCTGATTGGTCTAGAGCTGTATGTGTGTGTGTGATGTTTGTTCAGAGAGGACCGCCTGCTGCGCCTGTACCGTGTGCTGGGGTTGGTTGATGATGAGATCTTTGACAACAACCACCAGATCATTGACCCTGATGACACATATGAACTGACCACAGACAATGTCAAAAAGATCCTGGCCATCTACATGAGATTCAGGTATTCCATTTGAAACTCAAATGAGTATGTTTTCTGATGTATTCGTGTGTGTGTGTGTGTGTGTGTGTGTGTGTGTGTGTGTGTGTGTGTGTGTGTGTGTGTGTGTGTGTGTGTGTGTGTGTGTGTGTGTGTGTGTGAGAGGGTAGGTGAGTGGAGAGAGAGGGGATGGATGATGAAAATGAGTGTTTAAAATTAAAATTCAAGTTTTTAAAGTTTATGTTTAGGAACATCAGGTATTCTGAAACAATCATAAATAATTCCCATAGGGATGCCAGGAGCTCTTTCAGTGTAAATAATATTCCCACCGTCTGGAAATTCTGTGCTAGAAGTTTCCTCATTTTTGTCACTCTCTTTGTTTCTGCCCTCCTTTGCTGTTTTGCTCTCTCTCTCTCTCTCTCTCTCTCTCTCTCTCTCTCTCTCTCTCTCTCTCTCTCTCTCTCTCTCTCTCTGTCCTCTCTCTGTGTCTCCTTCTCTCTCTGTGTCTCATTTTGTGCTTTGCTGCTCCACTCACCTGGATGTTTTCCATAAAACCTTGCATACTTTCTCTTGAGAGAACATAACCATTGTCTTAGAAGTGCATAAGCTCAGTGATTGTGAGAGACCATACTAACTGCAAAATACTCGACCGGGTGATCAAGAAAACAATGAAAAGCAGATAAGGATTGATAGCTGGGTGCATGATCTGCACTTGTAAGATATGGTTCAGTTATGTGCTATTAAAACGGAAATTTTAATTCAAATCCCCTTTTAATAAACATGTTTGCCATACCTGCCTGCTCTGCTCTCGTCGGCTAATAATTTGGCAAGGACATTCCTGTTCTAACTTACTTTGTCAAAGAGGACAGTAGCCACCCAGATCAGAACTGGGTGGGGGGACTAGAGTGGATGCTGCAGCAGCACCTTGTGGTGGATGTCTTTTTGCCAGTTTCTGGGACCACCCAGTCAGTATTTGGCAGCTAGTATGTTTTTTTCACAATTGCTGAGCTTATGCACTTGTAAGATGTGGTAAGTATGTTCATTAAAAGAGGATTTGAATCGAAATCCCCTGTTTTGGTGTAAGTGAACTATTTTTTGGCAATTCTTGGTAATGTAGGTCAGTTTATGTATATTTTTGTGTACTTAGTTATGTTTATGCAATTGTATTCAGATTTATTCCATTTGTATTAAGATTTGTTTTTTAATTTCCCAGTTGATAATTTGGGCAGAATGGCCAGTGCCAGATGTATGTCCTCAGATTCATGCAGTAATATGCGTACTTAATTTTCTTTCGCAGTTTTTTTCCACCAGGCTCATTGATATGTTTAAATGTGTGTGTTTTGCTTTAGATGGTTATAGCCCTCATATGGATCTGAACAGTATAATAGTAATAGTAACCTCTATTAAAAGAAGATGGAGCTAGATTAAAGATATAATATTATTGTTGCAATCCATACTGTAAACTCAATAAAAGTTAATTTAAATTCATGAGACACAAGCGTAAATTTTTGGTGTGAATGATTATATCAAACATTCAAAAACACTTACCAAGTTGAGTATGAAAAGGATAGAATGAAACCTGATAACAACCCATCTTTAAAACTCATGAAATGGAGGTGCTACTCAAGCACTTAGTTTTGTTACTCTACATGAGCACTTAGTTTTGTTACTCTGCCACAGTCCATGTCGTAAAGATGATGAGTCTGACGGCCATGTTTGCAGATGCAACATCCCTGTGATTGTGATGGGAGAGACAGGGTGTGGCAAGACACGACTGGTGAAGTTTCTGTGCGCCCTACAGACACCCAAGCAACACAACATCAACACTATGGTGTTGGTCAAGGTATGGCCCTCCTTTATCACATGATTTTGAGTGTGCTTATTGATACCCAACTCAGTCATAAGAAGCATTCTCACAGGAGTCTGTCATTCTCCAGGAATACGGACAGTGATAATTGTTTTTATACCAAAAGATATTCCACTATGTCCCCGCACCTCCACACATCACCAGTTTATGTTCACAACCCACCACTACCTCTTCTTAGTTGTACCAGTATGAAAATAAATATGGTCTAGTAGTTAAGGACCAAAGAAACAAAAAACAAAACAAAAAAACCCCGCAAGAACAAAAAAGAAATTGGTGGTAAAGGTATTCCTATAAACGTGTGGGCATAGGAGAGTGAATTGGTGCAGACCTGGACTTTTCTTGGTGCCAGTATTATGGTGATATCCATCTCCTTCTTTCACTGTGTTAATTTTTAAGAAAGCCAGATACCTGTTCACAGCAGAGCAGGTGAGAGGACACATGGGCATAACAAATTCTCACCCATACAAGTTTGTACAGGCAGATTAGAAAGCGAGTGCTGTATTTGTGTGCCATCTAACTTCATGGGGAGAAGGTGTAATAACTACATAATTAAATATTACAGAAATATTGTAGAAAACATGCATACGACTTACTCTTCTGTTTAGGTGCATGGAGGTACAACAGGTGAAGACATAATCAGAAAAGTACGAGAGGCGGAGAAGATGGCTTGTAAAAATGCTGCAACAGTCGGGCACCGCCCTGTGTACACAGTGCTGTTCTTTGATGAAGCCAACACAACAGAGGCTGTGGGTGTGATCAAGGAAGTGATGTGTGATGGTACTCTAGATGGACAGCAGATGAATCTTGACCCAAGTCTCAAGATGGTGGCTGCCTGCAACCCCTACAGAAAGTGAGCTGGATCTTATAGAAGCGAACCTTCTGTGTGTGTGTGTGTGTGTGTGTGTGTGTGTGTGTGTGTGTGTGTGTGTGTGTGTGTGTGTGTGTGTGTGTGTGTGTGTGTGTGTGTGTGTGTGTGGAGAGAGAGAGATGTATGTATGCCAGATCTGTGTGTTGTATGAAAATAAGGTTTTATAGACATATGAAGCCATGTCTCACAAGCACTGATGAGCAGCAGATTAGCTAAGCTTGTTCCTGTACAAAATGATTCCCCTCTAGCAGAAGAAAAAGTAATAGGTGAACCTTTAAAGTTTGGGTGGATAAATTGCTGTTTTTATTCATTCTGTCCATCCTTCATAGTTTATCAGTTAGAATCCAGTAGACATGTAGCATTTGTATGCGTGTGTGCATGTGTGTGCGTGTGTGTGTGTGTGTGTGTGTGTGTGTGTGTGTGTGTGTGTGTGTGTGTGTGTGTGTGAGTGAGTGAGTGAGTGAGTGAGTGCGTGCGTGCGTGCGTGTGTGTGTGCGCACTTGCGTATGTGCATGTGTGTGCGCACGTGCACATGTGTGTGTGGGGGTGGGGGAATACGCGTGCATGTGTGTGCATGTGCGTTTGTGTGTATGTGTTTATGTGTATATGTTTTGCTGGAAATTAAGTATGTCATAATAGATTTATCAAATAGAAAGCAAAGCTGCCGATGTATCTGTTAATTGATTAATCTGTTTTTGTTTTTTTGTTCTGAGTTCTTTTGTTCTCTTTACAGGCATTCTGATGAACTGATCAAGCGACTTGAAAATGCTGGCCTTGGTTACCATGTGGATGCTGACAAAACAGTGGACAAACTAGGTGGGCTTTGAAAAAAAAACTTGTCCCAGTATTGCATAAAATAATGCACTGATATGAAATATGCCATCATCATAGTTTTCAGTTGAATCAGTGACAAAATTAATAACACATTGAAGATGTGAGTGCAACCCAAACATTAATGCTCATTGTGGTACAGACACACAGAGACACAGACACCCAGAGACAGACAGACACACACACACACACACACACACACATACGCACGCACGCACGCAGAGTGTAACACAATACAATTCTCACACACACACCAAAACACACACACACACACACACACACACACACACACACACACTCTCTCTCTCTCTCTCTCTCTCTCTCTCTCTCTCTGTCTAAAAGTATATACCACTGCATGTATGCACAGAACCACAGTTCATGATAAAGTTCTTTTAAAACTAGTAGGAACATTCAGTGAGAAATAAATTAAACTTCTCTGTTCCCTTAAAAGGTGAACAGCATTGCATATATGTGACCCATGAGTGCAAAATCTATGCTAACTCAGGTTTGGGTGTTTTTATGGAAAGAGCCTTTTCTGGAGCATGCTTGTGGGATGGGGGGGGGGGTGTTTGCTGGGAGCTAGACCACTATGCGCTTCAGGGTCTTCTTTTGGGTCATAATAGTAATAGGTGCTACTAAATTTAGGCTTAGATAGTAGTCTACAGATGCCAGAATGCAAACAGTCCAACATGGTAAGTATATAGCTCAGTATGTATATTTGTACAAAATACTGCATTTTTGGGGAGGGGGGCTTGATAAAGGTCCTGTCCCAGAAAATTGGTTCAAAATGCTCAGATTCGAATCCTGACAGGTAAAAAAAACCACACAAAAAACCCCCACCAATAACAAAATGGTCAGGTACAGCATCAGCTCACTGTCAGCAACACCCTCTTCTGACAGAACAACAAATTGAAGAACGCATGGATGCATCCATTTTCCAAGTAGTAACACATGCTGGATTATTCATTGTATAACTGAAAGATGGAACAGACATGCACATCACACCCCACTTGACTAAACCGCTGTACAGCAAGATGAATATTGTACTGACTTGGAAAATCAAGACAGCTAGGGATAAACATCTGCAGAAGTAGAATATCATCCATCTGCAAAACAGCAAAGACTTCCTTCAAGAGAAGCTTCAAGGAAAATTATCTAGCATAGACCTTGAAAGAGAAAACATGGAGGCAGAATGGGAAATCCAGGCTCTGTAAAACCTACATTGAACCAGGGAAGGAAAAAAGGTACACCAGAGAATAACATGAAGATCCCAAACAAGCAAACTGGACAGGCAGGAATCTGTTTGGTCTGTTTCAGGGCGTGTGCCAATGCGGCGTCTGGTGTACCGCGTACAGCCCCTGCCTCAGAGTATGCTGCCCTTGGTCTGGGACTTTGGACAGCTCAACACACGCGTAGAGGAACTCTACATCCGCCAAATGGTCCGACGCTATGTGAGTTTCTGTGTGTGTATGTGTGTGTGTGTGTGTGTGTGTGTGTGTGTGTGTGTGTGTGTGTGTGTGTGTGTGTGTGTGTGTGTGTGTGTGTGTGTTCTGTCTGTTCAAGCCAGAGATGAAGAAAATTGTCAGTTTATCAACAGACAGTATGTGAATGATTTATATTCATGATATGTTGGGGTTTCTGTGGCTTTGTGTGTTTCATGGTTTGTCTTTTGAATGATTGTGGTTGATGGAAAGCTTGTCATTTACATTTAGCTGTTTGTGTCAGGAATTTAAGAAATGCTAAGGTTGATGCAGTCTCACTTGAAGTCATGCAGCATATGACCATATCAATAAAAAAGAATTTCAGTTTCAGAAGGTTTGTTGCATTTGTTTACTAACGATAAGCAGTGACTGTTGCTGTTATTTCAGGTACGGAATGGTGAACTGGCTTACCTGGACGAAGCAGGCATGAACGTTCTTTGCAAGATCCTTATGGAATCTCAGGAGTTTATGAGACAACTAGCGGTAATACTTGTTGGCAATGTATTGATGTCATTTAGAAATATGAAGTGCAGAGCCTTACAAATAATTTTCAAAGAGAAAAGAAATGTTCAGTTGGATTCTTCCACCAATATATCGATGACATTTGGAAATGTAGATTTATTACAAGAGGAACAGAAATGCTACCATGTATAAAAGGGAAGAAATGTTTTACTTAAAACCTTTGGTCCCTTTAATTACTGCTTGGTGACATGATGTCAGAATGCTGTAGGTGCTTCTCAGCAACTTGCAGTGCAAACACTGAAAACACTATTCAGGAACTTTAGCACTGAGTTAAGAAACTCCTGCCCTATCATCCCTGCCTGTATCAGTGTTAGTTCTCACAGGGGACATCTTTAAAGAGTCAGTGAGTGAAACAAAGCCAAGTTTAATTGAGGCTTGCCAAGTGAGATGGGCATTGATTGGCTATATCAAAATGAGGCCCAGGGGCGTCACTGCCTGAAAGTGTGGCCAAGGTAGAGATTTGAGTTAGCTAGGACACCACATGAGAAATGGTAAGTGCATGTAGCTAAACAGGGATTTGAGAAAAAAAAGTTCATCTT
The DNA here is from genome assembly GCA_030674185.1 of Monoplex corrugatus. NCBI lineage: Eukaryota > Metazoa > Mollusca > Gastropoda > Littorinimorpha > Ranellidae > Monoplex > Monoplex corrugatus. The sequence goes on from JAPXFY010000017.1 coordinate 47,891,261, forward strand.
TTCTGTGTACATTTTATGTATCCTGTACAGGATGAGTGCAGCTTTGTGAGTTTGCGCGACGTGGACCGTGCACTGACTGTGGCCAGCTGGTTCCTTCAAGAAGCCAACGACTCGCGCATTCTCTTCGACATGCTGGACAGAAAGCTTGACCCATGCAACAACGCAGAGGAGGAGGAGGAGGTGTCTGAGTCTGCTGATTCACAAGATGTGGAGGTTGAAGATGAAGAACAGGTACAGTCATCGTATTTCTTTTTTCAAGTCTTTGTATTTTTATGCCTGACACATAGAAAATTGTTTCTGTTGATATGCTGCTTGAAGTAAAGGCTTTTCCTGCCAGGATAAAACACAAGGTTACAAAAAAGCTGTTCAGAGATCATGTTCAGCGCATATAATTAACATTCAGAATGCGGTAGTCGGCAGTACCAGAAAGTTAATATCATGCAAGTTTTATTTTATAGTATTCCCATACCACCCCATCCCCCTTTCTGTGCACATGCGTACATGCAGTGCACACATGTGCACACAATACACATACATAGTATAGATGTGTATTATTATATGCAAAAAAGTTAGTGTGCATGCATGCACACATGTGCACACAATACACATACATATAACATTTTTCTTATTTTATCTGTCTGCTTAACTGTTTTGGGTATTGCGGGGATACACAGAATTTAATGCTTAAAAGTTTTAATCTTGTCATCTTGTGACATTACTCCACCCGATGACTGTTTGGAGATTAGACAAACTAGTGGAGAGCCAGCTCTCTAGACTTTGCAGGTAAATATTTTTGTTGTTTATAATCAACAACACTTTTCCATCTGACACATATTAAAGTTCCTAATACATTGAAAATGAAGAAAAATAGTTATCTTGCAGTCTGCACCTGTCACCTGGGACAGTCTTTTGGTTCCATCACAGTGCATTATTACACTGACATTGTTATTGCACTGGTTAAATAAAGCATTTACCCATTGAATTTTGAGAGTTACTTCCTACATACCATCGGCCAACACATCTATTACTACTTCCTTCATCAAGTTAGAGTGTTCAGGAGAAATTCTTTAACTTAGACAGGTCTATATTTACTCTACCCCATTCTGCTAGCATGGACCAAGCAGATCCCTTGAGCCTACACAAACCCTACAGAGGTACAAAGATAGGGGTGAGGGAAGGGAATGGGACTTGTGTGACACTGTATAAGCTTACACATCACAGTGGCTGGCACAAAACGATGGGCAGCACATACATTTGTTTTTATGTTGCTGGTTGAAATTTCACTGAATACGTCATTTTTTACCTATTCACCCAGGCTGTCCATTGTTTTATCATAATTACTTCTCATCCAATATGTTCCTCCATTTCAAGGTATTGATCGTCTGGTATTGTGTAATCTTCGTGTATATGCATGTTAATGACATTGGTGTACATGTGTGTATGGTTATATTTGTGTTAGTATGCGTATGTACAAATGTGTATGTTTTAATGCATGTGTTTGTTATCAGTGCTTCTGTATGCTTTTTTGTCCCCATTGCAGTGAAGATTTTTCTTTCTGTTCAGTCTTGTATCAATGTGTAATATGCAGTGACCCTAAACGAGTTTGAAGAAGACTGCCTTACAAGAATGATGTATTATCAATTTTATAACAGTTGTTAACCCATGAATTGATTGTTTTCATCAGCTAAGCCAGTCTGCCAAAGGTACAGACAAGTCATATGGTTGATAAAGAAATCTTTCACCTCATGAGGCAGAAAATCTGTGGTGTGAGGTAGAAAATCTACTATGTAAGACAGAAAATGTGTGTGGTGTGAGACAGAAACATCTGTGGTGTGGTGGCAGAAGATCAGGGGTGTGAAGTAGAAAATCTGTAGTACAAGGCAGAATATCTATGGTGTGAGGCATATGTGTTGTGTGAGGCCAGATATGTTGTGTGAAGCAAAACCTGGTGAATATGCAGAAAATCTGTGGTGTGCGGCAGAAAATCTGTATTGTGAGGTAGAAGATTTGTGGTGTGAAGCAGAAAATATGTGGTGTGAGGTAGAGAATTTTAGAAGTGAGGCAGAAACATTTGTAGTGTGAGACAGAAACATCTGTGGTTTATGGTGGAAAAATCACTAGTGGGTGGCAGAAAAATCTCTGATGTGAGCAGATGATATGCGGTTTGAAGTTGAAAATCTGTAGTGTGAGGCAGAATTCTTAGTGTGGGGCAGTTGTGTGGTGTGAGGTTGAATTTTGTTGTGTGAGCAAAATGTCTGTTGTTAGGTAGAAAATCGGTGGAGGAGGCAGAAGATGTGTGGAGTGAGTAGAATAACTGCGTGTAAAGTAGAAGATCTGTGGTGTGAGTAGAAAACTGCAGTTGTAAAGCAGAAGATGTGTGGTGTGAGATGGAATACTGCAATGTAAAGCAGAAGATGTTGTGGTGTGAGATAGAAAACTGCATGTAAAGCAGAAGATGTGTGATGTGAGGTTGAAAACCTGCAATGTTAAAGCAGAAGATGTGTGATGTGAGGTAGAAAACCTGCAGTGTAAAGCAGAAGATGTGTGATGTGGGTAGAAAACCTGCGTGTAAAGCAGAAGATGTGTGATGTGAGACAGAAGAACCTGCAGTGTAAGGCAGAAGATGTGTGATGAAAAACCTGTGGTGTAAGGCAGAAGATGTGTGATGTGAGGTAGAAAACCTGTGGTGTAAGGCAGATGATGTGTATGTGAGGTAGAAAACCTGTGGTGTAAGTGAGAAGATGTGTGATGTGAGATAGAAAACCTGCGGTGTAAGGCAGAAGATGTGTGATGTGAGGATAGAAAACCTGCGGTGTGTAAGGCAGAAGATGTGTGGTGTGAGATAGAAAACCTGCAGTGTAAGGCAGAAGATGTGTGGTGTGAGATAGAAAACCTGCAGTGTAAGGCAGAAGATGTGTGATGTGAGTAGAAAACCTGCAGTGTAAGGCAGAAGATGTGTGGTGTGAGATAGAAAACCTGCAGTGTAAGGCAGAAGATGTGTGATGTGAGATAGAAAACCTGCAGTGTAAGCAGAAGATGTGTGATGTGAGGTAGAAAACCTGTGGTGTAAGTCAGAAGATGTGTGATGTGAGATAGAAAACCTGCTGTGTAAGTCAGAAGATGTGTGATGTGAGATAGAAAACCTGGGTGTAAGTCAGAAGATGTGTGGTGGGTTGTGAGATTAGAAAAACCTGCGGTGTAAGTCAGAAGATGTGTGATGTGAGATAGAAAACCTGTGGTGTAAGTCAGAAGATGTGTGATGTGAGATAGAAAACCTGCGGTGATTGGTATAGAGTGTGAAGAGATGTGTGATGTGAGATAGAAAACCTGCAGTGTAAGGCAGAAGATGTGTGATGTGAGATAGAAAACCTGCAGTGTAAGGCAGAAGATGTGTGATGTGAGATAGAAAACCTGAGTGTAGAGAAGATGTGTGTGAGTAGATGCATGTAAGCAGAAATGTGTGATGTGAGATAGAAAACCTGTGGTGTAAGTCAGAAGATGTGTGATGTGAGATAGAAAACCTGTGGTGTAAGTCAGAAGATGTGTGGTGTGAGATAGAAAACCTGCGGTGTAAGTGAGAAGATGTGTGATGTGAGATAGAAAACCTGCGGTGTAAGTCAGAAGATGTGTGATGTGAGATAGAAAACCTGCGGTGTAAGTCAGAAGATGTGTGATGTGAGATAGAAAACCTGCGGTGTAAGTCAGAAGATGTGTGATGTGAGTTAGAAAACCTGCTGTGTAAGGCAAAAGATGTTTGGTGTGAGGTAGAAAACCTGCAGTGTAAGGCAAAAGATGTTTGGTGTGAGGTAGAAAACCTGCAGTGTAAGGCAAAAGATGTTTGGTGTGAGGTAGAAAACCTGCAGTGTAAGGCAGAAGATGTGTGGTTTGAGGTAGAAAACCTGCAGTATAAGACAGATGATGTGTGGTGTGAGATAGAAAACCTGCAGTATAAGACAGATGATGTGTGGTGTGAGATAGAAAACCTGCAGTATAAGACAGATGATGTGTGGTGTGAGATAGAAAACCTGCAGTATAAGACAGATGATGTGTGGTGTGAGATAGAAAACCTGCGGTGTAAGGCAGAAGATGTGTGATGTGAGATAGAAAACCTGCAGTGTAAGACAGAAGATTTGTGGTGTGAGGAAGAAAACCTGTGATGTGAGGCAAAAGATGTGTGGTTTGAGGTAGAAAACCTGCAGTGTAAGGCAGAAGATTTGTGGTGTGAGGAAGAAAACCTGTGATGTAAGGCAAAAGATGTGTGATGTGAGGTAGAAAACCTGCAGTGTAAGACAGATGATGTGTGGTGTGAGATAGAAAATCTGCAGTGTAAGGCAGAAGATGTGTGGTGTGAGATAGAAAACCTGCAGTGTAAGGCAGAAGATGTGTGATGTGAGATAGAAAACCTGCAGTGTAAGGCAGAAGATGTGTGGTGTGAGATAGAAAACCTGCAGTGTAAGGCAGAAGATGTGTGGTGTGAGATAGAAAACCTGCAGTGTAAGGCAGAAGATGTGAGGTTTGAGGTAGAAAACCTGCAGTGTAAGGCAGAAGATGTGTGGTGAGGTAGAAAACCTGCAGTGTAAGGCAGAAGATGTGTGGTGTGAGATAGAAAACCTGCAGTGTAAGGCAGAAGATGTGTGGTGTGAGACAGAAGATCTGCAGTGTAAGGCAGAAGATGTGTGGTGTGAGATAGAAAACCTGCAGTGTAAGGCAGAGGATGTGTGGTGTGAGATAGAAAACCTGCAGTGTAAGGCAGAAGATGTGTGGTGTGAGATAGAAAACCTGCAGTGTAAGTCAGAAGATGTGTGGTGTGAATATAAAGTCAGTTGTGTAAGGCAGAGAACCTACCGTGGTAACAACCAGAGGATCTCCCAGGTGAGAGATTTCCACATGATTTTTCAGTGCAAGGTCAGGAAACCATCTTTATGCTAGAACCAATTGATGTTTCAGGAGAGAGAAGCCATGGACATGACGAAGGCTTTGGTGTTGTCATTGGGTGTGTGTTATCGAGCTTGTCTTCGCAGCAAGGAGGCCTATGACGATCACATCATCTGCCACTTCCAGCCTCCTTTCACTTTGCCTGACAGCCAGCAGCAGTTTGCTCTCATCATTGACAGGTAGGACTGCTATTTTGTGACAGTTCAGTTCAGTTCACTTTGGAACCACTTTTAAACCCTTTCATTACCACACCATGGGTGAAAGGGTTAATGTCACATGCTATACTACATTTCATGAATGTTGGTTGGTGATGATTACTTTTTACGCAGTTTGCTAAGAGGATGCTGAATAAGGCAGCCAAGATGTGATGTTCAGTATCAAAGCTGCTCTGTTGTCTGTGGTGGGAAATTTGGGTACAATAATCTGTTATCAGGATCAGATTAATGCAGAAAAAAAACATTCTCATTAATTAAGGTTGGCAAGATAGTCAGGTAGGAATCTCATTTGCCTTCCATTGAGAAGGTCTTGGATTTGTCTAGGTTTAATATTCCTGCCTGGTGGGTAAAGGGTTAACATTTTTCTGGACTCTGTCTACATTTTTGCGCAATTGCTAGTACCTAATTTCCCTGCATGCGTAATGACAGTGTTAGGAATCAACCTACATACTTATGAAATCAACTTTACTTGGTACTTTAATGGGACACAATGTATCAAACAAGCAGTGTGATGGCAATTAAGTACAGTTGATAGAAAATATAAAGGATGGAGGCGATGTCATCTTTGTTTGAGGCTGGGTTAGGTGGAGGTCATGACTTCAAATCTGTTTGCACAGGTTTGCGTAGGTGTGAACCATGCCTGTGGAAAACTTGATACATGTAATCAGTTTTCAGTCCACTCAGGTGCCTTAGTCTGTTCAGGTTTGGGGAAGATAAGGCATCAAAGGAGAGTTCAGGAATCGCCATCATTTTTAGACATAGAGAGATGTTGTGGTCTCTGCTGTGTCACTCTGCTTTGGACCTCAGGGTCATGTGACATTGTTCATCTTTTCTTTAACTGTGTTTCAGGTGTCAAGATGTGTTTCTGGACAGTGTGCGACTGGAGGACAACATTGCTCGTAACCAGGCACTGAAGGAAAATGTTTTCATGATGGTGGTGTGTGTGGAGCTGAGGATCCCTCTCTTCCTTGTGGGCAAACCAGGATCCTCCAAATCTCTGGCCAAAACCATTGTGTCTGATGCCATGCAGGGCAACTCTGCTTACTCTGAGCTTTTTAAGACACTGAAACAGGTCCTGTTTGCCTCTCAAAGTTTATTTTTTGATTTGTTTTCTTGTTGGCCTGTTTCTTATCCACATGAAACATAGCAACTTTACTTGAGCTTTCCAAGACATTCAAACAAGTCATGCTTACAGCCATGGGTTTTTGTTTGTTTTTGCATTATGTTTTCTTGTTGGTTTGTTATTGTTACTATCTGGATTTGAACAACAAAGCAACAAAGAATTTTGTTCTTATGTGTGTTTGTTTTCATGTTGGTCTACTTAAGTTACTGGAAATGAATAACAAAGTAGTTTTGTTTCTGCTTTGTTTTTTCTTGTTGGTCTATGTATTATTACTTCTTACTTGGAGTTGAGCAGCAAAGAAACTGGAACTACTCTGAGCCTTTCAAGTTTGTCAAAACGGGTCGTGTTTATGATCTGTTGTTTTCTTTGTATTTCTGTGTGACTGTGTGTGTGTGCATGTTTGTATGTGTGTGCTTGTTATTGTTTTTGTATATATGCATGGGTGCAACTCCTCCGGCTACAGACCGGAATCCGGTTTTTGAAAAACGATCGAGCGGACAGATCCGGTTTTTGAAAATTTGACAAGGAAAAAAAAAAAAAGCCGATTAAAATCCTTCGATACAGTGAGCAACTCCGCTTCTGCTCGGAGTGTTCGTAAGCAAAGCGATTGGGGAAAAAATGCCGATTAAAATCCTTCGATACAGTGAGCAACTCCGCTTCCGCTCGGAGTGTTCGTAAGCAAAGTGATTGGAGCTCTCCTGTGTTGGAGGTACAGAAGATCCGAAGCACGTGACCGGAATTAGCAGGCGACTTTTCGTTCGACGTTTGAGTATGCATTATCTCACGGAAGCAGATTTTTCGCGTCTTGCGAAGGTGGAGGAAGGGGTGAAAAACAAGTGGAGGTAGGAGTGGCTGAAGCAGAAAGACGAGCAGGACAAAGAGTATGGAGAGTAGTGTCGGAAATTGACTTACCAGGAACATGTTTCTGCACAGTTTGCTCTAAGCAAATCAAGTAGCCTACGACACGAGTGGAAAGAAAAAACTAAAGGAACATGCCGATCATCCCGGCCACAAGGAAAATGTGATGGTTAGTTACGTTTTCATGCTATTTCTGCACAGGCCACTTCTGCACAACCCAGTTCCAGCATCTACACAGTGCCAAAAGGTGGCAAAAGAGCTGCCATGAAGTCATCACAAGACATTAGACAGTTTCTGAAGAAATCTAGAATGGACATTTAACCATCTTCCACTTTTTTTAAACAATAATGTGTCTGAACTGTTACTGATGTTGTTGATTTTATGAACAAAGGCTACACTCATGTTGGCCTGGAAACACCTTATGAATGACTAGTGCTAATCTTCAAATGATTTTCTGTCTCCTCATCACTTAGAGGATTGTCAGATACTGTGTTATGGTCAGTTTGGACCTGTATTATAAACACAAGGATACTGTTTGGCAGATAAACTGTCAAGGAGGATTGAAGCAAAAGAGTGATATTGACTGGACTGGTTTCTGTATTCTTAAGACTGATTTTGACAGAATTATTCAGCTGTTCTTCTTCTAGATTTTTCTTTCATGATTAACTAGTAATCTATCATGGTTAGTACTGGTGGTAACACTGCTATTCTGTTACCATGTAAGTCAGAAATATGTCAATTTTTCTGTTATTTGTTCATGCTCAGATTAAAGGAGAGACCCCCCAAATCATCATAAAAAGGCTAATTTTCTTTCAGCTTCAGGGGGGCCGTCCCCCCTGACCCCCAACAAGGGCTCTGCCCCTGTACCCCAACGGGGCCTGGGTGGCCCCTGGACCCCTGCCTTTCAGGTTTTTTCTTTTTCAGGAGTTGCACCCATGTATATGTGTTTTAACCTTTTGATTTCACACCATTCCTCCAACTGCAAAAACTGTACCCTTTGACTCCCTCACCCTATCCACCAGCTTCATACAAGAAGCTGATGGATAAGGTGAGAGAGTCGAAGGATTAAGTTATTGTTTTGCTGGCATGGTTGACAATGCAGGATGCTGATAGACAGGGTACGAGAGTCAAAGGGTTAAGTATATTTAAATCTAGAAATTGAACAACCGCGTATCTCCACTTATTCTGAGCTTTTGGAGACACTGAAGCAGCTCTTGCTTTCAGCCTCAGTTTTTTTTTCTTTTTAGTCTATCTAGAATTGAATGGCAGAGCAACCTTACTGATTATGAACCTTTTAAGATGCTCAAAAAGTCAAGTCTGCATCCTCTGGTTTTTTTCTTCTTTTCTTTTCTTGTTTTTTTTTTTTTTTTCTTTTTTTTTTTTTATTAGTTTTCTGGTTTGACTGGGAGATTGGAGGTCAGTTGAAATTATTGGGTTTTTTTTTTTTTGGTCGTCCAGCTCCTGCCCAGGATTAGCATGCTATGGGCTCATTGAGAAGACTGGGACCACACTTTGCGTCTCACCCATTTCATTGATGCATCATTAAGGGTGTTAGATTTCCAGACCAACAGCGGAGGCATTTGTATCTCTCAGGCTTAGTTCATACCAGGATATACAAGAGTCATCCCTTAATTAGTGTAAATAATACTGTCTAAAACTGTAGAAAATAAGAATGATCAGTATTTTTCAATATTCCTTCAATGTATGATCCTTTCTCCTGAATGACCGATTCCCATCTGTTGTGAAGATCTGAAATGCCCATTGATTAGCAAATGGAGTTTTTATGTTACAGTGCTTGGCCACCTCCATGTCCAAATCATACAGGTTGTAAAAACTTGCACCACTTAGAGATTATTTCAAGTTAGGGCTTGGATCAAAGTCTGGGGAGTTGTATCTGGAAAAGAGAGGGGATGTGGGAAAAGTCCAACTGATACGATGTCAGAGGCAGTGTTACCTCCCGTGCTTTGTGGCAAGATGCATTTGTCATGTGATATCATTGGTGAATCATCTAACAACGTTCTGTATTTCCTGTGATGTGTAGATTTTTGCCTTTTCATCAGAAACAGCTTGTCCCATTGGGAGGCAGTGTGCTGTCAGCTTATAGTCATAAGTGTATATCATCATCTTTAAATTTCTTCGCTTTCTTCTGAATTTGATGGGCCCTGGACAGGCAGGAATGTGCCACTCTGACAATTGTCTCTTTAATTCTGGCTCAAAGTGTCTAACCCAGGCTTCATCGATGACAATTGTCTGAATTGAAAAGCTGTCATCCTGGGTTTTTTTATTAGTGTAACAGAGTCTTTACATAAGTGATGCACATCCATGGGTCCAGTCATGCTACAAGACGTCTCATTCCAAATTTATTCATTAAAGTTGCATGAACTGATGCACAACTAATGCCAATCTCATAAGCAGTCTCTTCACACGTTATTCACCTTAATTCATTCAGAATTTCTCTGACTTGTTGATTTTCTCTTTCTCATCAGTAGCTTTCATTGGCCTCCCCAGACTGTGCTAGCCTTTAACTCTTTGAAGACGTAATATAGTTGCCTTGCACAACCACTGTGGACGCGATCAACGGGACCTGCCACAACCCTTGGTGACGCACGATTTTTGGGGGGGGGGGGGGGGGTTTCAAAAAATTCTCAAAAATACAGATTTTACAGCACAAGAACATATTTTATATCAAAATAAAATTCAGTTTACGCTCTTTGAGCTGAAGCTACATACAGGGACAATACATCTATTCTACTTACCTTCCTAGAAGGTGAAATGGGTAGGGTTTTGGCTCTGGGAAAGAAGTTTTTGATTGACAGTAATCCAACACATAAAGTCAGTGAAACACCCATTCTTGACCAGGTAATCCAGAAATCCAGGTAATCACAAATCCTTGGTATGACCAGAAGATATAAAAGAACAAACACAGCTTTGTTTTCACACAGGTGAAGCAGCAAAGTGATTATGACGATCCTTTGAAGAAGAAGAAGAAGAAGGCCTAAATGTCGCCATTTTGGTGCAAGGACGGTCACTTCGGTTGGTTTGGATAAAGGCAAAAACTGTAACTAATCGGGATAAAATCGATGCAAGGGAAGTAACAAACACTTCAGAAGATACCAAAGAGTGTTCCTATATGTGTAGTTAGTTCCCTTAGACCAGCGACCGGCTTGCTCTATTTTTAAAAACCGCAGCGGAATATCCGCTATCACATCTCTAAGGGTTTGGCCAGCTGCAGCGGAATGTCCGCTGTCACGTCTCTAATGGTTTGGCCAGCTGCAGCGAATATCCACTGTTGCGTCTCCGAAGAGTTAATGTCATTTCATTCATCTTTAAAGAATGATATCTGTTTATAAACTACAGCTTGCAAAAGAGCTTGTGTGCCACATACACATTTGTAATTAGAACATGAAATAATTGGGCCAGGCGTTAGTAAAGTTTCAAAGCTGCTGAAAGAAATACTTTTTAAATCATCAGGACATTCTAGCCAAATTACTTTTTGAATCATCGGACATTCTAGCCAAATTATTTTTTGAATCATCAGGACATTCTAGCCAAATTATTTTTTGAATTCATCAGGACATTCTAGCCAAATACATTACTTTTTGATTCATCAGGACATTCTAGCCAAATTACTTTTTGAATCATCAGGACGTTCTAGCCAAATTACTTTTTGATCATCAGGGTTAGCAATTACTTTAGATCATCAGAATTCTAGCCAAATTACTTTTTAAATCATCAGGACATTCTAGGCAAATTACTTTTTAAATCATCAGGACATTCTAGCCAAATTACTTTTTGAATCATCAGGACATTCTAGCCAAATTACTTTTTAAATCATCAGGACATTCTAGCCAAATTACTTTTTGAATCATCAGGACATTCTAGCCAAATTACTTTTTAAATCATCAGGACGTTGTAGCCAAATTACTTTTTGAATCATCAGGACATTCTAGCCATTGATAGGATGACCCTGGTTTTATGATAGGAGACACAGAGTACAGCATTATCATGCAGTCTCACTCTGAAAGAAAATTCTATAGCATCATCATTATCATCCCTGTTTTCATGTCTAGCATTATAAAAATTGTTCTGGAATCTGCTGCTGTTTATGCTCTGCTCTCATGATGACTTAATTTTAGGTGGGTTTGGACGTGCATGAGAGAATGTAAATGAGCAGTGTAGGGATAGTGACATAGACAGCAGAAGACGGCAGCACAAACAATACAAAAGAAAGAAAGAACAATGCAACCAAAAAGAAAAAGTTCCTTATATTTAAACATTTTAACAATTTGTTAAATATACATATTTGTGTGTGTTGTTTGGTTGGTTGGTTGTCCCCCCCCCCCCTTTTTTTTTTTTTTTTAAAGTTTGTATGTACTCAAGCCTTTTAAAAGTTGAGTGATTGATCCTACTATTTTAAAGTATGTTCATGTGTTTCATATTTAAAACTTGCAGGCTGAGATATGTTCATGTGTTTCATATTTAAAACTTGCAGCTGAGATATGTTCATGTGTTTCATATTTAAAACTTGCAGTCTGAGATATGTTCATGTTTTCATATCTAAAACTTGCAGTCTGAGATATGTTCATATTTAAAACTTGCAGGCTGAGATATGTTCATGTGTTTCATATTTAAAACTTGCAGTCTGAGATATGTTCATATTTAAAACTTGCAGGCTGAGATATGTTCATGTGTTTCATATTTAAAACTTGCAGTCTGAGATATGTTCATATTTAAAACTTGCAGGCTGAGATATTGTTCATATTTAAAACTTGCAGTCTGAGATATGTTCATATTTAAAACTTGCAGGCTGAGATATGTTCATGTTTTTCATATCTAAAACTTGCAGTCTGAGATATGTTCATGTTTTCATATTTAAAACTTGCAGGCTGAGATATGTTCATGTTTTTCATATTTAAAACTTACAGGCTGAGATATGTTCATATTAAAACTTGCAGTCTGAGATATGTTCATATTTAAAACTTGCAGGCTGGAGATATGTTCATATTTAAAACTTGCAGGCTGAGATATGTTCATGTTTTTCATATTTAAAACTTACAGTCTGAGATAATGTTCATATTTAAAACTTGCAGTCTGAGATATGTTCATATTTAAAACTTGCAGGCTGAGATATGTTCATGTGTTTCATATTTAAAACTTGCAGGCTGAGATATGTTCATGTGTTTCATATTTAAAACTTACAGGCTGAGATATGTTCATGTGTTTCATATTGAAAACTTACAGGCTGAGATATGTTCATTGTTTCATATTTAAAACTTACAGGCTGAGATATGTTCATATTTAAAACTTGCAGGCTGAGATATGTTCATGTGTTTCATATTTAAAACTTGCAGGCTGAGATATGTTCATGTGTTTCATATTTAAAACTTACAGGCTGAGATATGTTCATGTGTTTCATATTGAAAACTTGCAGGCTCAGATGGTGTCTTTCCAGTGCAGTCCCCTGGCTACAGCAGATGGCATCCTGGGGACCTTCAGGCAATGCGCCAAGTTCCAGGAAGGGAAAAAGAAAGAGAGTTTTGTGTCTGTCGTTGTCCTGGATGAAGTGGGACTAGCAGAAGATTCTCCCAAGATGCCTCTCAAGGTGAAACGAACAGCTACTGTATCAAAGAACTCTTCATCTTTATAAGATATATTGTCTCTAGGCTCTGGTTGATGCAGATGTAGAGCTCTCACCTTCCATTGTGACTGTATGGGGTCAGATCTGACCTGAGAAAAACTTATGTATGTGGACTCCAGTCTAGCCAGCTGTGAAGGAGTTCCTGATCCAATTCACTGTTTAGTGTGGTGATACAGCTTGTGGGAGGAGATTTTCATAGCTGTCATAATGCTGGCTTTAAGAAATGTTTAGATTTGTACATCACATTACTCCCTTGCGATTTTTGTGTTATTGGACAACCTTGACCATACTTTGTCAGACTGTAGCATACTGTGACCAGAAGGTTAACTCTAGTCTCTTTATGTGTCTGTAGCAGTCTAAGGACATTCCAGGTGGTATGCCATGCCTCTGCCAGTCAGCACTCGCCAACTGCTTCCACTTGTTTTATTCTATGGCCAGAGCATTAGACTGAGCACAAGGTTTTTTGTTCATGCTTCATCTCATTTTATCACATTTTCAGTCACTCCACAATTATTTATTACTCCACATTTAGTTGATTTTATGCCACTTGTTTCCCCGTTGTCGTTAATAGTGCAAACAAAATCCCTTCCAACTGTTTGGGATTGATGAGTTGAAGCATAAATGCCCCCAACTATACTGGCTGATGAGTTTATGAAAAATATCTTCACCAGTGCAGTTTAACAGTTATTTATAAAGTTGAATATCGGCACAAAATTTAACACTGAATTTGAATTGACTAAAAAGGGCTGAGCTTCATATTTTGTTGTCTGGTAAGAGTAGAGAATAATTTTCTGCACTCTGCTGTGTAAACAATGGGACCTGATGTAGAACTGCAAGCGAGTTATGTGTGAAGAACTTGCTCTCTTTGTCACCACTTTGTTCAGTATACAGAAATAGATAGATTGATTTGTTGGTTGTTGGTGTTTTGCCTCAGAAGTGTGTACATATGCCTTCTGAAAGTCTAGTGATTTATTCAGCTGATTTCAAAATATGTTTGTATGTTTCACATTTAACTCCTTATATTCCAAATAAGCTGTAGTTAACCTGACCAGCTTAGCTCTGTGCCATTTGCCATGATGAATGAAGTTATATCTGTGTCTGTGCATGTGATCTGTCTTGACCAGTTGATGCCTTCCCACTTACCAAGAACTGAATTCTGCCTTTTTCCATTATTCTTCTGGCCACTGTTCAACAAGAAGGGACAAACACAAGTTATCTCTGCCTTGGCTTTCTTTTGTTGTGTCCTGAGTTTGTCTCAACCTGGTTTTCTTGCTCTCATTATTCCTTATGTGTATTTCTCTTGTATTTCATGTTTGATGCGTGCACTGCATGCATTTTGCTCCTTTTGGTCACAAATCATCCCCACTGGTACCCACTAGTAGAACTCAACTGGTCACAGACCTGATTCCAGGTACTGTCAAAAATATCAGTTCAGCCCTAATCCCTTTAATTCTTTCAACTTCTCATTCTTCTTGAGTTGATGATCATGGGCTCTGACCAATGTGTGCAGACATTGTGTGGTTTTCGCTCCCTTTTCCTTTCAAGAAAATGGTATGTCCTTTTGTCAGAGTGCTTCCTTAACCATGTTGTTCTTCATGGAATGTCCAGTCCACTGAGGACCCTTCCCCTCAGCAAGTTAATTGACCCTTGACTACCATCATGGACAAGGCGGGTAAGGTTGTCTGGCTCCATCTGGTATGCTGCTTCAAGTTTTACAGGGAACAAACTAGGGACAGTCACTCTGGCTGAAGGTTTCTCTTCATCTTGATCAATGAGAACCATCATAAGGCCATTTCTATAGCAACAGTATCCTGATAGATCAGTTGCATGATTCCCTGGGCTCATGGAGCAGTAGGTGAGATATGGGTGTTCCAAAATCTGGGGCTCCTGAAGTTCGAGCCTGGTATCTCAACCTTTACTCAGTCCACACCAATGAACAACTTCTCAACGTTAATGAATATTGGTGCATGGAGAACCCCTTCTTCAATTGCTATCTCATGACATATCTCTTGCAGTCAAGCTAACAGCTTCTTTGGGGTATCTTTTGTAGAAGCAAACACTATTTCCATCGATGGTTCCACAGCCTGAACTAGATAGGCATCAGACCCCTCCATCATTATTCAGATTAACTCACTCTGCCCTGGGCGATTGTGTCAGTCAACAACCTTTCTGCCCTGGCTGTTTGGAAGGGTTACTAATAAAATTGTAAAAAAAAAAGTTTTGGAGTTAAAGACTTGAAACTTTCTGGTTTTGCTAACATAAGAACAAACTAACTTTTGTGCAAGTATAAAGGTGATCTTTTGTTGATTTTTTTTTTTTTTATTGAATTTTGAAAAAAATGACACTTTTTCAAAAGTTTGCACGGGGGGGGGTACCAATACATGCTAAGAATAAAAAACCCCACAAATTTAGACTTTTGATATCAAAAACACTTCTAGACAGTTGCAATATGACTGGGCATTATGTTTACCAAGTATCATGAACTAGCTGCAAGTCTTTCTTTGTCAACAAACAATTTGAAGTATGCAAATTTTAAATTGTACACACACGCACAGACAACAATGGCCATTCATACTAAATATACAAAAAAAAATCATAAAAAATCAGAGGAAAGATAGACAGATTTGAAAGTTTCTGATGATACTAACATGGTTACAAACCAGCTTTTGTGTAAGTATGAAAGAGTTGACTTGTTTGGTACTATTTTTTTAAAATTTTGAGATGAATTATTTTGTTTTAAAAGTTTCCGCGGGAAGGGGTACCAATATGCAAAGAATAAAAAACTCACAAATTCAGCTTTCTGATATCAAAAACACTTTTAGGCAGTTGCAATATGATCAGGTATTATGTGTACTAAGTATCAGAAACAAACACCAACTCTTTCTTTGTGATCAACTTCAAGCAATGTTTATTATGACAATCTGTGGCTGCAGTCTTTCTTTTGCACCATCTGTTAGAAATCTTGGAGTGTTTCTTGACGAATCATTAACAATGGACGCGTATATAAACAATCTTTGCCGTAGCCTAAACTTTCAGCTCCGTAGGATTGCAAAGATTCGTCCTTACCTCACCACCGATGCCGTGAAGAAGCTTGCAGTTTGTTTTATTTTGTCAAGATTAGATTACTGTAATTCTCTCTTAGCTGGCTTACCTGATGACAAACTTAGAAAGCTTCAGGTCATTCAGAATAATGCAGCCCGTCTTATCCTGCACAAGAAACAATCTGACAGTGCAAATCCACTGCTGAAATCCCTTCACTGGCTCCCCATCAAAGCCAGAATAGACTTCAAGATTGCTTGCCTCTGTTTCCGCTGTCTAAGTGATACAGTCACTGCACCACCATATCTTTCTGAACTGATCCAACATTATGTACCGACTCAAACCCTTCGTTCCGGAGATTCTTTTCAACTAGTCGAACCACGTTTTTCTCTCTCCACAGTTGGCAAACGCGCTTTCTCTGTTTTTGGTCCTTCAGTATGGAACAATCTGCCACTCAACCTGAGAAAACAACATAGTTACTTAACCTTCAGAAAGGAACTTAAAACCCATCTTTTTCAAAAGTATCTGGTTGCAGAGTAACTTCCACGGCATTGGTGCTGAAGTACAAAATGACTGTTTTTAACCTTTTCTAGTCCTTGGCATGACTGTGTCTATTATTGGTGTTGTTTAAGTTTTATTCTTCTGATTATATATTTTAATTTTAATTTTTGTGTGTGTGTATGGGTGTGAGTGTGTGTGTGTGTGTGTGTGTGTGTGTGTGTGTGTGTGTGTGTGCGTGTGTGTGTGTGTGTGTGTGTGTGTGTGTGTGTGTGTGTGTGTGTGTGTGTGTTGTGAACGTGAACATGATATGTTGGAATATCTTTGTATGCTCTCTGATTTGTTTTAATTAGTTAAATGTCTTATTCAGCTTCTATTTGTAATGCATGTTTTAATTAAGATTTTATGTAAAACGCGTTGAGCATTTTATGGAAAGGCGTTTATTCATGTAATAATAATAATCATAATGTGCACACACGCACAAGAGACAATAATAGCCATTCACATTACATAAACCAAAAAAATCGTAAAAAATCATAGGAAAGATATATAAAGTTGAAAGTTTCTGGAGATACTAACATAATTATAAACCAATGTTTGTGCAAGTATGAAGGTGTTGAGTTGTCTCCTGCCATTTTTTTTTTATTTATTGATTTTTTTTTTAATTGCGCGGCGGGGGGATGGGGGATACCATATATGAAAAGAATAAAAAACCCACAATTTAAGATTATTGAAATCAAAAACACTTCTAGACAGTTGTAATATGATTGGATATTATGGGCACCAAGTTTCAGAAACCAGCTGTAAGTCTTTCTATGTAACTAAGCAATGTTCATTATATCAATATTATAAAATGTACACACACACCCACAGACGACAATGGCAATTCAGACACATAAACAAAAAAATCATAGGAAAAACAGACAGACTTGAAAGTTCCTGATGATACTAACATGGTTATAAACTGACTTCTGAGCAAGAATGAAAGTTCACTTGTTTGGTACTATTTTTTTTAAATTTTGAAGTAAATTATTTTGTTTTTAAAGTTTGCGCAGGGGGGTACCAGTACATGCAAAGAATAAAAAAAACCTACATTTAGCTTTTTGATATCCAAAACACTTCAAGACAGTTGTAATATGATTCAGTATTATGTGAACAAAGTTTCAGAATCCAGCTGCAAGTCTTTCTATGTAAACAAGCGATGTTCCTTATGTCAATGTTATATACACACACGCACAGACACAGCTATGGCCATGCACACTTCATGAACAAAAAAAAAATCATAAAAAATCATAGGAAAGACAGACAGACTTGAAAGTTTCTAGTGATACTTACATTGTTACAAACTTTATTTTATGCAAGAATGAAACAGTTGACATGTTTGATACAGTTTTTAGAAATTTTACTGTAAATTATTTTGTCAAAAGTTTGTGCTGGGGGGGTACCAATATATGCAAAGAATAAAAAAAACACCATTTTAGCTCTATGATATCAAAACACTTCTAGACAGTTGCAATATGATTGGGCATAATGTGTATCAAGTTTCAGAAACCAGCTGTAAGTCTTTCAATGAAAACAAGCAATGTTATTAGGTCAATGTTGTAACGTACACACATGCCCAAAGACAACAACAGCAATTCAGACTACATCATAAAAAAAATCATAGGAAAGACAGATAGACTTGAAAGTTTCTGGTGATACTAACATGGTTATAAACTTTTGAGCAAGTATGAAAGTGTTCATATGCCTTCTACTATTTTTTTTAAATTTTGAAGCAAATTATTTTGTTTCAAAAGTTTGCGCAGGGGGTACCAATATATCCAAAGAATAATAAAAAAAAAAGTTAGCTTTTTGAAATCAAAAACACTTCTACACAGTTGATATATGACTGGGCATTATGTGTACCAAGAATAAGAACCTAGCAGTAACTCTTTCTTTGTCAAGAGGCAATGTGTAGTATATGTTATACTTTACAAACACACACACACACTAACAAATTACAATGGTCATTTGCATTAGGTAAAGAAAAAAAAAATCATACATAATCACAGGAAATATTGAGACTAGAAAGTTTGCAATCATGTACACAATAAAAGTGTACAAGAGCAAATAAGCAAGCTTGAAATCATGTTTCAGTGATTCATTCTGAATTGAAAATAAGAAAACAAATGTTTTTGGGTGTAGATTGAGCTTAAATCAAGTTATCAGACAGTCATCATATATTCTGGTCCATGCAGTATTCTCTGCACATGTTTTGTAACACAGATTTACTCATTGTTCCTGAATCCAACATCAGTCCTGAATCCAACAAGTGGGGTGGGGGTGGGGGGCGTGGTTCTGCACATGCTTGACATGCAGACCACACTCTTCATCCTCAGTGAAATTGCTGATCACAGGGAAGCATGTGAAGTTCTCGTTCCATGGTTTTAGAAAAAAGTCCAGAAACGCTTCAGTGTTCTCTTCACCACCCACTTCCATCTCCTCAGCACTGTCGTCGTCAGCAGGCATCGCTTCGTCCGACTCTGTGTCATACTCGGTACTGAGTCGAAAGACCCGAGTCTTGGTCACTGGAAGTGTCACTGAGTTGAGGGCCGACATCCGAGTCTATCGCAACAAACTCACTACACATCGAGTCATCTTCTTCTTCAACGTCTGAGCCTTCAGTCTGAAGCTGTTCGATTCGTTCAAGCACTTCTGGTGCCGTATAGCCACGAGTTTGTCTGCTTCGCTTTGTTGACGTCGAAGGCGCCGCCATTTTGATAACACGCAGCAGGCTGACACGGAGCTACTACCCTTACACATTCGCATACAGCACAGACAATGAAGCCTTGTTGCTCGCGGGAATGGTGCAGATGCACTCATGAATGAATGAACTAGAGGCCTGTAGTGTTTAGTTTCGTACACAGTCGAGCTCCGGCGAATGAAAAATGCAGAAAGCAAAAGTACCGAACTCGGTACGTTCGGGCTGAAACGTTGTGCGAGCAGGGTACCGATATCGGTATGTTCGGGCTCTAAGAGTTAAGCTATAATTTTTTTTATTGGTGTACTTAAAGTTAAATTGAAGATATTTTCTTAGATCTCTGTTTAACCAGTATACTCCCCAAATCAAAAACTCAGATTCCCACCCATGCAGTCGTGCTTGTATCATTCTGATTTTCTCTTGGTGGTCATAAACCTATCAACAGAGGCAGCATTCAGCACTGGCTACACTTTAGGATCATTGATTGGTCAAGGTGGATCTCCTGCAAGTCGTATGAGATCCATGGATAGTTTTTTTTTCTTCTAATTTTGGCCAATGACAGGCTAGTCAGGTTGTGTGTGTGTGTGTGTGTGTGTGTGTGTGTGTGTGTGTTGTGTGTGTGTGTGTGTGTGTTGTGTGTGTGTGTTGAAGGTATTTATTTATTCATCAGTAAGGACAGATATAAGTTTTATATGAATGTGTGTTTTCATGTTAACTTTTCTGTTTTCAGACTCTGCATCCACTACTTGAAGATGGTTGCCCAGGAGATGAAGTGCCAGATGACAGCAAGAAGGTGCAATAACTATTCTCCTTCTGTCTTTTTTATGCCCATAATAATAAGCATGGTTTTATTTATGTAGAGAAAATGAGACCATTAAATTCCACAAGCAAAGTACAGTCACAGAGTTGAAAACAAACCGAATCAGTGAAACCATATGAGCAAGCCATTTGATTTTTTTTGTTTTTTGTTATTCATGGGCTTCAACTTTGTTGTGGACTTGTCATGCCATATAGAGACGGACATACTCTGCTTTAGGATGTTTGCATGCTGGATATTTTCCTGTTTCTATAACCTCAGAACACTGACTGGCTTACAGAATTTTAAACATCTTTTGAGTTCAGCATGCATACATTGAAGAAAGTTCAGGCACTAGCAGCTATGAAGTGCATATCTTCACCTGGGAGATATAAGACATTCTTCATGCTTTACCTTATTAGTGCTACCAGGTAGAGTTAGATGTTCTGGTTAGAATGATGTCCTAACCACTTGGCTATTGGAACTGTCTTCATATGTACATGTACACAACAACCTTTTACACTTCAGGAACTGATTTACGCAGTTTAATGCTGCTGACTTTGTGTGTTTACTCACAACAATTTGCATGATTTAGCCTTCTTTTCCTGTCTTGGTTTTCTCAGATTTGTTTTTTCTGTATTTGAAATTTTATTTGTAAGAGAGAGGGGAACTTCAGAGTTAGTTTAATTGCAAATACTCTGTTGTGTATCACAAGTGGATTCAAAACTAATTTTGTCAGTGTAGATTGTGTTGTTTTCTTGTTCTTGAAATTTTCAAATATTTGCTAGTGCATCTATATAGCATGAGTTGATGTAACTTAGAAATCCATGAAAACAGGAGAATGACTGTTCAGTGTTAGAGTAAATAAAATGGCCATATGTTAAAATCCCATTCATATATTCGAGTGCACCTTACAGTGGGGAAGAAGTAACCGTGAAATATGATGAATGTGCTGCAAGACGATATCGTGTAGCTTTACATATAAAGGAATAAGCCCACACTGCAGAGGAACCAAGAGGCATCATATGGAACCTCTTTTTCAACACTGGAAGATCTTGACTTTGCAGATGTCATGACACTGGTCTCCCACACTTAACCACATATGCAGGAGAAAAATCCTTTCTCAAGATGTTCGCTTAACTCACTCAGTACGGAGAGTTTTCCCCCTTGCGTTTCCCCAGGGACGGCCCATTTTGAAGGGTTAGGAAAAAATCACAAAAAATACAAAACATAAAGGAACAAAATGAAACTTTCAGATCTGAATATTTACATGCTGGGTTAGTTCATGCCAAAATATTGAAATTCTTCCTTGAATTTTTCTTCTTCATGAGCCACGTTGAAAATACCCCAAATCTTGTGGTCAGGATCACCGTACAGTCACACACTTTGATCAGCTCCATGAACACACAGTCAAAGGTGAGAAGGTCTTTGTATGCACAAAACAACATGAATAAAATAGACTTTGCTCAGGGTAAAAAAAAAAAGATTATTAGTGATATTATATGAATAAATGTTACAAATTGTTACACAGGGGAGTTATGGGGGCGTGGCACTCAAATGAGACATGCAGGCCACAAGAGCCAGAGAAGGAGGCAAAGTGGGAGAAAAACTAAAATCTTCGTGCCAGTCATGCATCAGACATGCGACTCACTGTACTTGGCTCGCTGACTGCTCGCCTATTATGACGTGTACGCCCACCTCTCTCTCCCACTTCACTGTCGTCTGAAACTGGGTCACTGTCAGTACCTTCTTGCTGGCAGCTTCCATCACTTGATACACTTTCACCATTATCTTCAGCATACTTCTCGATGTCCAGTCCTTCAGTCTGAAGCACTTCAATCGCATCAGCAGCAGTAAAATGCCGCCGTCGCGATCTACTTTGTTCGAAAACTCGTACTCGCCTGCAATGCCATTTTCGACATGAATGCAGATTACCAGTCGTGTAGGGTGCCGAAGTCAATCGTTTCCCGACAAGTGTATAGCTATGGAATCTCACGAAACAACTTTCCCCTTGACACGTTTGCAGTGACCAGTGTGGCTATGGTAGGCGTGCAAGGTCTAAAGGGGAGCGTCGAAAAAATTTTAATTATCGAAACTGCTATTGTGTTCCGTCGTAAGCAACCATGCCTTTCATCACGACCGCTATAGCGTTCCGTCATACCGAGTGAGTTAAGTAGGCCTAAAGATCAACCAGAAGCAAAAAGGTGATGATACTGAACATCCCAGACCTTCACAGATCCATATAGATGAAAGAGACCTACCCACAGCTGAGGAGTTCACCTACCTAGACACCACTTTCACAGCACTTTCAGACAATAGATGGAAGAGACCTGAATACAACTGAAGAGTTCACCTAACTAGACAGCACTTTCACAGCACTTTCAGACAATAGATGGAAGAGACCTGAATACAACTGAAGAGTTCACCTAACTAGACACCACTTTCACAGCACTTTCAGACAATAGATGGAAAAGACCTGAATACAACTGAAGAGTTCACCTAACTAGACACCACTTTCACAGCTCTTTCAGACAACAGATGGAAGAGACCTGAATACAAATGAAGAGTTCACCTAACTAGACAGCACTTTCACAGCACTTTCAGACAACAGATGGAAGAGACCTGAATACAACTGAAGAGTTCACCTAGGTAGACAGCTTTTTCAGACAATAGATGGAAGAGACCTGAATGCAACTGAAGAGTTCACCTAAGTAGACTGCTTTTTCAGACAATAGATGGAAGAGATCTGAATGCAACTGAAGAGTTCACCTAAGTAGACAGCTTTTTCAGACAATAGATGGAAGAGATCTGAATGCAACTGAAGAGTTCACCTAAGTAGACAGCTTTTTCAGACAATAGATGGAAGAGATCTGAATGCAACTGAAGAGTTCACCTAAGTAGACAGCTTTTTCAGACAATAGATGGAAGAGATCTGAATGCAACTGAAGAGTTCACCTAAGTAGACAGCTTTTTCAGACAATAGATGGAAGAGATCTGAATGCAACTGAAGAGTTCACCTAACTAGGCAGCACTTTCATACAATAGATGGAAGAGACCTGAATACAACTGAAGAGTTCACCTAACTAGATAGCATTTTCAGATAATAGATGGAAGAGACCTACCCACCACTGAAGAGTTCACTGAACTTGGCAACACTGTCAGACGATAGATGGAAGAGACCTGAATACAACTGAAGAGTTCACCTAACTAGACAGCACTTTCACAGCACTTTCAGACAATAGATGGAAGAGACCTGAATACAACTGAAGAGTTCACCTAACTAGACAGCACTTTCACAGCACTTTCAGACAACAGATGGAAGAGATCTAAATACAACTGAAGAGTTCACCTAACTAGACAGCACTTTCACAGCACTTTCAGACAAATAGATGGAAGAGACCTGAATACAACTGAAGAGTTCACCTACCTAGACGCCACTTTCACAGCACTTTCAGACAATAGATGGAAGAGACCTGAATACAACTGAAGAGTTCACCTAACTAGACAGCACTTTCACAGCACTTTCAGACAACAGATGGAAGAGACCTGAATACAAATGAAGAGTTCACCTAACTAGACAGCACTTTCACAGCACTTTCAGACAACAGATGGAAGAGATCTAAATACAACTGAAGAGTTCACCTAGGTAGACAGCTTTTTCAGACAATAGATGGAAGAGACCTGAATGCAACTGAAGAGTTCACCTAAGTAGACTGCTTTTTCAGACAATAGATGGAAGAGATCTGAATGCAACTGAAGAGTTCACCTAAGTAGACAGCTTTTTCAGACAATAGATGGAAGAGATCTGAATGCAACTGAAGAGTTCACCTAAGTAGACAGCTTTTTCAGACAATAGATGGAAGAGATCTGAATGCAACTGAAGAGTTCACCTAAGTAGACTGCTTTTTCAGACAATAGATGGAAGAGATCTGAATGCAACTGAAGAGTTCACCTAAGTAGACAGCTTTTTCAGACAATAGATGGAAGAGATCTGAATGCAACTGAAGAGTTCACCTAACTAGGCAGCACTTTCATACAATAGATGGAAGAGACCTGAATACAACTGAAGAGTTCACCTAACTAGATAGCATTTTCAGATAATAGATGGAAGAGACCTACCCACCACTGAAGAGTTCACTGAACTTGGCAACACTGTCAGACGATAGATGGAAGAGACCTACCCACAACTGAAGAGTTCACCTAACTAAACAGCACTGTCAGACAATAGATGGAAAAGACCCACCCACAGCTGAAGAGTTCACCTAACTAGGCAGCACTTTCAGACAATAGATGAAAGAGACCTACCTTCAAATAGACTATAGATGAAAGAGCATTTCCAGATGGGATGGAGGAGCAGGCAGTAATATCAAGAGCCATCTCCTCAAAGCCAGAGGACCTTCAGAATGCTGAACAACATTTGGAGGTCTTCATAGTTCATAACCAAAACCAAGCTGAGCTTGTATTAGAACTGTGTCCTGTCTACTGTATTTTGTGAGTAAGTAGAGAAACGATAGTGATATTTAAAAGTGGCTGGTGCTACAGCTGATGCTACTTCTCACATGTCACTTCACAAAGTTGGACTAGAGTCAAGCTCAATAGGGTCTCCTTTTACTATAACTGAAAATGTATGCATGATACACCATCCTCCTTTTGAAAGTTCTGTTCTTTAACAGGTGGCATTTATTGGCATTTCCAACTGGGCCTTAGACCCAGCCAAGATGAACCGAGGCATCCTGGTTCAGAGAGATGTCCCAGATGAAGAAGAACTCACTGAAACAGCCAGGTAATTCAGTGTAACAAATTTTTTCATGACAATAATTATAACAACGATGAGACTATATTAATGATAATTGTTTGCAGATACAGACTGATGCCTGTTTCTGCCATGTTCTGAATGTGTTTTGGTCCCCTCTGGACATAGTGGTTGGCTGTGTGACAGTCCCAGTCTTATGTTGGCTGAAGGTTGTTCACTTGTAATAATAGTAAACACAGCAGTAATGCAAGAGATCATAAAACATTACTGATACAAGAGTAAAACCTCTAGTAAATGACCCATCTGTTTCATTTTACTCTCATTGCGACAATATTTTCTATGACAAGAGTTTAACAAAATCCTTATATTTATGACAGATCTGTGTCCATTTGTTAAAGGTTTTCTGTAATTTCTGACATCTGTCCTTAAGACATTAGACAAAATTCTGACCATTTGAACATTAACAGCAATCAGTACATTTGATATTAAAAGTCATTGTCTCATCTAGTAAAAGATATTACCTTTTGGTGTTTTATGGAGGTGGGGGGATGAATCAGATTTGTAATCTTTTGTATAATAGACGGGTGCTGCTGTTGTTGTTATTACTACTTTTGATACTAGTGTGTTTTGTATGTGTGTTTATTTTAGATGTTTTTTTTTTAAGTCAAGCAGTTATTTTTGCCAGTAGATATAATAAGTTTTTGTTGTGTTTTCAGGGGCATTTGTACCACTGATGATAAGATTGCTTTGCAAAACATGAATGAACTCATCCCTGAACTTGCAAAAGCATACCTCAACATTTTCCAAGAAGCCAAAGAGAAGCGAGAGTTCTTTGGACTTCGAGACTTCTACAGGTAAATCATCAACATGTAGAATTTTATGCAGTTGATATTTCTCTGGTATCATAGTATTTAAAAGAAACCGCTATTGTAACTGCATTGATCCAGTTCGCTTGATGCTATTGTTGGTGCTATTGCTGGTTTGGGTTGCAATAAAAGTAACATTGAAAACTTGGTAAAATTGAAAATACCTAACCCTGTTCAGTGATGATAAAAAACGCAAATTCTGGGCATGCATGTGGTTTATTCAATTCACAGAAAAATGCAGAAAAGAATCAGAATTTTTACCTCTGTTTGATTTGGTCCTTTAAAAAAAAAAGGCAAGGTTGGGTGCAGATTCCGTTTTTGGTTTTGCTTATTTTTTTTTTGTATGAATCACAGCCAAGTACAGGTAAGAAAGCCCATACAGGACAAATTTTTAGTAAAATAAACAGCTTGAACTGACAAAATTGTGTGAATGTATGGTCTGATGGAAATGATACTCATAGAAAACACAGGAGCCATTTACTTGTCTGAATTCTGTAGAAAACCACAGTACGTTGGGTTGACTACAAACACACAGACAGACAAAGTGAAACAGGTAGGAATGTGGCAGAATGGGTAAGGTGCTCATTTGCCCATGGAATTTGAGGATACATAGTTCACCTTGCCCTTTCTTCTTGTTGTGACTGGCAAACTATACCGAGCACCTAGTCTTTGTGTGTGATTTTTCTTATCTGATCTGTACATCTTAACCATGCGGAAAACACAGACATTGAAAAGAAAGGAAAGTTATTTTTTCAAATGCCTCTCTTGACAGAAATGAAGGACAAGTGATATTTTATGGATGAACAGAGGAACAGGATAGAATTATGTTTTACCATTACTTAAGCCTCGCTCTGTCATTATGTTCAACCTGCAGTTGTAGACAACATGTTGCAAAAAACAACAACAGCAAACAAACAAACAAACAAACAAACAAAGAAAACAAAATAAAAACTGTGCCAATCGTCTTCTGAATTAGTGTTTGGTTGATTAAAATGCGTTGTACTGGATGCTGTAATGGAGATTAAAATGGGGGCTGCGGATTTTTAGTAGTAGAAGACTGAGGTTGAAGCTAGCATAGATTTACAACGGTGAAACATTTTGTTGCAAGGTTGACACAGCAGAGGATATGAGTTGAGAAAGTGTTGTTCGGAGAGAAAGTGTTGTTCAGAGAGAAAGAATTTGCCTTGTTATTTTAGAACAATAATTGTCATTCAGAAAAGAAAGACTATGCCTCTTTTTTCACACTGAGATTGAGACTAGTTCTGTATGTACTATTGGATCCATAATACTTATACTGTTCGTCTTGC
Organism: Monoplex corrugatus; assembly: GCA_030674185.1. NCBI lineage: Eukaryota > Metazoa > Mollusca > Gastropoda > Littorinimorpha > Ranellidae > Monoplex > Monoplex corrugatus. The sequence goes on from JAPXFY010000017.1 coordinate 47,918,029, forward strand.
TATGATTAGTCAGTTAGTCTCATGCATGCTATTTGGTTATCATACCAGAATACATCATCATCATGTTGATCCCAACAATTGAATGTAATGAAAGTTATCCTATGACTGATGTCATAGGAAAATGGAGTAGTCAGGACTTAACGTCTCTTGGGATCAACCTAATGAGGGTGTTGCCTGAACAAGATAGGTACCCAGTCATAGCTGGCGGATTGAAGCTCATACAGTTTTTCTCAGATATAAATGAAAAAAAAAATGAAATAAAATAAAAAAACATTTAAAAATTGTTGGTCTGCAGTGAGTTGCATGTTAGTTTTTCAGATGAAACTTTCTGTCATATATTTTCTGGTATCTTTCAGCTTGGTGAAGATGGTGTACACCTTTGCTGCCAAATCCAAACGACGACCCTCCCAGCGTCAGTTGATTGCGGCAATCCGACGCAACTTTGGTGGTCTTGACACTATTGATCCTGTGGAGTCCTTCAAAAAGTTGCTGCCCACCAGTCTCTGTGAAGAGAAGGTAAGCCTAGGAGTCTTTGCCAGCATAGAAAGTATCCCCACCTGAAAATTCTGTGCTAAAGGGTTTTTTTTTTTTCTATCACTCTGTTGTACTTTTGCTGTTTGTTGTCACATCTTTTCTCTTCTTTGGCCTTGTCTGTTCAGTCATACTCATTTTTTTCCAAAAATTCTATTTTGTTGTCTTCTTTTCTGGCTTGCTGAAGTAAGTGTAAACAGATTGTGTAGCAGTGTATGTTGTCTGTGTAGTGTGAGCCATCACATCTGAACAGCACAGATGTATGCACCCAATCCAGTATGAACATGCAGTGTGTCAATGGATATACTGACCAGTTGGGATGTGACCATGTGTGAATGCAACAACCATCAAAAGAATAAATGGCAAATCAACCAACCAAAAATGAAAATTTTGGCAGCGTTATGAGGGCCTTGCCCATCTCTCGATTATATGTTGAAATAACATTGACATAAGTCAGAGATTGTTGTCTGATAAATAATATATTATCTGGTGGTAGTTTGTTTCTGTTTGTATAGTATTGATCAACATGGACTTTTTCTCCAGTCTCCTTCGTTTTCTGTTTCGGATTGGACATTTTTAACCAGAAACTTTTAGAGTCAGAATAAGTTATAGGTTGATTACTTATCATTTTCTGGTTTTCTGATACGGAAATTTTTGTATACTGTACGTGTTACAGAAGCTAGTTAAACGACACTCACTGCATTGAGAGTTGACTATATCACAAGAGCGCAACAGAACTACTTGTCTGTCCCCCTTTCCATGTGTATGAAGCAGGCTTCTCTGTTAGTTTTATTTTGATCAGCTCCCTGTGTTTCAGTCCGGCCAGGAGATCCAGACTGCTCACCCTCAGGTCTCATTAAAGCTGCGCTCAGCGGAGATGACATGGGCGGGTCAGTAGTTTTATAATTTACTGAAATGTACAGAACATAAGCTGTATTGTTTTGTTTTGTGCAAGATCATTTAAAAATTTTACATAGTCTTGGATTGTCTCCTTTTGTGTAATTGACATTTCATCTTTTTAGAATCTTTTATTTAGTGACCTTACAACAAAGTTCCCACTTGTTTTCAGAAAAAAACTTTAAAAAGATGATTATGTATTCCACTTGTACCAATGCTTTTATGATCTTGCATGTCTTTTTAAGACCTCTATAGCTTTTTGTCTGGTAATCAATCCTTTCGATTCTTCTGATCAGAATTATCTAATTTGGATATATTTTTTTACATACTTGCTTATATCATTGTCCTGTGTATTTCTGGCTTAATATACTGTTTTATAATTTCTAGATTGATATAACTTCTCATAATAAGATCTTATTTGTTCTAATCTTTTCTTTTGATATTTTGCCTCCTATCTTTCTAGGCTTTGTCCATCCATTGCTGGAAGTAGTCTTTTGCCAGGATGCTCCAACTTTCTGTCTTTTGCTGTCCTTGATCGTGTTTCTCCTTGTTGCCACCTAATGGCATCTGTTCTTTTTGATCTTCCAACTGATCTTGCACCCTGTGTTCTCTGCCATTCTGTGCTTCTGATCGTCTGTGTATTGTCCTTCATGAGGCAGTGTGCCCAGCCCATTTTCATTTTGTTTTCATGACGTACTCATCTGTGTTTTGCCTTGGTCTGTTGTCAGTTCTATCATTTACTCACTCATGTGATATCTTCTTTCTAGATTAGGAAAAAACTAGTTTGCTTTGTCTCCTGATGCCCATCTTGCTTTAGACTAAGCATAATTTGTTGTTATTTTTTGTTTTTTCTAACATACAGAAGCTCATTTATTGTAATTCTGTGGAATGCTCTGTGAGATGTTTCTTTTTCCAATCTCCCAAGATCTCTCATTTTCTTGTTGTTTGTCGATTATTTTTTTCTTTTTTTTGTTAAAAGATATAGTTTTTGCTTTTATAGCCATAATTAGGACAACTAGGAGGAACTGATCACATATCATAAAGTGAATTTAGATTTCTCTCAAAGTTGATACAGTGTTAAAGATGAATGATGATGCCTTTTTTTTATGAACATGGAGGTACATGAAGCAGCTTTCTTTTCCCCCTTTTTTCCCCTTTCTAAGTGCTGTACATGTCTTTTTTCTATTGACTTTTTCCTTTCTTGTTTTTTATCCCAATGCAGTATCTGTGTGCAAATTATGTTTCACATATTTTAAGCATGATTAGTTGTACTGTGCTATTTACCCTATGTGAAATGGGCAATTTTGGCATCTTCCCTTTTCTTTCTCTAGTTGTACAATGTAATTTACTATACTAGGATCTCTTTTCTTAGTTGCAAAATGCAATTACTTATACTGAATGGGCAATCTTGGCATCTCCTCCTCTCTCTCTGTCTCTCTGTCTTCCTCTCTCTCTCTCTGTCTGTCTGTCTGTCTGTCTGTCTGTCTCTCTCTCCCCCTCACATTTTCTCCGTGATGTATAATTTCATGTTCTGTAATATCTGCTTTCCAAAATGATAGTTTCATGATGCTTGGTTAGATTGTAAATAAAAATGTCTTTATTATGTTTTAGAGAGACTCGATATTTGCTTTTGCTGACTGAGAACTATGGCGGTCTGAGCATTTTATCGGAGAACCTGTTAGCAGATCGTCGTGTGGTTCCCATCTTTGGAAGCAGCTTCCCTAAAGATCAAGAATACACACAGGTAGGAAAATGAAAATGAGTATAGATATGCACTCAAATGAATAAATGTGTTCGGTCTTCAGTAGGTGCTCTTACAAAGGAAAACAGTTGGGTTGGGGATGGTTTCATTGACATGGGAGCCAGGTCATGGGCATGAGAAAATTAAGAAGATTCATGCACATTATTGCTTGTAGAGTTAGTGATTGTACAGATAGAACTGATGGATATTACAGCAGGTCCACTAAGATTACATGAGGGATGATCCAAAAGTCTTTTCATGTACTTCGCAGAACAAAAATGGCAAGTCAGACATACTCATAATCTTCACAGTCCTTCAAAGTACTATTCTACTGTATCCACTTCTGTTATGTACTTTGCAAAACAAAAATGGGAAGACCAGTGTACATGAAATTTTCAGTCCTTCAGAATACTGTCATACTTTCACACAGAGTTTCAGCGTTTTTAACAAAGAGTCAGATGCTTTTTAATAGTCTGAATCAGCCAGGCTATGAGGTATGATTGCACTGCTTTTCCCAAGTCTTGGCTACTTGCCAGCCAGGTATTGCTTCAGACGAGGAAATGACCTGAAGTCACATGGGACAGTGTAGTGACTACAGGGAGAGGAGGAATTTGATTGGATTGTTCTTGTAAATAGGTCACAGTGATTTTGACTTTATGGGCGCTTACTTAAGTTGTAATGTAGAAGAGCGTTTTTTGGTAACCACATTTAGACACTGCTAATAGATGAACTGCACGTTTTCAGATGAAACACTTTATACATTATGTCTAGCAGAAAAAATAAACTTTTCAGGCAGAATATTGACTGCCACAGAAACTTGTGATCTGAAGAAAATGGAAAAAAAAATCTCTTCAGCTTTGAAAACCAGGTCTTAGTACAACTGGTCTTTCATCATCACTGACCATCCACATTTGATTGGACTGTTTGTCAGGATGCCATCCATGTTTTATCACCTGTCATCATGTGTTCATGGTCACTTAGGGCTCTCTGGCTCAAACATTTCAAGCAATTGCTTATATCTCTTGAACCATTTGTTTTTTACTGGTTCTCTGTCATGAGGTGTCCATCTAGCAGCCATTTTACTTCTGTCATGAGGGTTCCATCTAGCAGCCATTTTACTTCTGTCATGAGGTGTCCATCTAGCAGCCATTTTACTTCTGTCATGAGGTATCCATCTAGCAGCCATTTTACTTGTCATGAGGTATCCATCTAGTTGCCGTTTTACTTCTGTCATGAGGTGTCCATCTAGTTGCCGTTTTACTTCTGTCATGAGGTGTCCATCTAGCAGCCATTTTACTTCTGTCATGAGGTGTCCATCTAGTTGCCGTTTTACTTCTGTCATGAGGTATCCATCTAGCAGCCTTTTACTTCTGTCATGAGGTATCCATCTAGCAGCCATTTTACTTCTGTCATGAGGTATCCATCTAGCAGCCATTTTACTTCTGTCATGAGGTGTCCATCTAGCAGCCATTTTACTTCTGTCATGAGGTATCCATCTAGCAGCCATTTTACTTCTGTCATGAGGTATCCATCTAGCAGCCATTTTACTTCTGTCATGAGGTATCCATCTAGCAGCATTTTACTTCTGTCATGAGGTATCCATCTAGTTGCCGTTTTACTTCTGTCATGAGGTATCCATCTAGCAGCCATTTTACTTCTGTAATGAGGTGTCCATCTAGCAGCTGTTTTACTTGTCATGAGGTGTCCATCTAGTTGCCATTTTACTTCTGTCATGAGGTATCCATCTAGTTGCCATTTTACTTCTGTCATGAGGTATCCATGTAGCAGCTGTTTTACTTCTGTCATGAGGTGTCCATCTAGCAGCCATTTTACTTCTGTCATGAGGTGTCCATCTAGCAGCTGTTTTACTTCTGTCATGAGGTGTCCATCTAGCAGCCGTTTTACTTCTGTCATGAGGTATCCATCTAAGCGCATTTTACTTCTGTCATGAGGTGTCCATCTAGCTGCTTTTACTTCTGTCATGAGGTAGTCCATCTAGCAGCCATTTTACTTCTGTCATGAGGTATCCATCTAGTGCCATTTTACTTCTGTCATGAGGTATCCATCTAGATGCCTTTTTACTTCTGTCATGAGGTGTCCATCTAGCAGCCATTTTACTTCTGTCATGAGGTATCCATTAGTTGCCGTTTTACTTCTGTCATGAGGTGTCCATCTAGCAGCCATTTTACTTCTGTCATGAGGTATCCATCTAGCAGCCATTTTACTTCTGTCATGAGGTGTCCATCTAGCTGCCTTTTACTTCTGTCATGAGGTATCCATCTAGCAGCACGTTTTACTTCTGTATGAGGTATCCATCTAGCAGCCATTTTACTTCTGTCATGAGGTATCCATCTAGTTGCCTTTTACTTCTGTCATGAGGTATCCATCTAGCAGCTGTTTACTTCTGTCATGAGGTATCCATCTAGTTGCCTTTTACTTCTGTCATGAGGTGTCCATCTAGCAGCCATTTTACTTCTGTCATGAGGTATCCATCTAGCAGCCATTTTACTTCTGTCATGAGGTATCCATCTAGTTGCCGTTTTACTTCTGTCATGAGGTGTCCATCTAGCAGCTGTTTTACTCTGTCATGAGGTTCCATCTAGCAGCCGTTTTACTTCTGTCATGAGGTTCCATCTAGATTGCGTTTTACTTCTGTCATGAGTGTTCCATCTAGCAGCCGTTTTACTTTGTCATGAGGTATGCCATCTAGCAGCCTTTTACTTCTGTCATGAGGTATCCATCTAGTTGCCATTTTACTTCTGTCATGAGGTATCCATCTAGCAGCCATTTTACTTCTGTCATGAGGTGTCCATCTAGCAGCTGTTTTACTTCTGTCATGAGGTGTCCATCTAGTTGCCGTTTTACTTCTGTCATGAGGTATCCATCCATCTAGCAGCCATTTTACTTCTGTCATGAGGTTCCATCTAGCAGCCGTTTTACTTCTGTCATGAGTGTATCCATCTAGTTGCCGTTTTACTTCTGTCATGAGGTGTCCATCTAGCATGCCATTTTTACTTCTGTCATGAGGTATCCATCTAGCAGCCATTTTACTTCTGTCATGAGGGTATCCATTAGTTGCCATTTTACTTCTGTCATGAGGTATCCATCTAGCAGCGTTTTACTTCTGTCATGAGGTGTCCATCTAGCAGCCATTTTACTTCTGTCATGAGGTATCCATCTAGCAGCCATTTTACTTCTGTCATGAGGTTCCTCTAGGTTTACTTGTCATGAGTTCATCTGCAGCTTTTACTTCTGTCATGAGGTATCCATCTATGCCAGCTTTTACTTCTGTCATGAGGTTCCATCTAGAGCCATTTTACTTCTGTCATGAGGTATCCATCTAGCAGCCATTTTACTTCTGTCATGAGGTATCCATCTAGTTGCCGTTTTACTTCTGTCATGAGGTATCCATCTAGCAGCCATTTTACTTCTGTCATGAGGTGTCCATCTAGCAGCCGTTTTACTTCTGTCATGAGGTATCCATCTAGCAGCCATTTTACTTCTGTCATGAGGTATCCATCTAGCAGCCATTTTACTTCTGTCATGAGGTATCCATCTAGCAGCCATTTTACTTCTGTCATGAGGTGTCCATCTAGCAGCCATTTTACTTCTGTCATGAGGTATCCATCTAGCAGCCATTTTACTTCTGTCATGAGGTATCCATCTAGCAGCCTTTTACTTCTGTCATGAGGTATCCATCTAGTTGCCGTTTTACTTCTGTCATGAGGTATCATCTAGCCATTTTACTTTGTCATGAGGTCCATCTAGCAGCCATTTTACTTCTGTCATGAGGTATCCATCTAGTCAGCCGTTTTACTTCTGTCATGAGGTTCCATCTAGCAGCCATTTTACTTCTGTCATGAGGTATCCATCTAGCAGCCATTTTACTTCTGTCATGAGGTATCCATCTAGTTGCCGTTTTACTTCTGTCATGAGGTATCCATCTAGCAGCCGTTTTACTTCTGTCATGAGGTGTCCATCTAGCAGCCTTTTACTTCTGTCATGAGGTATCCATCTAGCAGCTTTTACTTCTGTCATGAGGTATCCATCTAGTTGCCGTTTTACTTCTGTCATGAGGTATCCATCTAGCAGCCATTTTACTTCTGTCATGAGGTATCCATCTAGCAGCCATTTTACTTCTGTCATGAGGTATCCATCTAGCAGCCATTTTACTTCTGTCATGAGGTGTCCATCTAGCAGCCATTTTACTTCTGTCATGAGGTATCCATCTAGTAGCCTTTTTACTTCTGTCATGAGGTATCCATCTAGCAGCCATTTTACTTCTGTCATGAGGTGTCCATCTAGTTGCCGTTTTACTTCTGTCATGAGGTATCCATCTAGCAGCCATTTTACTTCTGTCATGAGGTGTCCATCTAGCAGCCATTTTACTTCTGTCATGAGGTATCCATCTAGCAGCCATTTTACTTCTGTCATGAGGTATCCATCTAGCAGCCATTTTACTTCTATCATGAGGTATCCATCTAGCAGCCATTTTACTTCTGTCATGAGGTATCCATCTAGTTGCCGTTTTACTTCTGTCATGAGTTGTCCATCTAGCAGCCATTTTACTTCTGTCATGAGGTATCCATCTAGTTGCCGTTTTACTTCTGTCATGAGGTGTCCATCTAGCAGCCATTTTACTTCTGTCATGAGGTATCCATCTAGCAGCCATTTTACTTCTGTCATGAGGTATCCATCTAGCAGCCATTTTACTTCTGTCATGAGGTATCCATCTAGCAGCCATTTTACTTCTGTCATGAGGTATCCATCTAGCAGCCATTTTACTTCTGTCATGAGGTATCCATCTAGCAGCCATTTTACTTCTGTCATGAGGTGTCCATCTAGCAGCTGTTTTACTTGTCATGAGGTATCCATCTAGCAGCCGTTTTACTTCTGTCATGAGGTATCCATCTAGTTGCCGTTTTACTTCTGTCATGAGGTGTCCATCTAGCAGCTGTTTTACTTGTCATGAGGTATCCATCTAGCAGCCGTTTTACTTCTGTCATGAGGTATCCATCTAGTTGCCATTTTACTTCTGTCATGAGGTATCCATCTAGTTGCCATTTTACTTCTGTCATGAGGTGTCCATCTAGCAGCTGTTTTACTTGTCATGAGGTGTCCATCTAGTTGCCGTTTTACTTCTGTCATGAGGTGTCCATCTAGTTGCCATTTTACTTCTGTCATGAGGTATCCATGTAGCAGCCGTTTTACTTCTGTCATGAGGTGTCCATCTAGCAGCCATTTTACTTCTGTCATGAGGTATCCATCTAGCAGCCATTTTACTTCTGTCATGAGGTGTCCATCTAGCAGCCGTTTTACTTCTGTCATGAGGTATCCATCTAGTTGCTGTTTTACTTCTGTCATGAGGTATCCATCTAGTTGCCGTTTTACTTCTGTCATGAGGTATCCATCTAGTTGCCATTTTACTTCTGTCATGAGGTGTCCATCTAGCAGCTGTTTTACTTGTCATGAGGTATCCATCTAGCAGCCGTTTTACTTCTGTCATGAGGTATCAATCTAGTTGCCATTTTTCTTCTGTCATGAGGTATCCATGTAGCAGCCGTTTTACTTCTGTCATGAGGTATCCATGTAGCAGCCGTTTTACTTCTGTTATGAGGTGTCCATCTAGCAGCCGTTTTACTTCTGTCATGAGGTATCCATCTAGTTGCCGTTTTACTTCTGTCATGAGGTATCCATCTAGTTGCCGTTTTACTTCTGTCATGAGGTATCCATCTAGTTGCCATTTTACTTCTCTCATGAGCTGTCCATCTAGCAGCTGTTTTACTTGTCATGAGGTATCCATCTAGTTGCCATTTTACTTCTGTCATGAGGTATCCATCTAGTTGCCGTTTTACTTCTGTCATGAGGTGTCCATCTAGCAGCTGTTTTACTTGTCATGAGGTATCCATCTAGCAGCCGTTTTACTTCTGTCATGAGGTATCCATCTAGTTGCCGTTTTACTTCTGTCATGAGGTGTCCATCTAGCAGCTGTTTTACTTGTCATGAGGTATCCATCTAGCAGCCGTTTTACTTCTGTCATGAGGTATCCATCTAGTTGCCATTTTACTTCTGTCATGAGGTATCCATGTAGCAGCTGTTTTACTTCTGTCATGAGGTATCCATGTAGCAGCTGTTTTACTTCTGTCATGAGGTGTCCATCTAGCAGCCATTTTACTTCTGTCATGAGGTGTCCATCTAGTTGCCGTTTTACTTCTGTCATGAGGTATCCATCTAGTTGCCAATTTACTTCTGTCATGAGGTATCCATGTAGTTGCCGTTTTACTTCTGTCATGAGGTATCAGAAAGATTGATTAAAATCGGTGTAAGAAAGTCCAACAAAATCGTCTACTATATCCAAGCATATGCACCGTGTAACGATTTCGTACTCAGAAGAGGAGAAAGACTCATTCTATCAAGAGCTCTCCGACCTCATCAACAGCACCCCTGACAAAGAGGACCTGTATGTCATGGGGGATTTCAACGGCAGAGTTGGCGAGAGAAGAAACCCGTGGACAAAACATCTTGGACCCCACAGTGACCACAGAACACCTTGCAATTACAACGGGAACCACGTGCTGGAACTATGTGCAGAGCATGATCTGATCATCACCAACACCTTTTTCCCACATCGAGCCTCCCAAATTTACACCTGGTACAAATGGAACGACCTCAGCATCTCGTCTCAAATCGACTTCATACTTGCAAGATCTAGAACACGTTACGCCATCAAAGACTCAAAAGCCATCCCCAATGCCAACCTTGACACTGACCACAGGCCTGTCATTCTGGCCTCCAGTACTCAGAAGGAGAAAATAACAACTGCTAGGAAGAACCAGCCTGAAAAGATCAACCTCCTCAAACTGGAAGAGAAAGAAGTGCAAGAACAGATTGAAAGTGCTATCAAGGTGAAACTTGACCCCATTGATACAACCCCCCTCATCATGGAACAAGCCTGGGACACCTTCAAGCCAGCTCTCTTGAACACCTTAAGGGAAGTTTGCGGGACAAAGAAATGTAGAGGTAAAAACAGGAAAGCTACAGCCTGGTGGAACCAAGAGGTGAAGGAAGCCATCAAGAAAAAGAAGCAGCTATATAAAGCTTGGGTCAAGACCAAGATAGAAGAGGACTACGTCAAGTACAGAATCGCAAGAAGACATAGTAAACGTGTTGTGAAAGCCTCCAAAGAAAAATCTTGGGCGACCTATGGAGAGAAGTTAAGTGAAATTTGCAAGAACTCCCCAAGAGAATTTTTCAAAAGTGTGAAGACGATGAGAGTAAGAGATGAGCCATTCAACCCAACAACAGTAGTGAATGATGCAAATGGAGAGGCACTACACAAAGAAGAGGAAATTCTGAAAAGATGGGAAGACTATTTTAAAGACCTTTTAAACCCATCTGGAGTCCAGGCTTCCAGCTCCCAGTTCTCACCACGCTATAAAGACCAGTTAGAGCCCCAAATCCTTGAAGCAGAAACACGAAAAGCAATTAAGACCAGCCCAAAGGGCAAAGCAGCAGGCAATGATGGCATAACAACTGAAGCCATCCTTGCATGCGGAGAAACGGGAGTTAAGTGGCTCACCATCATCTTCCAGAAAGCATGGGAAGAGAGGAAAGTACCAATGGACTGGCAAAATGCAATAGTGGTGCCAATTTGGAAGAAGAAGGGCAGCAAGAAAGACTGCAGCACATACAGAGGCATTTCACTTCTCAGCCATGTAGGGAAAATGTATGCAAAGATTCTGGAACAGCGCACAAGAGCCAAAGCAGAACACCTACTGAGCAATGCCCAGTTTGGCTTTCGGAAAGGAAGAGGGTGCACAGATGCCATTTTCGCACTCCGACAGCTGTGTGAAAGAGCCATCGAATACAACCAAGACCTGCATACAGTATTCGTTGATCAAGAAAAAGCTTTTGACCGAGTCAACAGAGACAAGCTCTGGAAGATCCTGGAGCAGTACGACGTGAAGGGGCAGTTGCTTGATAACATCAGAGCAATCTATGCCAACAGTAGGAGCGCAGTCCGAACAGCCAGTGGAACATCGGACTGGTTCCCGGTTACATCAGGGGTCAGGCAAGGCTGCGTACTCTCTCCCCTTCTCTTCGTGATCTACATGGACCAGATTACAAAGGAAGCCAATCCAGATCTGGAGGCCCTGAACGAACTATTATTTGCTGACGACCAGTCCTTGATGAATCAGAACAAAGCAGCTCTTCAAGAACACACAGACCAACTCAACACAAGCTGCGAGAAGTATGATATGAAGATCAGTATCAACAAAACAGAAGTTATGTCTGTCGGCAGAAATCCAGGAAAGCTGGACATCAACATCAACGGCACCCAGCTGAAACAGACCAAAGAATTTAAATACCTTGGCAGCCTCTTCACTGAAGATGGAAAATTGGACAGAGAGATAGAAACAAGATGCCAGAAAGCGAACGCAGTCAGTTACCAACTCGCCCCCCTTCTGAAACATCCCAGCATCCCAATGAGCACCAAGGCAAAACTCATCAACGCCATCTTCGTTCCAACACTCACATACCAGTGTCAGACATGGGCCCTAACAAAAGCCTTAGAGAGAAAATTGGTCACATGTGAAATGCGCTGCCTGAGAAAAGCTGTCAACAAGACCAGACGCGACAAGATCAAGAATGAGGTGATCAGAAACATGGTCGGACTAACACCAATTCTCCACCATGTCGAACAACAAAGGATCAGGTGGTTTGGTCACCTCACCAGAATGCCGCCCGACCAACCGGCCCTACGGGCATACACCACCAGATACACTGGCTGGAAAGCCAGAGGTAGACCACGGAGACGATGGAGCGACTCCGTGGCTGACACCCTGCGAGCCCATGACCTGTCACTCTATCAAGCCTCCCGCCTTGCTGCAGACAGACGTCTGTGTCTCCCCGCGACGCCGAAGGGCACCAGCGGCAGATGAAAGAAAGAAAGAAAGATGAGGTATCCATCTAGCAGCCGTTTTACTTCTGTCATGAGGTATCCATGTAGCAGCCATTTCACTTCTGTTATGAGGTATCCATGTAGCAGCTGTTTTACTTCTGTCATGAGGTATCCATCAAGTTTCCGTTTTACTTCTGTCATGAAGTATCCATCTAGCAGCCATTTTACTTCTGTCATGAGGTATCCATCTAGCAGCCATTTTACTTCTGTCATGAGGTATCCATCTAGCAGCCATTTTACTTCTGTCATGAAGTATCCATCTAGCAGCCGTTTTACTTCTGTCATGAGGTATCCATCTAGCAGCCATTTTACTTCTGTCATGAGGTATCCATCTAGCAGCCATTTTACTTCTGTCATGAGGTATCCATCTAGCAGCCATTTTACTTCTGTCATGAGGTATCCATCTAGCAGTCATTTTACTTCTGTCATGAGGTATCCATTTAGTTGCCGTTTTACTTCTGTCATGAAGTATCCATCTAGCAGCCATTTTACTTCTGTCATGAGGTATCCTCTAGCAGCCATTTTACTTCTGTCATGAGGTATCCATCTAGTTGCCTTTTACTTCTGTCATGAAGTATCCATCTAGCAGCCATTTTACTTCTGTCATGAGGTATCCATCTAGCAGCCATTTTTCTTCTGTCATGAGGTATCCATCTAGTTGCCGTTTTACTTCTGTCATGAAGTATCCATCTAGCAGCCTTTTACTTCTGTCATGAGGTATCCATCTAGCAGCCATTTTACTTCTGTCATGAGGTATCCATCTAGCAGCCATTTTACTTCTGTCATGAGGTATCCATTTAGTTGCCGTTTTACTTCTGTCATGAGGTATCCATCTAGCAGCCATTTTACTTCTGTCATGAGGTATCCATCTAGCAGCCATTTTACTTCTGTCATGAGGTATCCATCTAGTTGCCGTTTTACTTCTGTCATGAGTATCCATCTAGTTGCCGTTTTACTTCTGTCATGAGGTATCCATCTAGCAGCCATTTTTCTTCTGTCATGAGGTATCCATCTAGAGCCATTTTACTTCTGTCATGAGTATCCATCTAGCAGCCATTTTACTTCTGTCATGAGGTATCCATCTAGCAGCCATTTTACTTCTGTCATGAGGTATCCATCTAGTGCCATTTTACTTCTGTCATGAGGTATCCATCTAGCAGCCATTTTACTTCTGTCATGAGGTATCCATCTAGCAGCCATTTTACTTCTGTCATGAGGTATCCATCTAGATGCCATTTTACTTCTGTCATGAGGTATCCATCTAGCAGCCATTTTACTTCTGTCATGAGGTATCCATCTAGCAGCCATTTTACTTCTGTCATGAGGTATCCATCTAGCAGCCATTTTACTTCTGTCATGAGGTTCCATCTAGCAGCCATTTTACTTCTGTCATGAGGTTCCATCTAGCAGCCATTTTACTTCTGTCATGAGGTATCCATCTAGCAGCCATTTTACTTCTGTCATGAGGTATCCATCTAGCAGCCATTTTACTTCTGTCATGAGGTTCCATCTAGTGCCGTTTTACTTCTGTCATGAGGTATCCATCTAGCAGCCATTTTACTTCTGTCATGAGGTATCCATCTAGCAGCCATTTTACTTATCTCAGAATCATATGGAAAGAGCAGTTTAACCATGTCATGTGAAACTGTAAAATTCGCTTATTTCTTTTACTGAAATATATGATCCTCTTCAACTGCTCTTTTCAAGTTGAATGCTTTGCTCACTTGGATTTGTATTCATCTTTTGTTTGTTCATTTGTTTGTTGTGATAGATTTGGTGGGATGGCTAATGTCAGGGCATGTCCTCAGGTTATTTGTATGAATGCAATGATTTCTGTAGTTTCCTTGGTTTTTTTATGGGTCCTTGATGGTTTTAGATATGTATGTTATGTTTGAGATAGTTATAGCCCAGATATGGTCTGAGCAATCAGCAGGGCTTTAACATTGATGGTATGATGATGATAATTATAATGATAATAAATGATGATGATGATGATAACAAAGCTGAAATATCAGCTGTAACAGATTGTCTTTATGCAAAGAGTGTGTAGATTTTCTGAAACATTTACATCAGATTGTTTGTGTGCTAAGAGTATTTGCGTAGATTTTCTGAAACATCAACCATATCAGATTGCCTGAGTGCAAAGAGCATTTCTATAGATACACTGAAACATCAGCTTTATGACATTTTGTGCAAAAGGTGTTTAGTGTACATATGCTGAAACATCTCTGCATCAAATTGTTTTTGTGCAAAGAGAGTTTGCCTAGATTTACTTAAACATCAACTATATCAGATTGTTTGTGTGCAGAGATTGTGTTTGTGTAAATATGCTGAAATCTCAGCTATGTCAGATTGTTTGTGTGCAAAGAGTTTGTGTAGATTTGCTGAAATGTTACCAAGAAATGTTTTCTTGGGTGCATGCTATTTCTGGTTGTTTGGTCTACACTATGCAGACAATATACTGATGCATTCTCTGAATACTCCATCTTTTCTAGGTTCTCCTGCCATTACATTCATATTCATTTCTTTTGTCACAGTGGATTTGCCATTGGAAAAAGGTCACTGTCCCCTTTGAGAGCATGTCGCCACAGTGCAGCGCCACTCAATTTTTTTTTTATTTTAACTGAGACTTTAGAAACGTAGGACGGCCAGTTGGCCTTCAAGGGGAGGGACCTGGGAAATCAAACTGTTCCTCCAATGTTTTATACCAGGGCAACTGGGCGAATGCCCTGCTCTTCATGATTTTCAACTGCTGTGGGATCTTCAGCATGTGCAGGCCAGAAGACATGGGAGGTAGTCATACTCCTTTTTTTGGAATATACATGTCGGGTATTTTATATTTGCATAACTATCAACCATTGACATAACTTACGGGATCTTTAACATATCTGTGTGATGTTCTCTATGCGTGTATACACAAAAGAGATTCAGGTTCTGTCTGGTCTGTATATTATGTTAGCCTGGTGTATCTGGAAAAAACTCACACTTTACCTGTCAGGTGCTACCCAGACAAGGTCAGACTCTGATGTTTCAGTTATAAATCTGATGACCTAACCAATTTGGCTGTCATACCTGTCACTGACTATATCAAAATGTGTTATGTACAAAGAATATTTCTGTTTGTATAGATTTGCCGAAACATCAACCGCATCAAAGTGTGCATGGAAACCGGACAAACTGTCATCCTTCTCAACCTGGAGAACCTGTACGAGAGTCTGTATGACGCCCTAAACCAGGTTATATCTACTCTTCTCTTTGTCTCATTGTCTATCATCTCTCTTTCTTCTGTGTCACTTTCTTTTGATTATATCTAGTCCTCTCTTTATCTCATTGTCTATCTGTCTATCATCTCTCTTTCTTCTCTGTCATTTCTTTTGATCATCTTTTTATTTATGAATTTATATTTCTCACCTTTCACTCCCTCATGTGGATCTGTCATTTTGCGGTCTTCTCTTTCTGACTCGGGTTACATCCACTCACTTTATCTCTGGCCATCTGCCTGTCCTCTTTCTTAAGTTTTCTGTTATCCTGCTTTCCTTAATATGTTTCTTGTGTTTTTCTTCTCTCTTCTCTCTCTCTCTCTCTCACACTCACTGACTGACTCACTCACTCACTCACTCACTCTCTCTCCCCCCCCTCTCTCCCCCTCCTCTCTCCCCTACCTCTTTCTATGTCCCTTTCTCCATTTGTGTGTGTATAGGAAATGCTCAGAATGATTAATGTTAATCTATGTGGAGCCATGACATTTTTTAACAGTATTGACAATAATAAAATGCTACTTTTGCAGTACTATGCCACTCTTGGAGGAGAACGCTATGTTGATCTGGGCCTGGGAACTCATCGTGTGAAATGCAGAGTCCACCGTCAGTTTAGGTAATCCTGTGCTGTGTATAGTTAATCCTGTGCTCTGTATAATAGTCATGATAGTCCTTTGCTCTGTTGAGATTGATCCTGTGGTCTGTTGAGGTTGGTCCTGTGCTCTGTTTGGCTAATCCTGTGCTGTTAGATAATTCTGTACTTTTTTTTTGGTAATCATGTGCTCTGTTATTTAGTTATGATAATCCTTTGCTCTATTGAGATTAATCCTGTGCTCTGTTTGGCTAATTTTCTGCTGTTCAGATAATCCTGTGCTTTGGGTAATGTTGTGCTCTGTTCAGGTATCTTACAATTGTGTTAATGTAAGCTAATGCTGTGCAGTGTAATTTTTCCTGTGATCCGTTAAGATAAATCCTGGACTGTTCTGTTAATCTTGTACTTTGTTTAAGTAATCCAGTGCTCTCTGTGGGTAATGCCCTGATCTGTTTAGTTAATGCTGTGCTCATGATACAAGTGAATGACATCAGACTTCTAATCAAAGGTCTTGGGTACCTTCTGCCTGGCAGGTAACAGGTGGAAATTTATCCTAAACACCCTTTGTGTGAGTATGCATGCGGAACATACAAGTAAGCATGTTCAGTACCAGTAGGTCATTTTAATATCCGGTGGCTTGTGGAAACATAAAAACACCCAGCATGTGTGCATACTGAAGACTTGATATGAAGACTGTGCAGCAGCATACTGCCTACACAGTGTAGGCATAAAAACAAATTTTTCCTAGAAAAATCGAACAAACAAAAATTGTGCTTTGTTAAGATAACTCTATGCTGTATAGGTAATGCTGCGCTCTCTGCTGTTTGGGTAATCCTGTACTACCCTGTACTCTGTGCCCCTGAGCAGTCCTGTGCTATGTTTAAATGCTGTGCTCTGTTGGACAGTAGATTTTGTTAGGGATCCTGTCGTCTGTTAAATACTTTAATGGTCTGCTCTGTTCACAATGTAGCAAGTTTAGCAGTTTAATGTTTAGGTTCTTTGGGCTGAGTTCAGGTTTATAGTACTTTTATGATAGTCTGTGTCAGAGAAGGGCATGGCATTTAGCACTAGACTACACTAACATGTAGCTCGCCTGGAATCTGGTGATTCACAAAGCATTTGGTTCCATTTCAGTCCATTCACAGTTCACATGCAGTTCCTTAGTTCTAAGCCATAAAATCAGCAGCTATGATCAGCATGTGAAAAGAGTGGCCAAGAGCACAGTGGATATGTGAGGTGGTTGTAGCAAAGTTTGTTTCAATTTCCAGGTGAAAATTAAAGCAGGACAGTTTTTAAAGATGCACTGCTCATTAGGAGATGGTAGCCTATTTCTTTCTTATGCATTCTGATCATTGTTGCTTCAGATAATGTGTACACATGGTTGTTTTGGTGGTTTGTCGTACACTGTGAAGACATAATGTTGCTGCACATTGTGCATATTCTTTCTCTGGTGGTATTTAGTACTGTGTAGCTTGGAGCACTGCTTGTTTTGAGCAGCACATTGTGTGTAGAGCATTTTGTTGTGAGCAGTATATTAGTGAAAAGTTCTCAAACTTTTTTATATTTGATTAGTTTTTTTTTTTTTTACTAAAATCAAAAAATATCAAACACAGAAAATATACAGTATTTATAACAAATGTCATATCCACTATTTAAATTCAGCAGGCCACAACAAAAAAAACTGAACAGAACACATTCCACTTCAGACCTATGGATAAGCAAAACTGTTATCAACTAAGACATTAACAACACATCTGTGGATGAAAGATAGAAAGTATACACAAGAAAATGAGCAAATACGTGTTATTTACAAACACATAAACCTGGACCATCTACAGTGGCATAACATGTTACAGAAAGAAATTGTGTTAAGCATATATATTCATCCATTAATGGTAAGTATGGCAGGCAATTTCTTATAGATAAATTGGGGAAAATTAAAACCAGTCCTGTTCACTTCCACAGATTGATCGTGGTGGCAGAAAAGCAAGCTGTGTACGACAAGTTCCCCATCCCTCTTATCAACCGTCTGGAGAAGCACTTTCTGACACTGAACAACATTATGAGCCTTGAGCAGCTGAAACTGGCCAAACAGCTTGAGGACTGGGCTCGAGACTTTGTCTCCACTACACCACAGGGACCCCTGACACGTTACAGGGCAAGGTGGGACACATTTTGATGGGAAACACTAGTATACATTTAATAAATAGATGGAAGATAAAAGCTAGTCCTGTGGCCCCCAAGGTCATAGGACATTGAAGTGATGTAATTAGAAGAAGACAACCTTGTCCCGTGGCCGCAAGGTCATAGGATATTGAAGTGATAGACACTTCATCCTTCTTCAGAGCCAGCTGTATGAGGGCAATGCCCACCTCCTGTCCCTTACTGCTTTATCTAACAGGTTCAGATACCTATTAAAAACAGAGTGGACTGGAGGCCACATGCACACACTTTTCATTCAGGCTAGTCTTGAACTTGTGCAATAACCAGGCCTTAGTTGGTTAGGTTCTATAACCCTGAGGTCATACAGGAGGAGGTGGTAGAGACCTCAAACTTTTTTCAAGGCCAACTGCAGTAATGTTAAAAATGATTATTGTTTCACATGAATATGATGGATGATTGCTTATTGGAAAGACCCATGCATGTGTTATAACTAACAGTTAAAAGGTGTGCTGAGGAAAAAAGTGAAAGGTTGCTTTGTGTTATTAATATTATAAAGAAGAGTTGGTCAATTGCCTTTGTGTTTAATAAACATTAAACATGGATAGAGGAACGAATAAACTGCTTACTTATGTAAATGATAATTAAGAGAGGTAGATGGATAAATGCTTATTATTAATTGTTTTTAGTTTTGTATCTTGGTAGTTTGCAGACATTGAGGCATCTTTTGCCAGTGAGTAGACTACATTTGCATGGTTTAATGTGTACCAGTTTTTTTATACTGTTTTATATGTAGGCATGCATATGTGTGTGTGTGTGTGATCAGAGGGATGAAGAAAGAAGAGGTGGGGGATGTCTTCATGGGGTACCATCCTGATACAGCACCGGCCATTGTCCTCAAAGTTTGGGACACTCTTGGTGTAAGTCAGAATCCTTCAGCCAAACATCAGGTGATTGTATTATACTGTGTGGTATTGTGTTGTGTTAAGATCTAAAAAAAAACGGTAGTCCCATAACCTTAAAAAGGGTCATGTGGGTAGTGAGGTGGTAGAGACCTTGCTGCTATCTGGTCAACTTTTCAAGAGTGGATCAAGCCTACTCCTTTTCCCCGTGGGAATGCTGGGGGCTCTTTCAGTATTAATAGTATCCCTACCTTCTGAAAATTCTGTGCTAGAAATTTCCTCTTTTCTGTCATTCTTTGTTTCTTTGATGTATTGGGATGTTCAGCTTTCAAATGAGTTTCTGACAGCTCAGACCAATGCTGAAGAGCAAGCATCAGCACTTGCTGAAGGTTTTTCAGAAATAAAATGAATGTGGCGAGAAAACTTTGAATCTCTTTTAAGAATGAACAATGGATCAACAATATGTAAACAATGGACTGGCAAGTAAAAATATTGTATACTAACCAATGGTAATTTAGTTAAAAATGCAATGATAGAGGGCTGACCTGCCTGTCTTACTTTCATGGTATGTGTGTGTGTGTGTGTGTGTGTGTGTGTGTGTGTGTGTGTGTGTGTGTGTGTGTGTGTGTGTGTGAGTGAGTGTGTGTGTATTTTGTGCTTGTTTTGCCCATTTCTCTCATTATTGTTTTGCATGTTTTTAATTCCTTAAGTAATGACTGACTGATCTGCATTTATCCTGGAGTGTATCTAAGCATTATGGTGGAGTTCATAAATCATTAATATGTATAACCTGCAAAGTTAAGGGAAAAGTATAATTATGTTTAGTAGACATGCAGTGTTCAAATTGGCGTATTTTGAGGGAATGTCTAGAAAGGAGAAAATGAAATTAAAAGAATGTTTCATAGGGAAAACAAATCCTGGTGTATAGGGGGAAAAGAATATTTTGATAGTACATATCATAATGTATCATAAATAGCTAACTGCCATAGTTATCTGCAGTCTGTCTTTTACAAAATAGTTCCCAAAACACAAGCAAAAGTAACAGAGATTGTAATCTTGTAACCTAACGTAATTCCCACAAGATTTTCAGATGTTTTTTTGTGATGTTTGCCTGGTTCAGGTGTTAGAGGAATGTCAGCATATGTTGCTGTGGTGTGCCACCCCTGATGCAGTCGTGAGGTCTCACAACAAACAGTGGAGTGAGGTATATCATGATCAGCAACAACATGAACACCTGCAGCAGTACTTGCATCAGCGACTGCAACAGCATGTGGCAGACAACACAATGATGATGGCACAGGTGAGTAATTTCCTCTTCTTTTATTTTGTTTTTATTCCTGTCATGTAGTCTGTACTTTGCTGGTGTACATTTTGGCCAGGTTTTGAGGTACAGCTTTTGAAAAGGAAAATTGTGGTTGTCATGCATCACAGTCGTGTGGGAGTAAATAACGTAATGAAAATGGTGCTCATATGTTCTTGTCTCTCATTTAGATTCACAAGCACACCATGGACACTTCAGCAGAACTGGTTAATTTGACCACAGAATTAATACATTTATTCAAAATTATGAAATCCCAGTGCAAAGTTCTCAAATTAACTACTTCTTCCAGTTCTTAAGCTAAACAATTAGTAATACAGAGTTTGTAGTCAAGATCTGGCATAATGTTTTTATATGAGACAGTTAAGTGCCACAGTTGACTGTTCATTATTCTTATGAACAATATGGTATTAAAAATGATGATGCTGAGAGATGACGATGTAGAAATGACCATGATGATGCAGAGGTGATGTAGACCTGATGATATGTAGGTAATAATGACATGTTTATAATGATGATGTGTAGTTAGTGACATTGACCTGAAGATGGTAGTGACATGTAATAACGATGACGTCAGTGAATATCATCAAGCGGTTAGTCTTTCTGGAGGCTAAGAGGTAAGGGCCTGGCTTGCTTCACAAAGAAGATATTGCTGTCACTCCTGACAGGCACATACTTGGTCCATGGGCATGGGAACTTGTCCTTGCTGTCATCTCACTTGTGTCTGTCCAAGATCTGTTCATTGGGACTGAAGGATGTATAAAGGCTTGACTTATCTGTTCAAAGAAAACTTTTAAACATACAAACAAACACAAAAAACCCCACCTTGTTCATCTATTCAAAACACAATAGGCCTACATAAGTTGTAATACATTTAGTAATAAAAGAGAGACAATCCTGATGCAAGTCACAGTGAATCATGTTGCAAAGGTTTTTCTCCTTGCAACGGTGTAAAAATGTTCATCAATGAACACTCGTCACTCTTATCCACACAAATTGTAATGGTAAATTATTCCAGTAGAAATATAATACATCCTGTATGGTGAGAAAAGAAGAAATCGGATTTACTTTTACCAAATGTGAGAAGAAGTTTCTTTTTGCCTTCATTCTGAAGCCATTATGCTTCTTCTGCACATCTTGATTCATAATGTATTATTACCAGTCTCAGCTTCACATATTTAAAAAAACTTGACTTTGAATTCTACTTGTACATGTCAAGATGGTATATACATGGTCAAGCAAGCTTTTGAGACTGCTTTCAAATTGTCAAAGAGCACAGTTTGTCTAACCTGTTTAAGGCCAGATGGCAACAGTAGTGATGATAAAACTCATACAAGCACTACTCTTACCGGCAGCATGCATGTATGAGACATCTCTCTATGGGAAAAACGTCTACTGTTATATGAGAAAAATGTCTAATGCTCTATGAGACAAACGTCTAATGTTCTATGGGAAAAACATCTAATGCAGAGGGATACAATTTTTAAGTCACAATGCAAGACTTACAGCCATACTGAAAAATTACTAACCTTGTGTCTGTGACAGTAGGAGTCTATTTTATAGTTATTGGACATTTGGTGTTTTTTTTTATTATTAAAAGCAAAGAAGTGTTATGGTGTTAGATCAACATTTTTGTGGGTGTACAGAACTTTTTTTTCAGGGTAAGCTAGTTCAGTCTGATCATGTCACCATGAAACGCAGTCCAAAACCATCTTTCAGGTACCTTGAGGCAGGCCATCACTAAGCTTCTAGGTGGCAGATGTTAAAAAATGGACTGAATTCTTATGCCTGACCTGCTTGTTGATGCACCCCAGGGACAGAGAGGAATGGTCTTGTCTGTGACAGCATCCTATCAATCTCCCATAACAACCACATTTGTCATGGAGTTAGACGATGATATGTGGTGTAGTGTCTGCAGAATCGTCCAGACGTGGCAATAGCTGGTAGAACAAACAGAAAATGACGCTGAATGGTTAGTGTGTTTTTTGACAGGTGACCACTCATTCCAAGCTGCTGACAGAACAGGAAAGAGTGGAGCTGTGCCAGACTCTGCCCGTATGTGACGTCACACTGCTCTCTCTGCAGGCCTTTGATACAGAGCAGCAGTTCTCTCAGCAACTCAGGTCAGTCATGTTTTAAGTGACTTGGGTTGACCGTAAGGTTTCACGGCTGTAGTGGACACCAGTTGACAGGCTGTTAGACAACTGTAGATTAGTGCAGTTGACCTGGATGACGTTAATTTTTCTTATGTTGCTGAGTTCTGTGCGCTTCATGCATGTGTGCATGTATTTACCATTCCTCTCTTACACACACACATGCACGCACACACGCACGCAAGTGTGCACATGCGCATGCATACACACGCACGCATGCACGCACAGCTTTCCTTTGCAGAAAATGGCTCTTGTATCATGCCAGGTTTGTGCCAGTCTAGGCAGTGTTCTCAGGGAGCATTGTGTTTTGATGAATTTCAACAAACTGTGTGATTATGTACACTGTCATTTTTACTCAACACTTTACAGACACAAGATCAAACACTCAGTTTATGGAACAGTTCTGGGTATATAACTTAAATGGTTATGATTAAAGAGTGATGTTGCATGAAAGGAACAATTGTACATGCAACGTTTCAACAGTTATTGTATGAAGATTCTGATATCAGACTGCTGTACTGTACAAAATGATTTTGATCCTTGACAGCATCAGTTTTTTTTATAGTAGTTGTCCGAGTTTCAGCTGTCAGCTACGTGAATTGGCACAAGGGACAAAGCGGAAACATGCAGCCCACACTTGTCCTGAGATTTATCACATAGAGGCCAAATTATAAATGACAGCTATGAAAAACTGACTATGGCAAGGATCAAAATGATTGCATAAAGCATGAATATTGGTTCATGACCTTGCCATCAACAGCCGTAAAGAAATTCTCATGTATGAGGATGCTGAAAGCTTGTGGCAAGTTAACAAATTTGGACAATCAGAATTCATGGTGAATTGATGGATTGCCTTACAGACTGTTCTTCAGTGACAGCCGGAATGGACACAAGCTGCTGGTGGTGCAGTGTGACAGTGGAGATTCCAACCAGAACCTTATTAAGGGAGCCCAGTACTGCATGCAGGACCTGCGACCAGAGAACTCCTCCCAGCATCATGTCGTCTTTGTCATCCAGCTGCCTAGCATCGCTGGAGCTTGCTTCACTGGCTTCCTGGTGTGTAGTGTGAATACATTGAAACCATTGACTCCCTCGCGTATCCACAAATGATCCAATTAACCCCTCAACTTCCTCACTCTATCCACCTGTGTTCCACTCAGCCCTTTGCCTATCTACCAACTATCTACTTAGCACTGACTCCCTCATGCTGTTCATCTTTGCCTTTCTCACCCTATCACCGGCAGTCCACTAAATGCTTTGAATTCTCTATGCAGTCCTGTGCACCAGCAATACTCCTTTTGTATCCCGCAGTCTGTTAACCCTTTGCCACCCTCATGCTAACCAGTAGCAGTCCACTTAACCCTTTGCCTCCCACTGTCCACTTGGACCATTTCCCTCCCATCTATTGACCAGTAATTCATTTAGCCTTTTGACACCATCACCCTGTCCACCAACACCTTACCTTTAGCCTCCCTCGCCCTGTATACCTTAAACCCACCTAAATCTTTGATTCCCTCAGCCTATCTACAAACAATTTACTTCACCTTGTGACTCCCTCATGTTGTCCACCAATAACCTACATGACCATTTAAAGTCCTCACCCTATCTATCAGCAATCCATGTAACTTTTGACTTTCTCACCCTATATACCAGCAGTCCTCTGAACACATTAACTCCTCCAGCAATCCATTTAAGCCTTAAGCCCCCTCACCATTCCCCCGAAATTCAATTATCCTTTTCATTCTTGTTGTAGGATGCTGGGAGGTGTATCCACCCGCCTCTTTCAGCAAGGGAATTTTGATGATGGGAGTTATTCCACATACTTAAAGAAAGGAAATATTGGAAAAAAGATAATCAGATTTATGGTGCAAAGATGGACAGAAGAGATTTTCTGTATTTAATTTGTATTTTTCACGGCAGTGTGACATTATTGCCTCCAGCAGAGATGTACATTCTCCTTGCTGCTTTACTTTCTCCAACCCTGAGCAGCATAATGCTGAATAGCACAAGCGTGACTGGAATGTTCCATCACTGGGCATGATAGCATTAAGTAGAACATAGTATAGTGTGAAAGACTGCGTGCATAATGAAGTAAACACACCGAGATTGATTACATCTGATGGCATCACAATTTTGCAGGGAGGCAACTGGCACTGCCTGCATATTGATGACCTGCGTAGGTTGGACAGACCAGTGCCCTCCATCACCCTCCTGCAGTCGCGGACTCCAGCACAGCTCATCTTGGCCACGCTTCCCACAGAGACAGAGCAGCTTACAGTTGGGTCTTCACATGATCTGATGCAGTTGCATGATGGGGCAGATGCTGATACTTCTTCTGCTGGAGCACAGGTTTGTGGATATTTTGGTGTGTTTTTTTTTTATTAAGTAGTTTGTCTTTTGGGATTATGAAGACAGACAATGGTTTTGTATGATCATGTATATTTGTGTGTGTGCGTGTGTGTGTGAGGGAGAGAGAGAGAGAGGGAGAGTTTAGAATGTTTTCAATGTACAGTCATCATAGATTGCAGTACACACAATGTGGGTGGTGTGTGAGTGGGGCTGAGACCAGGGAATGGGTGTTTCAGAGTTCTCTAGTACATTTTACACTCTCAGAATGAAATTTCAAAAGATGATAGATCAGAATCACAATACCGGTGAGAAAAGTTGACATCTCTACTATCTCGCTGCCATATGGCCTGAAGGTGATAGGACAGCTTCTTTCTAGACTGTTCTCTTTTCATGATAGAAAGCTGTTCACTCAGAGTTTGCTGGCTTAGGAAGACAATGCTCTAGTCCCTTTGTGGGACTGAGTTGGGTTGAGTGGTCTGCTGCAAGGTGAAATCTATTTTTACTGATTGAATGATGTACTCTTTTCATTTAAAATTTTCAGGCCCCAATGGAGGTTGACATATCGGACGTGCAAGTTGAAATGGGATCAAGACCTAGCCCAGATGGGGATGCCTCAGCCTCACTATGGGAGATTCGACAGCCTCAGGGCTTTGATCCACAGTATGTGAAACATCTCTTCCACTGTGCCATCCAGGCTGCAGTAGCCTTGGTCAGGGACCCAGAGGAGGGTACTGTTCGTGCTACACATCGTATCACCATTCTGCTGCGCCTGCTGGAAGGTAGGTTGTATTTCTTTCACAGAGTCCTTTAAAAAAAATGATGGTCATCATAATCAAATCCATATTCAACCTGGCCAGTGGGGCCGAGTGTGTTGATGGGATGCAGCTGTAGACAGTATACTCCATCTCTGTCTCTGTAGAGCAGCATGAGGCAGGATATTTGCTGCCCACCTCTTGCTCCATTGACCTTGGTGATGGCCTGCTTCCAGGGTGTTTTGAAGGATGATGTTTCATAGTTTGTGATAGTGAGTGTTGTGATCACACTAAGCAAGTTTATGTTGTTTCATAATTGCCAGACAAGGTTCATGTACTCAGACCTGCCAACCAGTACGATTTTGGCGTATTATTTTACGATCATAATTAGATAATACTAAATTACGATCGAGTAAAAAATGATACGATGCAAAAAAACAAAAACAAAAAAAAAAAACGATTATAGGTCTAGTAGTGACTTTGAGCCGAGAGCGCCACTGAGAAGACAATCACGATCGGTAAACAAGTGGACTGTGGGCGCAGCCATGTTTGTTATTATAAATGAGAATCTCGTCAAACGAGAGTCTCGTACTGGGTCAAACGAAAGTCTCGTACCGACTGTGAGACTTCCGTTTTTGCAAAAAGAAAATGGCGACACGAGGTAGACCGCGTGGTAGTGGCAAAGGAAAACGTGGTGGTGAAGCTGCTTTGGGCACCGGCAGTAAAAGTGTACAGAAAAAGGCAAAAAGAGAACAAAAGTTCATCCAGTCGTACTCACAAGAGTACCCATGCATCACTGCATCGAAAGTGGGAAGCACATATGCAAGGTGCAGTGCTTGTGAGTTCGATTTTCTAGTTTCGCATGGCGGGATCGACGATGTAAAAAAGCACGTGACTTCGTTGAGGCACATTGCAAAGGCATCAGCCTTAAGAAACACCTCTTCTCTTGTTGATTATATTCAAAGAACTGAAGATACTGATCTCCAGCCCATTCGTGCAGAGGCATATTTCACGGCGTTTTTGGTGGAACACAACGTGCCACTTTCAGCCTCTGACCATGCTGGACAGTTGTTTAAGAAGATGTTTCCTGACAGCAACATAGCAGATACCTACAGTTCTGCAAGAACAAAAACCACATCCATTGTGAAGGAATGTGCTGAAGATAGTAAGGCTGAACTTGTGCAGTGCATGAAGGGACCCTTTGTGTTAGGTACTGATGGTAGTCAGGAGGGGGAAGACAAGTTCTTTCCCATTGTTGTGAGAGCTGTGGATCCCCATGGAACTATCAAAACTGAACTGCTCAGTGTCCCCTCATGTGAGACGTCAGCCACTGGAGAACACATCTTTCAGTTGTTGGACTCTGAGCTAAGGGCTTACCAGATAGACTGGAGGAACTGCCTGGCATTTGTAACCGACAATGCCAATGTCATGATTGGGGTCAACAAAGGTGTCATCTCGTTCATCAGAGACAAGCATCCAGAGACCTTCTTGGCCAGATGTGTATGCCATCTCCTTAGTCTGACTGTGAAGAAAGCCATGAAGGAGTCTAGCAAGTTTGACCTTGATGACACAATGCGTCAACTGGCCTGGTATTTCTCCAAGAGCACTGGCAGACAGCAAACCCTGAAGCAGATCCAGAAGGAACTAGGCTTGCCAGAGCACAAGGTTGTTGAGCATGTTCCCACCCGATGGCTCTCTCTTGGGGCTGCCTTGGACAGAGCAGTTGAGCAGTGGAACGCTTTGGACAAATTCTTCAAGGAAGAATGCAGTGTGAAGACATCACATGCTTCAAGTACATCTAGTTCTGACCCACCTATGAGGCAAAAACTCGGGGATTTCTTCCGGCGCAAGACCACCAAATTGTATGTCTTGTTCTATGCAACAGTCTTGGAGGTGTTCAACCAAGTCAACAAACTTGAACAGACCGACAGCGCCAGAATCCATCTGATCAAGAGAGACATGGAACGACTGTACAGACGCCTGCTTGTCAGTTATCTGAAGCCAGCTGCTCTGAACAATGGGGCCCTGATGGATGTGGACTTCAAATCCTCATACAACATGAAGCGTGATGAAGACATCTTCATTGGTAGCACCACCCGAGAACACCTGGACTGTGTGGAAAGTAAGCAGCAGCAGATCTTCATGGAGAATGTGAAGACATTCTACAAGGAGGCATGCAAGTACATGAAAGAGAAGCTGAACCCGGCCGAGGAAACTCTATGGAAACATGCAGAGCTTGCGGATGTGAACCTGCAGAAGTCAGTTCAAGCATCTTCTTTGAAATACTTCTTGAAGAAGTTCCCATGCACTCTGCCACCTAACACAACCCCTGATGAGCTGGAGGGAGAGTTTCTGGAGTACCAGGCAGCAGAACTTCCACCTGTGGTGTTGAACCAGCCATCAGCAGAACTGCAGTGGAAGGAGATTGGTGCCATGAAAGATCACAATGGTGCCACTAGACTGAAACATCTGTCCCAGTTCATGCTGTCAATTCTCCTCATCCCTGTGTCCAACTGTGGGTGTGAGAGAATCTTCAGTCAAGTGCGAAGAAACAAGACTGACTTTCGGGGATCCATAGGGGCAAAGACATTGGATGCTCTCATGGTTCTGAAGTCCAAGAAAGGGGGCCCATGCTACAAAGCAGTGTTCTCTGATGAGCTCTTGAAAAAGTGCAAGTCAGCTACCAAAAGGCAGCACACTGAGCACAGTGCAACAAGCTCTACCGACACAACTCAGTAACTTTCAAAGTGTGCCTTGTTGGCTTCAAATTGTCATTTTGACAATGCAGTTTGTAGCGAAGCAGACATTAGAATTTATGTTTTTTGAGTGAATCATATGTGATTGTGCCTCAGTGGAGACAGACACTGGAACTCATAGTGATCAATATATGTGGAAAACAGACACTTGAACTCAGAATTTGTGATGCATGTGAAAAAAGACATTAGAAGTGATACATGTGAAAATATGTGTTCCTGGAGCCACAAATGACGAGACGAATCTACTTTATAATGAGGTATATAATTCTTTGTATACTTGGAATACTACTGTTTTTGAAAAAATACTATAAAAAATTTATAAAGGTACTATTGCAGGCTTAGAGGGGTTGGCAGGTCTGTGTACTTGTTGATCTTACGATGTTTGACACCTGATATATGGAAGTTTCATTAGACACTTGATATGTTTGTATATATTTGATACAGGATATGTGAAACGGTGTCATCAGGCACTTGCGATGAAAGGCCCAGATTTTTTTCTTGACCCTTTGAATCCCACACCCTCTCCGCCAACCACAAAAACTTAACCTGTTGACTCCCTCCCTTATCCACTAGCTTCCTGCAGGAAGCTAGTGGATAGGGTAAGGGAATCAAGGGGTTACATTTTTGCTTTGCTAGCATGATTGACAATGCAGGATGTTGGTGGACAGAGTGCTGGAGTCAGCAGGTTAAGACGGCCTGTGAAGTCCAGAGTTTCACTCCTGTAGAGGATGATAGAGACGGTGAGTGTCTTGTACAGACTGTACATGATAGTTAAGCTGATGTTGCTGTTCAGTGTGGCCTTTAACACTTTGCCGTCTTGACGGCAGTCTGCTACCGCCCATCTGTACCACGGTCTTAGTCGTGACGGCAGGCCGGTGCTGTTGGAAAATGCCATTTTTTTTAATTTATAACATGAGCAGTATTCGAGGGAGAAAACTCCTGAAAGTCAAAGTATAATCATCCATGTATCGATTGCTTCCCTTAGACCGTATCTAATCATCATACAGTCTTTGTTTTAACGAAGTTTCTAGAGTCAGTAAGCGATGCTGTATTCACCTATTTTCAAAATGGCGGCAAGGCGACTTCGGAATCGGCATATGTTTTCTGTGCAAGAGGCAATCGATATCATCCAAGCTGAAGGATCTGATGATGAATTAGATCTTGTTGGTGAATTATCTGTCGAAGATAGGGATGATTTGTTGGATTCAGATACGAGTTTGTCCCTAGCATTGGCTTAAGTGACATCGCTATGTGGTCGATCATGTGGTTCAAAACTTTTGTTCGGGATGCTGTTTGGATACCCTAATTGGAGTAATTTCTACATTCAAATGGGAAATCAGCACACAAATTGTGAGTAAAATCTAATGTAGCAAGCTTCTGCCTTTCTTTTGCACTTTATACTGTTTGTTTCTATCTTGTCTGGTTATTTTGTAATATTTTTTTTAAAAATGGCCGAAACGTGATTTCAGGGGTCGACAAGCACTATTTGACTGCGACTCCATTGAGTTAATTGCACACATTGTACCATGATGCAAGATCTCCTGTGGTGTGTGGCCACATGGTGACTACCATGGGCTTTCTGGCGCTGAGACATGAGAATGAATTTGAGGTTGATGGTGTGCTGTGGGGCTGGAAAGAGTTGGAACACCAAAGAAGATGAGAGAACACGCACGCACGCACAAAGTAATCCTGTATGGTGTAGCCATTGCTGCCATAGAAGATTGATGTAAGGTCAGTGATGGCTCTGGTTTTTCCTTTCATGATGGATTTTCAGCCACTTCCTTGAGCTGCTGTTCCGGGGGAGAGCTCATTACAAGTGCAACTTCCATCCATTTCCGCTCTCCTTCCTAGCCGGCCTGCTTGTATTTTGTTTATCTTTTACATATGAAAGCAGACTTTTGTATAAATTCCTTTTGTAACTTAGGACCTTAACTTATCATCTCATCTGAAAGCTAAACAGTTTGTACTATTTCATGTGGAAAATTAAAACAGAAAGGCCATTACTTTAACTATGCATTTTGTGGCAGAAAACAATCAGTTTTTTGTGGGCCTTCACAAACTGGTTGGCAGCATATTGAAGGAGAAAGAACAGCAAGCATACCAGGCAGAGTGCTGGCTTTCTAAGGAAGCAGCCAGGCTCGAAGAGGTCAAAAAGGCTGGAACCTTCAGGTATGTGTGATTGCCAACAGATGTTGTCAGAAAGAACAAATTTTGTCTTCCCTCGCTTACAAATTTAAGTGAAGATGATGCTGACTTGACTTTGCTTTGCAAAATGTGAGGCATTAACATCATAGTGCTTTACAGTTTCCTTATCCCCCCCCCCCCCCCCAGCAAACACCCCCAAGAACAAATAACGAATATGAGTTTTTATTAATCTGTTTTTATTTCTTTGTTATCATTTTGCTTTAATTTGTTTGTTTCTGTGTTTAACTAACTTTTTACTGTAAGGTTGATTAGTTTTGGGACTAAAAGCATGTAGTGGACATTAAAAAGATGAAAGATGATAATAATTTGGCCCATTATCACAAAAACAATTGCTTAGTTTAATTAGGGTTGTTTTGAGGTATGTACATTTTGAAAATCTACAGTCTTGTTGACTATTTTGATATATAGTTGAGTGTCATAGAAGAAAAAAGGAAATAATGACTGTTTGAAGTGACATACCCATGGACGGTGCTTTTGAGAGAATGGTGTCTAAGGATTATACACATTTTTTACCATTTGCACGTCATGCTTACTTTAGCAGCGCCAGTTCTGTTTAATAGTATAGAGTCAGAGCCAAGAGTTACATCACATGTGCATTCTATTTAAAAGAACACAATCTGAAAGGGGAAAAAAAACAAACAATTTTAACCATGTAGGTAGAATAAAAGCTTAGTTTTGAACAATTCAATGACACTGTTAAGATAAATTTGTATACTTATATGAAAGTTTGGAGTCTAAGATGTGCATTTATGCTGAAAATTGAATTAATCCAGATTGATCTGTCAGCATCTACTATTGACTCTACTGCTGTTCATTCCCAGTGAGTTACCAGTAGTTTTGTGCTGAGGGGTCATGAATGGTACTATTTAATTAAAATATTGACACCAGCATTTATTAAGCTCTAGATCCATGGAAGTAAGATGACTAAAATATAGAAGTATAGTTAAATAAACCCCTGAACATAACATTTTGTGTTTTCTGATTGTTGATTCACATTGTTTTTATATGACTGAGAAACATTTAGTTCTTTGATAGATTTAGTGCAGTTCACCTTGAAAAGACAGGGAAAAAAAGAGTATTATCCTATAAACATGTTATCAGTAGGGAGTTTGGTGATGGAGACCTCATTTGTCAGGCAGCATCATGAAAGTGATTACTACTCTTCTTTGCTTGGATTGGATTGGATTCATTTTTTGGCCACAACAGAAATTTGCCTGGTTGCTCTCCTCAGGCAAAGCATGTCATCATGATATGGTACTAGTCTCCCTATCACCCTCTGGGCTTATTCAAAGCAGTGTGTATATTTGTAATCATTAATTTATGCCATTGTAGTCATAATCCAAAAGAACCATGTTGCATGAAGTCATCGATGAATGTATGCAGTTTGTAATGCCTATCACTACAATTTTCTACTTTTCTTTCAGACGTGCCTGGATGCAATTCATGGAGAACAAGGTTGTGCCAGTGTTGGCGGGTGTCATTGCCTACCTTGACACCAACCACAACCTGGATCTTTTGGTCAACCCCGGCAGAGAATGGGTGGAGCAAGTCTGGCTGAGCATTCTGCAGGAAGTGTGTCAGCTCAACTACAAACATCTGCGCTCTGTGTCTGACAAGGATGAGCTAGAGGAGTTTACTGTTCACCACACTGGAGCTGGTCCCCATCCCTTCTCTGCTCACCTCCCTTTCTCCTGGCTATTGTGGAAGTTCATAGAGAATGCCATCACTGGGGCTAAAAGTGTGGAAGGTAAGTATGTTTACTGCATTCTGGAAAAATAGGAGTTTTGGAGCCCCTTCATTTTGGCCAGCTTTTGACAGACTTTTACAGTGGATTGATGATATCTTCATTTTGAGTTGCTGTAGTGATTAACACTTCGTTCTCACACAAACATTTATAGTGGATTGATAATAGTAGGTATTCCAAAGTGATTTTCAAATTTGAACTTACCTGTATAAAAATTAGCTGGGAAAATAGAGATTTTCATTCTGAACACATACATACTTTATTTTTTAATGTGGGATAAAAAATAAATTTTTTATGATTTTTTCCTTTCTTTTTGGACTTGAAAAATTTCGCACATTTTTTTAGGCCACATTCAGACATGCCTTGAACACACATATAAAATCACACAAGTCCAGAAAATCATTTCTGAGGAGGTTTTACTTGTTAAGTTGATGTGCAAAAAACATATGGACAGAAATGCATATCAATAAAAATATAGACCTATGAAAATGACAAAAAATAGCAAAATTGGACGCCGCCATTCCAAACAGCTGGGCAAGGGACCCATTTTCATTAATTTCAAACTCCATTATCTTTAAGAAATACAATACAGTGACACTGAAATGAATCATATATGATAAACATATTAAGGAATTTAACCCTAATTTTTTCCAGCTTCATCTGAAAGCTGGTTGAAAAGATATCAGATGTCAAAAATGCGAAATATGCCGATTTGTCACAGTGAAAAAAATGGCGAATTTTACACATATTTGGTGCACCATAACTTTTTTCACTTTAAAGTTACAAAAATGGTTTTGATATCAAATTGCTCAGCATGACAAATTCTTTCAATGTAAAACAACCCCAGACATCTGTATGTTTAATCAAACCATATTTGGGTAAGGATAAAATACCTATTTGAAAAAAATGTGTATTTTAGCTTTTTGCAAGACTCCGTAACTTCTGTCACATTCATCCTACTGCAAAGTACCATATACCAAAATGATCAGTTTTTTATGATCTGTCAGTATAACAAACAAGACATTAGGTTTCAATCTTTCTGTAAACAAAAATCAGATGACAAAATTATAACAAATGTCAGCTGATAATAGTAACAAATATCGAATCAAACAAGACATATCGAATCAAACAAGACATGTACATCAACAACATTCATTCAAAGAAGTCATCTTCATAGTTTTTACATGCCAATTTGTTTTTTTTTTATCATTAAACAACAATTAAAACATGTCTTGACCTTTAACTATTCCTTAACTGTGTGTAGAACATTATCAAAAGCTTCCACATCATTGTCTTGACCTTTCACTGTTGCTTAATCACAGTAGATAACTGTCCTGGCCTTCAACTTAAACTGGAAGCACAAAAGATAGAAATCATCTCATTTTACAAAAAACATGTAATGAAATGTAAAAAAATACTTGTCAGTGTCTATGATCAGTGATTCCCCTTCACAAGTGACAGGAAATTAAAACATGTTAAGATGCAGTTCATCATCATTGCTGTCAAAGTTGTCCAAAAGACTAGGTCTCCGCCCTCTGCCAGTCTTAAGAAATCGCTCCTTCATCCTCATGAAGAGATCATCTGTGAGAAAAATAGTGTAGAGGGAAAGTATTAGTACATCTATCTGTTCTATCCTGTAGCGTAATGTGAAAATCCCATTTGTAGGGACAAACAGGCCTATACATACAGAGCAAGAGGCAAATACTGACCAAAACAAAAACAAATCCAAAAAACAAGAACATAAAACATGCAGGAACACAAGGACTTTTGTACCCCTGCTCAATTAACTTCCCTGCCTGTCAAAGAGAGAAAGGATCAAGAGAGATAGAGATTGGTGTGGGTGGAGCTGTAAGAAGCCTACCAGTATTATTGTCAGCTTTGAAAATAAAATTATAATACCTTACCCTAACTCACAAAGCAGTGGGCAAAGTAAAATGTTCCATACATTTAGGCCTACTCAAATCAGCACAACAAAATTTATCTCATAAACACTATAGGCCTAGTTAGGAAGGTTCATAGTGTCCAACCCATTAACCTGGTAGGCCTACTTTATTTTGTTTAAATATTATTTTTGATGACAATAATAGTAATGATAATAAATAGTAATGAATAATAGTAAACTAATAATGAAATAATGATAATAATAATAATGATAAATGATAATGAATAATGATAGTAAAATAATAACAAAAATATGATAACAATATTAATAATAATAATAAACTTTTAAAGCTGTTGAACTAGATCTAGGTGATAATAATATTGGGCCTAAAAATAATAGGATTGATAAACATGCAAATTTGTTTCAATGGTACCATTCAGGAAGTTTACACAAAGGCAGAAAAGAAAAAGGTGTAACATTGTGAAATTATTGAACGACACTGAACCAGATCGAGTGAAGTCAAGGGAGGGCACTCGGCCGATTCGACTATCGATCGATCAAAGCGTTGGTCACGTGACCACAATAAATCGCTAATCTCTCATTAACATCATTATAAATAAATATAATAAAGGCATGGATTATTAAAAAAATCTTTTGTAAACATTTTCCTTTAATCATATGCCTGATCTCACTCTCTGTAAAATTACCGCACCCCAAACCGTCACCTACCCCTACCTTCTAACATATTCATGATACTGTGGGTGCTGCAGCTGTGCGCTTTCCAAACAATTATATTCTAAAATCAGGAAACAAAATGTCGAAAAGTAATAGTAAACAAACTGCAAGATATTTCACTTACCCTCTAGATAAGTTGGATCGCTTGATTCGTCGTGGCTGGAGCGGTCGACGTAAACTTCGACGTCCATGTGCTCGCCCGAACGATCTTCGCGCGTGTCCGCCATTGCGCGTCAGACGCTAAGGGAAAGCGAAAATATGTTGCTTTTTCTCAGTCCTCGCGGAAGACAGCCAGTGGTTGAATCCATATGCAACTAGCAGAAGTTGAAAGTTGAAACCTTGACCTTTTGCACAGTGGAAAATATGGAGAGATTGGTTTTGAGTAAGGTTGCGAAATCATCGACGGAAGTTTTTAACGCACGAAACGACCGACTAAATGCAAACCTATCAGTTCACTTTTTACATCGGATGAAAGCAAGTTTAGTCGTCTTTTTGACTGTGTAAATGGTTTGTTGATATCTGACCCAGCTGATCTCCGCGAGGCGAGTTTTCAAGGTAGGTGTCAAATCCGCGTTCCGATTTCGTCGTTCCAGTTGCAGCAAAATCGCAATTTAGTACCCATCATCAAAAGCATATTTCAAACGGTAAATGTTACACTTCTTGATTTATTTTGACTTTAAACAAAGCTTAAAGGATCACAGATCAACATGATCTATGTTTTTTATTTCTGACACTGCATTTTGTTGAGAACGAGCAAGTTGAAAACCAGTGAAAAATCGCACTTTGCCGTACTTTTCGCCGCCCGCGAAGAGCACTTTGGAATACCTAATAATAGCCTTTATCTTAAATCACTAAAATGATATGTGCTTTGTTCTCACTTACATTTTTACAGCGCAGTTTTTTCATTTATAGTGGATTGATAATAGCCTTTATTTTAAATCACTAAAGTGATCTGCGCTTTGTTCTCACTTACATTTTTACAAAGCAGTTTTTCCATGGGTCTAGAATTCTAAGGGTCATTATGACTCTTTTTCTGAAATTTGGAGATTATGTCACAATTTTTGACAATCACAGCTTTGAACCATTTGCATGGCCTGTTTGCACATAATAGTGAAATACACTATAATTGTTGACACCGAGTTATTTCTGCATGTCAGTCTTTTTC
This sequence comes from Monoplex corrugatus, assembly GCA_030674185.1. Taxonomy (NCBI): domain Eukaryota; kingdom Metazoa; phylum Mollusca; class Gastropoda; order Littorinimorpha; family Ranellidae; genus Monoplex; species Monoplex corrugatus. Next base: position 47,954,130 of record JAPXFY010000017.1, read on the forward strand.
TTAGTGTAATACCACGATGTGCTTTGACAATAAATATAAATGAAGTACTTACAGACATGCGGTGTTTATCTGATAAGCTGCAAAATTTCAAATTGATTCTTCTCAGTCATTTTTAATGTGATGAATATTATTTCAGACATAGACTCTGTATTTGCATGAGCAATTAATCTAGACACCCTCAGCATATCCAGTACTTTTTTTAGGCATGAGCAATTAACCTTGACTTCCTCATCCTGTCCGCCAGCTTCCACCAGTTGGTGCTGAAAGCTGGTGGAATCTGATAGATAGTGAGGGAGTCAGAGGACTAAACTAATGTGAGTTCCTCAAGGTCAAGCAAACAACACAACAGCACAAAATGTGCTCACAGATGTTGACAAGAATTTCTTGGCTTCTTATCAACAGATTTGAACAAAGTTTGGATCACTTGTGCAGTCTGCTGTAAAGTCCTAATGTATATGGTCAAAATGAATGGTCCATTATTTGGATCGATGTGGTAAATGTTTTGAAGTTTTTAAGTATTTAATTTCACCTGTTTGTAAGTGCATCAGATTTAAATTACCCTTGTGGGGATGCCAGGGGCTCTTTCAATATAAGTAGTATCCCACCTTCTGGAAATTCTCATGCTAACAGCTTCCTCTTTTCTGTCACTGTCTGTTTCTGTCTTGCTTCTTTGCTGTCAGTCATCTCTTTCTATCATCTTCTGCCTTGCTGGTGTATTCACCTGTGTGTGTTTCATAAAGTCTTGCATACTTTCTCATTGTGTTTTTTATTTGTATTCAGATATGCATTTTTTAAATCCACTGCTGATGAACTGGATGAGGTGGTCAATGCCAGGGCTATATCCCTTGATTGTGTATGCGAATGCATTGATTTTGTATTCAGACATGTCTTTTTAAATCCCCTGGTGATGAATTGGATGGATTGGTCAATACCAAGGCCATGTGCTTAGCTTATGTACGTGAATGCTTTCATAGGTTTGCTTAATTTAAAAAAAATTTTTTTTTTTTTATTAAACTTCTGTGAGGTATGGCATGTTGTTTGAGATGGTTATATCCCTGATATGGCTGAATGCGTTCGGCTGGGCTTTAAGCAACAAAGTTCAATAACAGTAGCAGTACAATTTAAATTTGAATAGTATATTTGATGATATGGGGAAACTCATTTGCATTGCTAAACGATTGATTGGGATCATTTAATTTTTATGGTAATGATTGTGTTTGTTTATTTATAGTTTTTATCATGTTATGGTGACATGAATGGTATAAGAGATGGTTTTGATGATAGGAGACTTACTGGACACAGCGGGTGGTGTGGTGGATCAGTCTCCTTTTGGACGTTGCCTCCACAAAGTGACAGTTGAAAATGAGGACAAACTGATGCACATGTTCCAGTTGTACATCTCTGACCTCCTCTATTTTACCTTCCCACTCTCCCCAAGACATCACAAGGTGAGAAAATGAAGACTTCCTCTTTTTCTTGTACCATATTGTTTGGGGGTCATGAGACACAGACCATACAGCATCTTCTGTGTTTCTTTTTGAGATAGAGTAGCAAGTAATTTAGGCGTGCTGAAGTTGGTCCATTCTTACCATACAGCATCTTCTGTGTTTCTTTTTGAGATAGAGCAGCAGATAATTAAGGCATGCTGAAGTTGGTCCATTCTTTGATATTGCCATCCAGCTCTTCCTCTGTCTACCATGGCACAACTTTCAAGGTACCCTGAAGGAAACTGTATGTCGTGGTGGTTGACTTGACCAAAACAATTTGAACTTGTGTGCATGATGCATGTTTGCACACGCACGCACGCACGCACGCACGCACCAGCACACCACACACACACACACACACACACACACACACACACACACACACACACACACACACACACACAGTATGATTATTATGTATGTATTTGGGCTTCCATCATGTGAAGTATATTGCCTATTATCAGCTGGATAGTGTGTGTGTACGCGCGGTGTGTGTGTGTGTGCGTGCATGTGTGTGTGTATGTGTGTGTGTGTGTATGTGTGTGTGTGTGTGTGTGTGTGTGTGTGTGTGGCATGCGTGCGTGCGTGCGTGTGTGTGCGCGTGCATGCGTACGCATGCGTGTGTGTGTGTGTGTGTGTGTGTGTGTGTGTGTGTGAGAGAGAGAGAGAGAGAGGGGTGGGGTGGGGGGGCTGCAAAGCTGCACATCAACCTTGTGAAAATTATTTTGGCCATCTTTCTCTCATGTGTTTTTGTTGCTCTAATCTGATACATTTTGGCTCTTATTTGTGGCTGTCCTCATCTGATGTTGTCCTTACATGTGTTTAGGATGTCCTCATCTGATGTGTTTGAGTTTTCCTTATCTGATGTGTTTGAGTTGTCCTTATCTGATGTGTTTGAGTTGTCCTTATCTGATGTGTTTGAGTTGTCCTAACCTGATGCGTTTGAGTTGTCCTTATCTGATGTGTTTTGGGTTGTCCTTATCTGATGTGTTTGAGTTGTCCTTATCTGATGTGTTTGGCTGTTGTCCTTATCTGATGTGTTTGGGTTGTCCTTATCTGATGTGTTTGGGTTGTCCTTATCTGATGTGTTTGGGTTGTCCTCATGTGATGTATTTGGGTTGTCCTTATCTGATGTGTTTGGGTTGTCCTTATCTGATGTGTTTGGGTTGTCCTTATCTGATGTTTTTGGCTGTTGTCCTTATCTGATGTGTTTGGGTTGTCCTCATGTGATGTGTTTGGGTTGTCCTTATCTGATGTGTTTGGGTTGTCCTTATCTGATGTGTTTGGGTTGTCCTTATCTGATGTGTTTGGGTTGTCCTTATCTGGTGTTTTTGGCTGTTGTCCTTATCTGATGTGTTTGGGTTGTCCTTATCTGATGTGTTTGGGTTGTCCTCATGTGATGTGTTTGGGTTGTCCTTATCTGATGTGTTTGGGTTGTCCTTATCTGATGTGTTTGGGTTGTCCTTATCTGATGTGTTTGGGTTGTCCTCATGTGATGTGTTTGGGTTGTCCTCATGTGATGTATTTGGGTTGTCCTTATCTGATGTGTTTGGGTTGTCCTTATCTGATGTGTTTGGGTTGTCCTTATCTGATGTGTTTGGGTTGTCTTATCTGATGTGTTTGAGTTGTCCTTATCTGATGTGTTTGGGTTGTCCTTATCTGATGTGTTTGGGTTGTCCTTATCTGATGTGTTTGAGTTGTCCTTACCTGATGTGTTTGAGTTGTCCTTATCTGATGTGTTTGGGTTGTCCTTATCTGATGTGTTTGAGTTGTCCTTATCTGATGTGTTTGGGTTGTCCTTATCTGATGTGTTTGAGTTGTCCTTATCTGATGTGTTTGAGTTGTCCTTATCTGATGTGTTTGGGCTGTCCTTTTCTGATGTGTTTGAGTTGTCCTTATCTGTGTTTGGGTTGTCCTTTTCTGATGTGTTTGGGTTGTCTTTATCTGATGTGTTTGGGTTGTCTTTATCTGATGTGTTTGGGTTGTCCTTATCTGATGTGTTTGGGTTGTCCTCATGTGATATGTTTGGGTTGTCCTCATGTGATATGTTTGGGCGTCCTCTGTGATATGTTTGGGTTGTCCTTATCTGATGTGTTTGGGTTGTCCTCATGTGATATGTTTGGTTGTCCTCATGTGATATGTTTGGGCTGTCCTCATGTGATATGTTTGGGCTGTCCTTATCTGATGTGATGGGTTGTGACTGCATAGAGGTAGAGCCCTCCCCACTTCCTATTCCAGTCAGACTTTGTGAGTTGAGTCTGCCTTGAGAAAAAAATGTGTGTGTGTGTATGGCCTCTAGTCTACCCATTTGTGAAGAGCTACCCGGCCCTGTTCAAGGTTGGGGAAGGTAAAGCAGTGAAAGAGAGGAGATGGTTACAGCCAGACAATGATCATAATATAATTTTGTAACCTGCAATAGCTGGGGGAACTGATGAGACTCAGCATCAGACAGGATCCTCCATCTCGGTCTCTGGGGTACAGCAGCAAGCAGTTCAGGGTACCGAGGTTGGACTTTGATATTTTTGGCAGCTTCATAATGATGGTTCAAGGAAAGTGAGGTCTCTGCCATCTGACTCACCTACATTATCGGAAAATCTATAAGTTACTTGTTTGCATCTTGTGTATTTTGGTAATTCTCAGTTGCTATGTGTTGTGCATTACCTATTTACATCTTGTATATTTTGGTGGTTCTCAGCTGCTATGTGTTGTATGTTACCTGTTTACATCTTGCATATTTTGGTGGTTCTCTGCTGTTATGTATTGTATGTTACCTGTTTACATCTTGCATATTTTGGTGGTTCTCAGCTGCTATGTGTTGTATGTTACCTGTTTACATCTTGCATATTTTGGTGGTTCTCTGCTGTTATGTATTGTATGTTACCTGTTTACATCTTGCATATTTTGGTGGTTCTCAGCTGCTATGTGTTGTATGTTACCTGTTTACATCTTGCATATTTTGGTGGTTCTCTGCTGTTATGTATTGTATGTTACCTGTTTACATCTTGCATATTTTGGTGGTTCTCAGCTGCTATGTGTTGTATGTTACCTGTTTACATCTTGCATATTTTGGTGGTTCTCTGCTGTTATGTATTGTATGTTACCTGTTTACATCTTGTGTATTTTGGTGGTTCTCATTTATTATGTATTGTATGTTACCTGTTTACATCTTGCATATTTTGGTGGTTCTCAGCTGCTATGTGTTGTACATTACCTATTTACATGTTGTGTATTTTAGTGGTTCTCAGCTGCTATGTGTTGTATGTTACCTATTTACATGTGTATTTTGGTGGTTCTCAGGTGCTATGTGTTGTATGTTACCTATTTACATGTTGTGTATTTTGGTGGTTCTCAGCTGCTATGTGTTGTATGTTACCTGTTCACATCTTGCGTATTTTGGTGGTTCTCAGGTGCTATGTGTTGTATGTTACCTGTTCACAGCTTGCGTATTTTGGTGGTTCTCAGCTGTTATGTATTGTATGTTACCTGTTCACATCTTGCGTATTTTGGTGGTTCTCAGCTGCTATGTGTTGTATGTTATCTATTTATATTTTGCGTATTTTGGTGGTTCTCAGCTGCTATGTGTTGTATGTTATCTATTTATATTTTGTGTATTTTGGTGGTTTACAGGTGCTATGTGTTGTATGTTATCTATTTATATTTTGCGTATTTTGGTGGTTCTCAGCTGCTATGTGTTGTATGTTATCTATTTATATTTTGTGTATTTTGGTGGTTTACAGGTGCTATGTGTTGTATGTTATCTATTTATATTTTGCGTATTTTGGTGGTTCTCAGGTGCTATGTGTTGTATGTTATCTATTTATATTTTGTGTATTTTGGTGGTTTACAGGTGCTATGTGTTGTATGTTATCTATTTATATTTTGTGTATTTTGGTGGTTCTCAGGTGCTATGTGTTGTATGTTATCTATTTATATTTTGCGTATTTTGGTGGTTCTCAGGTGCTATGTGTTGTATGTTACCTGTTTACATCTTGCATATGTTGGAGGTTCTCAGCTGTTATGTGTTGTATGTTACCTGATTACATCTTGCGTGTGTTGGTGGTTCTTAGCTGTTTAGTGTTGTATGTTACCTGTTTACAACTTGCGTATTTTGGTGGTTCTCAGCTGCTGTGTGTGTGCGTGGAGAAAGGCCTGGAACAGCTCCATATCAACCTTGTACAGCTGGAGGTGGGGAGAGGGCTGGTGGCCCTGCATATGCTGGTTGATCAGATGCAACCTCGCCTGCAGGCCATTCTGGACATGGCCTCTGCCAGACCCAGCGCCATTGGAGCCTTGCATGCTGGAGGGGCTGGTGGGCCTTGTGCACATCTTCTGGCAACACTTGGTGAAATGGTATGCTCACAAGTACACATACATAAGCTGCTTGCAGCCCTCAATGGAATGTAAATTTACATGATTGCAAATGCTCATATTCACAACAAACTGCATGAAACCCTCACTGAAATTGTCTGATGACATGACCATAAATGCTCATGTCCAAACAGAGGGTGCAGGGAACCGCTCAGTAAAATACCATTTTGATTTTTTTCGGTTCCAACTTCTGTGACAATGCGTTGGCGTTGATCCAGAATACTTCACCAACTTGAGATTCATTCATTTGAAGTCCCTGTGCCAGGAAGGCCATGGTAGCAGAGATGTCAAGCCATCATGGGATCACCAGCCAGAGGAGACTCTGCTTTGCTGCTGGGTCATGTTGGTGGAGTTTAGTGGTGCCTGTTCTGATCTGGCTTACACAAGATACTGCTGATAAGCCCCTAATTGTTCAGTCACAGAGCCATACCAAGTGAGAAACCCCTTGATAAGGAGACCATCACCACTGCCATCCAGTGACAGTCCCCATGAGCCACTGACACCAAAGACCCGTGGTTAAATTCATAATCCCCATGAGCCACAGACACCAAAGACCCGTTAAATTCATAATACCCATGAACCACAGACACCAAAGACCCGTGGTTAAATTCATAATCCCCATGAGCCACTGACACCAAAGACCCGTGCTTAAATTCGTAATCCCCATGAGCCACCGACACCAAAGACCCGTGGTTAAATTTGTAATCCCCATGAGCCACCGACACCAAAGACCCGTGGTTAAATTCGTAATCCCCATGAGCCACCGACACCAAAGACCCGTGGTTAAATTCATAATCCCCATGAGCCATCGACACCAAAGACCTGTGCTTAAATTCATTTCAGGCATGGAAGCCAAAGAGGAAACTGAAACTGAAGTCACCGTGAGATCAGGGCGTGAAGGGCCACAGAATTGATCCAGTTTTCACAGAGCAATACTGATTAATGATGCCATGATAACCATAATGCTGTGGAGTTCCTCCTAGAATTGAGACTACAGGACATGGCTGTACTCTATGTTAACTATCATAATATATTCTTGTGTCAACCAGGCCAGAGAGATACAGACACCTGCAATATTGATCAGAAGATTTGAGTAACAATGTCAGTGATGTATCTATAAAATGGATGAGACTGAATGCGTGGTCCCAGTCTTCTGAATGAGGCCATAGCACACTTAATTCTTGTTAGGAGCCAGTCAGGGCAGAAAAATCTCAGTATTTTGTTGTGTTGTTGTTGCCAGTGTGGGTTGGAACCCATGACTTCCAGTCAGAATTTTATTGTGTGATCATTTCATCATGGTGACTGGTTACTGTTCATAACATGATCATAAACATGAATACTTGCTGCTAAAATGGTATGCTTTATATGGTCACATTCACTTTACATGATGTATAAGGAGGAACAAAGTACTTGTGTACAGATGCAGTTCGCGACTAACCCACGAAGTAGTTCACTCTACAACCTTGTTTTCACTAGCATTTTCTCTTCTCTTTCTCTGACTTACACATACATTATATTTCTGTCTTCTTTTCCAACCCACACCACCCACTCCAAAGATCCTGTAATCCATGTCGATTTTCAGTAGCTTATGGATTGTGAAAATAACCAGCTTGCACACCTTTGATGGCAGAGTATGTCTGCTTGGTCATATTTGTAAAAAGCCCACTCATGTATGCATGAGTGCACATGGGGGTTGCAGCCTATAAATGCAGAAGAATCCAGTGAGCTGTCAGACATGCCAGTCTTTCCCAACAATGCCTTACTGCAGGTCATCAGAGAGAGCACATCCATCCACTTTTTCGGAAAATCTGTGAAAAGAAATACATTCCATGCTGTACATTACAGTTTTTGCCCAGATACTTTGAGTGTGTCTGTGGTGGGAGTGAAAAGAGGATTGGTGGAAGGACTGTTGAGTGGTGGTAGGGAAAATATGGAAAGGGATTGGACAGGAAAAGTTGGGAGTGAGTGCCTAATCCTGTTCAGGGTTGCAGAAGCTAAAGCAGTGAGAGAGGAGATGGGCATGGTTGTCATTATGCTGGCACAAAGAGAGATTGAAGTCTGTAAAACCTCATCCCCTATGACTTTAGGGCAGTATGTTATTACACACATATATGCACTATGTGAGCAGACAGAGGATGTGGCAGTATTGAGACTACTAGTGGAAGAACTACAACCTCGTCCCAGTCAGCTTGACAACGAGGCAGGATGCCAGGAGTGGGTCACCCACTACACCACTGTAGCTCCTGTCATCTTGCGCATCTTGAATGACAGTGACAGTGTCCTCATTTCCCAACACGGTGGTGCGGAAGGGAACAGGATAGAAGGAGAGGAGGAGGAGGATGTGGTGGTGAAGGTGAATTCCCTTCCTTATGGAGACAGATGCAAGCAGCAGCTGGTGGCTGTCCGGTGAGTTTTAGTGGTTGTCCCCCCCCATCCCCCACTTCATCATCCTATGATTGTAAGATTTTTGTTTTGTTTTGTTTTTTCAAACCCTTGAATGATTGTATATTGTGTCATTTTATTGATGAAGTCATAATGGCTTCTTGCAAGAATGTGCCAGCTTTATGAGAAGTGTATACCGTGTGATGAGCTGTTGAGCATAAGACACCTCCATTTTGATTAGCAGGACTTGTACGATTTGAGACAAAAGCACTACATGGCAGACTCCTTAAAGAACCTTTACCGAGACGTCCCTCCTGATGCAATTTTCCAGTTTTTACAAGAGATCAATAGATTTCACCTGTGATGATTTTATGTCAGTTTTTCTTTAATTGCATTTTAGACTTGCAAGGTTAATGGTGAGCATGGTTTTTAACTGTTGTCTTTTATCTTAACCAGGTTTTTGATGTGATGTTAGCCCTGATATGGCTCTAGTAGTCGGCTGGGCTATAAGCAATATGAACTTGAACATGCTCTGTTTTTGGCTGGCAACTGCCCAAACCATGGAGAATTTGATGAGTAGACACTACACACAACGCTCATGTCGTGGCTTAACACATTTCCTCTTTTGATTGGCTGCAACTGTCCAAGCAGGTCATTTTGTGGGGTTCTTTGTATGAATGTTGACTTTTCACAGATTTTTTACAATCTTTGGTCTGTCATCACTCTGTCAATGAGGTTTCTGTGTGATTTTTCAGTCTTTGGTACTGTCAACTATGTGGACTTAGAAGCATTCTTTGGTGGAAAAAAAATCTCACTTATTTTTCACTGATTTTCAGATGTCTGTGGACTCGTGTTACTACTCTGAAGTTGTTCTTGGACTTTGTGGGGCCACTGAGACAAGGGCACCACAAACTGAGCAAAGCACTGGAAACTGTCAAATGGAGTTATTGTGCAAGGTCAGTGTGTGTATTTTGTGCCATGTATATTTCTGTTTGTCTTTTTTCGTCATTGACTCTATATCATGAATCATTAGATCCATAATTGTTATGGCTTGTTTTTCGACAGCCATTGCTACCACAGCCTTGTCATGGTGCTGGTCCTGGGGTTTTCCTGGGTAAACTGTACGAAAATAGCCATTATAAGCAAATATTTTGTTGTATACCTAAATGTGTCCATTTAACACTTCATACAGTTGGATGTGGTTAAGATTTTTCCACAATACAAAATAAAGCCTACAGGACACATGAGCTTTGCTTTTTTGCTGTTCTTCATATCTTGACTAATTGAGCCAACCAGCTTGAAAAAATAGAAGTTTCTTGCTCATGAATGGAATCAGTTCCAGGGTATATGTGTTGAAAGATGTTTGGGTTTATTGTTTCTTTTTCCTGCCCCAATTTGTGAGTCATTGTAATAGCCACAGAATATGACAGTTTTTCACAATGCTATGATGATGGGAGTGATCCTGTGGAGTTTACTCTAGATACGAGACTGTGTCAATCTGTACTCAACACTTACTTTCTTAATTTATTCCGGTGTCAACAAAACCCAAGAGATTCATACCTTTGTTGTTTTGGTAAGAAGATATGAGCAAAACCCTCAGTGATCCATTTATGAAGTGGATGAGACTCGACTATGTGGTTCCAGTCTTCCCACTGTGTCCTGTATCATGCTCATCTTTGGGTAGGAGCTGTTTAGGGCAAAAAAAACATATAACATAGTGATACACAGTTTTATGTTCGTTGTGCTAACTGCATATTGTGACTGGCCACTTAAATATTGATGTTTTGTTTCTATCAGCTTCTGGATGAGGGGGTGGACATGAAACAGGCCACAGGTCTGGCTCAGGTGGACAAGTTCCTAAAACATGCCAATGGCAGAATGATGCAAGGACTTCTGGGGTATGTTGCTCCTTTTTGAGAATGTTTATGCATACTGGTTAAATGTGATATGGTTATGTATATGTGTGTGTGTGCACCATCTTGAGCAGGATCTACCGCAGTCTCAGTGTGGCTCCTGTACTGGCCACTGGACTGTGGATCTATGCTACATGCCAACTCCAAGAAAAATGCCATTAGTAGTGTAGCATACTTTCATCGGTTTGACCAAGACTTTTGATATAGTCAGCAGGGATTTCTGATAGGAAATTATGAAAAAGTTTGGGTGCCTAAGTGGGTATAACCTCTGTCTGGACCTGATTCCCATTGTCAGCTACACTGTCCTCTCTAACCTCATCCTTCACAAAGTGATCAGGAAGGCAAGAGAGGAAAGAGAATGAATTGGCCATCAATGTGGTATGCACCATTCTGGTCTGGTCTGTCATTTTTATCTAGTAGAGTTTGGACATTCCATGCATCAAAGGTTAGAATTGTTTTCCTTCTTTTCTTGCTCTCGCGTTTTTGACTGCAGAGTTGGATGACTAGACAGATAATGCAGGCTTTGGTTGTTTTTTTTCCCTTTTTACATTTGGAGAGATTAGTGCTGTCCTTAGCATTGCCGCTGTGGGAGGATACTAGTGTTGCTTCTGTCTCAGGTCTGTGGTGGACGAACAACATCTCACAGCCATGTACCTATGGAATCATCCTTAGAGGCTTCATGCAGCATCCTCCTTCTTTAATGCTGCTGAGCTTTGTTATAGCTGGTAATTGAATGCCTCATTGTTCGGGCTTGCCTGTCTGTCACATCAGCAGAGGGAAGTGCAGATGGGGCATGCAAAATGCCAGTTTTAAGTTTTTGTCTGTTATTCCAACAGCATCTCATCGCTTAATGATCAAATTGATCATTCTTTTACATGAAAATGGACTTAGATATGATCATTTGTTTCAGTGTACAGTAAGCTTTAGTCCTAAACTTTTAAGTCCTTTTAAGTGGTTTCTGTGAAAGGATCATGTAAAACGTTTGTTCAGTTACAATCACTGGGTATGAATAAGAACTGGACATACACACACACACACACACACACACACAACGACCACCACTACCATAGCATCAGCAACATTTTAACATTCTGAGCCTACAGAGAGAAATACAAATATGCACATGTTATTCATAGGATAGACTTGCAGTAGCAAATATTACCGTTGTGCTTTTTCATAGTTTTTCAAGATGAAGGTTGAATGAAGGATAAAATGATAGTTCTAAATGATAGTATAGTGTAATGCCATATTTTTCATTGAAATATTTCTTATTATTCTATTCAGTGTTAACTGATAAGCATGGAAACATATTTTATTAATCTGTTTTTCATATTTGAATTTTTTGGTCTTTTCTTGTATCAATTCATAAAACAGTAAATAATCTATTAAAATTACATTATGATTTGAAAGCCATCACTTTAGGACTTGAGAAAAACAAACAAACAAAAAATCCATAAAATAGCAAGTGTAATTAATGGACATTACTTTGCTGGTGAAAGCGGCATGGACATTACATGGCTACTGTTGTACTCTTACATAATGCGATAAAATGTACCATTCTTCACCTTTGTAAGTAGTGCATCTCCAAACTTTCACTTGGTCTTGAAGAGTGCAGCAGTCCTTTCAATTTTGGATTGGGGCAAATTTATCCCCCAACCAAAATTTTGAAATGCTCATAAAACTAAAAGTTGAAAATGTACATATTTGTTAAAGAATCCCACTGATGGTTTAAATGTTCTACTCGCCATTATAGTTATTTTCATCAGATGTGTTTTAAATGTGTTATGATTTATTTTTTTGATTCAGAATGAAATGTTTATAGAGAAAAGAAAATTGAAGTGTGCAGAAAGAATGTGTATCTGTTTTATAACATAAGTAACATTATCATTCAGCATGTGGGAAAAGGGGGAAAAAAACACTTATGTACATATTATCTGGGTATGTTAAAATTTGTGTTTGCGAAAAATCTACTGTAAAAAGTACAGAAAGGTCTCTGAATAGTGATGAGCCAGATATAGAGTAGACAGTTCTGTCCATCTTTGAGTAGACTGTTCTGGCCATCTTTTAGACTTCAATATGTCACATATTTGATTTCAGAAAACTTGGAAAGTGTACATACTGTGACGTCAAGTTTGAGTCTGCCCCAGTGGAACTGCCTTGCAAACACCGGCTGTGCAACAGCTGCTACAGAGACTGTTGTCATGGGAACATTGAGAATGCCCAGTGCCCAGAGTGTGAGGCACCAATCCCTGGGGACTTTGACCCTGTCTCTGCTTACAATCAGAATAAGTAAGTTCTATTTCTAGCAATATGGATGGAGTGGAGTTGCTGATAGAGAAATGCATTTCAGGTTAATCTTATTTGTGAACTGTGTTAGCGCTGGGTGGTGTGACATGAAGAATGATCTCTTAACGAGAAGAATGAAAGCCACTGGTTAAATGGAAGCTGCAAACTTCTCATGTAATCTGTTTTAGTGGATTGACACTGGTGGAAATAATGTTATGTTAAGAGCATTGATTAGACAGTAGTTTTCATGGGCTTGCTGGAGAGTTTGAGTTGAGTAACGTCCCAATGGCAAGATGCATCTTGCCATAATATTTGTTCTAATGATGGATCAAGGACAGACAATAGTATAGGACCTAAAAAATTAAATTAAACTTCAAGATATTGCCAGCGCTTTCGATGTATGCACATACTCATGGTATTAACCATGATTGTTTTGAATTTTTCTCCAGGCTTGCACTGTGCATTTTTATTGACCTAGAAGTACTGCCAAGTTATCTCGCATTTTAATGAGGATTATTAGAGTATAGTATAATGGAAAAACAAATATTGTATGTGATCAAAATGGGGTGTGGAAGTGGGGGGGGGGGGGGGGAGGTGTTGATAATTTCATGAGTGTGTGGAGACAATATCTTGGGCCCTAAGTCTCTGCTGACATAACAGATACTAAATGATTGGTGTTTGGTTAGCGCATTGGATCTCTTCTCACTTTGCATGGGTTGTATCTGTTAACAAAAGAGATTTTCCTGTTAACTTTGCCTGTGTTGTACCTGGTAGTAAAAGGTGGAGATTTTCCAGTGAACTTTGCCTGTGTTGTACCTGGTAGTAAAAGGTGAAGATTTCCCAGTTAACTTTGCCTGTGATGCACTTAGTAGTAAAGGGTTGAATTTTCATAGATTTCCAGATTTTTCCAGTTTCCCAGGTCAGTGTGTACAGACAAGCTAGCGTCGTATCACCTTGATGTGTCAGATATGCATGTTGAAAATCCTGTAGCCATGCCAGTGTTTAATGGCTTAAGGAAACTTGAAAATAACCAGCATGTACACCTGCCAAAAAAGGAGTATGCAAACTGTGCAGCCGTAGAATGCCTGCACAGTGTGGGCCAAACAATGTGCATACATATATCCCCCTGTAGCCCCTTCTTCTCAAGAAAAAGTGATTGTTTAGAATGTCTGGTTGGAGGGGAGGGAGGTGTAGAGGGGAAGGATGCCTGTCAAGATCTTTTCATGGTTTAGATATATACATTTATAGCTTGAGCCTCCATCAGGTCTGATGATGTTTATACAAGACATTCAGTGTAAAAGCTGTATTTTGTGACCTTTGTTTGTCTTGCTGTATTTGACAGGGAACATTTTTCAGCTGTAATGACACTATATGTTTTTAGTGCACATGCATGCACACACACAAATACACACACAATACAACACACACACACACACACACACACACACACACACACACACACACACACACAACACTCACACACACACACACACACACACACCACATACACACAACACACACCACATACACACACACACACACACACACACACACACACACACACACACACACACACACACACACATCACACACACCACACCACACACCACACCACACACACACACACACACACACACACACACAGCACCCCTCTCTCTCTCTCTCTCTCTCTCTCTCTCTCTCTCACTCACTCACTCACAGTCAGTCATCTCACACATAACATACACATATGTATGCATGCGCATAAATCCTTGCAATATGATTGGACAGAGAGGCTGTGGAGCTATTGGTATGTATGCATGGCATAAATCCTTGTAATATGATTGGACAGAGAGGCTGTGGAGCTGTTGGGTCGCTACCAGAGACAGGTCAGTGGGTTCCTGATGGCTCTTGTATCCCAGCTTTGTTTTGCTGGAAAGACCCCACCTCAAGCAGATGCTGTTAAACACATCTTTGGCTACATCATTCACAGGTAAGAAGGAAAAGTGGGGGAGAGTATGTGTGTTATTGTCGTTGTTTAATGATTCATTGTTGTATTGCAGTGTTGATCAGGGTGTATCCTCTTCTTAAAAAAGATTTATGAGTAATTGCAATGCTCATCATATTTTCTGTTCTTGATGGTTTCATTGCAATGACCACTTCTGTTTGTTTAAAGATCTTTGAATGCTTGTGACGCTGTAAGCTGTAAGTCCTTTCTTCTTGTTGCAGTCCTGTCTAAGTTGATAGATGACTGCAAACAAACAGTTCTATTTATTCATTGTCCATAACAAAGGGAACGTGTAATTGTGCCACACGGCAGCCACAGCTTCCTTGTAAATAATTATTCATTATGTTGTAAATTGAGTAAAGTCCATGCGATTGAGATGAAAGGGTGTTTGATGGATGAATCGTATCATGTAAAGAAGGCAGATTAAGACAGAAATCGTTATTGAAACTAATATTGTGAGAATTTTCATGCTTTCAAGACATTATTATTACTTAGTATTGTCATGATCATGATTATGAAATGTTATTATCATGATTATTATTATTATTACTGATTGATGGGTTTGTGGCTGATCTAATACAGGGTTTGAAATATGTGCAGGTCAAAGGGCAAGACACTGTTGCAGACGAAGAACATGACTGTACATGATGATCTGATTGACCCACACCAGTGCTGCGCTCTTTCCTGCTTCGACTGCTGCTGAAACACAGGTCAGATTCATGTAGGTTTTTTTTTTTTACCTTTAGGATCAGCATTAGTTGACTGTCAAAAGAGTGTGGCCTCTTCATGATCTCTGGGACAGTGGTGGGTACTGCCAAATGTTTTCATTCTGTTCATGATGTCTGTGACAGTGGTAGGTACTGCCAAATGTTTTCATTCTGTTCATGATGTCTGTGACAGTGGTGGGTACTACCAAATGTTTTCAGTCTGTTCATGATGTCTGTGACAGTGGTGGGTACTACCAAATGTTTTCATTCTGTTCATGATGTCTGTGACAGTGGTGGGTACTACCAAATGTTTTCAGTCTGTTCATGATGTCTGTGACAGTGGTATGTACTACCAAATGTTTTCAGTCTGTTCATGATGTCTGTGACAGTGGTGGGTACTACCAAATGTTTTCAGTCTGTTCATGATGTCTGTGACAGTGGTGGGTACTACCAAATGTTTTCAGTCTGTTCATGATGTCTGTGACAGTGGTGGGTACTACCAAATGTTTTCAGTCTGTTCATGATGTCTGTGACAGTGGTGGGTACTACCAAATGTTTTCATTCTGTTCATGATATCTGTGACAGTGGTGGGTACTGCCAAATGTTTTCAGTCTGTTCATGATGTCTGTGACAGTGGTGGGTACTACCAAATGTTTTCAGTCTGTTCATGATCTCTGTGACAGTGGTGGGTACTACCAAATGTTTTCATTCTGTTCATGATGTCTGTGGCAGTGGTAGGTACTGCCAAATGTTTTCATTCTGTTCATGATGTCTGTGACAGTGGTAGGTACTGCCAAATGTTTTCATTCTGTTCATGATGTCTGTGACAGTGGTGGGTACTGCCAAATGTTTTCAGTCTGTTCATGATGTCTGTGACAGTGGTGGGTACTACCAAATGTTTTCATTCTGTTCATGATGTCTGTGACAGTGGTGGGTACTGCCAAATGTTTTCATTCTGTTCATGATGTTTGTGACAGTGGTGGGTACTGCCAAATGTTTTCATTCTGTTCATGATGTCTATGACAGTGGTGGGTACTACCAAATGTTTTCATTCTGTTCATGATCTCTGTGACAGTGGTGGGTACTACCAAATGTTTTCAGTCTGTTCATGATGTCTGTGACAGTGGTGGGTACTACCAAATGTTTTCATTCTGTTCATGATCTCTGTGACAGCGGTAGGTGCTGCCAGTTTGAGACGGTGCATGAAAGGTGTACTGCACACTTACTTATATATCCCAGCATCAACCAGGCCTGATAGATTCAAAAATATGCAGTGTTGGTGAGGAAATTTTGAGCAACACCCTCAGTTACACTTGAAAATAAGTGAAACTTGACACTGGTCCCAGTCTTCCAGATGACCTATTAACATCCTCAGCTTTAGGTAGAAGATCAGGCAAAAAACCCAAAAAAAACCCCATTAACTTTGTGGAGTGATGGGAGTTCAAAACCACAAGCTTCCAGTCATTAATACTTTGCTCTAACTACTGGGAGTTCAAAACCACAACCTTTCATTCATTAATCCTTTGCACTAACTACTGGGAGTTCAAAACCATAACCTTTCATTCATTAACCCTTTGCACTAACTACTGGGAGTTCAAAACCACAACCTTTCATTCATTAACCCTTTGCACTAACTACTGGGAGTTCAAAACCACAACCTTTCATTCATTAACTTGACTGTGGCGCTCCGCAGCTATAGCTGCGGAGATGTTACGGGCTTTTTCATCAGGACTGTGTATACTATAATAAGGGAGATTATACTGACAGCAGAGTTTAACCATTGACCTTTTAAAACATATATAACAGGATAGGTTTATTGTCATTGGATATTCTCCATAATTTTTTAAAAAGTACCAAAAACTGTGCATCTCGAGAGTTTCATCAGCCATTTTAGGGTGCGTCTCCAAAGAGTTAATCCTTTGCACTAATAACTGGGAGTCCAAAACCACAACCTTTCATACATTAATCCTTTGCACTAACCACATCACCACATTAACAGGTGTAACTTGTATGTTTGTGTTAAGATTGCTGGATTTCCATTCCTGTTATAGGTACACATAGTGAACATTTTAAGCAGTGATTCCATTTGTGCATTCCATTTATACAAATAACATAGCAAAAATTTAAAAAGTAGAAATAAATAGTGGATGCTTCGATGCACCCATTCACAATTGCGGCAACAGGTGTCAATATATTGATGATTTGGACTGGACTTGTAGCCATTGTTAATGTTCTATCATAACTGAGAGCCATTCTATATGCCAGTGATAAAGTCCATCTGTGTACCAGTAGATTGAGTAATGAAGAGATGTTCTTGACTGGAACGTTATTTATTTTACAGCTATATTTGTGTATCAGTATTGTCAATGATTTTCATTGGTAAACAAAACCACATGCTGACAGAAAAATAAAGAAAGAGTGGGACTGTGGTGCTGCAGCTTGTTCTTTTTGCATTTCACACAGTGAATGTGTTGTAACAAACACGAGAAAAATGACTGGAAATAGTGTTTATTTGTGACAAAAGTACGTTTTTTGTTTTGGTTTGGCTTGCTGCGTTTATTTGTTTGTTTTTGTACTGTTTTTCTGCACTGCCTGTGTGTGTCTCCACACCACTCATTTCAGCTGTGTCCAACACACTTCCAAACCCACGAAAACTTGAGGTCAACAAGAGCAGAGCATGAAGGGCCACAGAATCTGGGACAAGTCTTCACAGTGCTAAGATGATTGATGAGAATGAGGATGATAAAAGTGCTCTGGAGTACCATTCCAGATTGAGACTTATGACTGTACGCTTATTTACATGTTTCCTGATGTCAAGCAGGCACAAGAGATACAGACATCTGTGACATTGCTCAGGAAACTTGATAATCGCCCTCAGTGACACCTCTGTGAAATGAATGAGACTCAGCTGTATGGTTCCAGTCTTTCCAGTGAGTCCATGACATGCTCAACTTAGGGTAGGAACTGGTTGATGCTTTAAAAGGCCACAGTGATAGAAACTGGTGGTTATTGAACATTCTACCATCCGGTCATCAGTCCATAGTGGCCATGATGAGAAATATATATTCTGTATGTCTTATCTTGTTTGTAACAAAACAGGTAATCTGTGTGTTTCAGTGTTTTACATGACAAAATAGGACTCTTTAGTTTGAATACTTGTGTCCTATCACAGGTAAAGGACCTCAATACTGTGCACTAGAATTACTATAGCCGCTAGTCTCTATTCACTGAGTATTTTATTCATGTGTGTCTGTATATGCACGTGAGTGTGTGTATATGCATGTGAGTGTGAGTGTGTGGGGTTGTGTATGTATATTCGTTTGTGTTGTGTGTGTGTGTGTGTGGTATATGTATATGTGTCTGTGCATGTGTATGCATGGATATTGTGTGTGTGTTTTGTTTCGTGTGTGTGCTTTTGTGTGTGTGAATTGGTTGGCATCTGTGTTGCCTTTGGAAAGATGGAGTGCAGATAAGTACGATTGAGAGGACACATCTCATTGTTAGAGTCACTTTGACTAGATATTAACCCATTCACTCCCTGACCTGGTCCACCAGCTGCCTGCAGGAAACAGGTGGACAGAGTTTGGGAGTGAAAGGGTTGTTACAGTTGTCATTTTATGTGTGACTGACAGAAATAGGATGAAAGTAGATTGTGTATATGTAGGTGCTTGTTCTATGTGTTTTCCCCAACCACACACAACCTTTCACTCAGTCACTTAAACAACCTCTGTAAACAAATTAGTATATTTTAAATATTTATAATTAATCAAATATCATCAGTTCAATTTTCATCCAACTGGATCAACAAACACATAAGTCAGAAATAAATGTTCATTGACCACTGTTCAATAAAAAAAAAGTAATGGGTTCAGGTTTCCGTCCCAAACAGTCTTTTCACAGAAATTCTTTCACTGCATCAGCACTTCAGTCAGTCTGTTTCACAGCATCGAAATCACTGTTCACAATTCAGTTCATCACTCTATATAAATATACTTACCACACAATCCTGGGAAGTAAGACGAAACAGAGGCGTCAGTAACCGGACACGCCCACAGCAGGTATTCAGCAGAGTCCTAACAGCTTAGGACCAGGGACTGGATCAGGCATCCACCCCTCAAAACAGCAGGTATTCAGCAGAGTCCTTACAGCTTAGGACCAGGGACTGGATCAGGCATCCACCCCTCAAAACAGCAGGTATTCAGCAGAGTCCTAACAGCTTAGGACCAGGGACTGGATCAGGCATCCACCCCTCAAACCAAAGTCACGTACGTATGTGGCTCCATCGTGAGCTAGTCAGACCAGACAGCTCCCCCACGTCAGAAGCTGTAGATAGGAAAGAATTTGCTAAGTACTTCCATCTACAAAATTGTCAGTAAAATGTATCGGGTCAATGGCCACACCATATTTTTATATTAGCCTATATGATTGACAAACGTTTATCCCAAAGTAATATTGTTTGCCTTTTAAAAGTTCGCAGGCAAATTACATTCACAGTGCCATACAACCAATATTCTACACTAACTTCAATTTCCAAAAAAAATGACCACTAACTTAGCTTCATATTCATTTAACAAAATAACATCTTACAATAAAGGATTTAATACAAAATTCGCCATTCATGTTTCAAAAGTCCAAACTCTCAATACATATAATTATTCATAAAGTTCACACTGACTGCACATCATTTAAAGATCGAAACCACAAAACAGTAATTCATAAAACATTAAATCAAGAACTACAACTCAATACAACTCTTGAATGCCAAAATAATTCACTTCACTTTTACACAACTACGTTTCTTCACAATGTTTACATGTCTCAATTTTTGGTAAATATATCAACAAATCAAAAGATTCACCAACCTGCTAACATAGCAGCTTAAGACAAACAGATTTAGTTCTCTTCAGGTGGCAAAGATATGCGACTGCTCCACCTGGAAATCTCTGTAGAACTGACTTTTTAGTTCACAGATTTTCGACATGCACACAACGCTACACGAATTCCACGCTCCACGCATTCCACGCTCCGTGCACTCCATGCTTTTACTTCACAGCCAATCAGAATAAAGACACCGAAAACCACACTGGGTGCTCCAGTCCACAAAAGCAAAAATGAGCCAAAACTCTATACCAAAAGTGAAAATGTAAAAACAGCACTATGAAAGTATATACAACACATCCGTCACAAGGGTTAAACAAATGGTGTGCAGGTAAGTACAATTGAGAGGACACATCTCATTGTTAGTCACATTGACTAGATGTTAAACAGAAAAGTGCAGTTAGGATTTCTCTCAGAGCATAGTGGGATAACCTGACCATTTGACAACATCCCTACAAGAACACCTGTATTGCCCTACTCCCTGACCCCTCCTTCCCATTTTCCCCTTCACCTTTCTTTCCACTTTTCCCTTTTCCTTCAACCACTGTCACAGAGTTTTATTTCATCTTTTTTTTTGTTTATAAGGAACAACTGTTTATGGACATTATTTATGTTTGCTTGGAGTATGGTACATGTATTCTGTGTCACAAAATACAAAGGCCCCTGATGAAGGTGCAACAGTGCCAAAAATTTGGGCAAGCAACTGGCTTGTTTGTTTTTGACATGTCTTCTTTTACACACACACACACACACACACACACACACACACACACACACACACACACACACACACACACACACACACACACACACACACACACACACACACACTCTCTCTCTCTCTCTCTCTCTCTCTCTCTGTCTCTGTGTTTGTGTTTGTATACACTGAGAGAGAGAGATTGGCAACTCAACAAACTTCTAACCTGCGATAGTCTCAGCATTGATTCATATTTGTCATGTCAGATTAATGCCTTTATATCTCAAATTGAGACTTGTTGTTTGAAAACAGTATTGTATTTATGTAGTAAGGAATTGGACCTATTTGTATATTGTTGACCAACATAGGAGCTCTCTCATGTCTTTCATGTTCTGCTTCAATCTTGGTCATTTTTTGTTTTAAATTTCTTGGTACTGAACAATTTGCATGTTGATTCCGTCTCATCTTTTGTTTTTACTGATAAAAGAAATTTGCTTCAATTTGATTTAAAATTAGTTGAATAACACCAGCATTATTTATCTCTTTATGCTGAAGAGCCCTGTTGCATATCAAGACAAGCGTATCTCGAACTTGGATTTAGCTAGTTTCTGGTGTGTGCGTGTATTTTATTATTTATATATATATATATATATATATATATATATATATATATATATATATATATATAATATATATATATATATATATATATATATATATATATATATATATATATATATGTGTGTGTGTGTGTGTATATATATAAATATATATATATATATATATATATAATATATTTGTAGTTCGTCTGTTTCAGTGTTTGAAATGACAAAGACGCACTCTGTGTTTGAAGAATCATCTTTGTGTTCCATGTATTTGAGAAGTGCTGTGTGTTTGAATGCTTTCAGTGAGAATGAGGTGTACAACCATCTGGATGAGTTTCTCAGGAGTGCTGAAACAATGATAACTCAAGAGCTGGCGGCATCCTCTGAGACGGCTGGTTCACCCACACTGCTGGAATTTAGTCTGCTCATCATTCACTGCATTGAGGTATATCCTATCCATTAACCCTTTCACTCCCTCACTTTGTCTCTGGCTTCCATGTTCATATTTGTGCCGGTATGAGTAGATGTAAAATTGAACACATTATGGTATTGGTATTAGCATCCTTTTTCAGTACGGTCATTGTCGTGGAGTTTCCAGTTGGGATACAAACCTCATTTCCAGTTTCAAAAGATGATTCTCTGCACCTACTGAAAGTAGCACAAACCAGTCAACAGTTTAGTGACCACCATCCCCCCACCCCTCCTTTTCCTTCGTTTTTTTGATGGCTAGATCACAAAGCATTCTTCATTTTAATGAGTATTGTAATGTTTTCTATGTATTTTTGTGAAAGAAATTGTCATTTTAAAAGTTAAAAACATGAACTGCCTAACAGGATCTACACCATGAGCATGATGCTGTGATCAGTGCTGACCTCAAACAAGAGGAGCATCAACTGTACGTAGCTGATCTGCTGCACGAGGTGACTGACAGCTTGAGAGATCCGCCCAGGCTGTTGTCATTGCTGTACTCACTGGGACGTTTACGCTATGCTCTGGATGTCTGTGCACATATTCTGCACAGCACATTTGTTGCTGCTAACAGTTCACCAGTGGTTAGTGATGAGCTGGAAAACTTGCTGTTTGAGCTGCAGCGGGCATGTCAGACAGAAACCACAGACTGGCCCAAGTAAGTTCACAGCTACAGGCAAGTTAACATCTACATACATATAGAAAATTGCTCTGTTTAGTGCATGT
The DNA here is from genome assembly GCA_030674185.1 of Monoplex corrugatus. Lineage (NCBI taxonomy): Eukaryota > Metazoa > Mollusca > Gastropoda > Littorinimorpha > Ranellidae > Monoplex > Monoplex corrugatus. The sequence goes on from JAPXFY010000017.1 coordinate 47,976,634, forward strand.
GCATGTATGTAAACTAAAAAAGTATTGTGTTGATTTTTGAAATATGGTCACTTTATGAATTTCTGTTTAGTTTTGATTATGGGGGAAGGGAGAGTAATTTTCTAAGTGGTATTTGCAAATATTTCATGTAATGACAACAAAAATGCCCTTTAACCCTCTTGTATTTGTATTCTAGAGAGCTGAACTGTCCCTAGATTTCGAATTTTCTGAAGCTTTTCCCCCCAAAATAGGGTTACTCTGTTCATGAGTACACTGTGAGCATGTCTGATCAGATATAAAGCTAGAAATTTGTCAGGTGTCTGTAAACATGCTTTACTTCCATATCCAAGTGAGTATATCTTTCTAACCACTGCTTGTCGTGTCATTGTCACCAAAGATGTCACCAAACATGAATAAATAAGTGACATATATATGAAAACAAGAGAAGCACACCTATACGTGACTACAACACATACAGATGAGTAATGAATTAGAGTATGGCTTAGCTAAAGTGTCTAACAGCATTTCCATGTGATAGTACTCACAGTGGTCACCTAATGTCACAAAGTGCTCCTCAGGTATTTACACAGTTTGTTCAGGTAGTTTTTATCACTGTTTTTCTTTCCACTACAAAACTACATTCAGTGTTCATAATACAGTTTACTAATTGTCAGTACAAAAACAAAAAGAAATAATCTAAAGGTTTGGCATCAGCTGGCAGTGTACAATTTGGTCCGACCGGGAGATAAAATTTCTTTACTGTCAACAGAACCAACGCTGGGTGCCACGTTCACTGGAATGTGGCCAGCAGCGCGTTATCTTCTGTGTCGGTCTGCTCTCCTATATCAGTTTTCATCATCTTCCCCTCACCAACCTCAATATCTGACTCAGCTACATCTTCTTCATGTTTTTCTAATTCATGAACAGAAGTATTTAATCCCTCCTCTGAATAATCTGGAGAATCATCTGTATCCTGAAAACCATCTGCTACAAAGGGCATCGCCATTTTTTCACACGCTACGAGGCATGAATGAAAATACCCCAACCACATTTCGTGCCCAAGCATAAGTGAATGGACGTGTGTGTAGTACTAATTTTCCCAAGATCATCTCATTGGATGATGCCAAGAATGTTTGACCAGTTGTCAGTCTCCATGGCCAGAAACATGTGGTCAGTACGTGATCAAAATAGCCCATGCTTGTGGCTGACTTTTACGGTCGTGTCGGCTGCGGTTGTAATGAAGCTAAGAGGGTTAAGCTTCATGCACAATTACCATTTCTAACATGTGCTGCCCTAGTTTGCTCAGTTCTCTGTCTTGGCCAGAATGTACTACCAGTCATTGCCCTTCCTGCTTGATAAGCTTCGCTCTGTCACTGATGTTTCTGTTTATCTATGCCTGTCCATTTGTTCATCTTTGGATATTTCATTTCCTGGCTTTCTTTTCCTCAATCGTGAGCAATGCAGACGGTGATTGTGAAAATGTCATGTGAAAATTTTTGTATGAAAAACAGTAGCATTTCAAATGCACCAGAAATGCTTCTTGACCAGTTTCGGGTGTGTACCAAAGAAACCAGGCTGATCTCAGATTGATTGACTCCTTTGCTTCCCCATTATTGATCGATTCACCTGCTCATTCATCAAATAAGAAAACAACAACAACAAAATGAATGAAAACATTCCAGACAGCCCTGAACTTTTTTGCAATTAGCTTATCTCTGAAAATTCCAAAGCATTCAAAAGGGAATGATCCAACCAGTTCGGCCACTCCAGTCACATTTATTCCCCAGTTTAATTTCATAGGCCTCCAATCAGATAATTGCAGAGATTGTGCAACCACCATCACTTCAGATGCAAAGTTTTAAGCTTAAATGGCAAACCAACTCTTGCCAAAGGCTTGGTGTTTGAAACAAATGTCCGTAGAGGTATTCTCTTTTTCCCTGTCCTACCAAACTGTGCACTGGGCCCAGAGAGATTGACACAGACAGTCTTCTCTAATCGTTCATGAACTGTGTGGCATACTTGCTCAATAAGTTAAGAAAGATATGAGAACCAGATCATCTGGTCCCTCAAGGCACTGCCCAGCTAAAGTCTGAACGCATAAACTCTATTCCCTCTCCAAAGAGGTGAAGTGCATTCGCACCCCCACCCTTTGTGACAGAGACTTTCTGTGGCCACTTTTCCATACTCACCAAGAGACTTTGGAAGGAGCTGTCTCCAGGTGCTTTCCTCAGAGGGTGGGGGAGGAGGGATAGTATCATGTGCTGACCTCTTGGAAATGGAATATAATGGGCAGATTGTGGAGCCTTCCTTCATTGCCCATTGCAAGGGGGGCATCAGGGAGGCTCCCTGATGATAACCAACAGGCAAGTGGATATCAGATCCAGGCACTTAAGGGGAACATCCCCAACTGGGATTTCCTGCCAAGGAGCGGGCAGCATGTACCCAGCTTATACATGCTGAGGATTTAGATATCTAATTCTGTGTGTGTGTGTGTGTGTGTGTGTGGTGTGTGTGTGTGCGCGCGCGCGTGTGTGTGCCTGTGCACACGCACATGCTGATATACCTTTGTTCTTTTGATGTAGTTCAATCTTTCATAATTGACCTAATGGTTTCACATAAATCTAGTCATTTGTAATGTACCAAAACACCAAACTTGAGACTAGCTTGATTGGCTTTCCTCATCACAGGAGGTTCCTGGTGAAACAGCTGTGTCATGAATACGGTATTCAGGATTTCATCAAACTTGTCAAGCGAGCCAAGCAGCTGCAGCTCTTGGACTGGATTGCTATTCAGGAACCTACCAATCAGGTATGTTTTCCTGTGCTGTCCTTGTTTCTGTGTAATGTTTTCATTCCCTCTCTCAATCCACCAAGGTGAACTGCAAATTGCTCAAAACTACATAAAGAGCAAGTAAGATTTAGAAATAAATGATTTTGTGCTGAGCAGAACTTTATGCTTTGGTGGGAGAGATGAGATGCACCCCTGATGCACAAAATGTGAATACTGTCAAAGGTTTTGCTATGATTGATGAAACTGTCACCCCTAGTGAGACTTGATTTGGTACTTAAGACACTTTTATATAATGTGCCAGGTCAAGCTAGCTGAGAAGTATATCTATATATTCTGACAGGTTTCTGCCCATTTATTTTGTCTTTCCATCTTTTGATATTAACAGGAAAGTTTTTTAAGCATTCAGCTTTTCTTGGCTGCGTATGTACATGTTGTTTTTGCTCATACTGTGCAGGCAATATGTAGCTGCATACAGTCTGTACTATAGAGGTTTGCATGCTGGGCATTTTCGTATGGACACGAGCATGACTTAGTGTATATTTAATCTGCATAATTAGTGTTCTGTATGCATATAAACACAAAGGGCGGTCACTAGCAGTCTGTACACATGTTGACCAGGGAAAAACATTATTCTTTATCCACCAGGTGGGAGGTACCCATGCAAGATCGAACACAGACCTTCCTGTTGGAAGTCCATTGTCTTATCCTTTGACTGCCATACTTGTCAGACGGATGTGTAACTATTTTAAGCCTTGATACATGTGTCTGAGTGTTTTTTGTTACTGAACACTGATCTATTTTCATGTATGTGCTCATGAATGAAATAGTCTTGTTTAAGTGCATATTTTGAAAGTTAATGTCTGCATAATTCTTTATGATTTATGTATAAAGGTGGAAGCTGTGGCAGACCGCTACTTGGTGTGTGGTGAACATTATAAACATGTGCGTGATCTTCTGGAGCAGCTGAAACTGTTTGGAGACTCAGCACAGCTTCTGCAAGTACTTCAGGTAGGCTCCAGTATTTGATGTTTGCTCACTGCTTTTGCTAGTCTGCAAATGATGCAAGTTAAGCCTTCGCCACTATTAGCAATTAAAGTCCACCACAGGGGTTCACAGTGATGATCAGCTCCAGCTGACAGCATCTAGACAAATGTGGGCAAATGTAGTCAACATGGATGATGTGGATTTTCGTGTTGCTCTTTTCTGCATGAGGCATAAGCAAGATTGATGATAAAGTCACAAAGCTTTGTCAGTTACTGTTGTTAACTAGAGGCTATCTGTTGCTGTTCCTGTGGAAGTAGTGTGCTACTGTGCATGAGCTGTCTGAAGCCATGCATGGCGGATCAGTCCTGACTGGAAGAGCAATGATAAAAGGGTGAACTGCAGCTGATGATGGACTCTCTTGGTGATCCAGTGGACATATAGGCACACGGGTCCTTTATCACCTAGCATGGGTCTTGTGCAGGCATCTTTGGTATAACTGTTCAAACTATTGAATGCGCTGTTGGTATGTTATCCAGGTTTCACAGCAATACAGCAAGGTGCTTGAGATCACTGTGTTGAGGTCAAAAGGAAATGAGGTGGTAGATAGTTTTTCCCAGAGGCCAGAATTATAACTGTAATCACATTTCCTCTCCCTTGATGCTGTACATTTCAGTAATTTAGAATGTTGTGTACCCATTCACAGCTTGGGAGACTGATGGCAGCACACAAACATGATTTTCCTTGGGTGTGCTTCACACCTGTAAAAAACTGTGCAGATTTGAAGGTGGGTGCCTTGCCTCTGCACCAGTGAGGCTTCATACAAACACAACAGAGTGTGTTAAATACTGCAGTGCATTTCAGATCCCTGTTACAGAGTGGGGTGTGTACACTATGCTGCATGCTGTATCCCCTCTTTCCAAGTCCCGTCATAAGTGCATAAATAAATACTCTGAGAATATCATGTCAGAGAAGATATAAATACAGCAGTATCGTGCATATTCTCAGAGCCTTAATACAAATACAATGGTGTTCAGTTTGTATAAGCTGTAGGAATTAGTTATTAAATAGATATTTTACGGCATTTATTGTCTTTTTCAGTGTGGTTGTGTGTGTGTGTGGTGTGTGTGTGTGTGTGTGTGTGTGTGTGTGTGTGTTGTGTGTGTGTGTGAATTTATGTATGTGCGGGTGTGCATGTGCATGAGTATATGTGTTTGCCTGTGTGTGCATGATTGTATGTGTATGGTTAAAAAATTGTTTGTTGAAATGGGTATTTGATAATAAATCATTTCTATTTGCTCCTTCATCATTATGTTATTACAGTTCAGTTGTTTTTATCATAGAGGTAGGAGTTGACATGTGTCTGCTTTACGTCCATCTGCCTTTCTCTTCTGCCTTTGTCTTTTATGCTTTTGTGAAGTGCTTAGGACTCTTGTGAGAGAAGGCTGTACAAGTAGTCATCATCATACTGTCATCATCAGCAGCAGCAGCAGCATCATCGCTGCTGTTATTAGCATTGTTATTATTGTTATGTATTTATCATCATCATCATCATCATCATTATTATATCTCATAACCTGATGATAGTTTATTATTCTGTTCATTTCCTCACCTTATCAACCAAATTTATTATTCTGTTCTTTTCTTCACCTTACCAATCAGTTGCCTGACCCATTCACTCTCTCACCTTAACCACCAGTTTCCAGCGGGAAGCTTATGGATAGAGTGAGGGGATGATATGGGTTTGGAAGCTTAAATAAACTGAGTAGGGAGTGAGTGAAAGTGTTAAATGTGCCATTCTGCTGCTTGTCCTCAGGATTTGCAGCTAGTAGCTGAGCAGAAAGAGACACTGTTGTTGCTGGCTCTGCACAGAGAGGTGGCCATGTCTATACTGCATCCCATGCCTGACCAAGTCCGCACTGTGATGGCAAGTTTCCATTCTCCTACCCTCTTTTTTTCTTTCTCATACAGCTCAGGTTAGGCGTATATCCAGTTAAAACTCACAGGCACCACCATAATTACGTTTGCGAAGACAGATTTTATGCCTGTTATGCAAAGAGGAAGACAAAGAACATGTGTTATTAAAGCTGTAAATAATGTAGTTAATTTAGAAAGCAAATTAACGTTCAAGAAGAAGAAATGATTGACAGAGAGAGTAAATTATAAAGTTAGTTTAGAAAGCAAATAATGTTCAAGAAGAAGAAATGATTGACAGAGAGAGTAAGCAAAGAAAGATCATTGCTTCAAGTAGCAAAATTCATGTAAAGAACATTTTTAAAAAACATCTGGCGACAATCAAAAATACCCAGCATGCACATTCACTTAAGATGGAGTATGCAGACAGTACAGCAACACAACACGTGCACAGCATAGACCAAGCAGTATACGCATATGCACAGCAAGTTGACTCTGTGGTGCTTGGCATCAAGGCCTGTACAGATTCCTCATCTGAATCATCAGCATGGATGTCCTTAGCACTGTGGTTTGATTCCTGGCTTTGATTTTGTGATGTTTGCTGGGGCAGTGCACTGCTGCTCATTCACCAGTCTTCAGGCAGCAATTTATTTTGGCTTGTGAATTTTCATATTATATAGCCCTCCACCTTTTTTTTCCTTTTATCTTGTATGCACATAATTAATTACAATATTTATAAAGCGCAAAATCTTGATAAAATCTTTTTGTTAACCTGTGAAAGATGGTTTTTCAATAGAATTGTGACAGGTACAATCCTGTTGCCATGAGATCTTTTGCATGCATTAAGTGCATATTGCTTATTATGGGATAGTGGAAATTACATGAAAACAACAATAACAAGAAAAACATGAATGGATGAAAGAGATTTGAGGAAAAGTTCCAGTCTTGGGTAAAAATACAAAGATAGGAGCAAACTATGGCCACATAAGCATAGTATTATTTACCAAGCTGCAGTCTTTATCTTGTTTCAGTATAGTTCAAAGACGTTGATCCAACAAAATGGATAGGAATGGATGAGCGCTTTTGTTGATAAACTTATCAGCAGAATAATGTTGAACAGGTGAGGCTGACGAAAGATTTGACTTTGCTGGATATCCAGTTTATGTTATTGTTTTATTTTCATTTGTGATAACATTGATTGATGAGTTGTTTGTTTGCAGGCTGACCATGTTAGGCAACTGGTTCATGACTGTGATATTCTGCAAGACAAGGTAACATTTTAGGCAGGGGGGTGGACGTTTACAGAATCCTTTACATATAGAGTTGTTATTGTCTGATGACTGTTCTAACAGGCACTAACTTTTCTGTCTCCTCTCTCTCTTTGTGTTTCCTTGTTCTCTCTCTGTCTCCCCCTTCTGTCCCTCCCTCCCTCTGTCCCACCCTTCCATTTTCCTCCCTCTTCACCTCCCCATCTCTCTCTTCCCCTTGCTCTCCCTCTCAGTCTGGGTGAACTTTCGGTGTGATTCTGAACTATACATGAAAATCTGTGAACTTGATCCACTTCCAGCTTCTCTCTTTGTGACTGTTCTGATGTACTGCTCCTGTACATTAATCACTGCCTTACACAGCTGTACACTTAGTAGAATTCCTGCAGTCAGTGCGCGCCACCAGCCAGCGCTAAGGCGGGCTTGCTGGGCCCTGTTATCAACAGCTGTAGCCTATCAGATTGCGCCTCTCTTCTCTTTCCTCCCCTCCCTTTACTCGGCTGACTGCTGTGCCTGTCCCAATGTGCAAAATCACAAGTTTTTGTTTTGTTCGATCTGTGTGCAGCTCCCCAAACATTCCATCTCGGATATGTCATATGTAGATTCACAATTCTCTAGGCTACACATTGATACCAAACTTGCCTACTTTAGACAGTATTCAATTTGAGTGAGAATGATTTAAAGTGAAGTAAAAACGGTGTGTGTTTTGTTTGTTGATAGTGTTCATGCAAACATCAACCAAATACAAACATGTATAACTTGACAACTACAGTATTCAGACAAAAACGGACAAGTGGGTTAGTAAGAGAATCATGCCTACAAGTAGAAGTGGCCTACCAGGAGTCTGACCGGCAGGTCGTTATGCAACGGTCGGGGGGTGAAAGAGGTCACCCCCTTGTCAATGCTGGCGACTTGGATCAGTACATTAGAGCTGCAGGAAATACTCCAGTGGGGAAAGGAGGTATCCAGTGGTTGTAATTCATTGTTTAATGTCACAACACATGAGCGCCATTCTCAATTGTGTCAGTTCCAACAGAAATTCATGTCAATTCATAGAAACTTTGAGCACTTTGTCACATATCACAACAAATCCTCAGTTATTCATTTTCTTTCATACAACTGACGAATGCAGTCACCACAATGGTGACAATCATGTCAGTAAATCTATCTATTTCTTCTGTGCAAGTGCCTTTAGTCCGGGAGCATATTGTTGGAGCACAGGAGAGACCAGAGTCATGTGCTCATTCATGAGGACTCGCAGCTTTTCTTCCTCTGTCTTAAGGCCATGAGTTCGGCTCTTCAAGATGTTGATGAAAGCATGGCTCTCCTCTCCCCCTTGCTCCCCATGTAGCCCAAGTAACAACCGCCACTTTGACATAAATGGCAGTATGTGACTCTCCAAAATATGTTGTTTTGGTATGATTCTGACACTGGGAAACAGCCTCCTATGTGTAGACATGTACAAATCAATGCAGGATTTGATAATAGGCAGTGAACTCGGCGACAGTGACTGGCAGTGCGACACTGCGACACCTGCTGATGGATAATTGCATATCGCCTGTTGATCAGCTTGAACTTAGTAGCTATGTCACCAGCCTCCTGATGAAGATTTGGATCATCTGTCAGTTGCACAGTATGGCTGATGACACTGTCACAGATGTCGGTGTACACCTCCTCCTTCAGGTATCGGTGACGGTGGTTTCCAACCATTGACCTGCCGTGGTATGCCTGCATGGTGATCTTGTTTTTCTTCAAGACAGAATCAAGGTTGGAGGTAATGGGACCGCAGAGAAGAGGGAGATCTTTGCACTGCTCTTTCAACTGTTCCACTTCCTCGATGAGAACAGTGCACTCATCATAGATGTTTTGGCGGCGGTCGCAGAAAGTGGCCAGTGCTTCTTCCACGTCTGGTTCAATCCAATGGTATTCGTGTTCTAGAAGATTTAGACGTTTTTCAGTGTCCACGATGGGCTTTGTAGCTTGGACATAGTCCTGAAAGGCTGGCGTGAAATTCTTGTCTGTGAGGGATTTATTCTCTTCTGCCAGTTTCAAAGCAAGTTTCTTGTCAAGCTCATGGCACTCAATCTCTAACAGAGTGTGATGTTTCTTCACAATGCCCAGTAGCAGGTGAAGATATGGAGGTGTTATCTGAAGAAGCTCTTGGTCCAACTGAAGAAGGGGGCAATGGATTACGTTCCCATATACCTTGGCCTTGGACTTTTTCCTGCCAGCAGATCTGTAGGCCCGGTAATCCCTCTCTAAGCTGTTTAATGTTCTTTTCACATATTCTGCCCGAGAGACTGAGGAAATCTGAAACTGGGATTTTGATGCTTTGTACCACAAACACGGATGAGTTGCTTGTGCTGTGGAGAATCCGAAAACTTTCTGAAGAAAATCATAATCGCCAAACATGAACAAACGAATTTGTTTCCCTTCCCATGTCACTTCTTGTAGGGCCTCTAATTGTTCTTTGTATGGCCTGAGGACTTTCCGAAGGTTTTCGTGGGTGTCTTTGCAGTTTACCATGCAAATGAGGAAAGTATTGTGTTTGCTGTTTGGTTTTGTGACATTGGCGACTTGCAGCATGATTTTGAGACTCCCTCCTCCATGGTCTCCCCCAAGTTTGATCCATATCTCATCTGATGGAATGTTGTCATGCCAGGTCAGAAGGTCTGTTTCCTTGTACTTGTCGAGAAGGTCTTTGACAAACTCAGGTAGATCTTGAATACACGCCACAGGAGTCTGACGCACTTCTGTTGTGTTTTTCTCTTTGTTCTCAAACCTCAAGGCAACTTGTTTAATGTTTAGCCTTCCACAAAACACTTCTCTCTGTCTCTGTCTGTCCTTCTTTTCACTTTCACATTTAACTCCTGTCACCTTTAAGTACCTCTTCAAGATCCTCCACCTTGACCAGCTCAATCCCAAGTTGGTTCTCAGGGCAATGCCTTCTTTGCTGGACATGTGAACTAAACTTCTATGACCGGCTCTGGTAAGAATTGCCTGCATCTTATCTCTTCTACACAGTTTGAGCTCATCTGCCTGCTGTGTCGTAATGTCATGAGCTGAGCCTCCAGAAACTGTGCATCTTGCTTTTTGTAATGTTTTTGTTCTGCGCCTGATAACTGCTCTAGATGCTGTACTGGACGATTTTCTTGGGATGGTGATTTTCATGAAAACCAGTGGCTGTCCTCTTGTTTTGCAGCGAATGGTTGATTTGTCTCTTGAAGCACCAAGTTGCTCCTTGTTGAGAGCTGTCTGCAATTCTTCTTCATCCTTTGTAAAGGGCATCCTCACCTCATCAGGCGGTCTGACATTAGGTATTTTCTTTTGTAGTGGAGAAGTACCCATTTCAGTCACCTGTCTTATAGGTGAACAGCCTATTTCGCTTGTCTCAACTGATTTTCTGGGAGGCGAAATATACATATCCTTAAACGGAGAAGTGTGTGCATCAACAAGTGTGCGCCTCTTCTTAAGAGGAGTTGATGTCATTGGTGAAGAAAAATCAGTGTAGAAACTACTACTGTCAAAGGATGTGCTCGGGGTTGGCTGGTCTATGGAGACATCCTCTCTTGACCTGTCAAATCCAGAATGTAATCTTTTTTTCCCTCTTCTACCTGCACTCCGTGGCCGCCCACCAAAAGACAACTTTCCAAAGTGTTCACAAACAGAACACTCAGAGATTTGCTTGTTGACATCAAATTCTGTCCATATTGATTTGGAAAACTCGATGTCAAACTGCACTTCAAGCTTTGCTTTCTGTCCATTTTCCAGTCGCTTTAAGCGTTTGCAACACTTTTGACACATAACATTTGAGTGTTCTGTTGGCCTGTCTGTTCGGATATCAACCATGTAGTGTTTCTTCATAGAAAGAGCATACCTATCACAGCGTACTGGTTGAGTGGACTTGAATGTTGAACTTCCACCACAAATCCGACAAATTTTGCCAAGTCTTTCCAAATGTATCTGTTCTGTGTGCTCCATGATTAAAACCTTTTCACATTAACTTTGGTAATGCTCTATCTCCCTCTTTCTCCACCACACAAAGAAAATCCTAGTTGTTTGCATGTCACAAAATTGAAATTCATTTACATATAATATATGTATTCAAGAATTATAGTCAAGCAGATGGTTTCAAATACAACACTATCTGTTTTGCATTGTCATAAGCACACACATACAATCCATTTCCACAGAATACACACGAGATAATAATACCACAAGTATCCCTTCTGCTGCCAAATGGAAACTGACCGTTTACTGTGTAGAGGAACTAGAAACTGAAACTTGCCGGTTTTACTACCAGACTACTAGACCCAAGCCAGGAAGGGAGTGTTTAGATTAGCGCCAGGGGGGTGAGCGGGGCACTGGCACCTATCAACAGTGGCCTAATTAAACCCATCCCAGTGGCTGCTATGTCTGGCAGCCATACAAATCTTTCCCACGTTACAATAGAGGGGAGACAGTTCTAAACCATGCTATAGTTGTACAGTGTGGTAAAAGTACTTGCTTTCTGCAATGAGGTGAGAAAGTTGTGTAATTTTGAAGAAAAAACGGGTCATTGCAAAAGACTATACATAATATGTAACTTAGTTAACAGAGAGTTATTAAAAGTAAAAATCGACTTTGTCTCACAAAATTTATATGCTTGTGTAAGTCAGAGTCTTCTCTATCTGATCTGTGTTCACTAAAAGACTGAGATACAGCGCCAGTAGTAATCACTTAAAAACAGTGGGCACTGTATTCTGCTTTCAAACTCCCCAGAGAAGGCGCCAGGCATTCCCTCCGCTGTTATCAGCTGCGCTATTTTTAACGCAGCCGCTGTGGCTTAGCAAAATGCAGTATCCTGTTTCAGCTGAGGGAAAGGGAGAGAGCGTACTAAGTGTAAGGCGGGTCTGACTAGGGCAACAGCAGTGTAATGTGAATATGTATATAGATGGATGGATGGATAAATAGACAGACAGACAGATGGATAGATTAGATTGGTAGATTTTTTCTAAAGGTCACTGATTTTAGGGATATTTCCTTTGTGCTCACCTTTTTTTTCCTGTCTCATTTTCTATGCCACATGAATGGCACATAATCTGGCACAGTTTTTACATGTGATGATGAAGAGGAGGGGGATAATTATGCCACCAGAGAAGAAAGAAAGAATTTCAACCCTCAGATTCCTTGAAAGTCCCTGGACAGGACAATGTCAGTGCCAAGCTGTTCAAGACAGATTTAGAACTAGCAGTCAGAATACTTCAGCCACTCTGTACTCAGGGCTTAAAACGTTCTGCGTCTGGGTGGAATTCCGTGATTTCGGTTTGTCAAAAAACAAACAAAACAAAAAAACAAAAAAAAACAAAGGAGCAAGGCATCTGTAATCAGCTTGCAAGTGTTCATAGTAACGGCGCGCAAGTTATGGCCCCTGGACCCCCCTAGTTTCAATGGTTTTTTCCCTCCTGTTTTAAGCCCTGTGTACTGCTATATGGACAAGAAGGAAAATCATGACCAGACAAAAGGTACTGTCTTGACCATTTCAAAGAAAGATACCCTGAATTATTGCAGTCACTGGCACGGAATCGCCCTTTTGTCAGTCCCAAACAAAATCCTTGCAGAAATCATTGTGAGCAAAATTTGGATGCAGTAGACAAACAACTAAGAAAAGAACAGGCAGGTTTCTGTAAAGGAAGGGTACATATTGACAGAATATTCTGTCTGCGAAAAGTCATCAAAAGGTGTGCAGAATGCACATCAGCTTTTCGGACTTTCGGAAAGCTTTTGACAGCATACATAATGACAGTCTATGACAAATGCTGCAAGCATATGGGATCTCTCAGCAGATCATTTTTCTCTTCAAAAGCATTTATGTCAACTTCACTTGTACAGTAGAAAACAGTTAACACAGTTTTGAAGTAAAGACAGGAATAAGACAAAGACGTGTAATGTCAGCACTAATCTTCAACATGGCCGTAGACTGGGAGATTAAATGAATGACCAAGATGAACCAAGAGGCATCAGATACAATCTCCTAATAACACGGAAAGATCTTGATTTTGCAGATGACCTTGCACTGGTCTCCTACACTGCTGACATATGCAGGAGAAAACATTCCATCCCAACATATTCACACAACAAGCAGGCCTGAAGATCAGCCAGAACAAAATAGAGATGATGATAATGAACAACCCAAATCCTTCAGTAAAAGTCGATGGAAGAGACACCCATAGCTGAAGAGTTCACTTGCCTAGGCAGTACTGTTGGACATGACATCGGAACATGCAGTGACATCAAGAGCCAATTCAGCAAAGCCAGAAATTCACCAACTTGGGCAGTACTGTTGGACATGATAGAGGAACATACAGTGACATTAAGAGCTGACTCAGCAAAGCCAGAAATACCTTTAGAATGCTGAACAATGTATAGAATCTCCCCCTATGTACACCAACACCAAGCTGAGACTGTACCCGAGCTATCCTTTTGCATCCTGCTTTACAACTTAGAATGCTGGAGGATGACAGAGAGTGACCTTACCAACTATCAACATTCCACTCAAAGAAACTAAGAAGGATCATGCTAATCCTCTAACCTAGCACCATCTCCAACCAGCAGCTACTGGCCAAATGCAATCAAGCACAGTATCAATGAAAAACTTATGGAAATGGATTGGACACATCACTTGAAGAGAGCAGGATGATATCATCCAGACTGCCCTTTGCTGGACATCAGAAGGGAGATGGAAGAGATGAAAAGTCATGAACACATGGTGGTGAACAGTGGGCCTTAAAAGTCTTGAAATAGTCCTTAGGTTGTTTTCAATAAAAGATCTTTTGGTTAGTGTAGATCAGCTTAATGACCTCCCCGTCTACATTAGACATGCAGTTTCGGTCACTTCTTCCAAATCTGGCCCTAAGACTTGACTTTTTTAACTGTGGTCTGTGTGTATTATGTATGTGTATATCGGTGTGTGTGCGTGTGTATGGTTGTGTTTAAATGAGTGTTTGAGAGTGTATGTTTATGCAATGTGATGTTCATACGACTGTGTATTCGTTTCTCTGGCGTATTTGCATCTGTGTGTGTGTGTGTGTGTGTAAAATAGAGAGAGAGGAATGTATTGACTTTATACATTCAAGATTTGTTTGTTTTTTTGTTTGTTTTGTCATGTGTGATAAGATGAGAGATATGTATTGCTTTTATACTTTTGAAACTTGTGTGTGTGTGTGTGTGTTTGTTCTTGTTTGTTTTTTGTCATTGCATTACTGATCAACATATGGGAGGAGATAATTCATTATAATTCATTTTTGTTGCTTCTTTAACGATATGTGTATTACAGTTCATCAGTTTCATCATAAGGCATATATTTGTTTAATGTGTATCTATCTTTGTTTTTTGTGCTTTTGTGAAGTGTTTAGGGTTCTTCTGAAATGAGGCACTATACAGGCAATCATTATGATTCTTATTACAGGTTTAAGCTTGTATTAACCCTTTGACTCCTGCAGCCTGTCCAACATCATCCTTCTTTGTCAACCATGCTGGAAGAGCAAAAACTTAACCCTTTGACTCCCTCACCCTATCCACCAGCTTCCTGCAGGATAGGGTGAGGGAGTCAAAGGGTTAAGTTTTTGCAGTTGGTAGATAGGGTGCAGGTGGCAAAGGGTTAAACTTTGTTAGAGAGTAGTTGTTAAATTTACTGGGGGTTTTTTTTTTTCCATTAAGAACCCTTTGAGCGAACTGAATAGAAGTTTATTTGATTGAAACAAAATATTTCTTTTACATAATTAGCAATTGATAAATTGCTTAGTCGTTTTCATTTTGAATTGAATAGCTTTGCTTAGTCCTTTTCATTTTGAATTGAATAGCTTTGCTTAGTCGTTTTCATTTTGAATTGAATAGCTTGCCATCAATAATTTCCAGTGTTTCTGTAATTCAACATTCAGCCAATGATTTAAGGTCTGCTGACCTGACTACTTGGCCTCAGCAAGGTTCCAAGAGGGGACAGAAATGTTGATTTGCTAGCAAATACCATACGCAGCCAGCTGGTCACCCCCAAGGACAAAACCAGCAAACTCGACAAAGCTGGCATTATATACAGAATAGACTGCCAGGACTGTAACCAACATTATGTCGGTGAAACTGAACGCCCCCTTCAGAAGAGACTAACAGAACACAAGAGGGACTCTTCTCCAGTAGGAGCTCACCTACACGCCGAAAAACATCAATTCAGTGCGGACAATGTCAACATCCTGGACAGAGAAAATAAGTGGTTCCAGCGAGGAGTCAAGGAGGCCATCTACATCGCAGCCACCAACCCCCCGCTCAACAGGGACCGGGGCCGTTACACCCTGCCCCCGGTGTACCATTCTCTGATTCGATCTCGTGAACTGGGTTCATCCCATGTTCGCGAGATCTGAGTAGAGATTCACGCAGACAGCATTAGAGCGCTGACGAAGATGGCGAGAACGCCATCGAAAGCTACGGAACTGTGAGTAGCGATTTTTACACTGTTGGGAGACCTTGTTCTTCAAAATTGGTAGCATCAAGATTCATGTAGCTATCATTTTTAATACAGAACCTGGCAGAGTTGGCTATCGATAGCATTCAAAGAATATTGTTATTATTTTGTTGTTATTATTATCTTTGTATTATTATGTATTTTGCTGTAGGTGCTGGCCCAGAAGCTATGTGACAACCAGCTGGGAGAGGTAGGGACCATGCTTCACATTCATCCTGACCAGGACCTGGGCATGCAGAGTGTGCTGTGCCTGCTGACCCATCTCAGTTTGGTACTGAGGCCTGGAACCACACCTGGCTCCCGTCTCTTGAACCCTCTCACTGCCTTGGCCTTTCAGCCTGCCAGCATGGCTGTGAGTTTTGGATTGGATTCTTTAATGTTTGTCTGTCTGTCTGTCTTGTCATAACACAGAATTTTTCTGTATGAAGTGTGCAATACTCTTTGCAGGGAAAACACGTCACCATTGTTCAAAGCCATCTTTTTGGTTTTTGTATGCTGCGTTTTTTTGATTTGGCCATCACAGGGGATTTTCTCTGAAATGTTGCCCCCTTTGGGCTCTAGGGAAATGAGATACGTGAAACAATTTTAGGTAATTTACGCCCGTTTTGTTATATGCTTTAGTGTCCTTAGTTGTGTTTAAATTTGTGTTCAGGTATTTTTTTCATATCCCCTGTGTGATAAATTGGATGGAGTGGCTTAGATTGTGTGCATGAATGCATTGATATGTGTACTTAATTTTCATTTCCTTTTTTTTTTTTTATCCTTTTGAAGTATTGTGTGTATTGTTGGTTGTAGCCCTGATATGGCTCTATGCAGTCGGCTGGGCTTTAAACAAAAATAACAGATAACAAAATCACAGACAAGCCACACCATAAATAAGGTGCAGGGGCAGAGTTGAAAGAAACGTTGAACTTACAGTCCAGACATGATGAACCAGAAAAACAGAAGCATAACCAGAATGTGTATTTCATGTAACAGAATAAGACAACTGGCTTTTGTCAGTGCATGCAAAAGACATCAGAGAATAAATGCACAACACATGGCAGACAAAGCAGTAGGCACCTTCCCTAATTTGGCTTTGAGAAGGAGGAATGGCTCCTGTTCAGTTCTCTATTCTGATTCTGTTTTTTTTTCTTCTGGTTCCTGTTAGCTTGACGGCTGGCAGTCACATTATTTAGAATCAAGGCATGATGGTAAATTTGTTTACACCTCTTGCAGAATGCTTTCCTGCCCACCATGCCCCAAGACAACTTGCAGGAAGTTCTTGCTGCCATGCCAGAGAACGTTACAGTTTGGAGTAAGTACATGCGTGATATGATTGTTAACTTAGGTACAGTCCTTTTCTGTTCATTTTTTTGTCTGTGCTTTGCTAAAAATGTGTTGAAAACATCAGACGGTTTAGTTGGTGTTTGAATACCAGCACTACCTCCCTGGGACTTATTCATGTTGACACACACACACACACACACACACACACACACACACACACACACACACACACACACACACACACAACACACACACACACACACACACACACACAATCAATCACATCACATCACATCACATCACATCACCAATGCACACACACATGTGCACACACACACATGCACGTGCACACACACACGCATGTGCACATGCACACACACACGCGGGCGCACACACACACACATTCGCGTGCACACACGCACACATACACACACATGCGCACGCCCACACATACACACACTTCACACATGCACGCATGTACACACACACACACACACACACAACACACACACACACACACGCGCGCGCACACACACATGTGTGCACACACGAACACACATTACACACACATGTGCACACATGCACACTCACTCACACACACACGCATACCACAACGCAACGCAATGCAACACAACACAACACAACCACACACGCTCTTACTTCTCATGGCGTTTTCTAATGACGTTTTATCATTGTTTCTTTTTTCTTCTCGGCAGAGTGTCCACAGGGTCACAGATACTTTATCGCAGATGTAAGTATTGTTTGCTTTATTGCAGATGTAAAGATTGTGTGTATTGCAGACTTGTTTGTCTCCCTTTCATCTTTTTCTCTTGGCATCTTTCCATCTGGTTTTATCTATCTCTGCATTGACTAGTTTTAAAAAAAAAAAAAGCCTTGGAGATGTTATTCGTTGTATTGTCTTTGAATACTGAATACTATGTCGTATTCAACGTATTTGTATGTTACGGGTTACAGGGAACAGTGATGGTGAATTATGGTGATGTTTAATGAATGTATTGTCCATCACTACATATAGGGCTGCTGTCTCTTTTCTGTCAACGACTCTTTTGTACATAGGGTCTGACTACATTATGGAAGATGAATCACCAAGAGCTTCTTCCACATCAAAATCTGGGTCATTGGCACCAACTTTACAAAGTTCGATGCCAGCTGGCTTGAAGTCTTCATCTCCACTGTCTTGATCTGAAAAATCTCTTCAATAACTTCTGCAACTGTGTAGGTTCATTGTGGGGCAGCCATAGCTTCGAAAACTGAAAGCTCAACTTCATAGCATCTTGCCAATCGATCGTGATCAATTATGCAAATGACCTAAATAACTTGAACAAACGGCACTCAAAGAGTGAAGAATTGTCAAGGGACCTAATCAAATCATAAATAGAAGGGATTTCAGCAATGCTGGACGAAAGAGAAAGAGTGTTGCATCGTGACGAACAGCGATCGTCAACAGAGCATTGCAGATGATGGTTTCTTGGACAAACGCCGTTCGTCAACAGCGCAGTAAAGAGGTTAAAAATGTACGAGGAGAAATGCTGAAAAACAATGCAAGTTATGGTTATGTACATAATTATACATACATACATGTATACAGTCACAATGAGCAGTAATGAGATCTTTATACATGCTTACACTTGTGCATAATTTAAGCATGCTTGTAAGAAGGTCTTCCAATAAATAGAATACGTCGACAGAAATGTAAGAACTAAGACACTGATTATTACTGTTATATGTTTGTTCAATAAGACATTGATTATTACTGTTCTGTGTTCCTTCAGTGAGACATTAATTATTACTGTTCTATGTTCCTTCAATAAGATAGTGATTATTACCGTTCAGTATTCCTTCAATAAGACATTAATTATTACCATTCTGTCTTCTTTCAATGTAATATACCTTCCGGAGAATGATCGATTCCTATCTATTGGGGTTGTTCAAAATGCTGATTGCTAGTTCATCTGAGCTGATATGACATGTTGGCCATCTCCATGTCCCAGTCATAGAAACTTGCACCACAGAGGGGTTCTTTCAATTTTAGGAATAGATCAAAGCCTGGGGGACTCAGATTTAGAGAATACAGTGTGATGGAGCATCCCATTGATATGACGTCATGAGTGATGTAACCCTCTCTAGTTTGTAGCGAGATGTGTTGTCATATCAAGGGCGAATCATTTAACAGCGTTTCTACATTCTGCATTTCTTTCAGACTTCATCACAAACATCTGTAGTAGTTTTGATTAACAGTTTGTTTCATTGGCATGTGATGTGCTGTCAGTACATGTTTGTTTTTGTAGGCTTATGCCATACTCACTTTTCTATTTCCTTACTTTCTTCTCAATTTGATGAGTGTTTCACTCTGACAATTGTCTCTTTGGTTTTGGCTCATAGCTTATATTCAAGTTTGTAATGAACTGTATGATTAAAGCTTGCTAAATTCAAGTTTTGTAGATGGCAACTATCCGATTTAAAAGCTGTCATCTTCATTTTTGTACCTGTTAAACTAAGTCTGTGGAACAGAGATACACAGCCGCTATTGATCTTCATTAACCCCTTGACTAGTGAGAATCTGAACTAGGTCAGTGGCACAGTGCTGAACTACATTGCTGCAGAGAAGTTAATCGTGAGAGCAGTGTATATGACAACTCATTCAGGAAAAAGAAGAGAGGGACAACACAAGCTGAATTAGATCAGCCAGTCACTGTTGAAATCGCCATCAGAATTTGTAGCTGCCAGTATTTCTGCAACAGCTTCATCAAGTTTAAACCAACTCTTCATTGCTTGGAGGAAATATTATACACTTTGTGCCACAGAGATTGAGAGAATGTTTACACCAGCCACCAAACTTTTTCAAAACACAGAAACACCACTTGTTGCATTTCAGTGAGAAGGGAAATAAGTGTAGTTCTGGATGGTGTGCTTATTTTTTAGGGTGTGAAGCAGTGCAGGTGATTTACCAGATACAGACCAACAGTAGGGGTCAAAGACAAGCGGATTTGTCAGCCGCACTACAGTATTACATTTCAGTGATGAGCAGATTCGGCAGGCGCAGTCAAGAGAGTTAATCCTTTGGATAGGGTGAGGAAGTCAAAGGGTTAAGTTTTTGCAGTTGGTGGATAGGGTGCAGAAGTAAAAGTTAAGGCTTTGCAAGACCCACATTCCTGCAACAGGTCCCATTCCAGATTTACGTGATAAAATCACATGAACTGATCCATGACTTGTAACGATGTTATTACTGATCTCTTCACAAGTTATTTGCCAATCTTCATTTAAAATTTCTTTACCTTCTACAACTTACTTTTTTCTTTAGTAGCTTTGACTGGTCTCCTCATACTGTGCTTGCGTTTAATGTTATTTCATCCATCTGTAAACAATGACACCCACTGATAAACTGCAGTGTGCAAAAGTGCTTGTATTTTTCATACACTTTTGAGTGTTTTTGACATGTCTGCACAAGATCTTTCTTTATAACCTTCAATTTTAATGCTGTTGTTTGTCAGTGTAAAAGATGACCACACTGAAATGACTGTGCCCAGGATGACATCATAACCAGCAACATGATAATGTTTGCTTGTCATTTTATAATTAGATCTTGGAATAATTAGACAGGTTTGTGTAAAGTTTCAAAGGTCTGAAGTTGTTACTTTTTAATTAGGATATTCTCATTGTATATTGGAAGACCTTCTTAGTCTCATATATACATGCATATAATAAATCGCAATCAGTAAATGAACAGCAGAAACAAACTACTGGTTGAAAAAATACAGCTTGGAAAGAGTGTGGAAACATAAATGGTGGAAAATGTGAGCATTGTGACTGTAGTTTAATTTTGAAAATAGTGAATCTTTGTACATAATTTAATTGCTAAACAAAAAGAGGGGATGGTTTTCAGTGTGGAAAACCAGGCTCGGAAGGTGTGTGCTCATGTGGCCGCAGGATTGGAGGAGTAAATCATGTAGCTGCCCCACAAAATGTGCTAACCACAAGGTAAGTCTGTACTAGTTGCGTTGCAACAATGATAGAGCATTAATGGATATTTCTAATGCATCCTTCACTCTGTGGATATTTGTTTCTGTGTTGACTGTATATTTCTAATTCACTCTACCTTTCAGGAATGGCAACCCTTTATATGTATGGCTATATTCTTTAAACAAGATGGTAATTCATTCAGGCAGCCTCCCTTTATGTGCTTCTTCGACACATTTGACAGAGTATTCTGTTTAACATCAGTTGCCATGATGTTATTGTTGCACTGGTTATTTCAGATAAAGTTATCATGAAACTGATCCAAAATTATGATTTCTAATTTGTGGCTTTGGCAGTGAGAGCTGAATGCATCTAGAGCCTGAAATTATGTTGGTGTATGTGAAAATGCAACTGAAAACTTGATGTGTAATTTTGTGTTGATATTGCATTTATCAGAATGATTACTCCCTTTATATTTTACTTTCTTCATGTTTTTTTTCACAAATGTTTACATAAATCAAAAAAAAGTTTTGATCCATTGATGTTTACACTGAAGAGCATTGAGGAGTTCAACTGGCAGATGATGAGCAAATATGTCAGAGTGAACAAGACATTGCAGCTATTTTACTTTAATCTGTAAATGGCAGAATAGGTACCAGTTTCTATAGACATAGTTGTTTCTTTCTTTTTAGGGATGACACCACACAAACAGGTCATATTCTTGGATCAGCAGCTCAGCGAGGGCTGGAATCGGTTCCAGAGAGACATCTTTCAGCAGTGGAGTGTGCTGTTCTTCGATTCCTTACTCATGCTATGCTGTACTTGGCGGCCAGCACTGCCTCATTGGTAGGTCATCAATTGTTTGCTTTTCTTATTTTAACTTTCTTTTTGCCATTCCATCTTCTGCCTACCATACTGCCTATCATCAGCTTTCCAAGACTGCTCCAAACCCACCTAAACTGACATTACCATGAGAGTAGAGGGGCATAAAAGGCAATAGAATCTGGGACAGTTTTTTTTTTCAGTGCTTAGATGATACTTGATGATAGGAATGATGATGATCATGATGATGACATGGATAATTCTACATATTTTCATTATCTGTGACCCATCAGCATAAAACCAGGGCTGACTTGCTGAGGCCAAATAGCAGTAGCTGCAGAAAAAGGTGGTGATGCGCAATTAGTTTTCAGTTTTCAGCAGAAATGCACTCTTCAGAACTTGGAGAACAAATTTTCATATAAGTGTAGTGATTTAGCTGGAGAGTGTCATTGAATTGTTCAGAGTCAAGCTTTTATTTATTCAATACGCTCCATGAAAATTTAGCCATTCTTTTGATCAGATTGTATGTTTTGATGTGATAAACATGTGGTGTAACCACTGCACATCATGGGAAAGGTCTTTGTCTTGATTTTTTCTTACTGTGTGAGTCGCTTAAGAATAGCCTTACTACTGAATGGAACTGAGGTTGCTAGCGAGATCATGAAGACCAGGTAGGTTTTACGAAATCTTTAGAGGCTGTTTTTTCAAAACCAATTTTGGTTTCATATAATGTACTGTGTTGAACTGAATGCACCTGTCTTGGCTTGATTTAGCGACTGATACCAATAATAGTAATACAAATCCTGTGGAAGATTTGTTCTTTTTTGAGATACAGTCATTTTCATTACTAATAAGAAGTCTAAAACTGCATCATCTTACACAGAATTGTTTCTCATGTTTTTGAATCTCCTGAATTCCATCCCTTACATGTGGAAGGACTGCATAATCTTCAGTTATAGATTCGATTAGTTAATTAACTCTGTCCAATTTCTAAGTGAAAACGTATTGACTTTCCATAAAGTGTTATATTTGCATGGCTGAATAAATTTCAGTTTCAAGGTATTATAGAAAGGTAGGTTCTTTGAGGGCAGGCCCAGCATATGTGACGATTCCAGATTTCAGAATCCTCTCCACAGAGTTTCAGCCTCCCAATCCGAAAGTCAAATGATTTTCGGTAATTAGATTGAGATTTGGAAGCAATCTTGGATGTTGCTTATTTTCTCAAGTCAAAGATTCTTAAAAACTTGTTACCAGCCAGGTTTTGCTTCAGAAGGGGAAATGCCAGAAGTCACATGGGGTTAAGTCAGGACATAGAGTAGGTGAGGGAGAATGGACTTTTGCAGTATGGACACTTACATTGTCGTGTGAAGGAGTGTTTTGCTAGTACCCACATGTGGATGTTGCTGATGGATGGACTGCACAACTTTGGGAAAAACACTTTCTACATGTTATCAAGCAGTGAGGGTAGACTTTTCTGGCAGAACATCAGTCACCACAGATCCTTGGATTTGAAGAAGATGGTGGATAGAATCTTCAGGCTTTGAAATGCACGTCTCTGTATAACTGATCTTTTGTCATTAGCGCTCACCCACCTTTGATTAAACTGTTTGTTTGGGATGCCCTTGAAAGTGATCCATGGTTCGTCACCAGTGATAATGTCATGTAGTCATTTAGGCCCTCTCGCTGAAACATTTCAAGTAGTCATTTAGAACTTTGAATCATTCTTTGTGTGTGCTTTTCTGTCAGGAGATGATGATATATAAATATAGCAGCCACTTTCCTGATCTTAAGATCATATGGTATGATCCACAAGATCCCTTGAACTGTTTCATATGAAATGGTATGAATTTCACTTATTTCAGGTATGGAGATATGCAGATCCTCTCCAACTACTCTCTTTAGAAGCTAGATAGTTTGCTTATTCTGAGTCTCACTTGGTTGTCCACATCAGAACTTGTCTTTCAAGTCTTTTTATTCCTCGTTTGAAAAGTATTATCAATCAAATAGCAAACTGTTCTATATGACATGCACTTGTTTCCATACACAACTTTCAAATCTGCATGATTTTGATAGAACTGTCTCCAGTTTGAGCCATGTTTTCTTTCAGGCTGCCCAAGTGTCTCAGATGGTGGCACCCAGGATAACCCCAGACCAGGCAGCCCAGTACTTCTTGGACCATGTGATGTGTGACCTGCAGGTGCTGCAGCGAGCTCTTGGTCGCAGTGCTGATGATGTTTTCCTTGTGTTACACCACATCTGTCATCTCCTGGCTTGGAAACAGGCTGGTGAGTATGGGTGTAGCGTGTCTTCAGGTACATTGTTGTTATATAAGTTGTATCAGCTGCCTATGTGATTGCTGTTCTGGTGATTTGGCTTCCCGTTGCTAGACAATCGGTATTCTCTGTTTGGCAGTGAATG
The DNA here is from genome assembly GCA_030674185.1 of Monoplex corrugatus. NCBI lineage: Eukaryota > Metazoa > Mollusca > Gastropoda > Littorinimorpha > Ranellidae > Monoplex > Monoplex corrugatus. The sequence goes on from JAPXFY010000017.1 coordinate 48,000,544, forward strand.
TTTGGCAACCTCACTTTTCAATCAGTTATTGTTCCATTGGTGTGTCTGATTTTGTTTACACTGAATTTTTCTGACAGAATTTACCGGGGACAACCTCTTTGTTACCCTGGGTTCTTTTATGCATGCAAAATGCTTGCTGCTCACAGAACTTCGTTTATCATCTCATCTGAAGTACTGGCACCCAGACCATCATGTAGTCAAGGGGAAGGGGATGAGGTCAGGGGGAAGAAATCTTGATTTCTGTCCAGCTGTGGTTTAAACCCTGGACCTCTTCTCTTGTTCTTTTGTTATTTCTTTTAACGTCTATTCACATATGTGCTTTTAGACATTTCTGAAGTGGATGTGTTCACGCTGGTGTATGTTCAGAGCTGCCTTTCAGAGCTTTGTTTTAATCTGTGATGAGTAGTGAACAAACATTATTACTGCTGTGTGAGGGATTGTTTACCAGAATAGGTCTGGTGATTTTAAAGGTGTTGTAAACTTGGGTAGAAAAATATACTGGTTGTAGCTCAAAATATTCAAGATTAATCTCCTGGAAGATACAGTATTTTAATGAGTGATTTATTATTTGCTTTTCTGGGTATGTAGTATTGATGTCTTCAGAGGAGGTAAAGCTCTTATTTCATTTCTGTTGTGTGTATTGTTTCCATGGACGTTTGTTTTTATGGTTTTTGTTTTCCAGGAACCAGAAAAAACACGAAACAAGAATAAGAATGCGTATTTAATACAACAAGACAAAGACAGGCGCCGCAGTCACACTTGTTTTGGATTTTGTTTTCCAGTTTAAATTGTTTCTATAATCTAACGAACATTGTTTGTGTGTAATGTTTTTATAATTTAACTACCATTGTTTATGCGCTGCCAGTTTTTCACAAATGTTTATGTGTGTGATGAGTTGAGAATGTAGGGTGGTGGTGAAATGTTATATGCATGTTTTCCCTCTTTATTATGCTTTCAGGAAATGCCCTGAAATATTCTGTTGGTCCCATTGTCTTCTTAGCTTCATAGGGGCTTATCCCCTTGTGGATGTTGCCCCTCTTTCCCACGAGGGCCTAAGCAACTCCTGGACCTCAGCCTACTGCAGAGACTAGATTGAGACAATTATTATGATGCCTGATTATGTAAATGGTTTTTCTGATTGTTGTTATATTTTACTTCAAAATCAGATACTTTGTAATTAAGTATTGTGAGAGTTTAGTGTGAATACTTAAAAGTGTGTTAGGTGATTAAAAGAATGTGTGCTTGTCTTGTTGTTGTGTTAGGTGGAGATGCAAGTCATCTGCAGACCAAGGATCAGAGAGCTCAGTGGGAAAGGCAGTTTACTTCTGTCTTCATTGCTCCTGCAATACAGGTTCAAAACTTCTGTATAGATATTTGATGTATTTACATTGTAATGATAATAACAGTGGACATTTCTTTAGCAATATTTAGATATATAATGTATTTATTGTATGAGATATGTGATCTGTTGCGGATTTTCCAAGCCTTGAAATCTTTTATTCAATATCTTGACCATTATCTCTTGTAAAGTGCTTTTTCCATTACTTGTTCAAACGTCTGATTTTTTTTTTGTGATGAAGCAAATATATACTTCTAAAGAAACTTCAGATATACCTTGTCTATTAATGTGTAGGTCATTGACATTTTGCTCCCTGTACTAGATTTTTGTCATTGTTGTTCTTGTAAACGTCTTTACATAATTTACATCTAGACAAACAGCTGCTGTAAAATTTTTGTTTCCATAGAGAAAAGAGAAAATATTAGTATGTTTTCAAACATTTGTTATTCATATTTTGGTGCCACCATTTGTTGGGCAGAATTTGGACAACGTTGTGAGAAGCGGAAATCAAGCCATTGTTTCCGATACACGACGAGGTGTGTAACTTTCAGTACTAAAGGTTAATGTTTGTGAACCCATCATTTTTGTCTTACAAACAGTTGTCTGAACATTTTTTGTTATAAATGTATGAGAGAAAAATGTTTGTGACATGCATACCTTACATACCTAATTGGGATTCCAGTCTTAGAATTTTGGACTGGCTGTAATTAATTTTGTTTTCATATCTGTAAAATCACGTCAATATATACTGAATCCTGATGGCCTTTGACCCACTTTTCCTGCCCACCTATCTACCTGTCCATGCAGCATGCACAGTTCTTGCCTCTGACTGTTGATCTCTTCATTGATAGGCACATGTCCTGACAAGTGTTTTGTCTGATTAAGGTATAGCTGAGCAAAGACGGACTGATCTCTTCATTGATAGGCACGTCCTGACAAATGTATTGTCTGATTAAGGTATATGCTGAGCAAAGACAGACTGATCTCTTCATTGATAGGCACGTCCTGACAAATGTATTGTCTGATTAAGGTATAGCTGAGCAAAGACGGACTGATCTCTTCATTGATAGGCACATGTCCTGACAAATGTATTGTCTGATTAAGGTATAGCTAAGCAAGACAGACTGATCTCTTCATTGATAGGCACATGTACTGACAAATGTATTGTCTGATTAAGGTATAGCTAAGCAAAGACAGACTGATCTCTTCATTGATAGGCACATGTCCTGACAATGTATTGTCTGATTAAGGTTAGCTAAGCAAAGACAGACTGATCTTTCATTGATAGGCACATTACTGACAAATGTATTGTCTGATTAAGGTACAGCTAAGCAAAGACAGACTGATCTCTTCATTGATAGGCACATGTACTGACAAAGTGTTTGTCTGATTAAGGTATGCTTGAGCAAAGACAGACTGATCTCTTCATTGATAGGCACATGTCCTGACAAGTGTTTTGTCTGATTAAGGTATAGCTGAGCAAAGACAGACTGATCTCTTCATTGATAGGCACATGTCCTGACAAATGTATTGTCTGATTAAGGTATAGCTGAGCAAAGACAGACTGATCTCTTCATTGATAGGCACATGTCCTGACAATGTATTGTCTGATTAAGGTATAGCTAAGCAAAGACAGACTGATCTCTTCATTGATAGGCACATGTCCTGACAAATGTATTATCTGATTAAGGTGTAGCTAAACAAAGACTGTTGGACATAAAAGTTAAGTAATCACATGTGCCCAGCCTGCTGGTTCTTCAGCTTCCTAAGGATAAACAGAAGACATGTTTCTAAATCTTGAAACTAATATAACAGTTACACACACACACACTACTGAAGTTCGGACTCATTCTACATGCATGTATGTTCAGACACACAAAAGTAGTTGCACTCTTACACTTGCCACTCCATGCCTTTTGCCTTCCCACCATCACATGGGTTCAATACACATCTGTATGCGCACTAACACACCACCAACACACACAACACCACACACACACACACACAGTGGATTCAAGCTAGTGATGTTATATGCCATGATCTTGTGCACAACTGCCTTGCCCCTTCTGTCTTTATCCCATTTCCCAAACAGAACATATCAAAAAGCCACAAGGTAATATCCTAGTAAGGTTACATTTTTAAGAAAATGATGACATAAATTTGTACATTCACATGCACTCCCACCCCAAAACTCACACAAACATACATACTCAAAATGCACAAAGCATGAGATCTGACCTCCCTGCATTGACCATTGTTATTAGAAAGAAAGTAACAGAATTTAAATTGTACAGATGTCTTTGGTGCAATCCATTGATGTCAGTGAAAGGTTGTATTGCATTAGATTCAAGAAGTTTGGCATTTGTTCAAGAGATACAAAGATAGGGTTATGTGCAGGTCAAAGAGTGCCAAATAATTCATGCCAGGTTTGGAGAACTCATGAAAAATCTACCAAATAATTTCTGGCAGTTTGGGAGGTGCTCGTTTGGAATTCATCCAAGTGTGGTGAAGCCCTCTTGAAAAAACACACAAATTCAAAATGTATTTATCACAGTAAACAGTTCTGTGTGCACTTTCACCCACCGTGTTGTGTGACAAATACAAGTACAGGTTTGTTACTTTCTGGTGGGCCTGTTGTGTGTGTAGGAAACAGTGCACTGCTGAAAGTGGTGTATGAAGATGAGCTCACAGGGTCAGGGAACCATGATGTACAGCAGCTGTTTCTGAATCCTGCCGTATGGCGATATCGACCTCCCATCACTGTCAACCACTTCTTCAGACAGTTTCACTTGGAAGTGGAAGCTTGTCAGGATATGAAAAATGCCTTCCCTGTTCTCAGACTCTTCAAGGCACAGGTATGACTTCTACTTTCTTTTCATTTATTTTTTTTGGTTGCTGTTTATCATCTGTATGTAAAAAAGTGTTGGCTTCATATACAGCGCCATTTCAGACTGGTATTCCTGTACAAGCTGGGGATAGAATGATGGATTGAGAGTTCATCGAGGCTGGATGAGTGAAATAAATTGATCATGAATAAATTGGAATGTTTTGAATAGTTTATGGTAGATGCTGTAGATGTGTATAAAACCATTGTTACCAGGTGTTTTGTTTGTTTCCACAGCGTCACATTGTTCAGGCACTGCACTTTGTTCCGGCCATTTTGATGGGCCAGCGACGTCTGATGATGCAGCTTCACCGCCGCCTGGATCGAGCTGAGGCTGCCACTCTCACCATTGACGGAGGTCATTACCAGACATGGTACGTCATGCTTATTTGATTTCTTATAGCATCATGGTTGAGAGTGCAGATTGTGGTTAACCCTTTGACTCCTGCACTCTATCCACAACTGCAAACATTTAACTCTTTTACTCCCTCACCCTGCCCACCAGCTTCCTGCAGGAAGCAGGTGGATATTGTGAGGGAATCAAAACGTTAAGGTTTTGGATTTGCTAGCATGGTTGGCAATGCAGGATACTGGTGGACAGGGCATGAGAGTCAAAGGGTTAATAGTGTAGAATCAAGGCTGCATCCTACTAATAGACAATTGAGCGAATGCAGCAGAAAACTTGGATTGTCCAGCTTATGTGATGTGTAGATGCAACAGCGACAAAAAATGAAAAATGCTCAGACCTATGAAACAATACATAATCAAGACCTATGAAACAATACATAATCTGATTATTCAGTCGCACTGTCGTGAGTTCGCTCACGGCAGTGCGCACTGAAGCCAGTTCTCAACCCAGCAGTTGCAATGAAGAAGTCGGCCAGATTGCTGATGAAAGCTACACAGTAAGTAGCCTTTTTCACTGAGAGACAAGTTTAGCCAGGTAGCGATTATAATCTGATTATCTTTTCTTAAATGTTGATCACATCCATTCCTCACGTGAGATGAGGAAGCAGACTGTGCTGTAATATAATGCCGTCACATTTTCAACTAAACAACCAGAACAAGTTGCGTATTCACATTCAAGGCTGAAAAAGAAGGATTAGTTCTCATATGATGGGTTCTGCACAGCCAGTTTATATTGATAGTTCCTGTAGACACACTAATACTACAGAGGATTAGAGCTGGATTTAAGAAAAACTAACTGCTTTTGGTTGTGAACTAGACAGCTGACATGTGTAGTGCAAATGTCATACCCCTGAAATGGTTTAGAATATGATAGAGGCAACACACTCACTTGTATTTTTGGAAAGAATGATTTTATTTGATAGAAAAGTTTTTAGTTTTGTAATGTACTGAATATGTTTATGTTGACAGAACGTAGCAGTCTAGAGCAGCTGTTGATCAACTTCTCCAAAGCCTGGGAAATTATCAAAGAACATCTCATTGGCTTCCGTGAGTAACATGTCTGTGTTTACACTGTCTTAAGTATTCTGTTGTAATAAAGCCCCTGTCACACAAAATTGCTAAGAACATTGTGTTGTTGAGTGTACTTTTCTGCAGTAATCTTTCAGACAACTTATATTTTCACTAGAACATTGTGTTTGTTGAGTGTATTTTTCTGCAGGAATATTTCAGACAACTTATATTTTCACTTAGTGTTTGGATTTACAGCGTACTGTAAATTCATTCTCAAATCATGTGTGATCTGATCTGAACACATATATTTTATGTGTACCAGTAAATTAGTGTTGTCTCTGCTACAAGAAGAGACAAGAGAGCTTGGCTTGAGCAAAAATGTGCTAAAATCTCTGATTTGCAATACAAATAGAAAATTAAATGAGATCAAAAGTGGAAGAGGGGCTGTCAGGCTACTGCACTGACATGCTATTTGTTTTACAAATCATGGTCAAGAAAATCTGAAACTACGAGCAAGAGGCCCTCATTGCTTTTGGCCTCAGTAAATCATTTGACAGTGTCATACATCATCATTGTCTTGATACCATGGAGAAGATGGGCTTCCCTGAAGATCTAATTTCTCTTATTGCAGCTGTACACAACTACCCAAAAGTAAAATTAGATGGAACAGTCAAAACTTAGAATATTTTAGCATCAGGAACAGAGTACTCAGGGATGAGTCCTCTCAGCTCATCTGTTTGACAAATGCACAGAGTAGCTGTAAGAGAAGAAGATATTGAGGACATGGGGATGAAATTTGGTGGTCAAAATATCACAAATGTACAATGTGCTGGTGATACTTGTGTTGCCGTTGGACAGTATCACTTTGCTTCGATTCTGGACAGAGTAGATGTGGCGACAGAGTAGATGCGGCGGGCAAGAGGGCAGGTCTAAATCAAAATGCCAAGAAGACAAATGTAATGCATCTAGCAGGAGAGGAAAGTTGAGCACACCGAGATATTCAAATTAACAACATTGCATTAGAAAATGTTAGTGATTTTAAATATTTAGGCCCTGTTAAAGTACATATGGCACCTGTACTCAAGATATCAGAATAAGGGTTGGAATGACAAAACAGAAAGTGATCCAAACCATTAACATTCAGAAGACCTAAAGATATCAACAGGCCTTGAGATCAGAATTCTAAATTGTCTGATCTGGCCAGTAATGCTATGAGATAAAAGCAGCAGAGATGTGGTTCTACAGGTGGCTTCTTAATATCATGGATCAATAAAAGAACAAATGAAAGCATATTGAATAAACTTATTGTTCAATGCCAACTGCTGGCAGAAATCAATAAAAGAAAAATGAAATACATTGGCTATGTAACCCACAACACAAACATGACCCTAATGATGACAGTTTTGCAAGGAAAAATTGAGGCCAAAAGAAATCCGAATCGTCCACACCCAGCAGCTCCTGTATGAACAGCATCATCAATATCAATGGTTTGAAGGTCTATGCAGTAGGACAGAAAAAATCAAGATCTTAGGTCTGTGAAATAGCACAGAAAAGTCAAGACTGGAGTAAGTAGAGGAGAGTTGTTGTGACATATGCTGCCATCAATCTCAGTGATGGGTGATGGACATGACTGCTACAACTTCCCAGCTAGACTACAGTAATCTTGTGCTAGTTGGCTTACCAGGGGAAAAAATTCTTGATTGCAAAATGTTCAGGTTCTTGATTGCAAAGGGTTCAGGACGGTGCAGCATGTCTAATACAGAAAAGAAGGAATGGTCATGTGATACCTTTACTCAAACAACTACGCTAGTTACCAGTCAAATCTGGCTGCCACTATGAAGTTGCAAGCCTTGCATATCTCCATTTGGATGGATCTTCACCACTGCTGCTTCCAGATCATCTTGGCACATAACAAACATCACACATCTTGCAATCCTCAAAACAAAATACAGTCTTAAATCAGCTGATGAGAAAGCTTTCAGTTTCATTGCACCTTTATGTTTGGAACTTTCTGCCAGCTGATTGTAACATGTGAATTTTTTTTTTTCATAATATTATAGTATCACAACCAATCTGTTTGGATACTTTGCACAAATAAATGATCAATGAGTCACATGCACATGTTTGCTGTATGCAAGGACTGAGAAAAGTGAATGATAGCATTTATAATATGTATTCTCTGTCATCAGTTGCTTTTTTTTCAGACAAATAAATGATCAGTGTATCACATACACATGTTTGTTTAATGAAAGGACTGAGAGAAGTGAATCATAGCAATTGTAATGTGTATTCTCTTCCATCAGTTGCTTTTTCAGGAAAAAGAAGTTCTTTTAAAATAGCTTACTGGTGTCCATGTTCCTTTGTTGAACAAACCAGAAGAGCCACACCCGGAAAGTATAGGTGTCTATATATCTACAATGTTAAGAATGGTAAAATCCCCTTTTTAACCCTACCAGACCGAGTTCCCGCTATTGCGACTATATACCGAGTTCCCGCTATAGCGGGAATAGCACACTCACACGAACGTCACTTTATCAAGAGCTAAAAATAGCTACCGGACCGTTGCTAAGCGTCGCGTGAGCGTGTGTTCAGCCTATTGCAACTGTCTGCCTTTGTGTTGATGATATTTTGAGGTGATTTGGGTGCAAAATTGACCATGAAGCGAGCTAGTGATGAACCAAGCACTTCAACAGGTAAACGGGCGAGGCCAACTCGCTTCACAGTTCAACAAGTGGTGGACATTTTGCAGATTGGAGAATTTGATCAGGAATACGTTTCCGATTCAAGTGACGATGATTACGTTGATGAAGCATTGAGTGAAAGTGATGATTCTGACAATGAAAGAAGTAGGTCGAGACAGAGTGTTGGAAGAAGGGGGCGTGCCCGTACCCCCCAACCAAGTGATAGGGGAGATGCTTGTGTGATTGAGGGTTGGACTGGCGTTAGATGAAAGATAGGCCTATTTTCTACAATCTCTCCACGTTTCATATAATTCTAACCATTGGTGTGCATGATATGAACAGTTTTCTAACGTATATACATTTTTTTCAAAATTTTGCTCAGGAGGCCAGGCAGGGGGCACAATTACGCTCAGAGGCTAAGGTCTGGTAGGGTTAAGGTATGGGATGATAGTTTTCGTCTTTTCAAGTATGGGTGCCAAAACTTCACAGCTTACAAAAAACAAAGGCTAGGAAAAATCCCTCTTAAAACTAGGTGTCAGTAGACCCATGATATAATGACCCGAATTCTAGTACAATGAAGGCTGAACTCTGACAAGACTTAATACATATTGTCCTAGGAAGTGGAAAATCTCCGCTCTTTACCCACCAGGGGGAGATACTTGGCAGGATCAAACCCCAGATTTTCCAATTGGAATTCTGAAATCTTGCCCACCTGACATCTATGCCTATCAGCAGGATAGTGATATTATTTTAATCTTTTCAGTCCCACAGCCTGTCCACTATCTTTCTGCAGGAAACTGGTGGATAACTTGAGGGAGTGGAAATATTAAATTGAATGAAGGTGGATATTATTTGTACAGAATGTGTGGCCCCTGTGGAGGGAGTGATGTTGTCACTACCTGAGGAGTTCTACAACATAACCATCACCAAAGAAAGCCCTGTAGCTCTGTTGCTGCCATCCATGTATGGCCCAGGTCTCTGCTCCTACATCTTCATGCAGTACATCTTTGGCCAGAACAACGATTTCTTGAAGACCTATTGCGGCATCCTGAAGCAGCAGTGAGTTACTTTAATCATTGATAGTAAAATGTGCGTGTTTTGAGTCCTAATTTTAGTCTGTATGCAACTTGGGTTTTAGTACCTCAGATTCTCACTTGGCTACCATGACACCAGCATTATGATAAATCTATTATGAAATAAATGACCCATCTTCTTTCTTGTCATAGGGCATGGTTTTCAGTAAACATAACGGTTAGTCATTTTTGAAATGCAGGAAGGAAAATAATGAAATGTTGATTTGTTACATGAAACATGTTTGCATCAAGAGATTGAGTAATGAAATTAGCAGAAGCACTCAGCAAAGAATTTCTTTGCTGAGTGCTTCTGCTAATACTGTCAGCAAAAACACTACCTGGCGCAGACTGCAACAGTGACCACAATCCTGTAGTGGGAAGGTTTAGGCTGAAATTGAGGAAAAGGAAACAGACCAAAAGCAACATCAAACTAAACCTTGGACTCTTAAAAGACAGATGAAATGATACGTCAAAAATTTAATGTACATGTTCAAAACAAATTCAGTGCTCTGGAAGATGTTGGTGACAGTGAGGAACAATGGACAAAGTTGAGAAGTTCTATAAATGCAGCTTGTGAAGAAATCCCTAAGGCAAATAGACAAGCAAAAAAGAGTGGATGACTAATGAAATTTTGGGTCTGATGGAGGAAAGGAGGAAGGCAAAGAGAAACGAGGAGATATACAGGAAGATAAACAAAGAAATCAGGTATAGGTGCAGTGAAGCTAAGGAAGTTTGGCTGAACACAAAATGCAAAGAGATAGAAGAACGACACAAAATGGATCCTCATATGTACAGATGAATTGAAGAAATTGTCCACAGGAAAAATACATGCACATCAACTGGTTGCTTAAAATCGAAAGATGGCACGCTTATCATGGAAAAAGGCAAAATATTAGACAGATTGGGAGAGTACATTAAAGACCTTTTTGAGGATGACAGAAACGAAGAACACATTATAAAAAAGAACTTTGAAGGACCACCCATAATGAAAGATGAAGTTAGAGCAGCACTGAAAAAGATGAAACCAGGAAAAGCCCCAGGACCAGACAACATTACTACAGAGATGATTGAAGCCCTGGAGGAATTTGGCATAGATAAAATGTCCTCCTAAATGAAATTTATGACACTGGAAAAATCCCCAAAGATATGTCAAAATCAATTTTCATTGCACTTCCAAAGAAGACGGGGGCTATAGAATGCGAACTCCATCGCACAATCAGTTTGATGAGTCATGTAACAAAAATCCTATTAAAAATAATCATGATGAGGACAAGGAATAGAATCAAAAGAGAAATAGCAGAAGAACAGTGTGGATTTGTGGAGGGGAAAAGAACTACTAATGCCATATACATCCTAAGAACTATCATAGAGAGGTCAATTGAGATGAATAAGGATTTGTATTTATGCTTTGTTGACTATACCAAGGCTTTCGATCGGGTACGACATGAAGAATTGATCAACCAACTGGAGAGACTCAGTGTCGATGGAAAAGATCTACGAATAATCAGGAATATGTACTGGGAAGAAACAGCTGCAATGAGAATAGAAAACAATATTAGCTCTTTTCAAAACATCAAAAGAGGAGTCAGACAGGGTTGTGTTTTGTCACCAGATCTGTTTTCACTATATAGTGAAAACATCATGAGAAACCTAGAAGAAGACCCTGGATTAAAGGTTGCAGGGAAAATGATAAACAACATTCGGTACGCAGATGACACCGTGCTAATTGCAGAAAATGAAAGGGACCTACAAAACCTTGTGAATATACTAGAAACAGAAAGCAAAGGTAAGGGGTTGGAACTAAACAGCAGGAAGACTGAAGTCATGGTGATCAGTAAAAAACATGAAACCCCCTCATGCAAAATAACAGCAAATGACACAACCTTGACACAGGTTAATAAGTTCAAATACCTGGGAACGGTTATTTCATCAGACGGCAGATGCACATCGGAAATAGCTGGCAGAATCAGCCAAGCCAAAACCATTCAAGAAGATGACAAGCATTCTTACCAACAAATGCCTATCAATTAACATCAGAAAGAGAGTCCTTGAATGTTATAAAGAACCAATACTGTTGTACGGATGCGAGGCGTGGACAGTCAGCAAGCAAAGCCAGAGTAGGATCGAGGCAGCCGAGATGTGGTTTTTCAGAAGAATGTTGAGAGTTCCATGGACAGCAAAGAAAACAAACGAGACAGTCTTGATGGAGGCAGACACAAGTAGATCACTCATAAGGAAGATTAGGAAAAGACGAGCAACATTTATAGGCTATTTTATGAGGAAGGGGGATTTGGAGCACCTGGTCACAATGGGAAAGCTGGAGGGAAAGAGAGCACCAGGTAGACCCAGGGAGAGAATGCTGGATGGACTTGCAGAGTGGCTGGGGGCAACGAGAGATAGAGATGGTTGGAAGTCCATGGTCGCCAACGCCATGCGGCAGGGCACCTGATAATGATGATGATGACTCAGCAAAGCTGGAGGGAAGAAGAGCACCAGGTAGACAATATTGGACGGACTTGCAGAGTGGCTGAGGAAAGAGAGGGTGGGAGATGTACTTGCAGCGACAAGGAATAGATTTGTATAGAGGGCCATGATCGCCAATGCCATGCCGCAGGGCACATGATGATGAAATAGCAAAAACAGTTGCAGATGATGTAATGTATCCAAAATTTAATGAACAGTTTGTAGAGGGTGATGAGTAATCCAATGTTGATTTAGCTGAATGTTCTTTGAGCAAGTGCTTCTCCATAATTATTTGCTTTTCTTTGTATAGCCAATTTTCATACATTGTGGATTAGCAGGTTTTATTTCTTTGAAATACTTGTCAGTGTTCTCTGTATGTGCCATTATGAAAATACAGTAGGTTATTTATTTATCCTTGCACAGAATTAAAAAGAAAACCATCAAACTAAGAATTTAATATCTGTATCAATCTGACCCTGTCAGATCATGCTGTAGCTGAAATTTAGTTTGTCCAAGGCATTAGAATTTGTTATTTATTGCAACTGCTTGTTAAAAAAAATATTGTAAACAGAAAAATATTTGAATGAGTTTTAAACAGATTTGTGTATTATTTTACACATTTTATTTTAATTATGGCTGCATTGTGTAACAACTTATTCGATATAGAGATTTCTGCATTTCTCATGCATAGTTACTAATGTATGCTATCCTAGCTAGCTCAGTTTTCTGTCTTGATCAAATGATGTCCCTTGGCTTTGTTCTGGTACAGCCAGCAACTGTCCTTCCCCAGTTGACTTCCCGTTTTATTCCATGGCCATACCCCCCCGGTGCTTGTCTGAAGTTTTTCCTTCTTGTCTGGGCTGTCTCTGTTGAGCCACGCTTGTTGCTTCTTTCATTAATTTGTTTACTGGCTTTTTTTTCCTCAGTCATTAGTAATTTGAAAAGTGATCATGAGAATTTCCTCAAGAAAAACAACAGCGTTTCAAATACGATCTCCATTATCATCCCTCAGCCTGTTTTGGACTGCAGAAACCGAGCTAATCCCATATTGTTTGACTCTTTTAACCCACTCTCAGGTGAACTTTTATTGAATTCACACACACACACGTGTACACACATGACCTGTTCAACATGGTCTCTAATTTCTTTGCACCTACACGATCTGTTCAACTCTTTGTCTTTTGTTCTGACTTGCCCCTTATTCTGATTAAATCAGAATAAATTTATTTTACATTTCATCTATCAGTCTTTGTACTAGAAAATTATGTCAGATTCATTGTTTTTTTAAAAAGATGCAAACCAAATCTTATCATTCAATTGCAGATACTTGCCTTGTTTCATAAGTATTACTGTTACAGGTATAACAGTCTTCCAGAGGTGAATGTGCGTGCCATCACTGAGCGTCATCTGGTTGGCTGTTCACTTGAACGTGATTTACTGCCCATGGTTCTCTCACATTCCAACTACAGTCTGATGGTGGGGCAGGCAGCCACTCTGGAGTATGATTTTGAGGCCTTTCAGCAACAGCTTGAGGATACATTGCTTCAGTGCAGGGCCAGAGTCCAACGCTCACCTCTTGGCCATTTCACTGTAAGTTGGTACAATTAAGCATTGCCAGGATTTATGCACAGACTTGCGATATATCGTTGATTTTCTTTTCCATCACACAGTATTTGTTGTGTAAGTGCAAGTGGAAACAATTTGAACACAGTCTTTAGAAAGCTTAAATCCTGTGAGTCGCATTTGGTTGGCTTTGAAGAGAGAGTATAGCAGTAGGAGGGGTGAGGATAGGGTGTTTGTGAGAGATTGAAGACCTGTTTCTGTTGTAAAAAGTCCCCAAGTCTGAAATCCATCTGTTGTCCATTTAGCAAGTTTTAAGAGATTCAAGACCTATTTCTGTTGTAAAAAGTCCGGAAGTCTGAAATCCATCTGTCATCCATTTAGCAAGATTTGTTTTATAAAAAAAAACAAAAAAACATTGTAACAAAAAAAACCACAAAAAAAACCACCCCACTTTGAATACATTTGTGTGCGTGATTTTGCATTTGTGTATGCAAAGGTCAGTTATGTATCTGTTATTTTTTATACAAATTGTATTGTGTTATGGTGTGCATACATTTGCATTTGTGCATTTAAGTGTCACTTACAGAGTATTTAAAAAAATTGCTTTATGTCATTATTTTTACCATTGGAAAACAATAAACAGTCAATAGGAAAACAAAGATCAGTCAGTTATCTGAGTCTTTTGGGATTTTTTATATGTCAGTGTTGAATGATGATGAGTTGTATTTCCAGGTGCAATCCTTATTATATGTACCTTTATTCAGGTGGGAGTGATATCAGGTAGACACCTTTAACTCCACCAGACTGCTTATTTACATGTCACCTCCCCTCACTGTGTGTATGTATGTTTGTTCAGGTGGAAACAATGGTGTATCGGGCAGACACCACTAACTCCAGATTATTTAGAGCTGTGAGAGAGAAAATAGAACAGGTAAGTGCCAAGTGCCAGGAAAGGTACTGTTTTGTACTTTACATGGTGGTGATAGGTTTTTTTTCTTGTAGTGTGTGTGGAAATGGTGATTTGTGACTTTTGTGCTGCTGCTGCTGTTGTTTCATTGTTGTTATTTGTTTTGTTATTATCGATGGTATGGGATTTGGTAATTGTGGTGTATTTATTTGTAAGAATTTTGTTTTTTTTGTTGTTGTTGTAATTTTCAGTGGTATAGGCGTTGATGATTGTGGTTTATTTGTGTGTAAGAAAAACATATTTGTTGTTATTACTGAAGGAATCTTGTACTGTCACGGACCACCAGTTGGTGGTGCCATGAATTTTCAGCCTCCTTGCATGGTTGTTATTTGGATTGAGTGGTTTTCTTCTGCACCCAGAACTGGGGATGGTATTGCATGGCCCATAACGCAAATGTTGCCTCATATATCTTGGACAGTGTGTATTTAACTTAGTTGCATGAGCTGTATGGACTTTGCTGCTTGATCTTTAGGATTTATCACATTCTATGATTTCCTGACAAAAACTTCACAGGGATGTTGAAAATTTGTGGTGCTCGTATCAGTAGACCTTGCTTGACAATTTCTTTATCATTTCACTTTCAGTCTGCCACAGTCGTCATGTTTTTCCTCTATTTACCATTTCAGGAATGTCTGAGTCCAGCAGAACGGCGGCAGATTGTGGAGGACCTACGTGAACTGCCTGATATCTGCCTGTCCATTGACAACTTGAACACCGCCCTGTCCTTCCTCAAAGCTCTGGGTGGCACACCATCTGCTTCCCTTCATGAGTTCATGACCAATGCGCTCAAGATGAGACGCAGTGTTCTCAGCCGCAAAGTGAGTTGGAAGTGTAATGCTGATGTTGTATTTCTTTGTGAAAAATTTGGCTTGGCATATTGCCCAGAATCATGTACAGGTAAAAGTTGTACAGAGTAACTGTAGAGATCCAGCTGTTCCGGGACAAGTCTCATGGGGGTGGTGCCTATCTTCTCTTCTTTACTGTTTTACGTTCCCCATCTTTGTCAGGTACCCAGTCACAGCTTGGTGGAATGCAGGCTGCATGCACAAGTTTTGTGATGCAGACTTGGATCTGCGCAGTCAAATTAGACGGCAGGAAGTCCATCTCCATGCCAGCCAGGTCTCACAGTTATATAAATTGCTGCATGATATCCTCCCACCCCCCCTCCCACCTAAAACTGGTTTCAAGCAATTGCTGGTCTGCATTTTCATTGACATCAGAGGTAGAAAAATCTTATCCCTTTACCCACCAAGCATCCAAGCAGGTCAAACCGGACCTTCCAGGTGGAAGACCAGTGTCCTGACCACTTGACTAATGCACTTAGTGCTTCATAACTGTCAGGTAAGTTCAGAGAAAGAGACATTATTTATCTCATGTTAGGTTTCTTGTGACAGTGCCCACTCTTCTCCTTGCAGTTTACCTTCATCAACTCTAATGGATCAGATATTGGATATACAGCAGGAAGGGCTGAAGGTGTATACATGACATATTGTTGTACCACTAGCTCTGCTCAGGACCTGTGCAGTTAGACCAAAAAGCGTACAGTCAGACGTGCCAGCCCTGCCACTTTCAGCAGAATTCATTTGACTTAGTTGGACATCATTCTGTTAGTGTTAACCTCAAATGATGTCTATGCTTACCCAAAAATTATTCTGATTCATTGATTGTCAAAGATGAAAAATGAAATCAAGAGAAAATATTGTAAAATGCTGTCCATACCTTTAAAAATCAGTGGATAGAGAAAATAATGAAAATTTCACAAACGTTTGGCTTTCTGCGATATTTATGTTGCGTTTGTGGGTATTGTAGAGGAAATTCAGATGGTCATACTATTTTCTAGAATCTTCCTTTTAATACAAAAATTACTAAACAAAAGGAGTATTCTCAACACATACATTTCTCTTGCAGATCTCCATGCAGCTGAGAAATTAATACAGCCATTAAAAAACACTACTATTGTAATATTATTCAGACATCGATATAATACGTTCCTATTTACACCTTTGAAAAAATGGAATCGTAAAATGAGGTAAAATAATGAAGAAAAGGTAGATATGCATGACGAACATCATTGTTGATGATTTTAGGATCTGAATTGGTCATTTTGTGACCTGATGTGGTTCATTACACTGAAGTTTTATGGGAAGCTTATGCCTGTGTTTATGTAGACTTGTTGCAGTAATGGAAGCATGGAATAAGTTCCTGGAAATTAAGGAGTGTGAATTTTGATACAGATCTAAGACAATTAAAAGTTTGTGAACACCTGATAAGAATATTTCAGCCTGTATGTGTGGCTTTTAAGCCATTGAATTATGTCTTTTTATATGTAAAAGCATCAGAAATTTATAACAGTTTTATACATTAATTTTTTTTAAATGAGTAGGCATATTTTGATGCAGGTGTATTTACAGATGTTGTCGGGATCATGTACCTTGTAAAATCAGTATGTAATTCTTAATAAAGGTCTACTTCTGTAACAATCACTGTGATAAGCATAGACCATTTATAATCATCATTTCATGTTTGTGAAAACACACCACACACACACACACACACACACACACACACACACACACACACACACACACACACACACACACACACACACACACACACACACACATCTCTCTCTCTCTCTCTCTCTCTCTCTCTCTCTCTCTCTCTCTCATGAACCAAGAGAGAAGTTGAATATGAGCAACAGATCTTGAACTGCTTATATTTTTTTGTCATGAGTGTCTTGGGAAGAGGCACAAAATAAGGCTTTATACAGCATGTAGATACATCCTACCAGTTATAGCAAGATTTCAGGCAAGTTTTAATAATGCACACAAATGATTTAAATGGAACGGTATATCTTAACAACTTGCCTTAACTTAAGAAATATGTCAAGACCTATTGGAAGAAAGCACCAGAGAGTCTCAATTCGTCAGAGTGAGATCACCGTCCGTTTAATCAGAGAAAACAGGAAAGTACTGTTGCATAAATATACAATATAAAATTTGAGATCTTACACCACTTTAAACAGTGCAATAAATCCTCAAAACCACCTCACATAGTGATTTTTATCTTGTTTTGAAATGAAAACCATAGACAGCTGTCATATTTGTGTGCATATAAATTATTCTTTGTATAACATGCTGCCCCACATAGGTTTTTCAAATGGGGCACTGGAACAAAAAAAATCAATTCAGTAGAAATTTGAGGAAATGCTTTTCAATACACATGCATGTAAGAACAAGTAGTTTGGAAGTATAATACCCAATTTCTCTTCAATATGTACCTCATTTGATAAAGTTCAGCTTCTGTCAGAAGTTGAAAGTGCTCAAAACAGCATATTTTGGGGGGTACTGTGGCGATTCTTTACTGTTGAAGTCAAACCTTTACATATCAGTGGACATTTCAAAGAAGAAAATTAAGTGCAATTACAGGTAAAGATTCCTTAAAATTTTGACAATTTCTGTTTCAGACGCATAATCATGAAGATACTGATGGTGTAGAAAAATTGTTGCCTTGATCTTGAAGAAGTGTCATACATAATAAAAGTTGGTATGCATCAAAGACAATTGAAAACTGTCACAACAGTGAAAACAGATGTTATTTTCAGAAGTTCCGGAGAAAGTGCTGCGCACATGCTGTCCTGAGACATTCTTGGTCTGTGAAATCTTGACTTTGACATATTGTCTTCCCATCTTACACATTCATGACTCCTCCAGTGGTCCACATTCTTGACCAAAATTTGATAAGAGGTCCATCCAGAAATGGCCAAGAAAGTTTTGCCAGTATATTTCAGAAAAACAGACACACGCAGACACATGTTCCTCCTGGGTAATATGAAATAATTTTTGAAAAAGGAAGCGTTTTACTGTCCACTGGATAATGTTGATTGTGTGCAGGCCCAGCAGTTGTGTCAGCTGACCCATGTGCAGTCTCTGTGGATTGTGTTGTGCCACCAGCGAGCAACCATTCTGGCCGCACATCATCAGGTTAGTATGACACCACATTTGTTTTTCTGATGTTGAGTTTGATCCCACATTTGTTTTTCTGATGTTGAGATTGATCCTCTCACTTCCTCAACATGTCCACCAACTTCCTGCAGAAATGTGGTGAAAGTTGGTAGAATTAGGGAGTGGAAGGAGTTTCATAAGCATCAGCAGTTTAGCCTGGGATAAAAATTGGCCTTGGCCTGCACTGCCATTTTCACCTTGCATCTAAAATTTGCAGTTGCCATTACTGTGTGGATGTTCTTTCTTATTGCCCATTGTGCCATTGGCATGAGGGCAGCAACACAGGTAATCCACCTCTGTCTGTTCTGGGCCAGTCTCTGGGGGGTACCCCAAGTGTACTTCAGTGCCTTAACTCACTCGCTGCCACTGGCCTGATATGCGGACATTGTACGACGAAGCATTAGCGACGACGGTCCGTATATTCGGATTCAGATTTTGAAAATTCGCGCTGTCCGAGTGACGTATCGGATACGAAACTCAAGAGCTGAGATGATTCCTTAGTTATCCCCTAACAACTTTTTATTCACTTGCGATGCGTGGGTCACTCGCTAGCTAATGATAACAAAGAGCACCGTCGGTCAGCTCTACTCCATGATCGGCAAGATGGCGTCATGACGAAGTGTTCGACACAGTAGGGCTGGTGATTTATTAGTTAGCATTGAAGACGCACTGAAATTGATCCAGACTGAAGGGTCAGACATCGAAGAAGACATCAGCGATTCTTCTGATGAGGATTTCGACTCCTACAGTGTGGAGACAGACGTGGATTCCGACAGTGAAGTGGGCGCTGATAGTGGCGAGGAAGCAGACGAAACTGTGCCAGCACATGGGCCTCAGCAACAAGCGTCTGATTCGGACACTGACACTGAAATCGGCGAAGAAGTTGACGATTTTAGGGCTGTGTTTACTGATGATTGGACTGACAGTTTAGATTTCTTTCTTCTCGATCATCCTTTCACAGTGTCACTTGCCATGAGCTTTTTCACTCCAGGAAAGACTACAGCCAGTGATACGTCACCAGTGTTTTGTGTACAGTGAACTCTTTTTTTCTGTATTTTCACTTTTTTTTGTATTTCATGTTCTCTATCACCTGCTTGTGATTCAATAGTATATCTCCTGTGTCTTCAGTGACTCCATTTGTGCTAGAATGTGATGTAGAACATTTCTTAGCTGAAAAGGAACATTTGGAATATATATTTCTGATAGCTGCGAAAGTGCTAAAAAAAGAAAAAACTTGGATACCCCTTTTACCACCAAGATGATGAGCAAATTACTTTATTTTTTGTTCAAGTATACACCACTAATATGCATTGCATGCACTCACTAAATTTCAAGTGTCTGTCTGCTCATATATAATTGTTATAATTTTTTTCCTAACCTATACAAACCCTGGGTATTCAGGGATAAGCAAGGGGAAAAACTCATGGCATGGAGTGAGTTAAGGTCTCCTGTTGTTTGCGGTCAGATGTTCTTGGGTCTTCACTGTTATGTCTTTGTTCTGGTTTCCAGTGAAGGTAGTCATGGTGATGTTACCTGTTCTCTTGGATGATTAACCCAGTCCATCTCCACAGGGTTTTCTTGATGACAGTGCCCATATTGTTTTGATTGCATCGGGCAGGTAGTTGTTGGTTGGAGATGCTGTTGGGCCAAAACATTCATATAATTCTTCAGAGATTCTTTGTGTGGAAGGTTGATAACTTGGTAAAGTAACTTTTTGTCAGCTTCCAGCATTCTGAGCCATAAAATAAGGTGGAAAAGAAGCTCTTTTACTTTTTTGACTCCACTGCCTGCTGTTCTGTTGTGTCTTACAGTGCTGCTTAAGTTGATGAAGTCTTCAGTTGTGGGTAGATCTGTCGGACTACTGGGGTTTTGGATGTTCATTGTCATCACCTGTTTTCTTCTTTAGGTCTGCTTGTTGTGTGAATATATTGAGACTGGATTTTTGTCCTGCATGTGGTGTGGAGTTTGAGAGACCAGTGCCAGGTTATCTGTAAAGTCAAGATCTAGTGTTGAAGAAAGATTTCCATATGATGCCTCTTGGTTGGTCTCAGTCAGTTGTCTCATCTCCCAGCCTGTATGGCCATGTTGAAGAGCAGTGCTTAAATACACTTTACTTGTATTACTCTTGTCTTACTACAAAATTATGTTCACTGTTTCCTACCATACAAGTGAAGTTGGCATAAAACCTTGATGAGAAGGACAATTTGCTGTGGGATCCTGTATTCTTAACTCACTCCCTACTAATGTCCAGATATCTGGACGTATTCGGCGATGCGCTTTTGTACTAAGGGCCGCATATGCGAATCACGCATTCAAAAATTTCCACTGGTGACATAGTGCTGTGGGGTAGAAATTGAAGGAGATCATGCTAAAGCCTCATTACCACAGAGTAACATTTGACCACTGCACGTGGCGAGTGACCTATGACTGGTCAGCCACTGAGCTATCTTTGTGCTGACCCCATTCCTGTTTACCACGTGAGAACTATGGCGTCTCAGCTGCGAACGAGTTGCGCTCACAGCGGTCGAACAAGGCGTGTTTGCACTTTATGTCAGGCAAAAAAAGTCATTCTTACCAAGGGGTCTGACTCTGAAGATGCAGAACAATATGAAGAAAGTGGTTTTAGCCCATCAGAAGGGATGGAATTGATGAAAATGTGTCCGATAGAGAAGGTGAAAGGAAAAGAGGGGTGGGTGTGGTGAGTGACACAGACAGTGTGTACCCGTGGCCTTCATAGCGCGGCACTTATGCAAATAGCCCACTAGCTGATCTGACAGAGGTTGGTTTTGTTGTTTCGTGATGAATGTGTGCTTAAAGATTTTATGCGTGTGCATGTGCATTTTCCTTTCAGTTATTCCTCCATACACAGATAGCAAAACACATAGGTAAAACTTGTATGGCATTACAGACCACTCCCCCATTCATTTTTTGACCAAATATTCAATGACCTGATTATGAAGCACATGGTTGATGAAACAAAGAGATGCAGTGATCAAAGTCTTCAGGCATAAGTGGAACTAGCAAAATATGGTTTGGAAATGGAACAGCAGTGAATGAAATGCATGTATTTGTGTATGTGTGTGTGTGTGTGGTGTGTGTGTGTGTGTGTGTGTGTGTGTTGTGTGTGTGGAGGTGAGAGAGAGAGAGAGTGGGTTGGCGGGTGTGTATACATCTGCACTTTTATGTGCATGTGGATGTTTGTACTGTGTGTGGATGTTTGTATTGTGTGTGTGCACTCTGTGTATGTGGTGTGTGTGTGTGTGTGTGAGTAGATGTTGTATGTATGAATGTGTTTGTATGGATGTGGGTGTGTGTGTGTCTGTGTGTTGAGGTTATAGTTTTGAAACCTTGTGCTGTGCTTATTTAGTCGAACAATAATCATATATTACTGTTTCAAGAATGTGTGCTTTGTTAATATTTTTTCATGAATTTTCCAACTCTATTCAAGCACTTGGTATGCTGAAGCTGACTACAAATCGCCAAGTAGTCAGCAGCATTTTGCTGACTTTAGCTGAATTGTATAAGTAGAAATCTCAGGTAGCCATTGTTCACTCTCTACTGGGATTTTCAATGTGACTTATGTGGAAAACTGTCCACTTTTCAGGAGCAATGTGAACTTTACCACTATCCAATTGCAGCCACCCTCAATTTTGTTGTCACAAAAGCATATTTTCTCTCATCACCACCTACAAAAAGAGAACTATAAAAGTTACAACTTTGAAACTCTGGAATATGCTTATTCAATCAAACAATAACCATGTGTGGAAATTTTAAGAGTGTGCGTTTCCTCATCATTTTTTTATGATTTTTTTTAAAATACCTGTACAAACCGCCTGTATACAGGAGAATGTGAAATGACAAATCGACAAGTCATCAGTAGTATGTTATTGATTTTAGTTTATTTGTAGGGAGTAGAACTCTCAATTAGTTATTGTTTACTCTCCACTGGTATTTCAAGAACAGTGAGAACTTCCCGTATATGCTCTTGCGATCACCCTTTTTTATTATCATAAAAATATACCTTGTTTTACAACTGGCAACAAAAAGAGTACCATAAAGTTTACTGCTTTGAAACTTTGTAAAATGCTTGTTCAATATAATGATAATCATGTGTCAAAATTAAAAGAATATGTGTTAGGCCATTATTTTTTAATGATTTTTTAAAAACCTATACAAACGCCCAGTCAACAGAGGAATGTTTAAATTCCAAATTGCCCGGTAGGGAGTGAGTTAAAACATATGCCATAAGACTCTCCCTATTTATATGCTGTTGGAAGCTTTTGTGGAAAACTGATGTAGAGCAGTCTACCATTCTGTGCATTGTACAGTGATATTTCACAAGGTGATTATTTAGTCACGTTTATCTATTCCTTTCTGTAAACCTTTATACTTCGGTAGTTGGTCTACAAAAGGAACCACTGAGTGCAGACCTTTTACTGAAATACTATATTTCTGACTTCAGTACAGTTTTTTTCTTTTATCAGGAAGCAGGATTGAGCATGTTGTTGACTTAAAAACATTTTCTTTTCTTTTACCAGGATGCTTTTGACAGTGTTGGAAAAGAACTACGTGAAGAACTCACTCCAGAACAAGGGAAAGAACTGGAGGCAATGTGCCATCAAATGTCTGTGGAGCGATTAGAGTTGGTACTCCTGCAACTGTTTGAATGCATCATGCTGTATCTGTCAGAGCCCCACAGTCAGGATGACGTCACCAGACCTGAAAACTATAAGTGAGTTTTTTGACACATGTGATCTGCTGTATAATTAAGGGGTCAAAATGTCACACAGCATGTTTCCCACAGTGGGCTGAAAATGTCTTGGGAGGCTATGACAGTGACTTTTGAGTATTTTCAGTATCTAGAACCATTCTTTTGCCATTTGTGTTTTAACTCAATGGAGACGTAGTCATTTAGACGAGATCGCTGTGCTGTGACACAGTATTTTGGCCATACTTTAAAAATTCTGCAGACTTACTCAAAATGATAAAACCAGATATATTGTATATCATTGTAAAGTTTATTATGTCTACTTTCTAGATTTACTTACTGATTTTTCATGAAAGCCTCCATTTATTTTTTATTTTTAAATTATATACACAAAACACAAAACCAAAATTTTGAACAGTACACATGCTTACCTTGGTAAAGTGTATGTAGGTATCAGCTAATCTACAGGAAGGAATTAGATGTTTTCACAGCACAATAAAGTTCCATAAGCCTTAGGAACCAGTTTGAAGTCAAATGGTGCACTCTACACTGCAGTTTCCATGAAGTCGACCTTTCTTGGAATCGGCATGAAAATGACCGTTTCTGGTTGATTAACGGTCTGGGGGAAAGTACTGCTGAAAAGAGAAATGGTTCATTTAATATCATGAGTAGTTTCCCTTTAATTGGACGTTCCTTAGCACCATGACAAAAATTTTATATCCGCCGAAGCTTTAGCGTCAGCACGTCACTGTATATATCACAGTGCAGAAGCTTGAGATTTGGCTCGTCACCAATGAGTTAACCTGATACCTAAAATGAAGTCTGAATAGTTTTAAAAATATTTTTCATTTTTGACATTAAGCATTATGGGTTTCATTGTGTTTTTATCGGGGAAAAAAAGGATTGATTTAAGGCAGCTTGTGGAGCTGCAAAAGAGAAAACTGAAGTGACCCTGTCTACTTTTTGTATCTGAATAAAGGAACAAAAAACAAAATAACAAATGGCCATCCCCCATCCCCCCAAAAAACATGTACAGAGAATAATGAGCGTGATTATCAGTAGGGATGAGACCGTGTTACACAGGTTACACATGGGTCACACATTCTACACTCGCTCAGATGTTTTGAAAAATTAAGGAGGACTATGGTGCATTCATGTCATGAGCCGTTCAATCCATGTATGGCAGAGAATTTAAATACATTTTGTACTAGAAAGGATAATTGTGCACTTGGTTTTTAACTGTTGTCTTTCTGATAAAAATCAGAAAAGGAGTTTTTAATGTGGTGTCAGCCTTGATATGGCTATAGTGATTGGCTGGGCTGTAAGGAAATAAAATAAAATGTCAAATTTCAGCTTTTAGAATGAACAAAGAAGCCCATTTCTAATGAGATTTGTTCTTTTCTGATCTTCCAACTGACAGCCGTTTCCTCAAAATGGCTGCTCCGGCAGTTTCTAACAGCTTTAAACGACTTATCACAGCTGTAAACCATACGTCAGATGTAAACTGAGTTTCCAGAAATGTCACAATACCCAAACAGCCAGATGAGATTTCTTAACCCTTTTGTGAGAGTGAGCCACAGGTGAAGGTAACTATTAATATTCTTTTTTTTTTTTTTTTTTTTTTTGATAAAAAGGGATACTGCCAAGGGCTGCCTGTTGAAGAACAGTAAATACTAAGACCCCCTCCTTCCCCACTGCCAAGGGCTGCCATTTAAAGAACAGTTAAAATTAACACATGCATACACCCTTCTTTAAATCTGGTCTTGTAGTTTGATTGTTATAATGGCATAGAAATCTTGTCTTCAGAGTTGCTTGTCTGGTGCCACCATGGCTGTTTCTGCCTTGTTGTTTTGGAGTAGTCTTTTCACGCACTCAGTTTCTGTATCCCACTCCTCATGATGCCTGGTGCCTGAACAGAGAAGTGGGACATGAAGTGCTCAACACATAGCTTATCGAGCAACATTGGCATCACAGGAAACAGGGATCCAGATACCATTTCCAGCTACAAAAGATGATTATTTGTTCTGGTCTGCTGAAGAAACCCTTGTGAGGAGGCAGAATATATTTGTTATGGTACTAAACAAGTGGCCTTGAAGTTTTCTGTGTTATTTTCTGTGGTAAGATGAGAAAACACAATCTTAGTGCCACTAGAAGATAAGTATAGCTGGATTTATTTATCATAATTTTGGGGGGCTGCACAGTCTGCATACTCTGTCTTCATTAGGCACGCATGCTTAGTGTTTTCATGTTTCTATAAGCCACCAGACTTTGATGTAATTTACAGGATCTTTAACATGCACATTTGATGTTTGACATGCATACACACACAAAGAGTTTAGGCACCAACAGGTCTGCTCACATTTCCACATGGGAGACCAGAAAAATTCCACCGTCTATCCTCTAGACTGGAGGTACCCAGGCCTTCTGATTTGAAGTGTGATGTCTTCCTCACATGAGTGTCACTTTTGTCAGCAGGGAATTAGAGTTGGCTTCAGTATATGTTGCTAAAATTGTCCTTCTGAATTCAAGACGTATAGACCCAATGGTTTGTTACATGCTGTGTCCACCTGATCACACTTGATTGGTGGTAATTGGTGGTCTCACAACGACTTAACAGTACAAAGGGAGTAATACCATTAATGGCCAGAACTTAGGAGTAATAAATTAATGGCCAGAACTTAATAGTACAAAGGGAGTAATAATAACATTAATGGCCAGAACTTAATTTTAAAACTGAATTTGAAGAAAATCCAGAAAATATTATCTTCTCCGCACCAAGAGTTACTGTGGTTTCAAATACAGGCTTTTCATCTCTGTCACCTGGAACTTCCAGAGGGCATGGTGTCCACATGGATCTCTGTGGCCATCTTAGGGGCATGTAAGCCGACTTGGCAGGACCTCCAGTTTTGCACCCTAGGCCCATGAGTTTAGACCTGTTGTCATCTCCAGGAGTGGACATCATGGACGGTGGTTTTGGAGGCAGTCTGACACTCTGAGAACCTCTTCATTTTTAATTTTTAAAATGCCCTAGTCATTAGAACAGATGGTTCCCATGTATTTCTTTCATCATGGTCAATACCACCATCTCTTCCAGATGACCCCGCTTGAACCGAACGGGCAACCCCACCTCCAGTTTTTATATTCTGTGTTCAGTCCGACATGGTACAGTATATGAAGCCAAAAGCAGTACTTCTGCCTGAAATACATCTTTGGCTACAGATATTTACCATGTTGGACTCGACATCACCCCACGCCCCACTAGCGGTTGCCATGACTCATGGTGGGTTACAGATACAGAATCTTTAGAAATGATGGGGATGGAAGTGACAGCCAGCTCATGCACTTTTACACACAGAGGGAACTGAGGGCTGAGGAACAAAGCAGGCTGACTTTCAGTTTCTGCCAAGTTATTAAAATCAGGCTGCGACAGGGCGACCACTAGGTGCCTAACTGCATTCAGCTCGACATGGCACACAGTTATGTAGCCAAACCTGCCTTCAGATAGAAATATGTATGCCATGTGATGTCTTGATGCTTCACGTAACTGGGCTTTATTTGTGTATGTGTGACATGTACACTTTGCAAGGCTTCATTGGTGCAGAAGTAGAGCACTTGCCCCCCAGACTGATTGCATGGATTTGCACAGGCATGAATCACATGCCAGCAGAACTTTGTGCATGCAGCCTCTAGTCTACCCAGATGGGAATGGATATCTGACATTTTCAAAGTTACTGAAGTTAAAAGCATGGAGGGAGAGGAGACAGGCATCATCCTTATAATGCTGGCCATGAGAACAATTGTAGTCTCTCATTCCCCTATGACCTCATGTTACAGGAACCCCTTTTGTACCTTTTTGACTTTGTGATGTTTTGACTCGTCATCTAACCCTGCTGTTTGTGTGGTATGCAGACTGCATGACGTGCTGGTGATGAACCTTGATTCCCCCTTGTACAACACTGAACCAGTGGAGGTGAGGTCTGGGCTACTGACTCCAAGGGATCTGGACTCATTCCCTGAAAGCTTGCAGGGACGTCATGCCACCACCACCTGGATGGTGTGCCGCGCCATTTTGGCCGCTAAACGCCAAATGCTACTGTAATCTTAAGTGCCATGCCAGAGACAGCTTTAGTCTGCACATGGAGTATTTTTTTCCCTGTCAGTTTTTTTTTATACTTTTTTTTAAAGCAGTTTACCTTCGTGAAGAAATCGCAGTTTGTATGATGGCATGCATGGACAGTCATGTAATTTATGGTCTGGGTATACAACATCCTTGTGTGTGTAGTATTTCAAGCCCAGTAATATGTTACTGTGAACTTTTAAAGCTTGTGGTACTAAGGGAGTTTTTAATGCAGTGTGCTGTGAAAGTGTTCTTTTTATAAATTCTGCTTATCCTTTGAAGCTGTTCGTCATTTGTTTTTCTTCAAAATCATGCATATACCTATTTCATGATTATTTAATTTCTTTTTTTTTTTTCTAACGACAAGCACTTTTATACATCACATTCCATTTGTGAATTAGTTTTTTTCTCAGTGGTAACATGTGAACTTGATAAGAGACTGATCCTATAGTGTTGGTAGTAAGTGTATGTAGTGTCTGATATTTGAATGATGTGTAATTACCAAGGAAGATTAAGGGTTAAACAGTTTTGGATATTCACTCTTTTTAAATTGATGATGTTGTAGACCTTTTCGTATGTATATTTTTCCCCTTCAAACTACCCATTGAAAGGATTGTTGTATTGTATGAAGAATCAAACGTGTTTCTCCTGCTTATCATATGTACATGTACAATGTTTCTGGAATAATTAATTGCCAGCAGTTATGATTTGTCAGCATAGAGTACACTGTTGTCCAGACTGACTCTTCATTTCTCCATATCTAATTGGCTGTGATGGAGTTTGTTTCCTAAAAGCGAAAATTGGTTTTAATCAAAATCATTTTTGTATACAATCATGAACAGATGGTTTGTCACACAGGGTAATGGTCCATGCATGGTAGCATAATTGTTTGATTTGTTTTCCCCCGCAGCTCTCGTCCACCCCCACCCCTCCCTATTAATCCTATTTTTCACCACTGTTGAAAGGGGGAATAAGAAACTTCTCATAGTTCTAGTGTTGCCCTGTGCACAGATGCTTAGTAGCTGTTTGACTGTTTTTGATGATAAAATAATGCAGTTTTGATCAGTGCCTTTTGTTGTACAGTCGGTAGAATTTTTCATTCAAAAGTAAAATGCGCTTTAGCTGAATTACTGTGTTTTGATGTGTTTTATTCTGGATTAGAGTACTGTTAGTTTCAGATGAATGTGGAAACCTTTCTTGTAGTATTTGCCGTTATTAAATTTAATGACTTCATGCAATTCATAACTGTTGATCAAATGTCTACATTGGAAAGGGTGACAAGACTTCTGAGAATCACACTTTGTTCTGAATGGGGAACAGAAGGCAAATACTTAAGAGTTGGATTTTAATGATATTGATATCATTTCACTGTTTGAAGTTTATACACACTGGAATGTATTTGAAGCCCGTGGAATTCTGTTTTGCTTATCTTGGTAATAACTATTTTGGTTATTCTTTCATGGCTGACATTACTGAATAGCGGCTCAACAGTGACAAAGTGGATTGTTTGATGCAGATTAGTGTATATCATCAAATCCAGGCGTTTTGTATGATTAGTTTTTGGATGATTTGGTGTGATTGGTGTGTTTATAAATATGTGTGAATTGTTAGTATATTACTCGTATTGAGATGCTTCCTAGGATGTCTGATCTTGATGACCATGCTGTATATGTGGCAGATCTTAGAAGTTGTCAGTACCTTATTCATTATGACTTAAGTTTGGGATGGTAGTCTGATATCCAGAATATAGCTGACAATGTATAAGATTATTGCCAAAGACTGTGGTCCACTTTCTTCATCTATTATTGTTTGCTGAGTACTAGTGTTTTTATTCTGTTTCTTGATGACTTTCATGTTTTTGTATATTTTGAATAACCATTATTTTTACTTCATATGTTTTTCTTTGTGTTTTTTGTCTGTTTTACATAAAGAAATGCGAAGTGCTGAAGCAATTTTAGCTAATTTAGACCAATTTGTGTATGTTTTAGTTTACCTAGCTATGTTTGTGCATTTGAAGTCAGTTTTTTTTGACTCCCCTGGTAATACATTGGGCGGAATGGTCAATGCCAGGGGTATATATCCTTTGGTAAAGTAAATGGATGCATTGATATCTGTGCTTAATTTTCTTTTCCTAGTGGTATTTTTTTCTTCAGTTCATTGAGATGTTGTGTGTGTTCTGAGATAGTTATGGCTCTGCACAGTTGGATGGGTTTTCTTCATTACTTTTACATTGATATGCTTTTAGACGTGGTGTTCTTTAGTATATTTGTATTTAAATAAGTGTGTATTTGGTTTTGGGTTTTTGTGTATGTGTTTGTACTTTTATGTATGAGTGTTTATATGATACATTCTTTTTCATTCCATGGTAATGTTTAGTAACCCTCATTTGTTATATTATTAGTGTTTACTTTTTACATAGCATTCAGAGCTCTCTATACAGTTTAACTAGTAATTTGAGTTCTTTGTTAGTACATTTAACTGTTAAAAATGTGTGTCAATTTATTGAGCTTTCCCAAATGTTAGAGCTACCATACTGATGTACATTACCAATACTATTACTTCGTGTCACACAGACAGTCCAGTATAATGAAACAATTCATAGCTGCATTGAATTCATACATGAACTGTCTGTCTTATTTTCCCCATGCATCACATAGGACCTTTATACTGAATTCATAACTGCATTAGATTTATATGTAACCATTTGTTATTCCCCATGCATCACTTGGATGGCCCTGGTTAAGTCGAACAATGCATAACTGCATTAAATTCACACATAAACGGTTTTCTGTTTTTCCACATGTCACATGGATAGGTTTGTTGAATTCACACATACTGTTTTGCCCTCCTCTTTTTTTTGGGGGGGGGGGGGGAGGGTATGTTGGAAGGTATCTGGTGCCCTATTAATTATCACGCTGTGTATCTACAGGTACTGCATATCATTATTTTTGACATGGTCAAACTACTAATCATTTATGCCCCTTGTTTTATACATAAACTCTTGTGTATTCATGATCAGTTGTTTTAATTACACAACTTTTGTTTATTCATGATCAGATGTTTTAAGTAACTCATCTTTTGTTTAGTCATGGTCAAGTGTTTTTATTACACTCAACATTTGTTTACTTTGAATGTAACCTTTCGTTTTGTTGAATCCTATTTGCTTTGGTCTTAATTAATAATAGCAGATGTGCAAGTTAGCCTCTGTAGTTTTGGAGAATAAGTTTGCCCAAAGTTAGATTGTTAAAACAGTGTATACTCTGTTTCACATTTTATTACGGATGCATGCATGTCTATGTGTTTTATCACATAACGTTGATATTCAGGACTACTGTAAAAATACAGACCAGCTTGTATGCAAATGCATATGCATGTAAATATAAATCGTGTGGAACAGTTAAACACAAACAGAAAAAAAGTTTAGCTCTCTCATCAACAGATTCTCATTTTTTAAGCTAATGCTGAGTCTGGTTATCCTTGTATCATTTTTAATTATCATAGTTTTCCTTTGTTTTTGTGCTGTGTGCTTAATTCATAATCAGTGAATCTGGGATGTTCATTTTAGCTGTATCATTCCATTTCATCACCTGTCAGATATAATCAGAGCCTGGAATTCGTCGCGGAAACGAGGATTTCCGCGGAAATCAAAATCGAAAATCGCGCAAAAAAATATTTTTCACGTTAAAAAAAAATTGACGACCATACTTAAATACTCTTGACTGATATTTATTTTGATTTTCAGTGTGTTAGATGCCTTTAAATTTGTCTCCAGAATGCCTCAGAATGCCCAGATTTTAGTCTTGATTTTACAAATTTTCCGGGGGAGCATGCCCCCGGACCCCCCTAGAAGTTTCCTCTTTTTTTTTTCTTAGCAATTCCAGGCTCTGATAATTGTTTTGAATGGTTCCTGTTGTACCTCGCAAAACAGTAAAACAACACATGTTCGTGTTTGATGTTTTCATATTTGAAAGTCCTCTTAAAGTTAACATGTCTGCGTTGACACAGTAAATATGGACGTAACAAGAATTGCTAAACATGAACAGTTTTTTTCAGTGTGTCTTTCATAATATTACTTGTTGGTGGTCGGTGTGCTTGTAGGTTTTAACTTTTCTTTGACTCTTTGGTGTTTATTTACATTTGCTTTATTTGCCTGTGCACCATATTAATAAAGTCTGCTTTTATCACCTGTACTGTACCTTGCTGTGTGTGTGTGTGTGTGTGTAATGGAGAGAGAGAGGGAGTATTTTACTGGATATTAAGAGTCATATACGCTACCATATTCAACTTATGTGATGCAGCACACAGTTACGCTAGTTTTGATGGACCCCCACTAAAATGTTGAGTTAAACCCTGCTCTTCTGAGCGCCAAGGGAATGAGCTCAGTCGAGTTGATCCTGCCCCTTTGAGCACTGAGGGAATGAGCTCACATTCTCCCCTTATGAACCCCCCTAAGTGATAGACTGCTCTAATTCCTCATAACATTATGTTTTGTTGTCTCCCAGCAACTGATCCTCACCGGGCTCCGGCCTTCAGGCCCTCTCGGTAATGAGTTATGCAACCTTGAGAATGCCCATGACGTCAGTTTCTGTAACTCGCTCTGACGTCAGGTAATTGGATCCACAGAGCAGCCAGAGACCCGGTTGCCATATCCCAATCCACGGTTAATTTTGTGACCCAGAGTGTGGCATGAAAGAGCGCACCAGGTAGACCCAGGGACAAAATATTGGACGGACTTGCAGGGCGGCTGAGGACAGAGAGGGTGGAAGATGTGCTTGCGGCAACAAGGGAAAGATACATATGGAGGGCCATGATCGCCAACGCCATGTGGCAGGGCACATGATGATGATGATGATGAGAGTGGCACAGATGTTCCAGTCCCAGGAACCCTCGTGGCGGAGAGCCCCCTACAATTCCACAGTCAGCTGACTGAGCTCGAGCCCAGGACTCTCCCTCCACATGGGGTAACAACCTGGCTAAAACATGGACAGGGCACACGGCATGTGATGATACGATGACTCAGATTTGTATGCCACGATCTGACTGTGAGTGCCAGAGGACTTAAAGAATTTTCAAGATGCAAAGTTCTTACCGCTGTGGCTTTACCCACAAGTTCATTGACAACTTCATTTCCTTTACCCCAGTGTGGCCAAGACAGTAGATTCAAGTGAAATTTTGTTGAGCGATTCTGATCACTGCTTCGAGCTAGTCTGGGCTCTTTTTCCATAACCACTTTTTGAAGTAGGTTCATAGATGAGTCAGTCGGGATGAAGATTGACTCTTCTCTTATCTCTTCATCTAGTGAAGCTTATCATTTCGAAGCATATGTGACAGCCTCAATTTCCACTGTTAGACTGCAGGATATAATGATTATTACATGTAGCATTCTCTTTACGTATGATGTTTCTATTCTATTTGATACTGAAGCCCTTTCGAGAGTTGTAACTGGTGCAGGCTGGGTAAGAGAAGATAATTTCCTCTGAAAAATGGCCCGGGTCTAGGGGCAACGTCCCTTCTGGGGGGTAGCCTCCCAGAAGCTGAAGAATTTCTGTAATTTTGAGGCATTATGGATGCATTTCCTGATGGCAAATACAATAATTCAGTAATATTTCCTCTGAAAATTTTTTTTTTCCCTCTGAAACTAGGAGTTCATCCACTGAAATCAGTGGATCCGCTGAGAGTTACCCAGCCTGCTGGTGACTGAGCCATCCGTATATACAAGGGTTGATCCAAAAGTCTTGTCAGTTGGGGTACCATTTCTGGAATGTTAACGGTAAACACTTTTAACCTGTACTGAAACAAAACATTGCCTTTGCGCTTCTAATATGCAAAAATATAGAATTACAAATAATTGTATGATGTCACTGAAAATGTGATGTTAATTGCGAGTACAAAAAATGGATCGAAGCAAAGAGCAGCTCAGATGCAATGCGTTCACAAGGCTCCAACTTGGGAGACTGTTCAATCAAAATTCATGCTTATTTGACTGTTGTGTATGGAAACAAATATGTGTCATATAGGATAGTTTGCTACCTGAAGATAATTTCAAATGAAAAAAAAACAACTTGAAAGACAAGTTATGAGCATCCAAACGAGGCCCGGAATGAGCAAACCGTTAATCTTGCAAAGACAGTAGTTGATAAGAAATTACATATTTCAGTGAATGAAATATGAGAAACTTCTGGTGTTTCACATGGCACAGTTGAATGGATCCTTTCCTCCAAAGGATCTGTAGTGGTCGATACTTTGCCTGAACAGTGTAATAGTACGGCAAGATACTATGTAGAAAGTGTTTTGCCCAAAGTCATACAGCTCATCCAATGTTTGAATGTGGATACCGGCAAAACCCTCTTTTACGTGACAACACAAGTACTCTTAAAGCCAAGGTCACTGTGACCTATGTATAACAGCAGTCCGCTTAAATTCTCCACCGCCCACCCTACAGTCCTGGCTTCGTCCCGTGCGACTCTCGACTGTTTCCCCCTCTGTAGCAAAACCTGGCTGACAAATTTTCAAGAAACCAGAACGTGGGGAAAAGCTGTGAATTTCAGCTTAATCTGTATCTCAGTCAGACTCCCGATATCAAAAAGCATTTGACTCTTGGCTGAGGAGGTTGAAACTCTGTGGAAGAAAGAGGAGAGTACTTTGAAGGACTGAAAATTTCATATACGATGAACTTCCCATTTTTGTTTTGGGAAGTAGGATCAGTCTTCGTATGATGCTTTTGGAGTTGCAGTTTATTTGCTGGATGAGTAGTTTTATTTCTGCATCAGCTTTCCCTTATGGCTTTTCACAACAATGTCACCCTACATTGTTTTTGTTTTTGTTTTTGGTATGACTGTGTTGAATAAATCTTTGAGATAGTTTTCATATTTTCCCCATTCTTTTTTTCCCTCGAGTTCTGTCTGGCACATGTGCTGAATAGATTCTTCTGCATGTACCATCCATAATTTTCCCTGATGGAGTCGAGTGTCCTTTGTTATTCTGACCATATCGTAAAGCGGATTTTTCGAATCTTCTAATGCTCTGAAATAAGCCTTCACTTGTTCTATTTTATGACCATAGTGCCAAGGACATCCACGCTGACGGTTCTGATGCGGATTTTGCACAAGCTCTTAACGCCAAACGTGGAAAACTCAATTTGCCGCCTGCCGGTGCAAAAGAACAATGGGAGAAATTAGATGAGGAACTTGTCCTTAAGCTGAATGCGCTAATAGGGAACAGTACGCTGGAACACAAACTTGACACATACGGAGACATCATATACTCTATCTGCAGGGACACTTATGGAGTGAAGCAGCCAAAGACAAAAACGCCTCCCCAGAAATCCAGAAGACAGCAACAGATGGAGAGCATCCGGAGGGAGAAAAGGAAGCTTAAAAAGCGAATGAAAACTGCCTCAGAATTCGAGAAGCAAGGGCTCCTGGAACTCTGGAAAGATCTGAAGGCCAAACACAATGCTCTCAGCAAAGTGGAATCAGCAAGGCGAAGAAAGAGCAAAAAGAAGAAGACTCAAGATCGTTTCTTCAAAGATCCCTTTGACTTTGCAAGAAAGCTGTTTGAACAACCCAAATCAGGGACTCTCACAGTGGGCAAGGAAACCCTAGAGCAGCATCTCAGGGAAACATATTCCGATTCTCAGCGCGAGGCACCACTTGAAATCCAAAATCTGGTTTGGCCTGCAGCGCCAGAAGGAAAATTCAATAACAAACCACCAACACTGGATGAAGTGAAGAACGTAGTAAAGAAAGCCAGAGCCAAGTCAGCACCTGGACCAGACGGAATACCATACCTGCTCTACAAGAAATGCCCAAAAGTGCTCGAGTGGCTCCACAGGATGATTCGATCAGCATGGAGGAACCAGAAGATCAGCGACCAATGGATGAGAGCTGAAGGAGTGTACATTCCGAAGGAGCAGAACTCCAGCAGCATCAATCAGTTCAGGCCAATATCACTTCTGAACGTCGAGGGGAAAATCTTCTTCTCTGTTATGGCAGCAAGATTGACAAAATACCTGACTGAAAACAAGTATCTGGATATGTCAGTCCAAAAGGGAGGCATACCAGGAATGCCTGGATGCTTGGAACATGCCACGTTGATTTGGGATGCCATCCAAAAAGCAAGAACAGAGAAGAGAGACATTGACGTAGTTTGGCTTGATCTGGCGAATGCATATGGATCAGTTCCACACGATATGATCCAGCTGGCTCTTGAAATGTATCACATCCCAGAAAACATCCGAACAATGCTGAGGAAGTATTTCCAAGGGTTCTCAATGCGGTTCTCTACCAAAGAATACACCACGGACTGGATAGACCTAGAGGTGGGCATTGCAATGGGCTGTGCAATCTCTCCCATACTGTTCGTGTTGGCAATGGAAGTCATCTTGAAAGCTGCAATGAAGAGTTCAGGTCCAGTGAATCTGGGAGATGGATACCAGATGCCTCCTCTGAAAGCTTTCATGGATGACACAACAGTCTTGTCCACGGATGAGGAAGAGACACACCAAATCTTAAAGCAGCTGGATGAGCTGTTGGCCTCTTCAAGAATGAGGTTCAAACCTAAGAAATCCCGAAGTCTCTCACTGCGAAAAGGAAAAGTGGCAGATTCAGTCAAATTCATGGTAGCCAACCAAGCCATCCCCACTGTCACAGAAGAGCCAGTAAAAAGTCTCGGAAGATGGTATGATGACTCCCTGAAAGACACACAAAGGGGATGTGAAACCAAGCAAACAGCAGAAGAAGGCCTGAAGAAAATAGATAACTGCGGACTGCCAGGCAAATACAAAGTCTGGTGTCTACAGTTCATGCTGATACCAAAGCTGCTGTGGCCACTGCTAATCTATGACATTTGCACCAGCACAGTCGAAGCAATGGAAGCCAAAATCAACAAATACACAAGAAAATGGCTCGGTGTCCCACCTGGTCTCACTGATGTTGCATTCTACTGTCGTCAAGCAATGCTGAAGCTACCTCTCAAATCCATAGTGGAGGAATACAAAGTTGGAAAAGCAAGACTGTTGAGCATGCTGGAGGAATCGGAGGACAATATCGTGAGAGCAGTTCATCCAAAGCTGAGAACTGGCAGAAAGTGGAAAGTCCAAGAGGCTGTAAACAATGCCAAGAGAAACCTCAGCATCAAAGAAATAATTGGACACACGCAAACCAACAGACAGGGACTGGGAGCAACAAAAATGCAGTGGTGGTCCAAAGCCAAAGGGAAGGAAAAAAGAGACATGATCATACAGGAGTTGAAGGAAGAAGAAGATGTCAAAAGAGTGCAGAAGGCAGTCCAGCAAGGTCAACAGGGGCAATGGACAACATGGGACAGTGCACTCCAAAGAAGTCTCAGCTGGAACGATATGTGGCACATGGCTCCTCTAAGGATAAGCTTCCTCCTCAGATCTGTATATGACCTGCTCCCCTCGAATGCAAACTTAGTGAAATGGGGGAAAGCAGACGACCCAGCATGTCCGCTCTGTCAGAAAAAACAAACAGTGGAACATGTCCTAAGCTCTTGCAAAGTAGCGCTAGCCCAAGGAAGGTATACATGGAGGCACAACCAAGTTCTGAAAGTGATCACAGATGTGGTTAGCGAAAAAACCATGACCCCAAACGCACCAATTGCTATGACAACGTTCTACAAAGCAGGAGGGAAACAGGTCTGGCCCGAAAGGGCTATGACAACCAGCACATTGCCAAAGGGTCTTCTGGATGGAGCAGTCGACTGGGAGTGTACAGCAGACCTCCCAGAGTGGAGAAATTACCCAGATGTCATCAGCAAGACAGGCATGAGACCAGACATCGCTCTCCACTCTGACTCCTCGAAACAAGTGATTCTGATAGAACTCACTGTGCCATACGAAAGCAGAATGGAAGAAGCACATATCTACAAGACCGAAAAATACGCCGGTCTTGCCAGCACCCTGAAGAAAGCAGGTCTGCGGGTCAAAATCTTCGCCATAGAGGTCGGGGCAAGAGGGTTTGTGGGCACCTCCGCTTATTATCTCATGAAACAACTCGCCATTTCTGGGAAGAAGAGGACTAGAGCCCTTAAAGCGATGGCAGAGGCAGCAGAAAGGAGCTCAAGCTGGATCTGGGCAAGGAGGAACCAAAAAAGTGAACTTCATAAGGATTAAATTCCCTACAGATGATGTGTGCCCCGTTAGCACATTGGTAAAACCGCGTACCGCAGTTCTGAAGCGCAGAATCGCCCAGGTTCGATCCCCGGCGTGGGGAAAAAAAAAAAAAATAGACAACAGCAGAAGGGCATCCAGGAGTCATGACCTGGATGTGGCCCGGCCCCCCGAGAGTGTAAGGAATTCAGGGCCGAAACACTTGTCTAAAGGGGGTTACTTCTCTGAAGACCTTCTGTTGTCTAGCTCTCCCTAGAGTTTCTTTCTACCTTCTACCTGACTTGATTCCACTGAAGAATGTCAAGCAGGTACCCCATAGTTCTGTGAGGATGTCTTTTGTGGTTCCAAGGATTACTTTCATTGCTTTATTCTGTGTTCTGTGTAGTTTCCAAAGGTTGGTCTTTAATAATATTGTATGGCCAAGTCTATAGTCGATTACATTCAGCGCTATAGCTTGATATAGCTAGAAGAGAAGGCGTTGATCAGTGCCTTTGGTTGTCACTGTTTTCAGGATGGATAGGTCCTTTGTACACTTGACTGTAGTGGTTTCAACATGGTTTTCTGAAACTGATTCCAAGGAGGGCTGGTTGTCTGTTCGTTCAACATTGGCTCCTCTAACCGTAACTGGTGGAATGTCTTTACTAGCCACTTAATGAGAGTGCAGAACAGTGCCTGTGATTTGACAAGGTTGACTGCAGATCCAGTTTCTCGGCACCACTGACCTACACTGTTCAACTGTTCTTGAACTGCTTTGTTTTTTCTAGCACACACTTACCAGTCTTGCAGATAAGCCCACTGTCAGCAAAGATGAGTATACGGGCTGGTCCAGTTGTTTAGATCAGCAAGTCTTTATGTAAATAATTATGCTGTATAGAGGATTGGAGAAAGTGGCGAGGAAGTCTCATGGAGAGTTAGTGGGAAGCTATACACTATTTTCCAAATCGTAGAATTACCACTCTGGCAGTATAGTGGCAGTCCATATTGTCTTTTTTGCAGGTAGTAGCATAAACACATTGACTTTTTGGGGGGGGGGGGGGGGGGCTTTTTTTTTTTTTACATCAGTCCCTGCACATGGATGATCTCCACTAATACAAGTAAACTATAATGCTCACACCATTATTTATTAGTAACTCTCTTATTACGTTATTTAACGCAAGGATAACCTTCATGAAACTACAGACACTGACATGAAAGAATATCTTACAAAAAATAAATTACAATTTGGAACACTTGTCATTTAACAGTATCAATGAGACTAAAGAATATCTAGATTCTTCTTAGTTATGTTTACACTAACTTCTATTCGTATGTATTTTCTTAAATCTCCAGGTAATAAACTGGACGGAGAGGTCAACGCCAGGGCACATCCTTAGATTATGTGCGCGAATGCATTGAAAATTGTACTTTATATTTTTTTTCCAGTATGTAAATATATGTATATAGATAATATATATATAATTATGTGTGTATGTATACATATACATATATATGTAATATATACATATATATATACACACACACATTCACACACACATATATATATGTGTGTGTGTGTTATATATATATATGTGTGTGTGTATATATGTATATATATATATGTATGTATATGTATATATACATATATATATATATATAATCTGAGAGGTATGATGTACTTTTTGAGATGGTTATAACCCAGTTATGGCTTCGTGCAGTTGGCTGGGCTTTAAGCAACAATAACAATCTAAATTCTGAATAAAATATCACACTGTACAGACATTCGTTGCTGTATTATGACAGACAGACAGACAGTGCTGCTGGATACGAAAAAGAACGCTGAATATTTTGCTGCCTTATCCGTGATGGAATCAGTCTTTAAAACACGCTCAATGCTGCTCACTGACCGAGTCAGAGGGAAAGTTTGATACGCCTGCTTAGGTTTTGATATCTCAGCTGATAAGCCCGTCCATTACCTCCCTCCTTTCACCGCACTGTCACTGTGATAGGACCTAAGTGGAGGTCTGGGTTTGTACCAACACAGAGTCGTTGTACTCAAACAATTTCATTTGCACTCCCACTAAACATGCCGGCAATTATCTGGCAGACTTCTTGAGCCTGCACAATACCGTCCGTATGTGCTGGAGAAGTCTTGAAATGGGGACGGGTGTGTGAGATCTGTGAAATACTGATAAAACCAGACTGTTGAGCATTATCAAAGCAGGCAGTGAACCGGCCATGTTCTTTGCTGTGGGCTGGGACTGAACTCGACATATATCTTGAATTCATGGCACCATCAAACGAACTACCCAGTCCAAAAATGCTTGTCAAAATTCGCTTTAGAGTATTGTACTGTAATTAATAATAATTTCAATTTGATGGAGGATTGACGCTTGACTAAACCGCCTAATTTACTCTACTTTGGTAGATGAAGAAGCTAGTAACTGAATAGCTAAACGCTTAAGTTAGGCAGCAAACAGGCCTTTTTTATGTTGCAAGCGGCCACTCAACTCGAGGCATCAGATCTTTTTGAGTCTACGGCTCAGTCAACAGGGTCTGTCAGCCTGCACCTAATCTCAATAGACAGACGACTTCATAATGTCGGAGGTGTACTCTTGACACCAGCCTATTATCTTCCCCAACCCCCTTCCTTTCATATAAAAGATAGGCGAATTCATAACATCGGAGACGTTCACTGACACCAACCGATTCTATTCCTCGACCCTCTTCCTTTCGTGTGTTTCTATTTAGTTTTACTTTGTTTCACTGACTGACTATATTTGTATGGACTATGTTTCCATATGCACTTACCACTTGCAACACAGTGCATGCCGGTTGAGGACCATTGTACCAGCATGCATCTCTCGGTGTCTCATCTCTGACTGCAGAGAGCTATTTCTTTTGAACCTCCTTTCATGATCTGTTGCTCAACGCACGTCTACGGCATAGCAAATTTGTGAGGGAACTGAAACAGAAAGAAGGAACCCTAACATTTAGATCAGCTTTCTTTCTACACAAAGACTAGACGTTCACTCAGTCCAGTTTCCCAGCCAGACCAAAGTGAATGTGTGAGGTAAATCCCGCACACTATACACTAGTATACAGGCAGATGAGCACCTGATCCTTTCTACCACCTTCATCCCTTTATCCGTTCTGTTATCTAGATGCCTCAAATAACCAGTATCACTTGAGGCACTTACATGCTTGTTCGGATGTATGTCATTACCATCATGTGCCCTGCCGCATGGCGCTGGCGATCATGGCCCTCCATATGAATCTATCCTTTCTCGCTGTATGTACTTTTCCCACCCGGTTTGTCTTCATCCACTGCGCAAGTCCGTCCACTATTTTCTCCTTGGGTTTACCCCGTGCTGTTTTCCCCTCCAGCTTTCCTGTTGTGACTAGGTGCTCTAATTTCTCTAGCCTCATAAAATGTCCTTTACAATAATGTTGCTTGTCCTTTCCTAATCTTCTTTAATGTTCTTTTTGTGTCTGCCTCCTTCAAGGCTGTCTCTTTTTTGTTTTTTTTGTTTTTGTTTTTTGTTTTGTGTTGTTTTTCTGTCCATGGTACTATTAACATTCTTCTTTCGGATGTATGTATGCACGTTATTTTGGTGGGCCAGCTCAAACTGTGCAGGTAAGGTGATGTTGCTGCAGAATTTGCATACTCCCAACTTTGGCAGTAAGGAAACTTGAAACATAAAAATAATTTCTTATTCAAGGATAAGTATCACGCCAACATTTAATACACCACCGAGCCAGACTTGCGACTGAAATGTATGCTGTCATCAGAAACTCAAAATCTGTACGAAAAAGTTTCTCTCTTTAATCTGTTGACTCAAGGAAACCTACTTAACAGATGACAGCTGGATAGTAAACAAACGCTTGGTGTGTTCTCTGATACAGCATGCCATATCACTGACCTCACGCCAATGTCTGTCTCAGCAATGTGTAGTTTCTTAGGCAAGTTCTCAACAAAGATCATATATATAAGATTCTCTCAACTCCCCAGGGAGGAGAGAGAGAGAGAGATGAAACTGTTTTCCAACGTTACAGATATGAGCACATAGGCCGACTTACATATGTATCATTGCCAGTCTACTGATAATTTAAAACAACAGAAAATAGGATAGCGGAAAAGAATGAAAAATCATACAAATGAGACCACCGTCACCACTGCCGACATCACCACCTAATCAAAAACAAAATCAAAAGATCGCTAATGCATGAAAATAATTATACATATTCAAACATGCATGTGTGTGCGCGTGTATGTGTAAATGATTGACAGTGTGTGTGTGTGCACGCGCGCACGCGTGTGTGTGTGTGTGTGTTTGCAAGACAGAAACGGAGAGAGCGAAAGACAGAGAGAGAGAGAGAGAGAGAAAGAGAGAGAGAGAATTGATGATCTGATAAACATTCAGACAAAACAAGACAGGAGACTGATTTTAACATAAAAAAGACACTGAAAATAGCAAAATTCAGTTACAGACACGTTACCCACCATATGACTAATCACATCATAGTATAAGTCAATAATAATGCTGCTTATTTAGTTGATCAAATGATAATACTGTTTATTTACCTTATCAAATCCGTTATCTATTCTTACACAACTAAAGAAATAAGTGTTGTTTACCTTCAGATATCAAAGGATGTATGCACATGTGCAAGACCTACGAAGGCATACCAACTTAAACACACACCCCCCCTCACACACACACACACACACACACACCAGCAAACGACATAAAATGTATTATCAGTTTTGATATTTGTACAAACTTAAAGCGATTAAAATATGGAATAATGCAGTACTTCTGCCCAGAGATCTGAATGACAGTCGTTCACCGTTTATAATAAATATTTCAAATTAGTTCTCAATGTATCTATTGTTGATCAAGCTTGATTTTTCTAATTTCACACGTCAAAGACAAATTTTGCCCAGGGAAGAACAATAGCGTCATCATCTGCTTGCAGTAAGGAAAAGACTACGTTTGTGTCTGCTTAGAATACGGCAAAAGTATGTGCTGCTTGCAGTAAAGAAAAGACTACGTTTGTATCTGCTTTGAATACGGCAAAAGTATGTGCTGCTTGCAGTAAGGAAAAGACTACGTTTGTATCTGCTTTGAATACGGCAAAAGTATGTGCTGCTTGCAGTAAAGAAAAGACTACGTTTGTATCTGCTTTGAATACGGCAAAAGTATGCGCTGCTTGCAGTAAGGAAAAGACTACGTTTGTATCTGCTTTGAATACGGCAAAAGTATGCGCTGCTTGCAGTAAAGAAAAGACTACGTTTGTATCTGCTTTGAATACGGCAAAAGTATGTGCTGCTTGCAGTAAAGAAAAGACTTCGTTTATATCTGCTTGGAATACGGCAAAAGTATGTGCTGCTTGCAGTAAAGAAAAGACTACGTTTGTGTCTGCTTGGAATACGGCAAAAGTATGTGCCGCGTGGAACAATACTAGCGTAAGCAATGCATCAAACACGTCATCACCCATACGGTTTTTACACAAAGGACTGCATATCTTTTTCAATATTTTGTGATGAAATACACTAGTGAGTAATTTACTCTTAAATCCACAAACCCAGAATCTAAACTTTGCCGAGCATCTTTCAAGTAGTCATTCATTTGTAATGCTTTCAAATTATTTTTTCTGTTGAAGTACATCTTTTAAAAGAACGGAACCACATATAGTTTGTATTACTTTGCATATCTGAGTGCCAGTTTTGCTTGAAGTTAACAATAAGGCAGGCTTTATATTCAGCAATGAAATGCGTGTCAATCAGACAGTATCAACAACATTTGCGCTAGTGTTTCCTTTACTCGTGACACCCAGTCGAAGTTTCTAGGCTGATTTTGTAAAAGAAACATTTCATATGTTTGTCTGCATAGTCTTATAACTGGAAACATGCTAAATTTTAACCAGTATTTTATCCATTTAACATAGTTCTTATATAAAGAGGGTATCTTCCAATTTCCCATACGTGACTTTATTGAGGCGTGTAGCGGTACACCAATAAACGTGTTTACAGCGTAAGTATGGACTTTCTCAATGTGGTGTTTCATTGAGGCCCAACATTTCAGAGGCATATGTCAGGACAGGCTAAGACTGGATATCAAACAATTTGAAAAACTGTCATAAATGGCTGTATTTCAGTAACTTTTCTACCTATGTGGTACACCTCTGACAAGGCTAGACTAGGGTTAAGCTTTGTGGTAAAAATCATGACAAAGTATTTGTATGAATTAGTAACAATTGTGGCATTTTTATCAATAAGTCGCTATAACCTCATCTGAACCATGAAACCATTTTTATGATTTACTTAGACACCACTCTTCGAAACTTTAATTACATTTGTTTTGGTAAGATTAACTAGTATGAACATTTCAGTTTTTGACAGTTGCACTGACATTTTCAATGAAGACAGAAAACACCAGGGGGCTGAACAAATGTCTTTTCTTTACGCCATGTGGACACATGAAAAAATGAAAGCAAACACTGAACTGTATTCCTCTCAGGGCATTATGTAATTTTCCGTTTACACCAGCCTTTCAAAGCACTGTCGACAGTACATTTCTATACACACAGTCGAAAGCCTTCCAAAAGAGAGAGAGAGAGAGGAAGAGAGAGAGAGAGAGAGAGAGAGAGAGAGAGAGAGAGAGAGAGAGAGTATACACAATTCTTAAAACAAAACATCGAATACATGAACCAATAAGGCAGAGACAGAGACAGAGAAAGGAGGCTATAGAGAGAGAGAAAAAATAAAGCAGAACACAGAGAATGGCATAAAAGAACATATTTTCAGCACAGAAGTTTTACAAAATGGGATTGCCATAGACATACACACACACACACACACACACACACACACACACACACACACATATATATATGTATATATATATATATATATATATATATATATAAAGCCAGCGCAGACGCGCACACGCATACACACACACACACACACACACACACACACACACACACAAACACACACACACGTTCAACAAACTTCAGCTTAATGACGACAAGACAGAAGCTATCCTCACTGGCACCCGTCAGAAACTTTCTCAGCTGCCTCCTCTTTCTCTCCCATTATGTAACACATCAGTCCCAATTTCTGATTCAGCTAAAAACCTTGGTGTCTGCATTGACTCTATCCTCTCCATGAACAACTTTGTTTCTCAAACTGCCAGATCTTGCTACTATCATCTCCATCGTATAAGGCTGATCAGGAAG
The DNA here is from genome assembly GCA_030674185.1 of Monoplex corrugatus. Lineage (NCBI taxonomy): Eukaryota > Metazoa > Mollusca > Gastropoda > Littorinimorpha > Ranellidae > Monoplex > Monoplex corrugatus. The sequence continues at coordinate 48,045,118 of JAPXFY010000017.1, forward strand.
TATCTCTCTGTCGAAACAACTGCAAAACTCGTTCTCTCCTTCATAATGTCTCGCATTGACTATTGCAATTCACTCCTGTCTGGTCTTCTTGCCTCCACCATTCACATCCTACAGCGCATTCAAAACAATGCTGTACGCCTTGTACTCAAAAAGAAAAAAGCTGACCACATATCTCCTCTCCTGGCACAACTTCACTGGCTCCCTGTATCAAAGCGCATACAGTACAAACTAGACACCATGTGCTACAAAAGCCTCAATAACGCAGCCCCCGATTACCTGTCAAGCCTACTTGAGATCTATCTTCCCTCACGTACCCTCCGCTCTGCCTCCGATCCTCTGACTTTTCGCTTTCCACGCACTAAGCTCAATACCTATGGTCCAAGAGCCTTCTCTGTTTCTGGTCCACTCTCCTGGAACAAACTTCCTCTCTCAGTCCGTCTCAACCTACTTTTGTCTCCTTCAAGTCCGCTCTCAAAACTCACCTTTTCTCCTCCGCATAAAATCCTAACCTCACTCAACCCCCCCCCCCCCCCCCCTCTGCAGCCTGTCTCCGCTCGGAGGGGAATCACATGGTCATAATATATAGGCCTAATTGTATATGCTATGCTCTCTATAATTTTCCATTGCTTTTATTCTTGCTTTTATTCTTTCTCCCCATTTATAGCCATGCGTGTGTGTGTGTGTGTGTGTGTGTGTGTGTGTGTGTGTGTGTGTGTGTGCGTGCGTGTGCGTGCGTGCGTGCGTGCGTGCGTGCGTGTGTGTCTGCTTCAGCACTTAGATTTGATTTTATCAAGATTTTGCGCTATATAAATATTGTAATTAATATTATTATTATTATTATCACCCCCTCCGCCGGCACTCTGAAAGGGACGGGCCAACTCCATAATTATTATCTAACTGGTCACGGCACGTTGGCCGCTTGCTCATCATAGTATGTATATGGACAGTCAAGTCACTTCACACTAACACAGACAATGAAAACAAACGTCCACTGAAAGTTTCATGGAACACTGAACTCCCCGCACCCCCCCCCCCTTTGAAAAAACAATGCCCACCCCACCCCCTCTTCTCAGTCTGGGGAACAATCCCATACCCCCAACTTTCTGTCCCTCGATCCGCCTCACCATGTAAAACAAACGGGATTTTGACGGTTCAGTGGGGCGTCGCTGATAATGTGGCAATAGAGCGGTCGGCTTTTCACTGGTAATGTGGTATAGACTGTGTGATGTTTGACTCTAATGGTCAATCACTGACCAGTCCGCGCCTCTGACCAAGCCTTAACAGATTTGTCGACTGGCCGCTTACGGATTTTTGCTGGGGTTTTCTGTGGGTCTCACACCAGGATTTTGAGCCAGTTGCTTGACGATCGCTGACTTTTTTTTTTTAGCTCGATGGAGTAAGTGACAGTTTACCGTCGCTGGGACGATTTCGTCGGCCATCTCTTGTCTGGTGAGTAATTCAACTGAACACACACATACGAGAGAGAGAGAGAGAGAGAGAGAGAGAGAGAGAGAGAGAGAGAGAGAGAGAAGAGAGAGAGAGAGAGAGAGAGAGAAGAGAGAGAGAGAGAGAGAGAGAGAGAGAGAGAGAGAGAGAGAGAGAGAGAGAGAGTTTGGAGTTTGTGCGAGAGGGATTCATCGTACTCGGACAATTCCGTATGCGCTCCACCCAAATCTGCCAGCAATGTTCTAGTATACTCTCTGAGCTTGAGCAAAACCCTATGAGATAGTAAGGTCATGAAACGGGGAGGGAGAAAAGGGACCTATGAAACAAAAAGCTGACACCAGTAGAATGATGGAACCAGCAGAACGTTAGGATGGTCAGCGAACGGACCCGGTTTTATTTCGGGGCTGGTTTGGTTTGGTTTGGTTTGGTTTCGTTCAGTTTTCACGTCGACACCCACCTCAGGTGATATGGCCGACGGGGATAACCATCCCAGGGAAGTGGGGGAAGGAGGGGTTATCTAATCCTTTACTGACACCACCAGAACAACAATGATGTCAAGATGGGACAGTGAGAAGACCAGTTTTAATGTAGCGCACCCCGGGATTGGAACCCACAACTATTAGCATGTGAATCCGACGCTCAAACCAACTGAGCTACTGGGGCCCGTTCGGGGCTGGGGTTGAATTACTCGAGATATCAGATCATGAGGTCTCGGCTCTATAAAGAATATGAAAATTTACGGAAAAAAATTTCATTGTATGACCCTCGCCCCATTTCAAAGAGTGTAAGTAAACATATCTTCTTATCCTTTTACGGTGCCACACTATAAGAACATTTACATAAAATTTGAAAAAAAAAAAGGTTTAGATACATGAGTAAATAAATGTAAGAACGAACTTTATACTAACATATATGGTTATTATTGTAATTTTAATATATCCACTGACATCTATTTAATGCCTCATAAAGATACAAATACCTCAAGAGGTCTTCATAGTTTTACGACAAAAGCAGTGTTTTGTTTTAAACATGCCTTTAATCATCAATACATCTGATATGATGAGGCTTTGGCGAGAGATGAAATACATTTGAAATAGTCTGGATATAAAGAAAAGTATACAATTTGTAAAAGAAGCAATGTTGATTAGTTCATAGCGTTTCTATTCTTGTCATAACAATCTTGAGGCTCGTGCGCGCAAGCGAGAGAGAGGGAGAGGGAGAGAGAGAGAGAGACGGAAGCCAGCCGAGGGGGGAGGGGGAGGCTACTTTGCGATTCTCTTTAGTAGTGTTTAGTAGTCTGGGAGAATGTTGGTGTATGGCTCAGATGGAAGACACAACCTTCCAATGTTTCTTCTTTAAAAAAAATCCCCCCCCCCCATCTCTCTCTGTGGAAAAGAATAAGAACACAAAAACACATCTGGAATTTAAGAGGGACTCGCAATTTGCGTATTCACAAGCACTGTGTGCGTGTGTATGTGTGTGTGTGTGTGTGTGTGTGTGTGTGTGTGCGTGTGTGTGTGTGTGTGTGTGTGTGAGTGTGTGTGTGTGTATGTGAGTGTGTGTGTGTGTGTGTGTGTGTGTGTGTTGTGTTGTGTGTGTGTGTGTGTGTGTGTGTGTGTGTGTGTGTGTGTGTGTGTGTGTGTGTGTGTGTTGTGTGTGTGTGCGTGCGTGTTTGTGCACACGTGTGACGTGCATGTGATGTATATGTAAGTGTGGATCTACGTGCCTGCATGTACATGTGTGTTATGTGCGCACGTGCGTGTGTTCAAGTGCGTACCTGTATGCATGCGTGCGTAGGTGAGTCTCTGTGTGTGTGTGTGTGTGTGTGTGTGTGTGTGTGTGTGTGTGTGTGTGTGTGTGTGTGTGTGTGTGTGAGTGAGTGAGAGAGAGAGAGAGAGAGAGAGAGAGAGAGTCACTGGACCATGCGGCTCCACTTACCACCAACTTACATAAAAGTGGTGTTATTAGTTGATCGGAGCGAAACCCCACTCTAAGCTTTCAACGCTATATTGCTCAGTCCGTTTGAAATTCCAGCTGTCAACCAACAATTTCATAATTATGCACACAAGCGTACTGATAAGATGCATAGCTTCAAGAAAATACTACAAATCATACTAACAAGACACTTGCCCGTCTGATGGCTCCGTCATCTCAGGACATGATAATAACAACGATAACAATAATGGTGATGATATAATAATATGATAATAATATTAACAATAATAATAACAGCAATAATAATATTAATAATAATAATAAGGATAATAATATAATGATAATAACAACAACAACAACAACAATAATAATAATAATAATAATAATAATAACAACAATAACAACAATAACAATCATAATCATAATCATTATCGTAATTTCCTTTACATAGTACCACAAGCTGTAATTTATGAATTTTGGAAATATTTCTGAAAGAGATGTATTTTGAAGTGCTTTTTGAAAGTGAACGGACAACAAGTTTGTCTTAAAGACACTGCAATTATCTAGGCGTGACCTTGCCTAGTGCCACACTGCACCCGTCTGTCTAGAAATCATCGCCAATCGGTCCGTCACTGCTTCCTGATTTCGTCCTGGCAAGTCGGGTTTATTTCGCAGCTAACCTCTACATGTGAACTTGCGAACCCTTGAGTCGGGGATGGTCGCCCCATGTAGGTAGCAATCCCCAGGTTCACCTTTATGAGGGCGATGCTCTTCTCTTCCTACTCCCCGCTTTACCTCTCTCATTGTGAAGAAGGCCAGGTACCCATTCACAACGGAGTGAACTGGAGACCGCTCCCACAAGGATCTTTTTTTCCTTCGGGCGAGATGGCACCCGTGCAGTTAATCCGTTGACTCCTACACTCTATCTACCAACTGCAAAAACTTAACCCTTTGACTCCCTCCACCAAATCCACCAGCTTCCAGCAGGAAGCTGGTGGATAGGGTGAGAAAGTCAAAGGGTTACATTTCTGCTTTGCTAGCATGGTTGACAAGACAGGACGTTGGTAGACAGGTATCGGTGCAGGAGTCAAAGGGTTAAATCTTAAGGCGAGAGCTCTATCTAGACACCTACTACGCCGTGCGAGATGATCAGCAGCTCCATTTCTGTAGGCACTGCTCGCTACGCACATCCTCTTATCTGCCGGTGTGTTTTTGTGATTTCTTCCATCTTCCTGTTATGTACCCTTTTTGCGGGTGGGTCCACTTGACTGTATTTTCTTCTACGAATATTTTTTTTCCTTGAGCTTGAAATTCCTGTTTCATTTGCTGCATTTTACGCGTAAACACAAGGGAGGTGAAACTGTTTATTCCGCCCCATTTGCTTGTACATCATCATCATCATGTGCCTTGCTGCATGGCATTGGCGATCATGGATCATCATATGAATCCATCCCTTGTCGCCGCAAGTACATCTCCCACCCTCTCTGTCCTCAGCTACTCTGCAAGCTCGTCCAATATTTTCTCCCTGGGTCTACCTGATGTTCTCTTTCCCTCCAGGTGACCAGGTGCTCTGATTTCTCTTTCCTCATACCGTGCTTGTAAATACGGTTTTAAAAAGTCTTGTCCTTTATCGTATTAGTGATATTCAGTTCAAATCAAGAACGATAAAGGCTAATCTGTTAATTTATCTATTTTAACCGATCAGTGGGTTAAATACAATCGGTAATTTACTGGTACGCCTATGGCTTCACCAATCAATTTTATGCATAGTTTGTTGTGTGTCACGCGGTAAACTGGTCGTATCGGCACTCCATCAAAATCGATTAGCATTACGTCGTTGCCATCCATTTAGACTGTTTGACTCACATGACGATGAATGGCCATTAAGACAGGAAACTTCCAGACAACGGGATTAAAACAGCAACAAAAGTTTGCATTAACAAAGTACGACACTAACGCGCGCGCGCGCGTCCACACACACACACACACACACACACACACACACACACACACACACACACACACACACACACACACACACACACACACACACACACACACACACACACCAGCCTTGCCTTATATTGATTGACCTGAAACAATACATTTCTAAAGCAGACTGGAATTTTGGATCGATACTTAGAGTGGAATTTTGTATGGCTCGTATTAAGACAAAATATGTAATCTGTCGCCGTTGGCTTGGCGTCAATCCTAATATCTACCTATGAAATGCAAATGAATGCAAACATGAACGAAAAGTTTTAGGATATTATATAAAGTGACATGAACCTGATGTATGGAAAAACAACTTTAAGTTTCTAATACAAATGATAGCGACATTGGCATAAAACACAAAGGATGTCCCATAACTGCAGGCAACGTAACGCTACAAAATGTAACGCAATCAAACAGACAAACGTGACACAATAGTAACACAGACAAACGTGACACATTAGTGACGCAATCAAACAGATAAACGTGACACATTAGTAACATAATCAAACAGACCAACGTGACACATTAGTAACACAATCAAACAGACCAACGTGATACAGTAGTAACATAATCAAACAGACCAACGTGAACAATAGTAACATAATCAAACAGACCAACGTGACACAATAGTAACATAATCAAATAGACCACCGTGACACAATAGTAACATAATCAAACAAACCAACGTGACACAATAGTAACATAATCAAACAGACCAACGTGACACAATAGTAACACAATCAAACAGACCAACGTGACACAATAGTAACATAATCAAACAGACCAACGTGACACAATAGTAACATAATCAAACAGACCAACGTGACACAATAGTAACATAATCAAACAAAACCAACGTGACACAATAGTAACATAATCAAACAACCAACGTGACACAATAGTAACATAATCAAACAGACCAACGTGACAACGATAGTAACATAATCAAACAGACCAACGTGACACAATAGTAACATAATCAAACAGACCAACGTGACACAATAGTAACACAATCAAACAGACCAACGTGACACAATAGTAACTAATCAAACAGACCAACGTGACACAATAGTAACACAATCAAACAGACCAACGTGACACAATAGTAAACATAATCAAACAGACCAACGTGACACAATAGTAACATAATCAAACAGACCAACGTGACACAATAGTAACACAATCAAACAGACCAACGTGACACAATAGTAACATAATCAAACAGACCAACGTGACACTAGTACAATCAAACAGACCACGTGACACAATAGTAACACAATCAAACAGACCAACGTGACACAATAGTAACAATCAACAGACCAACGTGACACAATAGTACACAATCAAACAGCACCAAAACGTGACAACAACTAGTAACAAATCAAACAGACCAACGTGACACAATAGTAACACAATCAAACAGACCAACGTGACACAATAGTAACATAATCAAACAGACCAACGTGACACAATAGTAACAATCAAACAGACCAACGTGACACAATAGTAACATAATCAAACAGACCAACGTGACACAATAGTAACATAATCAAACAGACCAACGTGACACAATAGTAACATAATCAAACAGACCAACGTGACACAATAGTAACATAATCAAACAAACCAACGTGACACAATAGTAACATAATCAAACAGACCAACGTGACACAATAGTAACATAATCAAACAGACCAACGTGACACATTAGTAACAAATCAAACAGACCAACGTGACACAATAGTAACATAATCAAACAACCAACGTGACACAATAGTAACATAATCAAACAGACCAACGTGACACAATAGTAACATAATCAAACAAGCCAACGTGACACAATAGTAACATAATCAAACAGACCAACGTGACACAATAGTAACATAATCAAACAGACCAACGTGAACATAGTAACATAATCAAACAGACCAACGTGACACAATAGTAACACAATCAAACAGACCAACGTGACACAATAGTAACATAATCAAACAGACCAACGTGACACAATTAGTAACATAATCAAACAGACCAACGTGACACAATAGTAACAAATCAAACAGACCAACGTGACACAATAGTAACAATCAAACAGACCAACGTGACACATTAGTAACATAATCAAACAGATCAACGTGACACAATAGTAACATAATCAAACAGACCAACGTGACACAATAGTAACATAATCAAACAGACCAACGTGACACAATAGTAACATAATCAAACAGACCAACGTGACACAATAGTAACATAATCAAACAGACCAACGTGACACAATAGTAACATAATCAAACAGACCAACGTGACACAATAGTAACATAATCAAACAGACCAACGTGACACAATAGTAACACAATCAAACAGACCAACGTGACACAATAGTAACATAATCAAACAGACCAACGTGACACAATAGTAACTAATCAAACAGACCAACGTGACACAATAGTAACATAATCAAACAGACCAACGTGACACAATAGTAACAAATCAAACAGACCAACGTGACACAATAGTAACATAATCAAACAGACCAACGTGACACAATAGTAACAAATCAAACGACCAACGTGACACAATATAGTAATCAAATCAACAGACCAACGTGACACAATAGTAACAATCAAACAGACCAACGTGACACATGTAACACAATCAAACAGACCAACGTGACACAATGTACAATCAAACAGACCAACGTGACACAATAGTACACAATCAAACAGACCAACGTACACAATGGTACAAATCAGACCAACGTGACACCACAACTAGTAGACACAATCAAACAGACCAGCGTGACACAATAGTAACACACAACAGACCAATCGTAACACAATCAAACAGACCAGCGTAACACAATCAAACAGACCAGCGTGGACACAATAGTAACACAAACACGTGACCAATAGTAACACAATCAAACAGACTAGCGTGACACAATAGTAACACAAACAGACCACGTAACACAATCAAACAGACCAGCGTGAAATGTACACAATAGTACACAATCAAACAGACCAAGCGTGACACAATAGTACACAATCAAACAGACCAACGTGACACATAGTACACAATCAAACAGACTAGCGTGACACAATAGTACACACAAACAGACCAGCGTACACAATAGTAACAATCAACAGACCAACGTGACACAATAGTAACAATCAAACAGACCAACGTGACACAATAGTAATAATCAAACAGACCAACGTGACAATAGTACACAATCAAACAGACCAACGTGACACAATAGTAACACAATCAAACAGACCAACGTGACACAATAGTAACACAATCAAACAGACCAACGTGACACAATAGTAACACAATCAAACAGACCAACGTGACACAATAGTAACAATCAAACAGACCAACGTGACACAATAGTAACATAATCAAACAGACCAACGTGACACAATAGTAACATAATCAAACAAACCAACGTGACACAATAGTAACATAATCAAACAGACCAACGTGACACAATAGTAACATAATCAAACAGACCAACGTGACACAATAGTAACATAATCAAACAGACCAACGTGACACAATAGTAACATAATCAAACAGACCAACGTGACACAATAGTAACATATCAAACAGACCAACGTGACACAATAGTAACAAATCAAACAGACCAACGTGACACAATAGTAACACAATCAAACAGACCAACGTGACACAATAGTAACACAATCAAACAGACCAACGTGACACAATAGTAACAAATCAAACAGACCAACGTGACACAATAGTAGCACAATCAAACAGACCAGCGTGACACAATAGAAACGCAGATAGACCAACGTGTCACAATAGTAACACAATCAGAAAAACGTGACATGATAGTAACACAATCAAACAGCGTGACACAATAGGAACACAATCAGACCAACGTGACACAATAGGAACACAATCAGACCAACGTGACACAACAGTAACAAAACAGACCAGCATGACACAAGAACAGCAACCAGACAGAACCAACGTGACACAACAGTAACACAATCCAAACGACAAACGTGACACAACAGTAAACAAATCCAACAGACAAACGTGACACAACAGTAACACAATCCAACAGACAAACGTTACACAACAGTAGCAAAATCAAATAGACCAACGTGACACAACAGTAACACAATCAAACAGACCAACGTGACACAACAGTAACGCAATCCAATAGACAAACGTGACACAACAGTAACACAATCCAACAGCTAAACGTGACACAACAGTAATACAATCCAACAGACAAATGTGACATAATGATACCACAACCCAACAAACGTGACACAAGTAACACAAACAGACTGACGGGATACAGATGTAAAGCAATCAAACAGAATGCCGTGACTCAACAGTAACACAGACTAACGCTAAACCGTATTCTCTAAGTCTTATCAGTATGATTCAATGCCAAACGTCTGAACCATATGCCACTAATATTTTTACTTGATTCTGGATCAATGCAGCACTGATAGCGTGGCTGGTTCATGCTTCACGTGCACGTTTCCCGTGACTTGTGCGGTCATTTGTACGCTGGACGCAGTCGACATTTTCCGATTATGGATACGGTTTCAACGATAAATTTTTTTGGCTGCCCCACATTTTGCTCTGCGCTTAAGTCACTGCCCCTACACCATTATTTCAGCTCTCAGCATAGTCTAAACTTACTAAAACTGAGGTCAAATGGAGAGCACAGAATGAAGGGTTACAGGATCTCGGACATTTTTTTCTCCGCAACTGTATGATGATAATCACTGCTTGAGAATGGGAATGATACTGATGATAGACTGAGGGCCATTGTGAACTGAGATTACGTGAAAAGGTTGTACTTTGTGCTTACTTTCCTAATACATCCTGTGTGCCAATCAGGGCTGAGAGATAAAAGCACTCCTGATATCAGAAATCTGAGCAACACCTTCAATAACGTGGAGCAAATGGGACTCGACAAAATTGTTCAAATTTTCCCATTCAGCCTGCTCAATTCCGGGTAAGTGCCACTGAGGAAAAAAAAACAAACAAAAAAACACCAATAGACACACTAACAAACAAAAACCATTCACACTGATCTAGACTCATCAGTTCAAACCCATATTACCGTCCAAAGAATCAGCTCTAGTGTACTAACCACTTCGCCACAATGCCGTAGTTTATGAAGATAAATTCAGAAACACATTGTGACAACAGACCAGCCTTATATCGATCCGAATCAACGTTTTGAAAGGCAGGCTGAACAAACGGTATCGATATTAGGCAGGTACAACACGTTCTGCTGTTGATGTTGGGGTCAGTTATAACACGCACGAAATGCAAAGAACACGAGAGAGAATTCAAAGTTCAAATTCATGTGTGAATATTTGTAAGCATATATGTATACATTTGCTAAAGAACTCTCTACACTTCTTCATATTCAGGCCATTTCTAATGTCCACATATCTTTTTTTTAAGTCTTATTATATGTTAAATTCACTTGTGAACAAAACATGTTTAAAACAAACTACAAACAAACACAAATGTGTGGCACATACTTTGTGGCTACAGAGTATCATGAAACATGTAAATAAATGATATTGTTAGGTAGCGTAATGTAATAAACAGAATATCACGAAGCGCTGTAGACTGTCACGAAACTGCTGTATTGTGATGTGAAGTAGTATTTTTGAGGTCTATCACTCGAATATCGGCGCCATTTGTCGCCCAATACCTTCGCATGATTTCGGATCAATAAAATATTAATGGGGAGGGGGAGGGGGAAACTCGATCGTGCCTTATGTATTTATTTTCTATAACCTCTGCGGTCATTTACATGGTTGATAAAGTCGATTTTTTTTTTTTTTTTTTTTTGGTACGGGAACGAGAAAAACACGAAATTAGAATCAATACGCGTATTTAACACAACCAGACAAACACGCGTTCTGATTCTACGTTCACGTTTTTCTGGTTCCTGTTTTGGGTTTCTTTTTTTTTTAATTTAATTTTAATTTTTTTCTTTTCAGATAACTTTACCAATCCATCTTGGATTAGTGTGACAGATGCTGTCTATATTCATTCTATTGGGTATTTTGCCAATTTTGTGATTTGCGACCAGTTGCCGTGATGAATTGATTCGCGTAATGTACTGGGAGATTGTTGGTTCGAATCCAAGACTTAAGATTTTAATTTATCGGCACACATATTTAGTTTTTTTTGGCGTGCAGCAAGGATAGTTAAAGGACCCACATGGACACGGTAGAATAAAAAGTAATTGTACTTAACATATTATATTATTAACATAATATAGTATTCATACTCTCCCCGTTTCTCTATCACGTGCAAACACACGCACATACATGCACGCTCACACATGCGCGCGTACACACACACACACACGCACGCATGCACACACGCGCGCGCGCACACACACACCACACACACACACACACACGCACGCACGCAAGCACACAGATCAATCCTGTAAAAAAAAAAAAAACTCCGGGATTTTTCAGCCTAAACCGGCCACTCAAAGTTGAATGACCTGTGAGCGCACAGCGAAGACTGGGACCACACAGTCGATTTTTATCTACTTGACAGACGCGTTATATTAGGGTGTTGCTCAAATTTCCTGACCAATACCGCATGTGTCTGTTTGTGTCTCTCGGGCCTGGTTAAAACCCGGATATATTATGCAAGGAAGCGTGGAGTACAGTTCTTCACGCAGTCTCAATCTGAAGTGGACAAGGAACATCGTCATAATCCTCCCTAGTCTCATGCACTGTGAAATAATATCACAGAGTTTGTGGACATTGCAGCTGGGTGGAAAAGTTATTCGCATGCTGAATATAGTCGACACTTTCCTACTAGGGGTGCAGTTTTTGCAATCGATTTTGTGCATATCGTTGGCATATTGATGTTGTGATCACGTGGCAAACTGCCCTTACTGGCACTCCATCAAAATCTATCAGCATTGTGTCCGTGTCGTTTAAGAACTTGGCCGAGACAGAGTTATGGCCGTTAAAAGTGGAAACTTTCAAAAACAGATAGCAAAATTAAACTAGCAACGCAAATATACCTCAATAATGGAGAGAGGGAGAGAGGAAGAGGAGACAAGGTAAACAAAGGAAATAAAGCAGTCATTAAACGACAACACATACAGTTAACCCACACTAATAACCCAAATCTTTGTCCGAGCCTTATCACTGTCAGTGAGTGCTTCAGCTCACGGATACGTATGTGAAACTATGACTTTAAAAGCGGAATAATCTTGTCAAATTACAGGGTCGTGATTCAGTTTTAATATAGATTTTTGGCTAACATTTATAACCATCACTAAACACGAGATATTTTCTAACGTGAACATATTCACACTTTGTTGTCTTCGGCTGTAACCCGACAAAGTCAGACATGTCCGTTCAAAAGTGTGTTTATGCAACCGTGGCTTCCTATTCGGCAAGATCTGTCAAACTTAGACCAACGGTTTAACCACGACATGACGGTAACCTTCTAACCTGCATGTTTGACAACAGTTGTAAACAAACGATTTTCAGTTCTCAATAATGCATTTTTTCCCCCAGATATGCGTATGCACACTGTTTAGTTCATGTATTATGTTGCTGAACGTTCTGCATATTTGATCTTCGCTGGGCCTGCATGTAGGTATTTTTTTCTCCTTGTTTTCATAAGCATCTGAACGCTGACATAGCTTACAAGATCTTTAATGTGGGCATTTACGGTCTGAGAGGGCCATAAACACGCAGGAGGTTAAAAAATTAGCAGGTCTGCGCATACGCTGACTGAGGAAATCGGGGGGAAAATGTAATCCTTTATCGGGGAAAAATGTAATCCTTTATCGGGGAAAAAATCCATCCACCCTTTATTCATCAAGCGCTGCCAAAGAGGATCGAACTCAGACCTTCTGACTGGAAGTACGAGGTCCTGACCACCTTGGTCATTATGCTTATCAAACCAACAATCTGATCATTGTAGATGTTGGGAAGGCTACCTTCAACTTGGTAGTAGGGTGACCATCCCCAGCCCAATGGATCGCTGGAGGTAGGTGGCGAATGGCCTTCAGATATATAGATTAGTTGTGACTCGTGTGAGATAAGCCAGCCTGGGCCAATAAGCAGTCCCAAACTGACTGGTCATAGTACATGTTTTTTATAGAATGGGGCAGGGAGGCACTTGACAAGGCTCATCATCATCGTCATGTGCCCTGCTGCATGGCGCTGGTGATCATGGCCCTCCATATGTATCTATCCCTTGTCGCTTTAAGTACATCTCCCACCCTCTCTGTTTTCAGCCACCCTGCAAGTCCATCCAATATTTTCTCCCTAGGTCTACCTGGTGCTCTCTTTCCCTCCACTTTTCCTGTTTTGACCAAAAGCTCTAATTCCCCTTTCCTCATAAAATGGCCTATAATTGTTGCCTGTCTTTTCAAAATCTTCCTTTCAATGATCTTCCTGTGACTGCCTCCATCAATACTGTCTCGTTTGTTTTCTTTGCTGTCCATGGAACTCTCAACAGCCTTCTAAGAAACGATATCTCGGCTGCCTCAATCTTGTTCTGGCTTTGCTTGTTGACTGTCCACGCCTCACAACCGTATAACATTTTCGGTTCCACATTTCAGCTGACAAGGCTACACCTAGATATTACCCTATTCGTGCACCCTTACTTCTACAGAAAACCTAGGGGGCTTAAGTCTGAGGTACCAGGCCTGCAGCAGCCATATAACAACCCATGCAAGGTCACGAAATTGTCTAGATGATCATCTACATCAGATGAGAATGTTAATCAAGTGGAGGAACAGGAGACATGACTGATTACAACTACTATAACCGCCAAGCTCACGACGGTCGGTAGTGAAAAATGGCAACATGCATCGTCAGATGTAGCCTGACCATGTAGATGGTAAACGAAACAAGAAGCAGCATTGAGCGACAGCACACCGCTTAAACTTTCACAGAAATCGGGATTTGCCTAAGAGGCATTCATTGTACTCAGAGAATTAATGTATGTGCTCCAACCCAACTATCAACAATTATTCTACAAAGTACACCTGCACAAAACCAAGCGCGCTAGCAAGGTCTTGTTTTGAAACGGGAGACGAGGGCGGAAAAATTAGATGTATGAAGCATTTAAGCCGACACAACCAGAACGACTGGAGCAATTAAGATGGGACAACAAGCAAGCTGCGCTTGAAGCCAGGCAGACAGCAAGTGGTTATTTGACAAGCCTTGTGGCGCTGACGGCAGCTGAGTCTGACTGCGCGGGGAACAATACGACGGGCATCAGGCGGAAACAACCGCCATGCCATCCTCTCTCATTGTCTGCCGGTCGCTAGGGAACCGTCACACTGCCGTCAACTGTACCGGGCCAAGGTAAGCCTATTATACTACTTTGCTTCTATTGGCGTTAGAGACCTTAGCCCCGAAGCTGACGCCTCACGGCATCATGACTGATGCAGAACTGAATGAAGAAATATAATAATTACGTGATGAGCCAAACACTCTAACACAAAGCGATACGCACGCGGCAACGTGTTTGCCCGTATGTCACTCTATGGCAGTATGAACGGCCTACATGCACAACACATTTGATCTCTTAAAAGCATTCTAACTGTTAAAATAATTTCAATTTTACATACGTTCTCGCAGAAATGCTCACACAATTTTAACATTTAGAATGTTTCAACGAGTTCGAAACAGGGTTTGAGAACATAGCATCATGCACATCCTTGCTTTGTGAACAAGTTGTCAAAAAACAACAACAACAACAACAAAAATCAACTTTTTACTACAAGTAAGCCTAACGATGCTTAGAAACATATTTAATTTTCTTTCTTTTTGTTATCTCTTCTATCTGTCACTCGAAACCAGCGACTGAAACTTGAACAATAATGAAATTGTAAGGTCATCGTAACAATCTCGTTTTTCGGACACAGACCAGATGAACCAGATTTTGAACTTGTTATGGTCACTATGACACTGAGGAAGTGTCGGTTGAAACAAAATTTGACATGCACCGAGGACAATTGCAATTGTATCTGTTACTATGGTGAACAATTTTAAATAGTGTCAGAAGTTTATGAGAAAATAATTTTAACATACCTTTCTTAAAACTGTCGATTTGTTTTGTTTCGGTCCGTGTAAACTTAAGACCGTGTACGCTTAAAAGATCATACCTGTGGCTAAAACTTGGTAAAGATCCTAACAGCTGAGAAAATCTTGCTCACACATACTGGTAATAGACGCACGTGCGTGAGTGCGTGCGCGCACGCGCTCGCGCGCACACACACATACACTATCTCTCTCTTACGCAAGCACGCACACATTTCTAGAAATATGAATTTACCTCCTCTGTTAAGGGCAAGCCTAGAGGCACCGAAGATGACTGCACCTGACTGTGCAGGGAATAGTATAATGGGCATCAGCAGGCAGACACAACAGCATTATGAAGGAGAGATTTAAAAATGGCGAAGACTAGAAAAAGTATCCTCAAAGTCAAGGGTACGTCACCATTCGTTCCTGACAGACTTTGATCAATTGGAGTGTTTCTACAGCGTATCACCACACCCGCGGACATCTCTGGCAAAAACAGACCTTTGCTGTCTCAGTGGTTGTATGATGCCTGCATGTATCTCGCCCATCAAAAGTATCTGACGCTGGGCGACAGCACATCCGTAATTTGTCGTAGGACACGACATGCACTCGGGGCAACGAGTCAAATTGTCCTATCACCACCATGCACTCGGGGTAACGAGTCAAATTGTCCTATCACCACCATGCACTCGGGGCAACAAGTCAAATGTCCTATCACCACCATGCACTCGGGGCAACGAGTCAAACTGTCCTATCACCACCATGCACTCGGGGCAACGAGTCAAATTGTCCTATCACCACCGTGCACTCGGGGCAACAAGTCAAATTGTCCTATCACCACCATGCACTCGGGGCAACGAGTCAAACTGTCCTATCACCACCGTGCACTCGGGGCAACAAGTCAAATTGTCATATCACCACCATGCACTCGGGGCAACAAGTCAAACTGTCCTATCACCACCGTACACTCGGGGCAACAAGTCAAATTGTCCTATCACCACCGTCGCGCCATTTGACCAGCTGACGTCGACCCCCCTCCCCCGTTATTTTGTTTCTGTTCAGCTGTCTTATCGTCTGCAACACTTCTGTATTACTACTCACCTTTGCGCCACTTACTTCGGGTTTCAAACACACCTCCAAACTCTGTTGAAATTGGTCATCATGAGATCATAGCATGAAGGGCCACAACATCTTAAACAAAATTTCACACTGCTTTCGTGGTGACAGTGAGGATGATAACGAAATTTGAAAGTGACAACGATGTATGAGGGTGATGATGTTGAGGATGATAACGATGTTATGTTTGACGGTAATACGGTAACGATGTTTGACGGTGATAACGATGTTTGAAGGTGAAAACGATGTTTGACGGTGAAAACGATGTTTGAAGGTGATAACGGTGTTTGAGGGTGATAACGATGTTTGATGGTGACAACAACGTTTGATGATGATATTGATAACGATGTTTGAGGGTGACAACGATGCTTGAGGGTGATAACGATGTTTCTAAGGAGTCCCATTTCGGACTGAGACTACGTGACAGAATCGTAATCTATGATTATTTCGTAGGATGCCCTGGTGTCAACCAGGCTCGAGAGATACGGACGCCTGTGGTGTTGGTCAGGAATTTTAAGGAAAATCCTCAATGACAATTCCATAAAGTGGATGAGACTCGACTACGTGGTACCAGTCTTTCCAACGAGCCTACTGTATGCTTAACTCTGGGTAGAGGCTGGTCATGCTGAAAAATCCTACAATAGTTTTTTTTTTACTTTTCAGTCAGCAGTTTGCTGCGCTAAGAAGTCGTGACGATTTGTCTGCATCGCCCTTCAGTCGATTTCTTGTTGCAACAATGTTATATACTGCCCCTGATGACAACATATAAGTTCTGATTCAGTGATAGTTGTACATTTGTAGAGCATACAAAGTCTTACGTTTGACACAGCAGTCTTACTTATGACACAGCAGTCTTACGGTGACACAACAGACTCGTCCTGACTTACATCTCTTTTCTCTTGTATGGAAGGAGTCGAAAGTTACGGGGGAGACGTCATACAGAAAATATTGAAGAACATTTTATTTCATTTATTTTTTTGTCACAACGAATTTGCCAAATGAAAATCGGATTGCTCGACTGACACTGCGCAATAAAACTCATGATTTTCTCTTTATTTTTCTGTCTGATGTATTTTTGTATGAGGGGGCATTCTAAAAACTGTGCTCCGAATTCAGTTGCTGTACTGTTTCTCTACCGCAAAATGTGACCCACAATTAACAAAACGCATCCATAAAGATTTGAAACTGATGCCTATATAGTGTGACCCCCTAGGACTCCATGGGGAACCGAAATTGGATCATACTCATTATCTCTGACGAACAGCACAGGCATGTGCAGGAAAAGGTACAAAAAGGTATGGGTTGTTTTCTAACCCTCAGGCTGTTGGGGAGTAATGAGATGATGACCTCAACGTTTCTCGGGGATAGCATTATGAAGGTAATGTCCATCCCCTTTCCTTCACTGCTGTTCCTTCCCTAACCCCGAAGAAGGTAGTTAGTAACGCATTCATAGCATGCGCTAGTTATTTCTCGATTGTTATTGTTATTTTTGTTTAAAGCCCAGCCGAGTGCGTACAGCCATATCAGGGCTATAACCGTTTCAAAACATACAATATTTCAACAAGGAAAAAGAAAAGGGAAAGAAAATTAATTACACATGCTGATGCATTCGCTCACATAATCTAAGGAGATACCCCTGACGTTGACCACTCCGTCCAATTTATCACACAGGGGATTTAAAACTATAAAAGAAAAACCTGAATATATTTTCAAACATATCTAAGGACACTAAAAACATAAAGCGGGCCTAAATTACGTAAAACTGCTTCCACATATCTCATTTCCCTAGAGCCAAAAATGCACTTAATACATGAACCCAATTGTCAGTCCTAAGTAGCGTACGTAAGACTTTATCGAACACATACAGGTCAATGGACCAGCAAGACAGAAAACGATAGGAAGAAATGACAGAAAGCAAAGGAACAAGGCAGAAACAAAGAGCGTGACAGAAAAGAGAAAATTTGTAGTATAGAATTTCCAGAATATAGGGATACGATTTATATTGAAAGAGCCCCCGGCATCCCCACGGGGGAACTATTTGAGCCAGACTCGAACCATACACATTCACTAAGTCTCATTTTAAATGGGATCCAAGACGCTAACAGTTCAGAAATTGTGCACATACACACGCATGCAAGCGCGTGCATATACACACATACACATCTGCTCTTTCTATACTTGACATCTCTATTATGTACGAAGCCTTAAAATGAAACATTACTTACTAACGGAATAGATATTAGCACAAATGCCAACTTACAAGTCTGCACACACAAACATGCATACACACACAGAGCTGTTTTCTGCCTATGGATTTGTACCACGCATGAAGCTTTAAAACACACACACACACACACACACACACACACGCACACACACACACACACGCACGCGCACACACCACCACACACACACACACACACACACACACACATATATATATATATATATATATATATATATATATACACACATATACACGCATATATATACATACATACATACATACACACACAAACACTCATATATATATATATATATATTTATATATATATAACACAAATGTGTATGTATGCATCTGCGTGTGTGTGGAGGGGGGAGGAGGTTGGTTGGAGGGAAGGAGAGTGAGAGAGAGAGGAAGAGACAGAAGAAATCAAATAGCATTTTCCAACGGTATAGATATTAGCACACAGACCAACTTCCAAATCTGCTATTTCTAATCTATTTCTATGAAATAGGATATTGCAAAAGAACTAAGAATTTGAATCTTAAACAAACTTAATCCTCCCACCCCCTCCGAAAAGAAAAAAAAAACGACAGAGATGGAAAGGTCTGTAACAGAGAGAGAGAGCGAGTGAGCGAGAGGGAGACAGAGAGAGAGAGAGAGAGAGAGAGAGAGAGACAGAGACAGAGACAGAGACAGAGACAGAGACAGACAGAGACTCTGTGTGTGTGTGTGCGTGTATGTGTGTGTGTGTGACAGCAAAAGCAAAGGGTAGAGAGAAAGAGTTTTGTGACAGCAAGTTGTGTGTGTGTGTGTGTGTGTGTGTGTGTGTGTGTGTGTGTGTGTGTGTGTGTGTGCGTGCGTGCGTGCGTGAACGCAAGGATCTCTCTCTCTCTCTGTCACAACACACACACACACACACACACACACACACACAAATGAACTGTATGAAGGATGGTTGTGGAGTTGTGGAGTTGTGGAGTTTCGTGAGCTGACGGGACGCGCAAAAGCCTGGCGACAGGCAGGCACGGACAGACACAGGCAATGAGGGAAAGGCAGGGCGCCGTGACACTACGAGTACTACGATCGAGGATCCAATAACTATTGATAGTCAGTCAGCCAACAGCCTCACTGTGCCTTCTTTCTATCGGCCCGAGTGACAACAGCGCAAGTCTAGCCAACACACTCTCTCTCTTTCTCCCTTTGTGAACTATTGTCTTGCTGTGAGGTTATGTTTTGACAACACTCGTCGCAGATCTATACGATATATCTTTTGTTTTTCGCGTTTCACCTGTCGAAGAAGAGCCGAGTTATCTACCACCTCACTCACTTCCCTCAAGGTCAGGTATTTATCCACAACCGTGTGGACTTGAGGCTTCACATGATTATTGGGCACCTTTACTTATTCTTTTCACCCAGGAGGGCAAGATCTGAGTAAAGATATTCTGAATAATGCAGATGATTGTCATGACATTTTATGTGTTGTCCAAAAAGGAAATTTCGAGGTTATAAGGCTTAACTTAGACGATTTGTTTTCGGAACTTCTCTTGTGTGAAGAAGCAACGTGTACTTTCATTGTCCAAAGTTCCAGACGACAAGATACACCAGAATTTTGTAGATCTTGTGTGAGGCAGCAAGGTGGTGTTTTATGTGTCTTTTTCCCCTCTCGCAAGAGAAAGTTTTAGGATACGCATCTTTTGATACTTATTCTGCTGTGACCGACTTACCTGACTTTACAAAAGCCGCAAAGCTTAGTGTGAAATAGCAGTGTAATAGTTTGTTGGTGCGTGTTGTTTTTCTACCCCTCAAAAAACTATTTAACGCTTCCAGTATTTTGATACTGATTTTAGTATGATCGATGAACTCGGCTCTACGGTAACGCAAGGCTTTTTCCTCTAATGTATCCCATGTTGTGAATGGTGATCTCTATGGAATTTGGTGAAAAACTTACTTGTATTGGTGAGTATGTGTGATTTTAGATTTTAGCTCTAAGAATTTTGTTGACTGTTTTGATTGTAGTAAAGTCTTCTATTATCTGCTCCCAACTTTCACTGTAATCATCAACTCCTCTCTTTCTTCCGGTATATTTCCATCAAGTCTTAAAATAGCTGTTGTAAAACCTTCCTCAAGAAACAATCCTTGGACCCAAACAACTTGAAAAATTACAGACCGGTTTCTAACCTATCATTCTTTTCCAAAATTCTTGAAAGAGTCGTTCTCCAACAATTACTTACATATCTTAATGACTACGACCTCTTCTCTCCTTCTCAGTCTGCTTATCGTCCTCATCACAGTACTGAAACTGCGCTCCTCAAAATTTCTAATGACATCCTTTTAGCTCTTGACTCTGGAAACGTCTCTCTACTACTTTACTGGACCTCTCAGCTGCTTTTGATACAATAGACCATACCATTTTGCTTAACAGACTCCAATACAGTTACGGCATTTCTCACACCGCTCTTTCCTGGTTCCGTTCATACCTCACAGAAAGAACACAATCAGTCTTTGTCAATAACCTCAACTCTACATCTGAAGAACTATTGTACGGGGTCCCACAGGGATCTGTGTTGGGCCCCGTGCTCTTTGTCCTCTATACACAACCACTTGCCGGCCTGATACAGTCTCACTCTCCTGAACATCAATCATTTGCAGATGACACTCAACTTGAACTCTCTACTCCTCCCGAGAACATAAACCCAGCCATTTCCTCTCTCGAACTTTGTATCACCGACATACGAATCTGGATGCTCGAAAACAAGCTAAAACTAAATGACGAGAAAACTGAAGCTGTTCTCTGTTCTTCCTCTTTTAAGTCTCTGCCGTCTACCACTCCTACATCTCTTACCGTTGGATCAACAGATATTCCCTTTTCCTCTACCGCACGAAATCTTGGCTTCCACTTCAGCAAAGACATGAGTATCTCAACACATGTACAGACAGTCTGCCGCAAAGCATACATTGACCTTAGACGCATTAGTTATATTCGCCACTTACTTTCAGAAGACGCTACCAAAACATTTCTTTCTGCCTTTGTTCTCTCCAAATTAGACTACTGTAACTCCCTCTTTTCTGGCTGTCCTCAAAATCAATTTAAAGACAAACTTCAAAAAGTACAAAACTCTGCCGCTAAACTTGTTTCTCGTTCCCGCAAGCATGATCATGTCACACCTATTCTCAAATCCCTTCACTGGTTGCCTGTTCAAGCTCGCATTGACTATAAGCTTGCCTCACTATGCCACTCTTTTTTCTCTGATCTCTCTCCTTGTTTCCTGGCTGATCTTCTCTCTGTGTACACTCCTTCTAGAAATCTCCGCTCCATTGCTGATACCAGATTGCTCCGTGTTCCACGCGTGCGCACAAAAACATTTGGACATCGCTCTTTCTCCTTCGCAGCCCCCACTATCTGGAACTCTCTTCCCCTTGAAATCCGACACCTAAAATCGACTTCTTCTTTCAAAACAGCTCTAAAAACTCACCTCTTTCAAAAATATTATCAGTAAGTTCAACCTCATTTCCCCCCAGCCTAATAGTAGAAAAGGTGTGTTAGTGTGTGTGTTGTTATAGTAGGTAGGTGGGGGGTGGGGGTGGGTGATTATAGAGCCCAATGTGCCTCACAGTACTTTGGGGTATAGCCGTGGGGGTTGTGGGGTGCATTTGGACTTGCGTGAGAATCCGTGTATGATTGTAGCGTATGTAGTATTTTTATGGATTTATTCTATACTTTATTGTGTATTTAGTGTATGTACGTGAGGTCCGAGAGATTGAAATATTGTGAGTGAATGATTGTAAAGCGTCATAAGCTCCGCCGTAGGCAGAGATGTGCGCTTATAAATGGTCTCTTATTATTATTATTATTATTATTTGATAAAGGCCTAAATCATGCAATTTCTCAAGTACACTTTACTTAGCATTTTTCATCTTGTAAGCTTTGATTCTATATCAATCTCTATTATGTACTAATTACGTTGGAATCAGAAAAAAAAACACACACACAAAGAATCAGAACGCGTATTTAATATAACAAGACAAGACGGGAGCCAATTTTTGGCCAACTGGCCTTTGTAATGCGTATACAAAAGACGACAAAGAACTAAAACAATAAAATTTAGGAAGGAAAAACAAAAACTTCCCTGATCTTTCGTCACACAGATGTGTTCTTTGTTGTCTATTGCGTACGGTTGACAAAGGGCCGAATATGTGCGCCTAACTTGCCTTGTTAAATAAAATACGCGTTCTGATTTTATTTTCTGATTTTTTATTTCCTAATTGCTTGGAACAACGTAGTCATTTTGCTTTTTTATTACGTTGATTGATTTTCATGCACGACTTATGTACATACTGTTTTTTAATGAGTTGTCTTGGACGTTGAATTCAACAGTCTTTATTTGGTTTATCTGAATCTACAGGTTTACACTGCAGATGTTTTTGTCAGTTGTTTTAACATTGCAGTCTTGCTGTATTGCTTTAATCTTCAAACCACCAACGTTTAATATTTGTACTATTTCTTTAGTTTGTATCCTTTTGTGTCAAGACAGGATGTCAAAAATTGCAGATTCTACTATGTGTGCGAGAACTTGATTAGTTGACAGGTTGCTTGATCGATTGGTTGATTACTTAACTGATTGACCAATTGACCGGTTGATGCATGAACAGATTTTTCAGATCGAAAGACTGACTGACTGGCTAATTGCTTGATTGGTTGGCTGTTGATTTGACTGATGGATGGATGGATGCAGAGATGGTTTAGTGAATGGATTAATGGATTGACTTTTCATGCAGAAGGAAAGATCGATGACTGATTTACTGATCGATTTACGATTGATCAGTTGATAGATTAACCCTGATAAACAGACTGACTAGGATAGCATGATTTTTGTGTAGACGGATTTTTCAGAGTATGATGTTCTTGTGCAACTGCTCGTAGTGTAAGCACAGAGTGGCTTTTCAAACAAAATAGAATCCGATTTTCCTTAACTATCTCACTGTTCTGATGACAAACACTCACCTCACCATGCATGCACTAAACGACAGATCGATAATTGCCAAGCTGGACTGACGCTAGATGAAGAGAAAGCCAGAAAGCCAGGTACGATATCTTGCCGATTGATCAGTTAATTGGTCACAAAAATCGATATAATTATGTCGACCTGTAGTGCAGCGTTTATTGTCATCCCACACTCCTTGGCAGTTGACAGCTCGACTGGTTTATTTCTATTGTTGATGTGTTGGGTTACACACACACACACACACACACACACACCACACACACACACACACACACACACACACACACACAAACGCGCGCGGCGCACACACACACATGCGAACACACACACACACGCACACACACACAAATGACTAGGCCTACACTCACGAAACGCACATACACAGACAAACACACACAAACATAGATGGCGCGGTGCTCTCTCTCTCTCTCTCTCACAAACGAATAAGAGAGAGGGAGAGAGAGAGAGAGAGAGAGAGAGAGTGTTTATTGTACATCAGCCTTAGGCCACGATACATCCATGGGGAAGGGGAGGGGAGGGGTTCGGGTTTTCCGATGCTTTCATACAAGTTCTACAATCAAACTGCAGTGAACTCTATCACATTGTCCCCTTCTGTCGTTTACCGTCACATAAGCTGGGATACATTCATCTTTGCAGCTTCAGTAGTCATTTCATTTGTATTCTGGTCCATATTCCTAAACGGGACAGCCAAAATATTTGTCATTAACCACATCTATATCAATCATCCAACTGACAATTTTACAATAATTGGCTATCAGACAAACAAATCATTCAATTAGTGCACAGGTCTGTCGTTTCTTGTATCCTTCAGTGATCGCACAGTTGATCAATACATTCAACCACAACTACTTGACATAAATAATCAATCAATCAAACGATCGAACAACCAACCAACCAACCAATCAATTAACCAATCAATCAACTAATTTACCAACTGATCAATCAAATAATCTGCCATTCAGCCCGTGAATCAACCAACTAATCAACCTTCAATTGACAAGGTCAGATGCATCATCCAACCATACCATCGATAACAATTCAGTAACAATCACATGACGTAATCACTCAATCAATCAATCAATGATTTAACCAGTTAATCAGTTAACCCGTGAATTAATCAACCAGATAACCTTGGATTTTAACTGAGTCCGACATATCAATTCTGCAATCACTATATCAAATAACGCTAATCAACCATGCATACATTCAATAATTCAATAACTGATCGATCAATAGCTAGATCCCTCAATCTATAAATCGATCAGTCGGTGAGCCGCCCATCCATTAACAAATTAGATAATCATTCCGTTGTCAACTTATCATGCGTTCAGTTTATCAATTCATTCATCACTGTATCTAAACCAATCAATGGAATCAATGTACAGTGAAATAAACCAACAAACATATTAACATAAGAACAATTTGTCTCCAAAACAGTCATTTAACTGGCAAAACAGACATTCATAATGCCAATCAGTTAACCAGACTAATTGCAGATCAGTCACACCTTTTACCAAAACAATTGACATTGAGACAATACCAAATGATTATTCAATGCATAGTTAGCACTTCGTGCATCTTTAAGTTCAGAGATAACTCTGAACTCAATCTTTGGCAGTCAACAATTGTACAGGTCATAGACTGAATTGAACATTATGTACACCACACACACACACACACACACACACACACACACACACACACACACACACACAACACACACACACACACACACACACACACACACACACACACACACATGATCACTCATACATGTATACACACATACACAATGTCGATACTATCACATATGTATGCACATATATACACCAACATCAGCGTGTATACACAGACACATGCGCGCATGTGTATCTACCCCCTTTTATATTCAAATAAACAACATTTGTTTATCTTTACAATTAAAATAAAGTGTTGTCTGAAATTCTAGTGCTAGTATCCACATAATTATTTGGTTTTCTTCTCCTTTTAACAATGTTTTTCTCCTATTCATAGCGTGGAAAACGTATCTGGACACGCTGTGACTTCGGTGGCTACTTGATGATTGGAGCAGTATGCACATAGGCATGCTGACTAAATCCTTTAGAAATGTCGCCCTGAGGTCAACGTAAGTGAACCATCTAAATAATAAGTGTTCTTCGTTTTCAGATTCTGTCCTGCAAAATGGACATACCTTTTCTTGATCAGATTCACTGTATCTAATTATATTATTGTTTAGTGGTTAAAACGTTAAACCTATTTTGTAAAAGAGCAACTCTGAAACAGGATATATCGATAGAGTTAATGTACTTCTCTTTTTCAAAGATAGTCTTAAATGATCTGTAGCTTTCATACCTATCACTGTCTCTGAGTGACCCAGACCATTCCTGAATATATAAGTCTACAAGTCTCTGTTTAAATACACGCAAAAAGGCTGTGAGAGAGAGAGAGGAGAGAGAGAGAGAGAGAGAGAGAGAGAGAGAGAGAGGAGAGAGAGAGAGAGAGAGAGAGAGAGCACAGCTTTTATTTGAGAGAGGCCAGGCGTGTCCCGGTATTACCAACAGTACCAGCGTTGCGAGTGCTTCAAGGAAGTAAGTGTACCACTAATCCACCCTGGATTCATTTTCACCGTGGACCTGAAAAGTATCGAATGAATAGCCAGCCCAGTGCACACGCAACACCCCCGCAAAGATCCGCACCCTCACTTATCACATATCATACATACACAGAGGACAAGGAAAGTTATAAATAAGTCTCATTATACCACCGTGCAAATCCCATAACATACACTCCCATCAGACATATCAAATTTCAAGCAACACCGTTGGAGAGAAAACTCGCTGAAGGGGTTTGGGAACTAGTTGTCATGGCAAAGGGGTTAGTATACCTGGCTGTTGACAGTAGGGCTGTGGGTTCGAGTCCCCAACTGTCAAAGCATCGTTGGATTCTTCAGCCTAAATCGGCAGGTGAGATGAAAGAGAGTCTTTCTATCGTTCGCTTTCTTTTCACGCGGGTTGTTTGGTTCTTCTGATAGAGCCGTGTACTCAAGGTCTGATATCTCGAGTTCAATCCCGTCCACAACGTTGAAAACTGACCTGTTTGCTGCCCATTTTACTGCTTTTATCATTCCGGTGGTGTCAGCTTATGTTTCCTAGGTCACTCTCCCCTTCTCCATTTCAAGACCTTACCAGTGCATAGGATTCTGCGCTAGCTCAGGGAGTCTGCCAGATAACTGCTAGCAGATCAGGGTGGAGCACATATGGAACTGTCCGAGTACGATGAGTCCCTCTTGCACAAACCCCAAACTCCCAGATATAAAGACAGAAAGAGGAGAAGGCACAGAGAGGGGATAAAGACCGATATACAGAAGAAAGGGAGAGAGGAAAGATAGGAATAAAAAAGAGGGGAAGATGGAAAGAGAGAAAGAAAGAGCGAAAAGAGAGTGAATGAGTGAGAGAGAAGTGGAAGAGAGGTAAGAGAGGATCTTGTCCCAGAGAGAGATCCAGATAGACAGACTGATAACAGGCAGGCAGACACACAGACAGACAGACAGACAAGGGAGACAGAGAAAGAGAATATGAACGAACGAATAAATGAAAGAACAAATGAATAAATGATTGAACGGGCAATTTTTGAGAGAGAGAGAGGGGGGGTTGAACACTCTTTAAGAGTGTGTGTGTGTGTGTGTGTGTGAGAGAGAGAGAGAGAGAGTGAGAGAGAGAGAGATTGAACACTACTGAAAGAGAGGGGGGGAGAGGGAGGCGAGGAGACGTACAGAAGGGGGGAGAGAGAGAGAGAGAGAGAGAGAGAGAGAGAGAGAGAGAGAGAGAGAGAGAGAGACAGACAGACAGACAGACAGACAGACAGCGGACAGACAGACAGACAGACAACAAGGAATCTTTATTTGAGAGAGAGAGGCGTCCTGGTAGAACCAACAGTACCAGTCAGTGCTATGAGTACCTCGAGTAAATGAGAGGACCACATAATCCAGTCGGGGGTTCACTATCTCCCCTCACTTAGTGGAATTGAATAGCCAACCCAGTCCACATGACAGCAGCCCCTCAAAAGGCGGGTGATACATCTCTCACCGCACTTAATGACACTGACATATCACATACTGACTGGAGAACGAAAGTCAGTCACCGTGGCAAAGTGTTTAGCGCAACAGATTGAAGACTGGAAGGTTGTCGGTTCAAATCTTGACTAGTTCAAATCACCGAGGGATTATTCAGTCTGAAAATGGGTTCTACTCATGTGTTGAATGCGTTGAAGGCTCAGTGGAAAAACATGCCCACACAGTTGAGTCTCATCCACTTCACGGATGGGCCTGAGTGGTTAAGACAATAGTCTTCCAACCAGGAGGTCTGGGTTTGAACCTATGTGGATACAGCCCTGCTGGCAAAGGACAGTGATTTTTCGAATCTTTTAAATCCGCGTTAGTGCAGATGTGCTTGCGTCTGAACCCCATCGTGTGCATATGCGCTCAGAACATCATTTTCGCAAGTCAGTATTCTGTGGATAATGAAAGCACGAAAACACTCGACCTAAGAAAACGGAGTATACCGTTTTCTTGGGTATGCATGCTATATCTTAATGGCGAAGTAAAAGCCCACTCGTATATTTTCCGAAT
The DNA here is from genome assembly GCA_030674185.1 of Monoplex corrugatus. NCBI lineage: Eukaryota > Metazoa > Mollusca > Gastropoda > Littorinimorpha > Ranellidae > Monoplex > Monoplex corrugatus. The sequence continues at coordinate 48,073,582 of JAPXFY010000017.1, forward strand.
ACACAAGGAAATTACTACACATGGAAATTACTACCCACGAAGGGAGGGAAAAAATCCATTTCACGGGATGCGTCACTGAGGGCGCTGCTTAAGTTTCCTGGCCAACATCACATTTATCCGAATCTCTCGAGCGAGAGGTCGACGCCAGATTATATGATGTTATTGTTAATTTCGTTTGAAGCCCAGCCGACTGCGTAGAGCCGTACCAGGACTATAACATAACCGTTTCAAAACATACACAATACTTCAACAGAGAAAAAAATGGAAAAGAAAATTAAGTACAAATATCAATGCATTCGCATACAATCTAAGGAGATGCCCTTGGCGTTGACTACTCTGTCCAATTCATCACACAGAGGATTTGAAAATATACCTAAATACAAATTTAAACATAATGAGGGACACTAACACATAAATAAAACGGGCCTAAGTTATTTGAAATTTCCCTTGAGCCAAATACAAGAAACTTAATACATGTACCCAATTATTAATCCCAAGAGAAATTACGTAAGACTTTATCGAACACATACAGGTGAATGGACCGGCAAGGCAGAAAATGACAGGAAGAAATAACAAAAAGCAAAGGAGGAAGAAAGAAACAAAGAGAGTGACAGAAAAGAGGTTATTTCTAGCACAGAATCTCCAGAAGGTGAGGATACTGTTTATACTGAAAGAGCCCACGGCATCGATGGAATATAGTGGACAGATTTGTCATGCAATCCTTATTGCGACTTCAATGCATTAGATTCAGTATTGATAATCACTGTTATAAAATCAAAACAGCATTACATAATTACTGTTATAAAATCATAACAGCATTTAAACAAATTCCTACCGTTCATGCCTTGTTATCAAAGGGACCCCAGTCTCGATTTGCTTTGTGATGTACTGGGAAGCCAAACTGAGCGGAGTGAGAGGGGTGTATGCTTGCAACGCACAGAGCAGCAGGGAAACAATCTGCTTGGATCTGGTATCTCTAGATTCCATTTTCAAAGCACTTAATTAACAGTACTGGCTGTGGGCCTACATATTGTAAGTATCATAAGAGCCAGAATTGTTCTGTTTTCGATCGCTGCTTTGCACAAGGATCGATCAGGATTAAAATTAATACGAATCAATTTTGTTGTTTGTAAAACGATTATCCCAGTGGCTGATCGTTATCAGTGACAAATGTATTTAAGTGTATCTGCAAATATTGTAATAGAAGGACCACCCTGTGTCCTGTTTTCGAAGGAATTTTCTTCTGCACATATTTATCGGCTATACTGGGGAAGGGGAGGGAAAGGAGAACGATAGACACACAGAGACACAGGGGGGGGGGGGGGAGAGGAACGAAGAAAAAAGGAGCGAGAGAGTGTTTGTGTCTCTGTGTGTGTTTGTACAATGTATACAGAGAGAGGGAGGAGGGAGAGAAAGAGAGACAGAAAGACAGACAGAAAGACAGAGGAGACAGACAGACAGAGACAGACAGACAGAATGAGAGGAGAGAGAGAGAGACACAGAGAGAGGCAGAAACAAACAAACAAACAAACAAACAGAGAGAAAATCAAGAACGACAAGTGTAATAACTAAGTAGTTACGGGAACCAGAAAAACACGAAAACAGGGAAGTTATAGTCTTTTTCTTCTAATATTTGTATTTGGTGTTTGTTCATTTGTGATCTTACGTTTACGCTTGACAAAGGCCAGATGGCCGAAAATTTGCCTTGTCTGGTTGTATGAAATACACGTTCTGATTCTATTTTCGTGTTTTTCTGATTCCTGTTTGTTTGATCGCGGGTGGTCACACTTGTTTTGGATAAGTAGTTACGATGTCGGACTTCCAACCGATCCTGCCTGGAAGGTGATTTTTCCGATCTTCCAGATCAACATGTGTGCGGAACCGCAAGTGTCTGAACTCCCTTCGTGTGTACGCGCACGACGAACATCGAACACATGCATTAAATGATCCTGTAAGCCAAGTCAGTGTTCAGAGGATTATGCCGGGAAACTCGAAAACACCTAGCATGCACGCCCATCAAAGACAAACTGTGCAGCTATCTAAGAAAGTGGATTTTTCGGAAGAATTTAGTCACAGAAAATTCTTTTGTTGCCGTGATATCTTTAACCCTTGGACTCCCGCGCCTTTTCCACCAACTGCAAAAACTTAAACCTTTGACTCCCTTAAGTTTTTGCATTGCTAGTGTGGTTGACAATACAGGATACTGGTACACTGAGTGCGGAAGTCAAAGGATTAGCATGTGCTAAGTGCAGGATGAACATGGGACTTCATTTATCATTTCACCCGAAAAATTAACTCCCAGATCATCACTCAAGGTCTCGTAGAAGGGGTTAAGGGGACGGCAAAAAACCTGCCCGACCAGCATGAACCAGACTTCTCGATTCCATGTGGGTGCTCCATCCACTTGGCCTCACAGTCCCCAGTGTATTGTTTTGGATACGACGGAGGCAAATACCTTCTGCGATACCTGTCTGGATGTTTATGATAATATTAACTGATTAGGTGTTTTGGAATCGTCGACATTCACGTCACAGCAGATGATTTCAAGCTCATGGCGGCTCCTGAATCCCAACAACAAGTCAGTATCTTTACTCTATTTTCCGTCTGTGCTTTTATATCTGTCGATATCTTGCTACTAGCCGTAATCTCTTACCGGCTGGTCTGATGTTCAGTACTGTATTCATTTCACGAAAGTGGACATTGCTGAACATCTACTACTCTTGTTGTGGCGTCTGTTTGTGTTTTACCCAACTGGCTTCATTTATGTGTATTATTTATTGTCTGTAGGGAACTGAAAAGCTGATTGTTTTTTAGTTAAAAATAAAATCACTTGGTGGTGGGCTTAGTGCATTAATTCCAAGCAATATGTCATGATGTTTTCCTTTCTGTTTTGTCCATGGTCCCGTTAGTTCAGATTTTTGGAGCACCATGCTGATAATACAGGGGTCCTGGGTTTGATCCTCAGAAGGAATACAGTCTGTTTTTTTATGCAGGCTGGCTGGCTTTTTTGACAGAATCGCGAACTCAAGATGATGTCTCGATTTCAGTCCCAGGTCACAATATAAAAGGGTCTGTTCAGTGCCCATCTCAATATCTCAATTCTGGTGTATCAGCTCAGTATTTCACGTGTCCTCTTGCCCCTCCCGACTTTCATTTCAACATCTTGCCAGTGCCTAGAGTTTTTGTGCATGCCGGCTCAAGCAATCTGTGTCAGATCGTCACCGGCAAATTTGGATAAAGGGCACACAGAACTGTCCTAGTGCGATAATTTCTCTGGAACAAAATTAAAGGAAAAAACTGAACTATAGTGCTAGGATTTGAAAAAAAAAATCCTGCACAGTGCAGCTGACATGGGGTGGGGATACGGAGCCATTGTGACTGACAACTAGTGAAGGCCAGAGGAGGAGGAGGAGGAAGGACATGGCCTGAGGAAGAAGCCGTTTCGAGTTTCAGTTTCAGTTTCTCAAGATGACGTCTCCGCGCTCAGAATGAATTCCACATGCACTAACGTCACAGGTGCCACATGTACAACCCTTAAGCCTGTACATAAACCCATGAGCTGGCCAGGTCCTGAGGAGTAATGACATCACGGGTCAGGGCTCGCAACATCTTGACAGCAACAAAGGACCTTTAATCAGACATGGGCTGGCTTGCTTGCCTCCCACACAATCGCTATGCGCCCATTTTGTCATTGTCCCGGCTGTACACGTACGGATCCACGGACAGACAGCAGATTGGGTTAGGCAACATGCTCCTGTCGTTTGGCTGTCAGACTCTCCATCGTCATGTGCAGACACTGCAGGTGGAGACGTAAACACCGTGGCAATTTTCAAATTACTACTATCTGGAGGTCTGGTTGGCACAGAGGTAGAGCATTCGCCTTCCAATCTGCTTTTTTTTGAGTTTGCACGAGTGGGAATCACGATCGTGGAACTCATACATGCGTATGGCCTCCAGTTTTCCCAGCTGTGAATGGGTAACTGTCTTTCTTCACATTTAGGGAAAGGTAAAATAGCAAGAAAGAGGCAATGGGCATCGCCCTCTTAATGCTGGCCCTGTGGAAAGTTCAGGATTCTATCACCTCACTTCCCTACGACTTCAGAATTATAGAACAATCTTACCTTTTTTCAATTGTTATTCTAAAAGTGAAAAAAAAGTCAATCTGGTCACACACACACACACACACACACACACACACACACACACACACACACACACACACAAACACACGCACGTACGCGTGCACCACACTACGCACACACACACACACACGCACACACACACACACACACACACACACACACACACACACACACACACACACACACACACACCACACACACTTAAGTCCGGGCGCTTGTTCCCGAGCGGCACGTACTGAGCTTTTTTAAAAAACTAAATGTGCACGCCCAACAGCACTTAACACTACAGGCTCGATATGTCCCCTCCAGTTTAATAATCGATGGCCGATAGCTATCACACGATCCGATGACGAATTGTGATCGAGGGCTTTAACCTTTCCATTCCCTCACTCTACCCACCACCTTCATAACTCTTTCATTCTCTCACCTGTTCACCAGCTCCCTAACCCTGTCACTCTCTCAGTCTATCAATTGATTCCCAAGCCTTTCATTTCCCCAGAAAGCTGGTGGATAGGGTGACAGAACAAGACAATCAGGAAGATCGTAGGCAGAGCGAGGTAGTAAAAGGGTTAAGCCGATGTTATGGACACCTTTTTCTGTTCAAATCAGTATGTTTAACAAGATGGTTAAGACATACACTATTGTTCTTCTTACTGGAGTATCTGGGCATTTCTGCTGCAATTCAAACCTTGTAAAATATGAAAGTTTCTTGTAGTACATCACAAAAATAAAAAAAATAAAAATACAAACAAACAAAAAAACAACGAAAAAGTAAAACGACAAAAACAAACAAACAAAAACGACAACAACAACAAAACAACAAAAAACAACAACAAAAAAACGAAAAACAAAAACAAAAACAGAAAAACCGTACCTACCCATCACTGAAGGAGACCGCGTGCGCGCAACAAAACAGATGATATTCGAAACGGTCAGTATACGCCCAACGAGATTAGGTTACAGGCAATAGGCCTACACGTTTGAACTACACGATTATATTAATGTGTACAACAGTCTTGATTTCAGAATCGCTTAAGCAGAATGACATGAATATAAGTAGTGTGATATGAATACATAACGTGTTCATACGAAACATCTATTGTGGACAGATCGGGCGAGGACTGGAAGTCAGAGATACCAGACCTGCAGGTGCCTTCAAACCATAGTACCATGCAACATAACACTTAAGTCTACACGGTCATCTATATCAGACGAAAAAGGCACTCACCCATGCCTTCTAACAACCATAGTACCATGCAATATAATGTAACGTCAATACGGTCAACTATCTACATCAGACGAAAAAGACACTCACCCATGCCTTCTAACAACCCATAGTACCATGCAATATAACGCTAAATAAAGTCTATTCGGTTATCTACATCAGACGAGAAAGACACTCACCAATACCTTCTAACAACCCATAGTACCATGCAATATAATGCTAAAGTCTACACACTTGTCTACATCAGACAAAAAAGGCACTCACCCATGCTTTCTAACAAACCATAGTACCATGCAATATAACGCTAAAGTCTGCACGGTCATCTACCTCAGACGAGAAAGGCACTCACCCATACCTTCTTACAACCGATAGTACCACGCAATATAACGTAAAGTCTAGTCGGTCATCTACATATGAGGAAAAAGACATTCACCCATGCCTTCCAAATAACCACAGTATCATGCGATATAACGTTAAAGTCATCACCGTCATTAAGGGCACTCACCCATGCCTTCAAGCAAACCATGGTACCATGCAATGTAACGCTAAAATCTATACGGTTATCTGCATCAGACGAAAAAGGCACTCACTCAATGAGGTCCCTTCAGGGTCGAGCAGAGCTGGGTCCTGCGCCTAAACAGGATCCATCCTCTTACTGAGGGTCCCTCCCACCCGTCTCGTTGCGCCCAGCGAAGGTGATGGGAAGGTAACTGGCAACTCCTGTAACCATCAAGCTTCATGATAGCCAACAGAGGAAAAAACAAACAAACAAAAAACAAACAAACAAACAAACAAACAGACGTAGAGAATTAACATATAAAAACGGCCACATTCATCGCCATACATGGCCTGACCATGCAGACAACGAATGAAAAAGGAAGAAAATGATCGATCGAGTGATGTTGCACGGAATGTGACGGAGTATGTTAGGAAATCCAAAGTGTAATAAAAGAAAATCATGGGCATAGTCCCTCTATAAGAAAACTCTGAAGGAGAATTTACTGGATCAGTGATGGAGTGTGTTCAGAAATCCAAAGTTAACAATAAAGTAAAAGGGTGGGCATAGTCTCTCTATAAGGAAAATATACTGGGTCTGAGTCATCAGACTGTAAAAGATGAATTCCTCTTGGCGTGGTATGACCGGTACAATATAACAAAATGCAATATAATATAATGCATTACAGTGCAATACAATACAACACACTACAATACAATACAACACGGACGGGTACGATAGTCAAGTGGGTAAGATGTTGAATTCTTAATCTCAAGGTCTGGGTTTGATCCAGCCTGGGTACCTCCTGACTGGTAGATAAAGGGGTGGGGTATTTTACGATCCCCTGCGTCAACATGCGTGCAGACCTGTTGGTACCTAAGCCCCTTTGTGTGTGTGTGCACGCAGATCACCAAATTGTTTAAAGCCTAGCCGACTGCGTAGAGCCATATCAGGGCTATAACCATTTCAACGCACACACAATACTTCAACAGGAAAAAAAAAAAAAGAAAATTAAGCACACATATCAATGCATTCGCGCACATATTCTTAGGACACGCCCCCGCTGCCGATCACCCCGTCCAATTTATCACACAGGGGATTTAAAAACCATACCTGAATACAAATTTAAACATAACCAAGGACACCAAAGCATATATACTTTTTAAAAAAACAGGCCTAAATAACCTAAAACTGTTCCGCATATCTCATTTCTTTAGAGCCCAAAATGCACTTAATACATATACCCAATTATCAATCCTAAAACTACTAAGAGAAAGTACGTAAGACTTTATCGAACACGTACAGGTGAATGGACCAGCAAGGCAGAATATGATAGGAAGAAATGATAGAAAGCGCAAAGGAATAAAGCATAAACAAAGACACTGACAGAAAAGAGGAAATTTCTGAAAGAGCCATCGGCATCCCCACGGGGAAAAGACCACCAAATATGCACGTTAAGATCCTGTAAGTCATGTCAGTGTACGGTGGCTTATGGAAACACGAAAACGGGCGTATGAATGCTGTGCAGCAGGATACTGCCTGCGCATTGTAGATATAACAACGTGCATATACGCATCCAAAGAAAAACCAGAACGCCAATAATGATGAATAAATGAAAGAATAAACTAATCAATAAATAAATATTACTCCACTTGACTGTTACCACACACACACCTCACTCCAAACTAATCAAATACAAAAACAATTAACACAGTTAAAGCAAGTTCAAAGAACTGAAATATCACACACACACACACACACACACACACACACACACACACACACACACACACACACACACACACACACACACACACACACACACACACACACACACACACACGGCGCGCGCACACACAGACACAGACACACACAATATCTACTGGAAGTACAGTTTAGTATAATCATCACCCCCACCCGCCGACACAAAACGAAACAGGGCACTACACTCAACCGCTTCACAACCACGCAAGGATACACACTGGGCTTGAAAGATAACGCTCAGAACTTGAAGTGCACCATATCTTAAAAACAGAGGGGAGAGGGGAGGGGGGGGGGGGACGAAAGGAAAACAAAAAGAAAAAAGAAAAAACCCCAACAGATTAGCGGGAGAGGTTGACAAGTATCTGCTGTCCCATATGGCTGATTGATTACCCGATACAACATTATGTGCTGTCATGCTTTTGTGAAGCGTTTAGGGCTTCTGTGAGATGACACGCTGTATAAGTAGTCATTACTATTAAGTTGAATTAAGCAGACTTCAGCGAACACGTTTGTCGTCACAACAAAGTAATACACCCTTTCAACAGAAACTAGTAAAGCACACTTCTGTAATGTGTTAGGTTGCTTACAATTTAGATTTTTTCATATTCTTATCGATCATGTCTTCATTATCGTACAATCTGGTACAAAAACATCTGAAATAGGATAGTGCATTTGTCCATTTATTTCAAACAACGTGAGGGACAAATGTTGAAAATAGGATAGTACCAGCAACACTATATCGATTTATGAAAGACAAATCAATTTCTTATGCTTAAAAATGGTTTTACATAAAGAGATTTAAAAAGAAAGAAAGAACGAAAACGAAACATTTCAAATCAAAAAGTCGCTAACTCAACTGGAACAACTTTCTGATGCCATGGCAAGAGCACCTGACTGAAAAAAACAATAAGAAGAAAGAAGATTGGAGTTAACTTTTCTTTCAATGAAACATACAGATTGAAAGTCTATCAGACAATCATACAGCCCACTAAACAAACCAACAGTCAAGTAATTCGTAACTCTTACTGACATTTTTTCCGATTTTTCTCGGACACGTACATGCTCGTTATATGTCCACGCTGTGCAGTTGGCATGCTACTGGAAAGTCTGCACACTCTGTTTTCAGTGGGTGTGTATGCTGGGTGTTTTCGTGTTTCCGATAAATCGCCAGATTTACACGATCTTTTACTTGCATATTTGATGTTTTGCGTGTGTGCATACACGAAGGGGTTTAAGGCACACATGTTGACCTGGGAGGTCGGAAAAATCTCCACCCTTTACCCATTAGGCGGAAGATACCTGGGCAGGATCGAACCCAGACTTTCTGACTGTAAGCCCAACGTCTTGTCCTCTTCACAATCGCGCCCAGCAGATCGAAATGGATTTATCAGACACAACACCATGTGGCCCAGAAACCGCGGGAGTTAAATGATTGTATGTTGTATTGTATTGTATTGTATTGTACTGTATTGTATTATAGTGTATTGTATTGTAATGTAGTGTAGTGTAGTGTAGTGTAGTGTAGTGTAGTGTAGTGTAGTGTAGTGTAGTGTAGTGTAGTGTAGTGTAGTATAGTGTAGTGTAGTGTTGTGTAGTGTTGTGTAGTGTTAACAACAAGTTATTGTATTGGATCTTTTTTTTTTTTTTTATAGTTGTATTGTACAGTTTCATATTTTGTAGTCTATCATGTATCGTACTGTGCAGAATTTTCGCCATTACGGAATATTTCTGCGTGAAATATTGGTTACTCTTCCCGGAAAGTAACGTCACCATGACATGGCGCCATCGATTTTTCTCTGTTCGGATTTAATTATTGTAGGCTATGTATTACCAAGGATTTTCTGCTGAGTTTTGTCAATAATAACTTTCGTTGCCGAGGGGCTTTTATGTGCACATATATGATTTATATTATACGTGCAATGATGTGATATGACAACTATCAGAATCAGACTTAACACATCAACAACTAAAGTTTATAATCCAACAACACGAATTTGTAACGGATGTTCCCGCGACACCAGTTATCTCTTTTGTCAGTAGATAAAACTTTTAACACAATTCTTTATCAAATGACGAAGTTTCAAGTATCTTCTGAAGAAACGTATTATCTGATAAAGCATTGAATGATTGATGTTTGAAAATCCTCAAGACTCAAGCCATTTAACATAGGTTCATCTGGATTCTGCAAATACGCACATATGCAGCACTGAAAAAAACAAAAAACAAAAATGCATAAATAGTAACGTACTTTTTTTCTTATGAAAAAGTGCACATGTTCGAAAGGCCACTAGTATACCTCATAATTTTCAATGTTACTTGTTAGTACCTCTCGTGCAGATACCGGAGGCTCTTTCAGTATAAACAGTATCCCCACCTTCTGGCAAATCTGTGCTAGAAATTTCCTCTTTTCTGTCTCTCTCTTTGTTTCAGCCTTGCTCCTTTGCCTTCTGTCATTTCTTCCTATCATTTTCTGCCTTGCTGGTTCATTCACCTGTATGTGTTCGATAAAGTCTTACGTACTTTCTCTAAGGACTAATAATTGGGTACATGTATTAACCGCATTTTTTCTGGCTCTAGGAAAATGAGATATGCCGAAGCAACTTTAGGTAATTTAGGCCCGTTTTTATGTATGTTTTAATGTCCATAGTTATGTTTAAATTTGAATTCAGGTATGTTTTTTTTAAAATCTCCTGTGTGATAATTTGGACGGAGCGGTCAATGCCAAGGGCATTTCCTGGGATGATGTGCGCGAATGCATTGCTATATGTACTTAATTTTCTTTTCCTTTCTTCCTGTTGAAGTATGGTGTATGTTTTGAAACGGTTATAGCCGTGATATGGCTCTACTCAGTCCGCTGGGCCTTACACAAAAATAACAATAACAATATGTTAGTATGATACAAAAATAAAGAAAAAGTGGACTAACTGCTTAAAGTGTTAATTATCATCCTTTTATGAAGTCTGCCCCCTCCTATGATACTTTGATATGAATCCTGAGCTCGTGAGCTATGACGTACACGTCTGGATGAATTATACTGTAGATAAAAGAAATGTATTGTATTTGAGAAAAAGAATTCGGATTGAATTTACCATTTACTTTGATTTTTTAAAACAGTTTATGAGGAAGAGGAAGAAAAAAAAAAAGCCTGTTAAGCAACGTAATTGCTTTTTGTTGTTTGAAACTTTGATCGCTTCATGTTTGTTTTTGTTTTTTTCAGGGAGTGCACTCCTTATTTTAAAATGATAAGTGTAAGTAGACCATATAAAAGAAGACACTTACCACACACACACACACACACACACACACACACACACACACACACACACACACACACACACACACACACACACACACACACAGAGAGAGAGAGAGAGAGAGGACTAGACACATATCCCACTAACCCGTTAACATACATACACAAAAGAGAGAGAGAGAGAGAGAGAGAGAGGAGAGAGAGAGAGAAAGAGAGACAGACAGACAGAGACAGAGAGAGAGGGGGAGGGAGACAGAGACGAAGACAGCGAGAGAGACAGAGACAGAGAGAGAGGGGGGAGGGAGACAGAGACGAAGACAGCGAGAGAGACAGAGACAGAGAGACAGAGAGAGATAGTGAGAGACATACATACATACACACAGACAGACAGAAAGACAGAGGCAAACAGACGGACAGACAAAATCTTTGCTTTCCAACGGTAAAAACAATAACACAATGCAATAGTGCTTTAATCAATGTTTCCATGTTCGCCGTTGCTAAGATATGCTTAACATTTAAATTAAAGCTAAAATAAAACATAAGAATGGTAAATTACAATAATATGCTACGGTACCTAGCTACTACTCTACGGCGTTTTAAAATACATGAGAACCCCTAGATCTATATATCAAAAGAAGAGAAATGCACAAGTTTAGACGTCATTATATATATCAACAGAGAGGGCTTGGGGGAGGGGGGATAATCTGGTCTTTGATAGATCCCTATCTAAATACTGTTTTCTTATTCGTGCATTAGCTCTCTCTCTCTCTCTCTCTCTCTCTGTGTGTGTGTGTGTGTGTGTGTGTGTGTGTGTGTGTGTGTGTGTGTGTGTGTGTGTGTGTGTGTGTGTGTGTGTGTGTGTGTGTGTGTGTGTTTGGGTGCACATACGTACAGGCACATGACTGCATGATTGCACATGTATGTGCCTGAATGCATGAATGCGTGATTGTTGTTCTGTGCAGCCAAAGTTTTGTTTCTCTTCGCGTGAGGCAAGTCAAACATGAAAGCTGTACAAGCACTGACGCGTCGTATTATGGGTCATTATTCAAGCTTCAGTGTCCTATTTCTCAAATATGTAAATCTGCGACTTTCTCTTCTGCAGTGGATCTGAAACTACAGGAACCTGTGGTTAGTTTCTGAAGAAGATGAAAGATCGATAGCTTGAAGACTACCTGGTGTTTCTTTATGTGCTGAAAAATCCCATTCCTGCATAGGATTAGTCCGTCCTGAGACATGAACCGAGAGACAGACGATATTGTGGATAAACACGGCCTCGCTCGGCGGTGCTAACGGCCACTCTGTGTACATGCGCAATACGGTCTCACAGCTAGAGCAAAAGAAAAACAAACTAAAACAAATCAAATAAAAGAAACAAACATAAACAGTTGTAGTTTATATTGTCCCGACTCTTTCGCAGAGCTTTGTGAAAAGGGCTATCTCCCCCCCCCCCCCCACCCCGTGGGGATGCCGAGGGCTCTTTCAGTATATATCCCCCCACCTTATGGAAATTCTGTGATAGAAATTTCCTCTTTTCTGTCCCTCTCTTTGTTTCTGCCTTGTTCCTTTGCTTTCTGTCATTTCTTCCTATCATTTTCTGCCGTGCTGGTCCATTCACCTGTATGTGTTCGATAAAGTCTTACGTACTATTTCTTAGGATTGATAATTGGGTACATGTATTAAATGCATTTTTGGCTCAGGGAGGTGAGATATGCGGAAGCACTTTTAGGTAATTTAGTCCCGTTCTTATGTATGTTTTAGTGTCATTAGTTATGTTTCAATTAGTATTCAAGTTTGTTTTGTTTGTTTTCAAATCCCTTTTGCGATAAATTGGACAGAGTGGTCAACGCCAGGGGAATGTCCTTAGATTATGTGCACGAATGCACTGATATGTGTACTTAATTTTCTTTTCATTTTTTTATCCTGTTGAAGTTATGCATGTTCTGAAACAGTTATAGCCCTGATATGGCTCTAGGCCGACGAAACAATATACAACAGACCGCTTATCACAGAGTAAGTTGCCGATCTCTTTTCTTAATGTCTATGGTTTGTGCCTGCTCTACGCGTATAGACTGCATGTCAAATTAGCATTTCACAGAGAGGTTTCATTTTACACTTTTACTTTGTTCGAGAGGTGTCACGCTGCGAAAACGACTGTACTTGCTTCTCTCTCTCTCTCTCTCTCTCTCTCTCTCTCTCTCTCTCTCTCTCTCTCTCTCTCTCTCTCCCCACACACACACACACACACACACACAAACACACACACACTGATGTATTTTATGTATATTTCTGCTATATACTGAGTCTCAGTTGTCTCAAGACGGTCCTGGGAATAAATTCCAAATACAATGCCGTGAGATGGAAAAAGATAAAAAATGATCATGGCATAAGCTACATGTACAAGCCTTGCGTGTCACCCCTAGCGCTGATAAGGCCTTAAAAACAGTATGGCCGGCGTTAGGGTCGAAATGAAAGAGTAAACTGAAAAATATCTGAATAAATAAATAAACATGTCCGTATGAAATTACAAATGGGATAGGCTCATGTGTCTCAGTTGTAAAACAAATACGACACTGTACAGGTGCAATTTCTTTTTTTGTTTTGTTTTTGTTTTTTACTCAGCTCAGCTACGTGCGGGCAGTATTCACTCCTTTTGTCTTGCTGCTTTACCTTGTCCAACCATGGTCATAATCGGGCTCCTATTCGTATCTTTGTGGACTGGACTTCGTGCATTATTAATCCTTTCACTCCCTCATCCTATCCACCAGCTTCCTAAAGGGAAACTTTAATAACCGTTCTACTCTCTGCAGAAAGCTGGTGGATAGCGTGAGGGAGTCAACCAGTTAAGTTTTTGCAGTTGGTGGATAGGGTGCAGGAGTCCAAGGGTTAAACGCCTGAGCCACCGTTCCATTAGTTCCTCCCAGGACCCTTCAAGATCAATCGTGCTGGCCTATTACGTGTATTACTCAATATCAATTTACAAGGCTAAACACTCAACACGTTTGCTGTGAAAACTCAACACCTATTCTATGAAATTATCAGAGGGAAAAAGTTTTACTATCACGGAAACTTAGTTTTAAAAATAGTGCTGTATTTATACGCGTAATCATGTATGCTGTGTGTGCGTGCGTGCGTTCGTGCGTGCGTGCGTTTGTGTGTGTGTGTGTGTGTGTGTGTTGTGTGCGCGCGTGACGCACTATGGCACACGCGCACACACATACAATTCTTCTTGTTCATATACTTGTTAGATATTACTTTATTGCCTGAATACAATGCCTCTTTAACTTCTAAACAGAATCCACCCCATACATTGTTTTGTTTACTTCTTTCTTTCTTTATTCATTTATTTATTTTTGTTTGTTTGTTCATTCATTTCTGTTTTCCTGTTTTTTATTCTATTCATTTATTTGTTTGTTTCGCATATTTCTCTTTTTCTTCCAAAAAAGGATATGTGAACAATCGTTAAAAGAAATAACTAACAAGCGAGCACACAAATACACACATTCTCACACACTATAATACACAGTTATAAACATTACCAGCACTTACGTTTTCTTTGACTCTTTCGACCAATAGTAAGGGGGGGGGGGGGGGGGGGGAGAGAGAAGAGAGAGAGAGAGAGAGAGAGAGAGAGAAAGGAGGAGGCAGAAGAGAGAGAGTCGGGGGGGGGGTAATGAAATAGTTTTTTCCTGCTGCTATTAACCTCATAATCATTACACAATATTCAAAAATATTCTGGAGAGAGAGAGAGAGAGAGAGGGAGAAAGAGAGAGACAGACATATACAGAGAGAAAGAGCATATGTGGTGTGTGTGTGTGTGTGTGTGTGTGTGTGTGTGTGTGTGTGTGTGTGTGTGTGTGTGTGTGTGTGTGTGTGTGTGTGTGTGTGTGTGTCTATGTCTGTGTGTGTGTGTGCACTTGAATACCTTAATAGAAACACAAGTATATGTTTGGATCTCACTCGTTAGCTGTGCATTCTTTCAACACAAGCAGCATGTATTTACCTTTTGTGCCTCCTTCCCTTCCCCATTCTCCCCTCTTCTAAGGTGGTTAAAATCTTGATACCACTAATAATCTCATTTTACTTCCTGCAATGATCGAATTTATGGTTTATTTACGTTAGTTTAAGTACAAAGGTTGGATTTTATCTTTAAAGCACTTACTTGCTTATGCCACCACTATTAGAAATAAGACTGCGTTCTCGACCTCGCTCTTGAATTGAAGAAGTGAGGGATGGGGCGAGGGACGGAGGGGGGGGGGGGAGGATAGGTAAGTATACAATAGTGATAAGAGGGTTGTGTGTCTGTCTCAGTGTCTGTGTATTCGTGTATCTGTGAAAATCATGTTTCAAGCAAAGATTTCCTGGCTATTTGCGGATGGATTTTCATCACAATTTGTTTACACGTACGTTTGTTTGTTTTTTTCCTCGATCTGATTCTTTGTTCGTTTGTTTGTTGCTTTTGCAGTTGTTTTTCAGCAGGTTGCCGCGACTGCATAAGTCTGGAGCATTCTATGATCACAAGACAAACATTTTTAGACTATCTTGGCTGTTTGGTTACGTTTTTAAAAAAAAAAAAATTTTTTTTTAAGCAGGTTGTTCCGAATGCATAAGTCTGAAGCATTCTAATGATCACAAGACAAACCTTTTTAGACTATCTTGGCTGTTTGGTTATGGCTTTTTGTTTTCAGCAGGTTGTCGCGACTGCATAAGTCTGGTGCATTCTATGATTTCTGTCCATGCAAATGGCACAACCTTGACACAGGTTAATAAGTTTAAATACCTGGGAACGGTCATTTCATCAGACGGCTGACGCACATCGGAAATAGCCGGCAGAATCGGCCAAGCCAAACAGCATTCAAGAAGATGACAACCATTCTCACCAACAAATGCCCATCAATTAACATCAGGAAGAGAGTTCTTGAATGTTATATAGAACCAATACTGTTATACGGATGTGAGGCGTGGACAGTCAACAAGCAAAGCAAGAACAAGATTGAGGCAGGCGAGATGTGGTTTCTAAGAAGAATGTTGAGAGTTCCATGGACAGCAAAGAAAACAAACGAGACAGTCTTGATGGAGGCAGACATAAGTAGATCATTCATAAGGAAGATTAGGAAAAGACAGGCAAGATTTATAGGCCATTTTATGAGAAAGGGAGATTTGGAGCACCTGGTCACAACGGGAAAGCTGGAGGGAAAGACAGCACCAGGTAGACCCAGGGAGAAAATGCTAGACGGACTAGCGGAGTGGCTGAAGACACGGAGGGTGGAGGAGATGCTTGGGGCGGCAAGAGATAGAGACAGATGGAAGTCCATGATCGCCAACGCCATGCGATAGGGCACCTGATGATGATGATGATGATTCTATGATTACAAGACAAAACTTTTTAGACTATCTTGGCTGCTTGGTTACGGTTTTTTTTTCTTCAGCAGGTTGTCGCGAATGCATAAGTCTGGAGCATTCTATGATCACAAGACAAACCTTTTTAGACTATATCTTGGCTGTTTGGTTACGGTCTTCAACCACATGTGGCACAAATGTACGGTGTAGTATGCAATTTCATGTATATGTAGTATGCAATTTCAGTCTTGTAAGTTTCACAAAGACCCCTCAGTTCAAGGTAACAAGTACGCAAAACATGTTGACAGGTGTCAGCAAGGTTTTCTTGGTCGTTTATCAATGGATTTTGACCACAACTGAGCCATTCATCCAGTTTAGTACATAAAGACAGCTGTCTCAAGTCCAAGTACAGATGGTTCAGTTTTTGGAACATAGTAGTTAAAATGGAAAAAATGATACAGTACTAATGCTTCGGCTATATATGAACAGATTTCAATTAGATCTGAGTCATACATTTGATGCTATTGGGAAACTAATCATTGGACTACTAACTGAAATGTTATTTTTTTTAAGGAAATGTCGCACGAAACGTTTTATCATCAAGATCGGTTACTTTTCATGGTTATTTTTTTCATTGGTAAACATCGCATGAAATCTATTATCTTTGAGATCAGTTATTTTTTAAAGGGAAATATCGCATGATGGATGGACAACATCAAGAATGGACCGTTGGATGGCCCACGCTGGTGCGACAGGCGGAGGACAGACCGGTTGCGACGGCTGGCTTCAAGAGTGTCTTCATCTCTCCTCTACGCCCATCACGGGAGGAGAATGATGATGATGATGATCGCATGAAACTTATCATCGAGATCAGTTACCTTGAAAAGAATATGGCGCTAACCTTGTTGTCATCGAAACTGTTACTTTTTAAGGAAAGAGTATCGCGCGAGACATGTTATCATCGAGATCAGTTACTTTTTAAGGGAACTACTGCGCGAAGCGTCTTAACAAGACGCAAAAGCGGGGGAGATTTTTAGTATGGTCTGCAGCTTGACCGTCTTTCTAATTCATATATTCTGTCACAAAAGCTTCACAGATAGTACTCGGCTCTATCATTGCACCAATTATCAGATGTCGATCAGAAGATTTGTATCATTCAAAAATTGTATAGCTTAGCTGGACTTAAGTCTTCTACGACAGAAAATAAGCTTCAGTAAATGATGGTATACCGGTAAGACTGAAGCAATGCTCATCATTCCAGCGAAGCTCCTAAAGTGTCTTCCTCTTCCATTTGATACAATGTACACATGAACTTAAGTTTTCTACGACAGAAAATAAGTTTCAGTAATTGATTATAAGACAGAAGCAATGCTTATCATTCCAGCGAAGCTCCCAAAGTGTGTTCCTTTTCCATCTGCTACATCTTGTCGATGGCAATGACTCTCCATTTTCATCACATGTACGTAACTTGGTGTCACATATGATTGGACACTTTTCTTTGAACAGCACATTTTCAGCATAGGCAAAGTGGCTTGCCTAGAATTCAGGAAAATCAGTGCTATTCGCCATTGTCTTTCCACCGATGCCAGTAAAATACTTTTGTTCATTTATCCTATCTCGACATGACTATTGTAAGGCACTCTTGGCTGGTCTTCCAAAATGTATTATTATTGTTGTTATTGTTGTTATCATTATTATTATTATCGTCATCATCATCATCATTCTTATTGTTGTTGTTATTATTATTATTATTATTATTAACAACATCACCATCATTATAAAATATGTCCCTGCAACAAGACAGCGTTGGACTGAATTAGAATATAATCAAGAGGGATTTGTTGCACTCAGACTGTTCCACGAAATCTGCAAATCTATGCACTGACAAGATCTTGGAATGGGAGAGGGGGAGGGCGGTATCAATGAAACACTAATCCTGACATCACCTGAATGATTGAAATATCAAGACGGTCAGCGTTGAAAATTTCACTCCCCCCCCCCCCCCCTTTCCTGTGCGCAGGTGTGATTGCCTGTATGGTTTGACCATCTCTTCTTTATTTATTGAATCCTCTCAGGTCCCACTACCCAGCAACAAGACAGCCTACACCGTTTATTTACTTATTAGGTCATCCACGCCTCTCAAGATCAATCTCGCGGCCTCTTGATCCAAAGACAATTTGACAACGCGTGAGAACCGGTACAGCCGACAAGATTCTATGTTTATGGGAGACTATCAACTTCTTTCTGGGATAATCGGAATGTCTGCTGGATGAAAACTGTTAACTTTCTTGCGATAGTTACATTTATCGTGCAATAAGTGCAACATCTAATTTCTCTCCTATCATCTGTATCAAAAGCTAATTCTTCTATGATAAGTATAAATCACAGAAGGATAGTAATAATACACCCACAACAGTGACTTTTCGTCAATGTCAACCATTAACTTAAGCTCTCTTTTAGTTTTAGAGAAAATCGGAATTATCGGAATCATGTGCGGTACTCATTTTGGGACAGCGGTAAATTCACTGTGCTCGCTGAAATGATTTGTGTTTGCTGATAATTAGAATTATTTCTGCCCCATCTTTCTCGCTGCTTCAAAAGCATTAACCCCGAACAGGTCATTAATATTCAGCTCTCCGACACATCACCAAACCCAGGTTCATTCAACTGCAGTCCCAGCTTCAGGGTGTCCACAGGGCCTATCAGTTGGCCATGAGGACACCCACCAGAAGAGACCCTCACTCTCTGCTGCTGGGCCATTGATGGAATTCAATATTGCTCGAACGTTTTGATTAAACGAACTTCAGTCTCTACCATCTAAGCCCCTACTGATGCCATCAATCATCCTGTTACAGACTGGACTAAGCGCGAAAAGACTGTTAGGCATACTTATGGCAAATTGTTGTCAGGTCTAATCTTATTCTGTACAGGTAAAAATCACCTCCTGGTTTGCTGGATTATCTTAACCTGAAGCGATGACAATCTATGCTATGATGATTATCAATTTTTGATGCGAGTAATACGTTGATGACATGTTCGCGTCACAAGGATAAAACTCCGCCTATCAGATTTTCTCTCCCTCCCACTCTCCTCCTCCTTTTTAAAGAATACACTATCGAAAATCGACTTACTTTTTTCTGAAGCTGTCAGTCTGCCATCCTCGTGAGTTTTATCAAGTTCAAACACATTGATCGTGGGTGTTCACACAGAGATAATGCAAATGTCTCGGCTTTAACATAATATACCACAAAAACGCCCAGGATTGCTCCGCTCTCAATAGCTGTTTTGACGAAACAAGATTACAATTCTTGTTCCATGTGTCTTTCATGAGACACCACCCCATACGAAGCGTATTGTGGCTACGGAAAAGGCGAAGGTGTGTGAATAGTGGAAAGACAAGTTATGCAAAGGAATGAAGACGGTGTGAAAGGTTGAAACATAATTTTGCTTTCGTTCTTTATGAACGCAACATCTCAGACTTCTACGAAATGTTACCGCCAAATTTTCACTGGCAATTCCACAGCCTTTCTACTGGCAATTCTACAGCAATTCTACTTGCCACGATCCCACGGCCTTTTGATCGCGTCTATCTCTTTTTGATACGCTTCAGTGTTCGCTTTAAGACCCAGTGCAACATGCTATGCGCAGTTCCGTTTGTGAAAAATAAGACTAGGAATAATGTGCAATGTAGCAGAATAATAAATTACTGATCACAAGTCGATCGTCGGACGATTTTGTAAAATGGATTTCGAAATAAAATAAAGCCCCCCGCCCCTCCCCCCCCCCCCCGGCGTGCTCCCTCTGCCCCATCCTTTCTTTTGTTCTTTTGCTGTTCATTTTGATCCTCGTGTGTGTATGACTGAGAGAGAGAGAGAGAGAGAGAGAGAGAGAGAGAGAGAGAGAGAGAGAGAGAGAGAGAGAGAAAGTGTGTGTGTGTGTTAGCACGCACTTGTGCGTGTGTGCGCGCTCGCGCATGTGTGTGTGTGCGTGTGTGTGTGTTTGTGTGTGTGTCCGTGCGTGCGTGTATGTGTGTGTGTGAGAGAGAGAGACACACACACACATATGTATATATATAGAGAGAGAGCTATTATTAGTGATCACGACTTTTCAGTTGAATGTGGCTTTTTTTTTTTTTACCGAAAAATGGGCATAACTGAATTTGGAACCAGCAGCAGAAATCTTAAAATAGGTTCCTCGTTTCTCACAATTATGTCCTTTTAAAAAAATGTTTCCCTATTACATGGAGGGGGCGAAGAAGAGTAAGTGTGGTTAGCCATTATGATTTAAAATATTTTGTCAGTCTGTATACCCTCACGAGTTGATGTAATCGATTTGTGTGAACTGACTTAACAGTGACATGACAGCACCATGCGGACACAACATGCACCGTGCGTGCCAAACACACCTTTCACAGCAAGAAGCATTGTTATGGTATTCACGCAGGGCCTGTGCATTGTCAAATAATAGCTCTACTGTTGAGGCGGAAATGAAAAGGACGGGAGATATCATGTACTGGACTGAATTGCTTTAGTTTGTTAAAACGGAGTTTCACCGGTTTACTTTGTGGTTTGCTCTCTCGTGGGAAAGTGTGTCGCCATAGTATAGCGCCATCCATTTTTCTACACCTGTTTGTTTATATTAACTGTCTTAGATTTTTTTTTTTTTTTACAGAATTTTGAAACATGCACATTTTTCTTGCCCTGGGGTCTTTTACGTGCTTTAAGTGCATATAACACACTGGGGCTCGGTTTACTGTCTTATCTAAAAGACTAACACCGATATCGTCACTCAAAGCTTAATGAATTTGAACCACAGCTTAGTTTGTCTCTCTTCCCAGACAAACGTTCTGTCCACTGGCCAACCACTCATGATTATCAAGTCAACAAACATGTAGGGATGAGTCTTTTAATTCTTTAACAAATTTGAAACAATTATTGGCCTGCGAATTGACCAGTTATTCCTTTACGTTACACGATGTATGATCTTAGTTACAGCAACTGGAAATGACATATTTTAACTCAGAAATTCTTGGCTGATTTAAAAACTGAATTGGACGCACACATTTGGCAAGATGGGAAATCAGGACTTTTTTAAAAATGGTTTGCTAGTTACTGACAAAACGTGTGTAAATGTCAGAGTGGGAAAGGTTTTAAAGGTTTTGTTAATATGGGCTTTTTTTTTTTTTGGTTCTTTTTTTCAAGCAGCATGGGCACTCTGCCACTGATGGATACGGGGGGGGGGGGGGGGGGGGGGAAGAGGACAGAGAGAGAGAGAGAGAGAGAGAGAAACTCAGAAAATGTTTATTGTACATCGGCCTTAGGCCACAATACATGCATGGGGAAGGGGAGGGGAGGAGATCAGGTTTTCTTATACATTCATACAAGTTATACTTTCAAACTGCAGTGAACTCTGTCACATTGTCCCCTTCTATCGTTTACCGTCACATAAGCTGGGATACATTCATCTTTGCATTTACAGTGGTCTTTTCATTTGTATTCTAGTCCATATTCCTTAACTGGCCAGCTAAGAATATTTGTCATTAACCGCATCTATATCATTCATCCAACTGTCAATTTTACAATAACTGGCTATCAGACAAACAAACCATTCAATTAGTGCACAGATCTGACATTTCTTGTACCCTTCGGAGATCATACAGTTGATCAATATATTCAACCACAGGTACTTGACATAAACACTCAATCCATCAACCAAACAACCAATCAATCAAACAGTCAACCAATCAATTAACCAATCAATCAACTGATTTACCAGTTGATCAATCAAAGAATCCGCCATTCAGCCCGTGATTCAACTGACAAATCAGCTTTCAATTGACTGGGTCAGATGCATCATCCAACTGTACAATCGATATCACTTCAGTAACAATCACTTAACGTAATCAGTCCCTCTCTCAATCAATCAATCGATCAATCATTTAACCAGTTAATCAGTCATCCAGTGACTTAATCGACCAGATAACCTAGAATTTAACTGAGTTCAATATATCAATTTGCAATCGAGAGAGAGAGAGAGAGAGTTTCATGATGGAAAACATTTAATGGACTGGTGAGCCCCCCCAAAAAACAAACAAAAACAAAAAACAAAAAAACAACAGCGAGGGAGAGAGAGAGAGAGAGGGGCGGATAGGTGTGTGTGTGTGTATGTGTGTGTGTGTGTGTGTGCGCGCGCGCGCGTGTGTGTGTGTGAGATGGGTGTGTGTGTAAAGGGGAGGGAGGTGTAGAGCAGAAACAAAGAAAGTGACAGAAGAGAACTCAGTATGAAATTTCTAGCACAGAATTTTCAGAAAGTGGATATCATATGATTTACACAATCACAGTCCTCAGCTTGGAGGGGACCAGAGACTGAACCTGGAACCTTTCACATCACAGGCAAACGCTTTAACCACCGCAATGAAGAGCAGCGTTTTCTTCTTCAACGTGCACACTTATCTGTAGCAGTAAGCTTGTAGATGTATGGCTATTTTCTTGCACCCTGCCATGTAGGCAGCCATAATCCGGCTTGGGTGTGTTTGTGTACATGTTATTTTAGACGTTCATAAGCCATCGAACACTGATACAATTTACTGGGTTTTAATGTACATATTTGTAATCTTATGTGTTAATAACACTGATACAATTTACTGGTTTTTAATGTACATATTTGTAATCTTATGTGTTAATAACACTGATACAGTTTACTGGTTTTTAATGTACATATTTGTAATCTTGTGTGTTAATAACACTGATACAGTTTACTGGTTTTTAATGTACATATTTGTAATCTTGTGTGTTAATAACACTGATACAGTTTACTGGTTTTTAATGTACATATTTGTAATCTTGTGTGTTAATAACACTGATACAGTTTACTGGTTTTTAATGTACATATTTGTAATCTTGTGTGTTAATAACACTGATACAGTTTACTGGTTTTTAATGTACATATTTGTTATTTTGTGTGTTAATAACACTGATACAGTTTACTGGTTTTTGATGTACATATTTGTCACTTTGTGTGTTAATAACACTGATACAGTTTACTGGTTTTTAATGTACATATTTGTCACTTTGTGTGTTAATAACACTGATACAGTTTACTGGTTTTTAATGTACATATTTGTTATTTTGTGTGTTAATAACACTGATACAGTTTACTGGTTTTTAATGTACATATTTGTCACTTTGTGTGTTAATAACACTGATACAGTTTACTGGTTTTTAATGTATGTATTTGTTATTTTGTGTGTTAATAACACTGATACAATTTACTGGCTTTTAATGTACATATTTGTTATTTTGTGTGTTAATACGCATACACGAAGAGGATTCAGGTACTAGCAAATCTGTAAATAATGACATGTTGACCCTCGAGAAGGGTCGAACTCGGACTTTCCAGTCTGGAAGTCCGGCGTGCTAACCACTGGGCTATCGTTCCCGTCAGAACAGCATCGATTCTCATGATCAGTCGACGTGTGTGAAACGGCGCGTGTCCACCCCAGTGAAACAATGAGGGCAGTCGATTCACCATGTACACGACAGACATTGATTGACTGTTGTGTCGAGGCAAGCTCCGCTCATTCGAGCCTTGATCACATCGTTTGCATGGAAAGTTAACAACCCTAACGATCTATGTGTGGGCCAGAAAGGGAAATTTACCTCATCGATTGTGCATGTGCATATTTGAGGGATGGTGGTGGTGGTGGTGATGATGGTGTGTGTGTGTGTGCGTGTGCGTGTGTGTGTGTATGTGTGCGCGCGCGC
Source organism: Monoplex corrugatus (assembly GCA_030674185.1). Taxonomy (NCBI): domain Eukaryota; kingdom Metazoa; phylum Mollusca; class Gastropoda; order Littorinimorpha; family Ranellidae; genus Monoplex; species Monoplex corrugatus. The sequence goes on from JAPXFY010000017.1 coordinate 48,097,562, forward strand.
GCGTTATTTTATTACCAACCGCTCTTTCCCCGTTGAGACTGAGAAGGGCGGGGTGGTGGGGGAGAGGAGGGGCATGGGTCAATGGGCGTATGGTGGGTTTGGAATGTGATGTATTGGCCTTTTTCTACTTTTGTATCATCACATCACGCCCCACAGATCTAAAGTAAGTAAAACGGGGTACTTTTAAGATTAAGTCAGTATCTCAAGCCACAGTTAATGACGGTAATTATACGTTCACACAGGCTTTCCACTGCTGATACCATTCAAACAACCGATCATGTGGCATCATCATTATAATCATTACGCATGATACAATGGTTTATGACCATGCCATACAGGTATATCAGTAGGCCTCATATATTTATGTATATATACTGTTACAAAGTGGTAGTATATTTTCATTTGTACATGTTTAAAATGTGTATCAATGTGTGTGTGTGTATGTATCACAACTTTTGCATCTGAGTACGTATTAGATCTACAGTCTGTAGTATATATATATGCCTTCTGAAATGAGTAGATCTAAATGTTTAGTGAAACGCGCAATACACACTACAGCGTTAAAACGAGTATGGGTAAAAACACTATACATAATACAAGAATGGTTTATTACAGACTTATGCTAATCAAACATATGCGTAGATCTGACACGTGTTTCTTTTGTTTCAACAGACATCCCGTTCCACTTCCGTCCGGTTCATCCCTGGCCTTTCGAAGTGAACACACAAATAATTAAATCCAACTCGTCCAAGACATCCGTCTGACATGCAGGCATACCTGATACCGACCTCTAAATCTACTGATTGAATACTGAAATCAACCACACCAGAAGTTCTTCACTTTCCTAACTTTTTCGTGGAAATGGCTGATTCGGGTGGATCTCCGCAACGTGGCTCACGGGGCACGAAGCATGTACCCCATCCTCCTGCTGGTACCCACGGGCCGACGGGGAGGAGAGGAAGTGTGCTCAAAGTGACCGAAACTCACACCGGCCGGCGCCGGTCGTCTGCTGGGCTTTCAGTAATCGCCGGGTGAGTAGTGTCCCTTGATTGCTTCTTTTTGTAGTAAACTGAAAGGCTTAGCATAGATAGCATATAATTTGTTGCTGTATTCTTTTACTTTTTCCTTTCCTTTCTTTTTCTTATTTTTTTCTCTCTCTTTTTTCCTAATGGAGAGATTATCTAAGAGAGAGAGAGAGAGAGTGTGGTGTGGTGTGTGTGTGTGTGTGTGTGTGTGTGATGCGAGAAAGACGGAGAGAGAACAAAAATGAAGGTGGTAGCAACGATGTCTCAGATGTCTGTGTGTAGGTATTCATCAGATTTGGTTCGTATAATCTTTTCAGTAAGGAGTCGCAAACTGATGCACAGAATGACCCAGAAAAGTCCAATATTTAGAGTGGTTGTTCCAGAATGGGAAAATGTTGATTTGATGATAACCTATCTATTTGATAATAGAATTTTGGCTAAATTTGAGGCAAATGCGTGATGCTAACGGTACTGAATGCTGACGGTTTATTGTAATAGCCCGTTGTGTTGTTCACAAAATTAAAGTGACGCCATATCTAGTTTAACTATATAACGTCATTAAAAATGTGATGTGGGCTAACTAACTGCGCGTCGGAAAAACTGGTCCTAGCATGAAGCAGCTCAGATGCTATATATTAATTGCTATGTTTCACAAGTCTCAAACTTGAAGACGTCCGATCAAAATTCATGCCCATTTGGCAGTTGTGCATTGAGACAAATGTATGTTCTACAGAACAGTTTTCTGCTTGGCTGATAGTTTCAAACAAAGGGGGGAAAAAAAAAACAATCAGAAATACAAGTAAGCCTACCGATATGGTGCAGTTGAATGATTCCTGTAGTATGAGCCTGTGATGAGGAAAGGGCTGCCAAGCTGATACCTCGTCTTCTGACATAGGACTGAAGAAAAGAAACAGGGTTTAGAGTTCTAAGCAATTGCTTGCAATGTTTGAGCCAGAGTGTCCCAAAAAATTATGTGACGCAATCACAGGTGATGAAACGTGGATAACCTTGTATGGTGTCCCAAACAAACAGTTCCACCAAATGTGGTTGAACGCTTATGAAAAAAGGCAAGTTGTACTGAGACCTGATTTTCAAAGCCGGAAGAGAATTTTCTCCATCTTCTTCAACTCGCGCGGCTCTATAACGGTTGATATTGTGCCTTAACGGTTGATATTGTGCCTGAAAAGTCTTAGTGCTAGCTATTATAACCAGAAAGTGTTTTACACAAAGCTGTACAGTACATTCATGAGCATGTCGGGATGTGGGTACCAGTAAAACGAAACTTCTACATGACAACGAAAGTGCCCCTAAAGCCAAAGTCACTGTAAACACACACACACACACCCCACACACACACACACACACACACA
>JAPXFY010000017.1:48104956-48109956 GCA_030674185.1 Monoplex corrugatus
AAACTAATATATTGTGATAGCTGCATTTTAAAAATTTGAGATTTACACTATTTTCCAATTGGAGTACATCTCGAAGTCCATTTGATCTCACACCAATAATGTTTGTGAATTTATGGTATGGATGTTTTAATAACTGAATAAAGATTTGTCACAAATTATAAACCGGTGGTTCTGTATGAAAGTTTCACTTCTTACTCCAAAGACGTTATAAATGGAACTTTAAAAAAAAAAGTAACGTCTTTGACTTACTCTCATACATTTGCACACATGTGGGCATTCACATGTATGCATTTTTTTAAATACCGTCTACCTTTTTCATCAAACCTTTGTAAAAACACCAATCTGTAATATGGCTTGGTAGTGAGAGAAAATCACAAATAATATACTGTCCCCACTTAAAAATGATATGGAATCCCCCTAAGTTTAAAATACTAGGCATCTGGTTCACTCAAGATCTAAAAAATTGCGAAATAATGAATTATAAAGACACATTTTCAGAAGTGAAAATGTTATTCAAAATTAGGCCTCAAAGAACCATTACCCCGATTGGTAAAATCGCAGTTCTAAAATCTCTGATATTGTCTAAACTTATACATCTATGGATATTGTTGCCTGATCCTCCAGATCATTTTATACAACAACTACAGAAGTTATGTTTTCAGTTTGTATGGAATGGAAAACGAGACAAAACCAGCAGAAAGACTGCCACTAAAAATATTAAGCAAGGAGGACTGAATATACCGGATTTAAGAACATATATATATATATATGTTCTCAAACTTCATGGATAAGAAAATTTAAAAACTTCAAACCATAAATGGAAAAATCTAGCAGCTGAAATGTATCCGTTCCTTAACAATATTGAATGCTACGGATCAGCGGTTGTTTCATATTTCATGAAGAATAATATGTTCTGGGCTAATACATTTAAGGCCTACATGATATTTTGTAATCATATAACACCTAAGAATTCAAGTAAACTGTTAGCTGAACCTGTCTTTTATAACGAAAAAATAAAGGTGGATAACAAAATAATCAAGAATAATAAACTAATAGAGAAAGGAATATACTGCATCAAACATTTTCTTAAAGAAAATGGCTGTTTTTTGACCTGTGAAGAATTTGAAAATAACGCTGATTGCCGTATTAATTATGTCACTTATAATGGATGGATATCTTCAATCAAACAATATTTAAGAACAACCAAAATTCAAATGAACAACAACACGAATGGTATGTTGAATGCGCCTAAAGCAATAAGACTCATAATGAGTGTAAATAAGGGAACTAGACTTTACTATGAAAAAAATTAAATTGGATGATAGCAAACCAAATTGTTGTTCGAGGTGGTCAAAGAAATTAAATATTAACATTTCGTGGGAAAAGGTGTTTCTAAAAATTCATAAATTAAATGATGTCAAATTAAAATGGTTGCAAATAAGAATAGTTCATCGGATTATTGCCACCAATATAATATTAAACACAATGGGTATAGCAACTACGACAAATTGTACATGGTGTAATAATGCAAGAGACTCTATTGAACATTTTCTGTGGAACTGTTACTGTGTCCATAATTTCTGGAATTTAAACAGAAAAACTAATCAACGCAAAATGCGAAAATACCTTCAACATCAGAATCACACGAAATCTGGTGTTGTTCGGTGTTGACCAAAATGTAAAAACAGATAGAGTATTTGATCTTATAATAATGCTTGCAAAATCATTTATATATAAATGCAAAATAGACAAGTGTGTTCCAAATATACATACTTTCCAAAGAATGCTAAACCAGAGATTCAAAATTGAACAATATAATGCCAAAATAAACTTTCGCTTGTCCTTTTTTAATGCTCAGTGGAACAACTATCGATCAATGTTCCCTGTGTAGAAAACAGACTTTTTTCATGACATGTTTCTTAAATATTGATGTACATAATGAAATCATCATTGATTAGAATATTGTTTTATATGTTTTGTAGGCTATAGGTTTTAGGCTATATGTTTTCTTTTCTTTTTTTATGCGAACAATTGTTATGAATTGAAATTATTATTATTTGTTTTTTTGTTTTGTTTTGTTAGTACATTGTCTGTTGATGTCTATTCCTGTTTATAAATTAATTTAAAAAAAACAAGAAAAAAAACCCACCAATCTGCTGAAAATCTATCAGGCTCAGAGTTGGATAAAAGCAAGGTGTATGAGAACAAAGTTTGCTCTGAGTCAGGACCGAACTCGTGCAGTTAGGTTGTTAGGTGGGAGCTGTACGTCTACGTTAACGAATTTTCGTCACAAGTAAGCTTGCTCCTATTTCATTTCATCTTAATTTTATTCATTCATTCATTCATTCATTCATTCATTCATTCATTCATTCATTCATTCATTCATTCATTCATTCATTCATTTCATTATATTTATTTATTTACTCATTTCATTCATTCATTCATTCATTCATTCATCCTATATATCTATATCTATCTATCTATCTATTTGTCTGTCTGTCTGTCTATCTATCTATCTATCTATTTGTCTCTCTGTCTGTCTGTCTATCTATATGTTTGTTCATCCGTTTGTTTATTCGTTTGTTTGTTCGTTTGTTTGTTCGTTTGTTTATATCTGTCTCTGCTGGTAAAGTCGTGGAATCAATATTTGATGCCCATCTTGATGTTCTAATCATTCTTGTGGTACCAGCTTTATGTTTCATAGGTCCCGTCCTCCCAAACCACCCTCCTCCCACCACCTCCCACCACCTCCCACCACCTCCCACCACCTCCCTCTCATTTCAAAACCTTGTCAGCGCGCATGGTTTTGCGCAGTCTCGAGAAGTCTACCAGACAATTTCTGACAGTCTGGGCACATAGCGCATGTGGAACTGTTCGAGTGACGTGAATTTCTCTGGATGAAAACTCCAACGTCAAAACTCCAATCAACCAAAGTCCTAGAAACGACAAAAGCCCCGTCAAGAAATTGGACTGACTAGTGTCACAGGAAGACTAGAAAGTGAAATCCTGTGTACTTTTCCCCAAACGCGTGGCGTGGTGACTATGGTTCCGGCCATTACGGCAGAACAGTGAAGAGAGTGTTTAGCGCGCAAACACAGGCCAGCACTCTTCTTCTGAACAACTTTCGTTAAAAATCCCAATGCTAACGCGGGCAGCAAACAGCGGCAATGTTCGTTAATTAACCCTTGACTCCTGCGCTCTACCCACCAACTGCAAAAACTTTACCCTTTGACTCCTTCACCCTATCCACCAGCTTCCTGCAAAGGAAGCTGGTGGATAGGGTGAAGGAGTCAAAGGGTAATTTTTGCTTTGCTAGTATGGGTAACAACAAAGGACGCTGGTGGACAGGGTGCGGGAATCATAGGGTTAATTAACGACTCGACCCTTGGGGTAAACAGCCTTTTAGAAGGGCGACAGATCGTCTCATACAAAATATTGCTTTGATATTAACCCTTTTTTGACTGCCTCACCCTGTCTACCAGCATCTCGCGTTGCCAACCATGCCAGCCAAGCAAAAACTTAACCCTTTGACTGCCTCACCCTGTCTACCAGCATCCTGCGTTGCCAACCATGCTAGCGGAGCAAAAACTTAACCCTTTTGACTCCCGTACCCTGTCTACCAGTATCCTGCATTGCCAACCATGCTAGCAAAGCAAAAACTTAATCCTTTGACTCTTTCACCTTCTCCACCAACTTCCTGCAGGAGGCTGGTGGAGAAGGTGAGAGAGTCAAAGGATTAAGTTTTTGCAGTTGCTGGATAGAGTGCGGGAGCCAAAGGGTTAACAAAATATCGTCGATAGTCATGCGGATGTCAGTAAATCGTTGATTCAATGCAAAATTTCAGACGTATTTCTTTGACCAGTGAAATGACTTCAGTATGTAGGGTTGAAATGTCTAATCTAAGTTGATGCGTCTTAGTAACTCCTCGTTTGATTGGTTAAAATTGGCAGCTTGTCACATTCCCTTCGAAACGTTGAAGTTTTGAAGCTGTTGATTGGCAGAAACTAATAAAGTTGTTCCATAACCATGAGGTAGTGTAGGGGTGAGAGGTGGAGATCTCGACTTTTGTCTGGGCCAGCATCACAAGGGTGGTGTCCATCTCTCGTCCCGCGCTACTTTACCTTCTCCAGTCATGATGAACAGGGTCAGGTACCTATTGACAGCTGGGTAGACTAGAAGCCACATGCACAAAGTTTTTGTAGAGCGACGTTCGTACCTGTGCAAACTCGCGCAGTCAGATTTAAAGGCAAGAGCTTTACTTCAAACGCCAACCAGGCACCTCAGAAAATAGTTTCGTTCAGTTTAGTTCCATTCCATTCAAAGTCAGTTCAAAATAGGCCTCCATCATTATCGCTATAAAAGAAAGTAAATACAACAAAAATAAGACTGCTGCCACAGTACCAGTCACTATTATAAAGCACATAACTCACCCACAGCCTCTTTGTCCCCTTCATTCCCATCACTTCTTCACCACTCCCCCCCCCCAACCCCCACACATAGAACAAACCGTACACCAAATATACTTCATATCACCTGTAATGTATCCGTGTGCAACTGCCTCCTCTGTTAACCCTTTGACTCCCGCACCCTGTCCACAAATTGCAAAAGCTTAACCCTTCGACTCCCTGCAGGAAGCTGGTGGATAGGGTGAGGGAGTCGAATGGTTAAGTTTTTGCTCTGTTAGCATGGTTGGCAATGCAGGATGCTGTAAGACAGTGTGCGGGAGTCAAAGGGTTAATTAAGGACTCGACCGACTTCGGCACAAAGTAACTTTTTGTTCTGCTCTACCTCATTTTAGAGCATAAAATGGGCGGCTTAATGGAAGAAATTGGAAGTGTCACGCAAGGCTATGACTGCTGTCAAAAACAATCACCCTCGCCTTGTGTATCTATCGTCTTTTAATACAACTGGCGGAGACTTTCTTTCTTGCTTTTTGCCCACTGTCTGTCCACAAATATTCTCACGATTGTTACAAAGTTTTCTGGAATCGAAAACAAGTG
>JAPXFY010000017.1:48114956-48117456 GCA_030674185.1 Monoplex corrugatus
CTGTCTGTCTCTCTGTCTGTCTTCTTCTCTGTCTCTTTGTCTTTGTCTCTGTCTTGTCTGTCTATCTGTCTGTTCTCTCTACACACACACCACTCTCTCTCTCTCTCTCACACACACACACACAGTCACTCACTCTCCCTCTTCACCGCCCCCCCCCCTCCAGCACTCCTAACCTCTCATACAATGTAGTAAACAACGAGATGAAGGCAAATATTTTGGCTACTAAGTGCCCAGACCTCTCACAACCGCCGCCATGCGCCCATTGTTCACGATGGCGTGGTGGCCGACCCCAACACGCCACAACAGTCGACGTTTGACGGAGCGTAAATGTCCGGGAGTGGTGGAACAGCGGTTTTTAAGTCACAGACATCTTATACTATTAACTGTCCGTGGTTTAACCCTTTCATTCCCGCACCCTTTAACCCTTTCATCCCCGCACCCTATCTACTAAGCAGCCTGCATCGTCATCAGTGATAACAAAGCAAAAATGTAACCCTTTTGACTCCCTCACCCTATCCTGTAGGAAGCTGGTAGACAGCGTAAGGGAGTCAAAGGGTTAAGTTTCTGCATCTGGTGGATAGGCTGCGGGAGTCAAAGAGTTAAGTACCCGTCCACTAAGGACAGGACCCGGAAGTTCTCCAGGAGTGAGCGGAACCTTTCTTCCCTCTTCCCTCCTCTTCCTTCACCTCCCCCACCCCACCCCCTCTGTCTATCGGACTTTGAGCGGTTGTCTTTGGCTTTCTTGGTGCTTGTCTTGTAGATTATAACATGTAAGCCCAAGCCCAAGTCCCGTAATGGTGCGAGAGTGCACTCCCGTGTAAGTTTACAGAACTTAATGGAAACAGGTTGTCCGTGGCAAAAAAATGTTGTTGAAAAATTTTCGTTGTTCCAATTTTTTTTTTCTCAGATGAGCGCATGCCTGCTGTTTTGTCCACACACACTGCGCAACCGACATGTTGCTGCACAGTGAACACTCCATCTTCGGTAAGCAAACACGCTGGGGTGTTTTCATGTTTCTGTAAGCCTCCAAATATTGACACGACTTAGAAAATCTGTAACGAGCACACTTGATGTTCCCCGTGCGTATACACACGAAAAGAGTTCAGGCACATGTTGAGCTGGGAGATGGGGGGAAAACCTCCACCCTTTATCCATCAGGCGGGAGGTACCCAGGCAGGATCGAACTCAGGTTTTCTTGATTGGAAGTCTGACGTCTAATCCACTTGACTGCTGCACTCCCACCTCCCCCCCCCCCCCCCCCCCCCCCCCCCCCGTCAAGCAGGAAAAACATATTTCGTATAAATCAGTTGCTGGGTTTTGGGAAATGTAAGATATTTCACAATGTCCAACTTTTCCAGGTGACCTGAGTGATTTGTGTACCGCCAAATATTCCGATCAGGACATAATACCGCAGCCCAGAAAACAACCCCTACCGCACTAAAGTCTCCCACCTTCCCCCCTCCCCCTCCCCCTCCCCCGTCACCTAACTCCACTCCCCCCCCCCCCCACAGTTCCACTAACGGTAATTAACCCTTTGACTCCCACACCCTGTCCACCAGCATAGCAAAACAAAAACTCAACCCTTTGACTCCCTCACCCTGCCCACCATCTTCCTGCAGAAAGCTGGTGGATAGGGTGAGGGAGTCAAAGGGTTAAGTTTTTGCAGGCAGTTGGTGTATTAAGCTGCGGGAGTCAAAGGGTTAAGCACGGATATATATATTTTCACCAGTTCCGATGGTTATAGCGAATGTTGTCGCTGGTACCACGTAAAACACCAACTAGCTATGGCATCGAGCGCAGAAAGCCTCTGTAGCACAAACAGAGTAAACCACAGACGTGGAACACGGGGACCAGCCATTTCAGTTACACGCGATTGTTGATCTTAAAATTCTTTGCTCGTGTGTGTGGTGTGTGTGTGTGTGTGTGTGTGTGTGCGTGCGTGCGTGCGTGGTGTGTGTGTGTGTGTGTGTATTAATATGCATAAATATATATGTATATAGATATATAGATACAGATAGACAGACAGATAGAGAGATAGATAGATAGACATAGGCATTTAGATACATATATATATATGTACATATACATGTATGTATGTGTGTATATATGTATGCATACATGTGTGTATGTGTGTTTGTATATATGTATTTATATACATATATACATATATATATACATATATATATATATATATATATATATATATATATATATAATATGAGTGTGTGTGTATGCCTATACGTATTCACATATGTATGCATATGTGTGTGTATATGTATGTATATGTGTGTTTCATATAGACCGGAGGATGTGGTGTGTGTGTGTGTGTGTGTGTGTGTGTGTGTGTGTGTGTGTGTGTGTGTGTGTGTGTGTGTGTGTGTGTGTGTGTGTGTGTGTGTGCGTGCGTGCGCACGCGCGCGTGTCAAAAATCACTTTTCAAACAGACGTTGAATTTCACACAAATGCTCGTCTAACAGCACTTATGTGAACATACGTGAAA
>JAPXFY010000017.1:48127456-48137456 GCA_030674185.1 Monoplex corrugatus
GCATGCGTCGTACACTCGGCGTTTTAAATTAATACAATCGACATATCTTTATTTCTAAAGGTGGCGTACGTAACATTAAAAACAGGCTATCAAGTGTTGGCCAGCGTTCTTTTGCTGTCTCAGGACCGTCAGTCTGCCTGGAACAGACTTCCAATGTCCATTCACCTAACACCTGCCCTTTCTGCCTTAACACCTAATTTTAAAACCCACCTCTTTTCCCGACTATGAATTCTACGATTATCTCTTCCCGTCTGTTTATGTAGGTCTATTTTGTATATTGTGAGGCAGTCTGTACTGAATACATGCATATGTCTGGAGCGTGAGTGTACTTTGATTTGAATTGTCAAGATTTGGCGCCTTGTAAATACTGTTATTATTATTGTTATCCTCCTCTTCCTCCTCCTCCTCATCGTCATCATCATTATTATTGTTCTTGTTATTATTGTTATTATTCTTATCATTATTATTATTATTATTATCATTACTATTATCATTATTATTATTATTAGTAGTTGTAGTAGAAGTAGAAGTAGTATAAACGGATGATGTAAAGGACACTTGTACTGACCTACCAAAACCAGACACGCGTGAGATGATTGCGCTGTGTATGATCTGGTCCAGTCTCATTTAACCCTTAGACACTTGTCATTCAAACCACTAGCGTTCACTAGCTTCCTACGCTGGTGGATAATCCGGATGAAGGCAATCAAACGATTAAAGAAGACTTGTTTGTATGTCTGTCAACACTTTTGCTTAATGTTTTATATTGTCATACATGATTCTAACTAAATCGCGCTTTTTCTTGCTCTTTCCGAACGATAACTTCACTTTTCTTTCAAAAAGGTTTCGGTACGATGCGAACGGCTTTGACGGCGCCGGCCAACCATAGCAGAAGACCACGCCTCTTACGTACTGTATTACTTGATTGACCATAAAACACTTCACACTGGACTCGGGTCATAGGGCAACACGCGCCGGCTAGGGTCACATTCTGTGGGTACCATACCGTAAACTGGACTCAGGACTACAGATGTGTTGTGCTGGGTGAATTCAAGGGAGGTTTCGTTCACGGTGCTGCGTTAGTTGAGATCATCAGTTCATTTTTTACTGTGCTGTTAGATGAGATAATCAGAGTTTACTGTGTTGTGTTGTGTTGTGTTGTGTTAGGTGAGATAATCAGTTCACTTTGCTGTGTTGTGTTAGATGAGATAATCAGAGTTTACTGTGTTGTGTTGTGTTAGGTGAGATAATCAGTTCACTTTGCTGTGTTAGATGAGATAATTAGAGTTTACTGTGCTGTGCAAGTGTTAGATGTGATAATCAGACTTTGCGGTGTTATGTTACATGAGAGTTTAGTTCACTGTGGTTTAGCTGAGATATTAGCTATAATTTACTGTAGTTCACAAGGACGACTGACATTACGTTTTGGTGACGACATAACTGTTCTCTGATAGGGCGAAATCTGTGATGTGTGTGTATGTGTTAGGATAATAACACCATAAAGTGAGATGAATCGGAAAAAAATATTGCTCTCATACACGATAATTACCTGGATAAATAAGACACAGTTGGACCAAATATCACTTCCAAGTCTATACAAAATAACATATTCTGGACTGATATTTTCAAAGCATACATAGAATTCTACAATAAAGTGTACGTAAGAGGCTGCATGACCTTTGATCTAAACCTCTTCATTGTAGTGAATGAATTAAAAACTGGCAACAGAGCAATGTCATGTCATAAATGGGCAGGAAAGGGAACCCATTCTGTTGCAGATTTTATGAAAGAAGATTTTTTGGGGGTCACAAACACAGTTCAGAAGAAAGTCTGATATGAATCTAAACTTCACACTCATAAAATTAGAATGTAAAACTGCTATAAAATACTTACAAGAAACATGTATGATAATTGATAGCAATACTAAAAGAAGTTCATGCATAACTTTACGGATACTGAACTCGTACACAAAGGTACTATTTCTTCCCTAAAAGAAGTTTCATAATGTGGGGACACAATCTTTATTATTTTCTGTAGGAAAAATTTGAAGATAACAAGTACCTTACGCATAATACAGATGTAGACATGGGTTTATTATGAATTATGATGATGCTGAAAAGGGAAAAAAAATGAACTGATATGATCAGAGTTGGTGTTTGGTGTTGGAGTTACTGAAGTGTTAGTTACGTCATTATTTCGATGAGTCACACGAGGATGATGGGATCAGAGTTATTGGAGTTTTAGTTACATCATTATTCCGATGGGTCACACGAGGATGATGGTGTTGCAGTTATTGGAGTTTAATTACGTCATTATTTCGATAGGTCCACGAGGATGATGGTGTTGCAGTTATTGGAGTTTTAATTACGTCATTATTTCGATAATTCACACGAGAATGATGGTGTTGGAGTTATTGGAGTTTATTACGTCATTATTCGATAGGTCACCGAGATGATGGTGTTTTAGTTACGTCATTATTTCGATAGATCACACGAGGATGATGGTGTTGCAGTTATTGGAGTTTTAATTACGTCATTATTTCGATAGGTCACACGGGGAATGATGGTGTTGCAGTTATGAGTTTTAATTACGTCATTATTTCGATAGTCACACGAGGATGATGGTGTTGCAGTTATTGGAGTTTTAATTACGTCATTATTTCGATAGGTCACACGAGGATGATGGTGTTGCAGTTATTGGAGTTTTAGTTACGTCATTATTTCGATAGGTCACACGAGGATGATGGTGTTGGAGTTATTGGAGTTTTAATTACGTCATTATTTCGATAGGTCACACGAAGATGATGGTGTTGCAGTTATTGGAGTTTTAGTTACGTCATTATTTCGATAGGTCACACGAGAATGATGGTGTTGGAGTTATTGGAGTTTCAATTACATCATTATTTCGATGGGTCAAAGGATGAGGATGGAACTGGAGTTATTGGAGTTTTAGTTACGTCATTATTTCGATGAGTCACAGGAGGAGGATGGTGTTACTGACGTGCTAGTTACGTCATTATTTCGACGGGTCACACGAAGATGACGGTGTTGGAGTAACTGATGTTGGTTACGTCATTATTTCGATGGGTCACACGAAGATGTTAAGAGGCATTGTGTTGACAAGATCTCAGATGTGCTCTGTTCGTTATGACGATAGTTACACTGTGATATGACCTCCAGGTTCAGTCCCAGCCCGCAACATGAAGAACGGCCTGTTGGCTGCCCATCGTAATGTTCTAATTATTCCCGTACTGTTTGATATGTCCTGTCCTCCTCTGCCCTTCCCTCCGTCGCCCCCCCCCCCCATCCCCACTTTTCGTTTCAAGACCTGGCCAGCGCATAAGATTTTAGGATTTTGCGCAAGCTCAAGGAGTCTACCAGATAACAGAAGGCATACTGGGTAGAGCGCATACGGAATTGTTCGAGTGCCGTGAACCTCGCTTGAATAACCTCCGATTGTAAACGTTAACCGTTGGCTGAGACGAAATCTGTGATTTTTTAACTGGGATATATGTGCTGTGTTTGATACACAATGTATCCACACAAAATCTCTCTCTCTCTCTCTCTCTCTCTCTCTCTCTCTCTCTCTGCGCGTGCGTGTGTGTATATATGTATCTGTGTGTCTGTGTGCCTGTGTCTGTGTACATGATGTAACCCTTTGACTCCCGCACCCTATCCACCAGCTTCCTGAAATATAGATAGATAGATTAACAGATAGATAGATGAACAGATAGATAGAGTAATAGATAGATATAGAGATATACGAGGCATATAGAACTTTGTATGTAGAAAACACGATCTTGAGTCCATAGTTCTACCAACTAACAAAAAATGTATCGAACGGCGCTCTAAGCAATTAAACTAATGGACCACTAGAAAACAAAAACAATCAATCGAGCAAACACACCAAAAAAACTATAGCCACCTTTGAAGGTTAAACCCACGGACCCCTGTGTTGTCAACAGCGCACAGTAAACTAATGGAGTGAAAGAGACCTCAGTGCAGCTATAGGACAGGTCAGAGTCCTCTGTCATGTCAACTGTAAGGCTTCACCAACAGGATTGACTACCGTAACAGTGCCTGTTGTTCATTATACATCTGGCTGATTCTGTTTTTCTTTCACGCTCCTTCAAAGAGCATTACAGTGAACACTATTATCTTACGTGGCTTCTGGTTTCCGGTCGAACTACCTGCTGATGCCACTTTTTTTTTTTTTGGCTTTATAGACCGACAGACTGTAGAATTTATGTATTGTAATGTCTTCTCTGACTTTAAAAATGAGTTTCAGCACAGAATAAAAACAAAACAAATCAAAAAGAAAGAAAAAAGACACTAAGTATACGTGCATAAGCCGTTCAATATCGTAAAGGATTATAAAAGAAAAACTAACCCATTGACTCCCTCATCCTTCCCATCAGCTTCCTGATATTTGTGAACATTCCGCATTTCAAGACATATTTCTTTTATGGCAGTTTTCAACAATCTATACATCTACATTTGAGATGGATGAAAAGTAGTCATCCTGAAGATGTTATCACAGAAACCCCTCAGGTAGAAACAGGCCCATACATGTACTTCAGTATGAAACAGGATGTTGGCAATGTATAGCAAGCCAGACAAACTAGCCTCTTGACTGACGGCTTAGACATCCCCCAATTCTAGAACGACACACCAAAAATTATCCCCGTGACAGACAATCAGTCTTCCCGTTACAATGTTTTGGTTTTGAAGCCAAAAGATTAAGGGACAATTCATTCTTTGCCGACAATAACTGAAGAAATCAGTCTCGCTGAAACTAAGATCAGTAAGCACGTTAATGTCTCTTGGTAATAGAACTTTAAGACATGTCTTGACACCAGGGAATACGTTTTGTCTGGTTATGTTTGAACACCCAACCCTGGCAGTGATTTTGTCGTTTTATTTCTGATTTCGCGAAGCCAAGTAGAGTGGTCAGCCCACTAGCAAAATATGACCATGTCAACCTAAGGGTCATTGAAAGCACAACCACAGCCACTGACAGAATGTCCACTACTCATACCGCCCACAACGTCTTTCTTTTAGGAGTACTGTGACGTCTGAAGCCGACTCTGCAAACCACTCGTAGCGAAAACCTTACGTTTGGGATCTTTGCCTATAACGTTGTTCGCCCCTCAAAAATAGATATAGATAAAAAAGTATATAAGATTGGCAACTTAGGAAACATTAAGCCTATAAATAGATTGGCAACTCATCAAACATTAAGCCATATATACAGATTGCCAACTCATCAAACATTAAGCCTGTATATAGATTGCCAACTCATCAAACTTTAAGCCTGTATATAGATTGACAACTCTTCAAACATTAAGCCTATATACAGATTGCCAACTCATCAAACATTAAGCCTGTATAAGATTGACAATTCATCAAACATTAAGCCTATATACAGATTGCCAACTCATCAAACATTAAGCCTGTATATAGATTGACAACTCATCAAACATTAAGCCTATATACAGATTGGCAACTCATCAAACATTAAGCCTATATATAGACTGGCAACTCATCAAACATTAAGCCTATATACAGATTGGCAACTCAGCAAACATTAAGCCTATATATAGATTAACAACTCATCAAACATTAAGCCTATATACAGATTGGCAACTCAGCAAACATTAAGCCTATATATAGATTAACAACTCATCAAACATTAAGCCTATATACAGATTGACAACTCAGCAAACATTAAGCCTATATATAGATTAACAACTCATCAAACATTAAACCTACATACAGATTGGCAACTCAGCAAACATTAAGCTTATATACAGATTGGCAACTCAACAAACATGAAGCCTATCATAGCATCAGCATCAGTTCCTGTTTAAGACAGGCGCAGTGGTTAAGTGGGTAAACTTCGCATTTCCGATTAGAAAGTCAGGGTTCGATTCTGTCAGGCTGGTTACATTGGCTTTGTGGGTAAAAGGTAGAGACTTTTCCGATCTCCTAGGTAAGCATGTGTGCAGACCTGTTAGTGCCCGAACCTGTGAAGTAACTAACAACTGCTTGCTTAACCCTTTGATTACCGCATCCTATTCACCAACTGCAAATACTTCACCCTTTGACTCCCTCACCCTATCCACCAACTTCCAGCAGGAAGCTGGTGGATAGGGTGAGGGAGTCAAAGGGTAAAGTTTTTGCTTTGCTAGCATGGTTGACAATGCAGGATGCTGATGGACAGGTGCGGAAGTCAAAGGGTTAAAACTACCTAGGAACTGTGATTGTAGAAAGAAAAGCGTTAGTTATGGCAGTAACCGATGGAGCTGAATCAGTAAGACACAGTTTAATTAGAGACGCAGGGATAGGAACAATTACGCAGCTTTTTGTAATGTCTGAACCTGACCTTCACGTGAAAAAAATGTGAACAAGATGTTTAATTCAAAGATAATCTGACCTGACCTTGTGGTTTATCATTTTGTGGCACAGAGTACAGATTTAAAATAAAGAAAAAGAATTTGAAGTGTGCTTCCAGGAAAATCAACCAGAAAGGTTAAAGTTATGAAAACTGCTATTCGTAAAAGTTAAAATGACTCCTTGATCTTCGGTTCGGGTATAGTATATGCCGCACTACCTTTGCTGTCTGTGAATAGTTGTAAATGATATATGGATTTTTTTGTTTGAAGTGGATATGTTATTATAGTTTTTCTTATTGTTTCCTTAACATTGTGGTATCATGGTTCATCTGTTTTCATTATTGCTGTAGGGGTTGACATGTATGTGTTTTAGGTGTGTCTGCCTTTGTCTGTCATGTTTCGTGAAGTGCTCAGTGCTCTTGTGAGATGAGGAGCTGTACACCTAGTTACACTATTAACCCCTTTGTGAATTATTAATCCTCTTGTTGTACGGATGTGAAGCTTGGACAGTCCTCAGGCAAAGTCAGAACGAGATTGAGGCAGCTGAATTTTTGTTTCTAAGAAGAATGTTCAGAGTCCTATGGACAGCAAAGAAAACAAACGAAACAGTCTTGAAAGAGGCAAACACAAAAAGAACATTACTGAAAAAGACTAGGAAAAGACAAGCAACATTTATAGGACATTTTATGGGGTAAGAGAAATTTGAGCACCTAGTCACAACAGGAAAACTGGAGGGACAAAGAACACCAGATATACCTAGGAAGAGAACCTTGGACGCTTTTGCAGAGTGGATGAAGACAGAAAGAGTGGGAAATATATTTGCAATCACAAAAGACAGATTGATGTGGAGGGCCGTGATTGCCTACGCCATGCGGCAGGGCACATGATGATGATTCTGATGTTTATGTATATACGCACGCAGAACATCAAATATGCACGTCAGTTATCCTGTAAGTCATGTCAGTGTTTGATGGCAAATGGAGACATGAAAACACTCAGCATGCACGCCCAGCAGACACGGACTAAGTAGACTGTGCAGCAACATACCCCTGCACAGTGTGGACAACACAACTTTCATACACGTATCCGAGAAAATCGGGACGATATTAAAAGAATACATATAATATATGTCTTTTTTGTTCTGTTGTATCAACACCTATACGTCTGAAAATAATGGTGAGATAAGTTAATCGAAGATTGTTGCTTGGTGAATCGTATAGTATTTCTATAGTGATGTTTTCCTCCTATGTGGACAAGTTGAAAATTGCTGATTTGTAAATATGACAGTAGTTATGTGGCGATAGTTTGCTCCTAGCTGTATTTCACTGACCAACAAGGAAAGATTTTATTAAACCTGTTTCGTTTTCTACTCCAACCTTGGGCACATTGATAGTACGCTTCTCAGTTCTGAATAATTTGCAGGCTGATTGCTTCTCGTCTTCTGATTTTTCAAACAACATAGATTTGCCATGTATGGTATTTATGTGGTGATATTTTGCTCCTATGTGGGCAAGTTGAAAATTGCTGTTCGTAAATATCACAGTCATTAGTTTGTTCCTATTTGTATTTCATTGAGCAACAAGGAAGGATTTTATCAAACCTCTTTCCTTTTCTACTCCAGCCTTGAGCATTTTTGATAGTTGGCCTCTCCGTTCTGAATAATTTGCAGGTTGATTACTTCTCGTCTTCTGATTGTTCTAACGACACGCATTTGCCATAAAATTGAACTGAACCTAGATGAATGATACAGTAACGCTATTTAGCTAAGTATGATCGCGATCCTTTAGGAATTGCCAGGTAACCATACTCGTACAACAGAGCTAGTTGTTTTAGGCATATTACCGTCTGTGGCCTATTGCCTGTCTATCTATTCATCTCTATGGTATGCTTTGCTGTCTATCCATTCATGTTAATAGCCTATGTTGCTTGTCTGTTAATATCTATGGTCTATTTTGCTTGTCTGCCTATTAATATTTATGGCCTATGTTGCCTGTCTGTTAATATCTATGACCTATGATTGCCTGTCCATTAATGTCTTTTGGCATGTTTGGCTCTGTCTGTATGTTCATGTCTATGGCCTGTGTTGCCTGTCTATTAATATCTATGGCCTGTGTTGCCTGTCTATATGTTCATGTCTATGGCCTGTGTTGCCTGTCTATTAATATCTATGGCCTATGTTGCCTGTCCATTAATGTCTATGGCCTGTGTTGCCTGTCTATATGTTCATGTCTATGGCCTGTGTTGCCTGTCTATATGCTCATGTCTATGGCCTGTGTTGCCTGTCTATTAATATCTATGACCTATTTTGCTTTTCTATTAATGTCTATGGCCTATGTTACCTGTCTATATTGTCATGTCTGTGACCTGTGTTGCCTGTCTATTAATATCTATAACCTATTTTGCCTTTCCATTAATGTCTATGGCCTATGGTGCCTGTCTGCCTATTCATGTCTTTAGTCTGATGCCTGTCTAGCTATTTGTGTCAATGGCCTATATTGCCTGTCTATTAATATCTATGGCCAGTGGTGCCTGTCTGCCTATTCATGTCTATGGCCTGATGCTGTCTATCTATTATTGTCACTGACCTGTGTTGCGTGTCTGTTAATATGCACAGCTTATGTTGCCTGTCTGCCTATTCATGTCTTTAGTCTGATGCCTGTCTATCTATTTATGTTAATGGCCTACGTTGCCTGTCTAATAACATCTGCGGCCTATGTTGTGTGTCGATTTATGTCTTTGGCCTGATGCTTGTCTGCCTACTTATGTCTATGGCCTGTAGAATCGCTGTGCTTGTGAGAGACCCTTCAAAACCCGTTCGTTGCCGAATATCCTCCACTTAAGAGGTCTCAATCGTATTGTGGTCATGGCCCGCCCGCCCTGTTAAGATTTTTTTTTCTTTACTTTTTCTTTTTCTTTTCTGTCTTCGTGGACAACAGCTCCCACGTGCACCCTTACAGCTGGGCTTTTATAATATGGCCATATTTTTATAACAGGAAGCTGGTGGATAGGGCGATGGAATCAAACGATTATGTTTTTGCATGTTCAAAGGGTTAAGTTTTTGCTTGTTTAGCATGATTGACAATGTAGGATGCTGGTGGACAGGGTGCGGGAATCAAAGGGTTATTAAACAAAGCCAAACGAATTGTCAAACAATGGCGATCAGATTATCTTAAAACACACACACACACAAAATATCATTAGACCGTAACTAGACTTAGAAAAACAAAACGAAAAATATCACTAGACCTTAACTGCAAGAGTTCAAAATTACAAACAAAACGAAATCGTAAGAGTTCAGAGTTCAAAATTTACCAACAGAACAAAACTGCAAAGGTTTAGAGTTCAAAATTTACCAACGGAACAAAACTGCAAAAGTTCAGAGTTCAAAAATTACTGACAGAGCAAAACTGCAAGAGTTTAGAGTTCAAAACTTACCAACAGAACGAAACTGCAAGAGTTTAGAATTCAAAACTTACCAACAGAACGAAACTGCAAGAGTTTAGAATTCAAAACTTACCAACAGAACGAAACGCAAGAGTTTAGAATTCAAAACTTACCAGCAGAACGAAACTGCAAGAACTTAAATTTACCAGCAACAACGAAACT
>JAPXFY010000017.1:48144956-48154956 GCA_030674185.1 Monoplex corrugatus
TGTGTGTGTGTGTGTGGTTTAATGTCTGTTCACTTATTCTTTAGATTCAAACAAAAAAATGGGGGTGTGGTGTGGAGAAAGGGCAAAGGATGATACCTTTTTATATAGTCACTCTTGAGAAATGAAGGAAGGAAAAGGCAACTGGAAGAAGGGAGAGAAAAAAAAGAAATTAAGTAATACGCTTAACAATAACTGGCTAAACGTAACAGAAATACTTAAATCACAGAAGGTTGTATATAATTAGCTATTGGACTTTTTGACAGGCTGCAATGAAATTGTATATTGATAAAGCTGATTCAAATATGTCATAAACTGTATACTTACAAAATACAGGAATGTATCTCTTTTATCTCAATGCAAGAAAGAAAATGACCAGATATTATCTTCTGTCCACAAGGACACAAAATATTTCTGATGTATTTTGTTTTGAATATTTGGATTTTTCCACTGCATATCAGAAAGGAATTGTAGAATTCTGCTTACTTGTTTTTAGCTGATTACAAAATTCACGTTATTGTTATTGTTATTGTACTTTTTTTGATTGTCTTGGAACTGCTTCAAAACACATACATCCACTGAGAAAAGACTGTATATTGTTTGGTTCTGATGGCCTCTTAGCCCCTCAATTGGCAGGCCTGTTAGCTATATCGTTGTCATAAAACGAAAAATCAGATGGTATGCAACAGACAGCAACCGGTGCCCTCTATGAATAGAATATCAAATAAGTGACTAATTTCTGTTATCAATTCTAATCATGTTTGTAACTTTAATGAATCAAGAGCTCGGACTACTAATTTTGAATCAACGCAAAACAGCGTCGTCTGTAATGTATTGTCTACGGAAAACTTATTAAGTAATTTAAAGCCATTAATACTCAGGTTTCAAAATGTTATCAACAGAAGGATTTCTTTACAGAAATTATGTAGAGTCGAATTCCCTTTCTTCATCGAGTGGCAACATCTTAATTTCATTGTAAAACACGAAGACAGAAAGCATGCATTGGAAGACCAAGTGCCAGTTTCAAACTGTTACGTTCTGAGCTCTGTAAGATTTTTTAATGAATATTTTGCATGGTACCCTGTAGACAACTTCCTGGGCATACATTAATTCAGACTTTTAGCGATTTACAAAGATAAACGAATGTTGATGGATCTGTTTCCTTGGTTGTTTGCAAACTTATTTTCAAGAAATTAAGACTGTTTTAGCTTTTGCTTGTGAGTAATCATTATACTGAATCAAAGATAATTTTGGAGTAAGATTGACTGGATATCCTGAAGATCAGTATCTGCCAGTTTGAAAGTGGGCATATTTTCTGGATTTTATCCACTGTTAAATACAATTAATTTAGTTTTCTCCGTAGATAGATGTGGCGCATTTTCTTCCATACTTGTGTTATTTCATCAAGTGTATGTGCTAAATTTTGTGTGTATAATTCATATAATGCAAATGATTTTTCTTTTTCACATTTACTTATGTCCACATGCATAGACCATCAGCACACTGTATTACAATTATATGTTTAGATTTTTACTTGGTAAGCCATTCATTAATATGATAAAGAATGGGCAAGTTGCTATGGTTCCTTGTGGATACCAATTTGAGGGGTTTCTTTTGCTGAATACACATTTTCAATCTTTGTTTGAAATGCTAGATTTTCCTATATATACTTAACATACTCATAAACGTTACCCATCAGCCCTGAGCTTTTTAATGTCAGTACTAGTTGGGAGTGCCGCTCAGTAATATGCATTAGCTGTATAAAAACTATCGCTAAAACATTCACTTTTTATTGTATGCTTTAGCTATATCTAAGATGTGGCTAATAACGTGTACGTCTCCCCCATTCCTAGTAATGGTTTGTACCCAGCTCTTTGGCTAACATCCACCGCTTTTCATTTAACTTCTTTTTTTTATTTCATTATTATTAAATTTCTGTGATATTCTCTCTGTCTGTCTGTCTGTCTGTCTGTCTGTCTGTCTGTCTGTCTCTGTCTCTGTCTCTGTCTCTGTCTGTCTCTGTCTCTGTCTCTGTCTGTCTCTCTCTCTCTGTGAACGCTCAGCTTTACTGTTTCTCACAGTCAATTCATGTCTGTTAAGTCATTTACCGGAGTTGTTTCCCTTCTATCAGTAGCTTTAGTTTGTTTTATTTGATGTCATCTTATTTTATTTGAGTTTATGAAGTTTCTGTGATCATGTTTAGTTCTCTGTGTGTGTGTGCATGCGTGTGTGCGTGCCAGCGTGTATGTGTGTGTGTGTGTGTATGTATGTGTGTTTATGTTTGGACGGTTAGCATAATTATAGGCCTACCATCCATCAGTCTGTTTTCATGGTGTGATCTTATAAATCATTTACTGAGTTGTTTCCCTTCCATCAGTCTATGGGAGGCTGATACGGTACAACGAAGAGAGAGAGAGAGAGAGAGAGAGAGAGAGAGAGAGAGAGAGAGAGAGAGAGAGAGAGAGAGAGAGAGAGAGAGAATGGAAGACGCAAATAATTTGAAGACATAAGCAAAACATACTATCCTATCTATCTATCTATCTATCTATCTATCTATCTATATCTATCTATCTATCTATCTATCTATCTATCTGTCTGTCTGTCTGTCTGTCTGTCTATCCATCCATCTATCTATCAACCTATCCGTCTGTCCATCTATCTATCTATCTATCTATCCGTCTGTCTATCTGTCTATCTATCTATCTATCTATCTATCTATCTATCTGTCAACCTATCCGTCTGTCTATCTATCTATCTATCTATCTATCTGTCTATCTATCTATCTATCTATCTATCTATCTATCTATCTATCTATCTATCTATCTATCTTCTATCTGTCTATCTATCTATCTATCTATCTATCTATCTATCTATCTATCTACCCATCTGTCTGTCTGTCTGTCTATTGTTTTGCTATAAAATCATCTTGCGTGGGATCGGTTCCGCCCGGCAGGCTGTAGCTGTACGTCCAAATGGCTACTGATCGACTAAATGGCTGTCATAGCAGCAGTGTTTATACAACCGATTGGGAAGCCGCGTTTGTACTTAGTGGCTAGTTCTGTTTTGATTCAGTCCTTCTCTATCTGTTCTTTTGATTTATTCATATGTTTATTTATTTAGTTTATCTATCTATCTATCTATCTATCTATCTATCTATCTATCTATCTATCTATCATCCATCTATCTATCTATCTATCTATCTATCTATCTATCTATCTATCTATCTATCCATCCATCCATCTATCTATCTATCTATCTATCCATCCATCCACCTATCTATCTATCTATCTATCTCTCTATTTGTTATTCATTTGTTTATTTGTCTATCTATTTTTATAAGATACACAGATACACACGTCATTGCAATGTAACCAACCTGTTCTAATAATAGACTGATGATACAATACTAGCATGAGATGCAAAATCGATAGGCTAGGTAGGACCTCAGGACCTGCCCAGCTTAGGGGTGTATGTACAGGCTTAAGGCTTGTGTCGTGATCATTCTGGGTCTTCTCCATCGCATGGCACCAGTGATGTGAATGCATATGGAATTTATTCCGAGCGCGGAGACGTCATCTTGAGAAACTGAAACTGCAACTTCCTCAAAGGTTTCTTTTTCGTTTCGGTTTATGTTTCAGATCAGACATGTCATTTAGCTGAGTACAAGGTCTGGTATTGTTTGCTTGTTTTTTCTGTTTTCTTGTACCATTGCAAAGGAAGAGCCTACTTTCCTTCTCTCGGAGGTCACAACAACGTACCAACATTTATTTTACTTGGCGATGCGAACTTACAGTCAATCTGTTATTATGAATGACGTATCTGTCAAAAGGCGTTTGGTGACTATGTAGGTATCAACTCCATCAACCCTAAATAATGTAATGTTGTGATATGTAGGTATCAGAGAGAGAGAGAGGGGGGGGAGAGAGAGAGAGAGATGAGATAGAGAGAGAGTGAGAGAGACAGTGAAGAGAGGACAGTGAAGAGAGAGAGGAGAGAGAAGGGAGAGAGAGAGGATAAGAGAGAGGTGAGAGAGAGGGAGAGGGAAAGAGAAGAGAGAGAGAGAGGGAGAGAGAGAATGAGAGAGGGGAGGGAGAGTGAGAGATAAGAAAGAAGGGGGAGAGAGAGATATGAGAGAGGGTAAGGAGCGAGAGATAAGAGAGAGAGAGGGATATATATACATAAGTAAGAGAGGGAGAGAGAGCTAAGAGAGAGGGAAGAGAGATGTGGAGAGAGTGTGTAAAAGAGAGATAAGAGAGAGAGAGGGGAGGGCGAGAGATAAGAGAGAGAGAGAGAGACAGAGAGAGAGAGAGAGAAGGACAAACACAGAGAGTGAGTGAGAGAGACAGACAGACAGACAGAGAGAGACACAGAGAGAATGAGAGAGGGAGAGAGAGAGAGAGAGTGGACAGCGCCCATATAATTCTATCCCCGAGAAAAAAATTGAGGTCTCTACCACCTCACTCCCCTACGACCTCATGGCAATGGGGGCAACCTTCACCTTTTTTTTTACTTCATCTTTTCGGCCTCCACGCTAAAACCAACAAGCAAAACCCACTTGTGACTACTGCCTGCCATAGCAACCACTTGACTGTTTGACGCCACTGGTCTTTGGTGGGTTACTTTGTTACCTTAACCCTTTCACTCCCCTGCCTTGTCCAAATTCTTTAACGGGAGCGATAGTCAAGCGGTTGGAATCTGGGACTTTTATTTGGGAGGTTTGAGTTCGATCCTGCCTGGTTGGTATTAAGTTTTCATCTCTTACTTGTTTGTTTATCTACACACTCTTTTAGTTTGTATTGATTTATTCACCTACTTACTTCTTATTCGCTTACTTACTTACTTATTTATTACTTATTTACTTACTTATTTACTTGTTTACTTACTTACTTACTTACTTACTTACTTACATACCTATCTACGATTAAGAAAATGTTGTCTTCACCTAGTTGATTGACAGCTGAGCATTTGTGCATTGACTTGGGGGGGGGTGGGTGTGTGTGTGTGTGTGTGTGTGTTTTCTGTCATGTGAGACGAGTTTATACAGAATAGCTAGATGTGTTGTGATTCAGACTTTTAATTGTTTGTTTCTGTATTTTACATATATGTTCCTTTTTTTTTTTCAAGGCAAGATACACAGATACACGTGTCATTCACATGTAACCAAGATTATTCCAATGATAGGCTGATACATTACCAGCATAAAATACAGACTAGGTAAAACAGGCTCGGACCTGGCCAGCTCATGGGTTTATTGTATGTGCAGGCTTAAGGCTTGTGCCATGATCACAATACACATGGCTCCTGTGGCGTTATTGCATATGGAATTCGTTCCAAGTGGCGATGTCATCTTGAGAAACTGAAACTGAAACTGAAACTGAAACTGAAACTGGAGGGTACTGGGTTTACTCATCATCATCATCATCATCATCATCATCATGTGCCCTGCCGCATGGCTTTGGCGATCATGGCCCTCCATTCGAATCTGTCCCTCGTCGCTGCAAGTACATCTCCCACCCTCTCTGTCCTCAGCCACTCCGCAAGTCCGTTCAATATTTTCTCCCTGGGTCTACCTGGTGCTTTTTTCCCACTAGCTTTCCTGTTGTGACTAGGTGCTCTAATTTATCATGCCTCATAAAAAAGGGTTTACCAATGAAGAACATTGAAAACGCTCATTAAAGGTCCTGTAAGCCATAATAATTATAAGGATTCCGTGGCCTATAGAAACACAAATATATCCAGCATGCTCATACCGGAAAACGGAATATGACTGCCTACTCGGCTGAGTGAATAAAGCAAAACCAAAACAAACAAACAAATAAATAAATAAATAAATAAATAAATAAATAGAATAAATAGAAATATAAATAATAAATAAATAAAATAAATAAATAATAGATAAACAAATAAAATAAAAATGAAACCAAGCAAAAAGCCGGCCAACAAGGCTTGAACTCAAAGAATCGACGACAAGCTTCCTTACAGGATACAGGAGATAAAGGGTTAATTTATTGATCTCCCTATACTGAGTGTTTCATTGGTAACGCTTTTGTTGACGGACATGGTAAGAGAATGAAAGGGTTAATTGATTTGCCAAACTGAATGGTAACACTTTTGTTACCTGTTACCACCTCGAACGAAAAAAAGTCGATATCGGAGTCAATGCTTGGAGACTTGCCACACACCAAAACGTTTTCATTTCTCCCATTTCTGTGTTGTGTTTCTTAATGTGGTGGAGGATTGTGGTGTTCGTGCGTGAGAGATTTTTAGTTTTCTCTTTCTCTTGTTGATTTGTTGTTCTTGGGAGAGAGGCTGATTTTCAAAACCGAGGATTTGTGCGTGTCTGTGCGTGTCATGAATTGATGGATGTGTTTTCTTGACTTTTTTTCTGAATATGATTTTGGCGTTGACTTCCTCAGTTTTCTTATAAGCTGTTTTTCCCCATTGTTTATAGTGTGATCTATGTAACAACAAATAGGAAAATGTTCTGGTTGGTCCGTAACGAGTGTTATGTATTACAGTACTTGGAGAAAGGGGCGAGGTGTGGCGTAATGTGAAAGAGAGAGAGAGAGAGACAGACAGACAGACAGATAGACAGATGGACAGACAAACAGACAGACAGACAGACAGAGAAAGAGAGAGAGGAGAAAGAGAGGGAGAGAGAGATATTAAGGTACTGTAGTTCAAGATTTGTTGGGTTTTTGTTTTTTTTTACATTAAAACTGCATTTGTTATATATTGTGTCAAACAGCATTTGGCAGAGTCAGTGACGACGGCCTGGCCAAAATACCATTCATTCATAAACACATTCATATATTCCTCGAAACTTTTCAAAATTGTCCAGTTTGCCACTCGACAGCGTAAGTAGTGTGGCTCTATTAATGGAAGAGACATCAAAGTAAATAAATGTGTAAAACTGTTTTAGAAGTAAAAAAAAAAAAAAAAAAAAAATAAATATATATATATATATATATATATATATATATATTCGATTTTGAAAAAATAATGACGAAAAGAAAAAAGAATGGAGGCTGAGAAACAAAAAGACCCAAATAAATAAAACTGTAACCCTTTATGCTTCAAGCTCTGTGCATCTTTTGTGTTTTTGCAAGAAAATCGTGTCACGTGGGTTCGGTTCCCAGGGTTGTGAGTAGCAGCAGGTGTTAGGACTCAGGCTTCCTGGTAAGCATCTTCTCTACTCCTGTGTTCGAGCGTAGCTGTCTCAGATGCGTATATATGCATTGTTCTTGTTAGTTTGCCCACACTATGCAAGCATTGTGGTGCTGTGCAGTCTGCATACTCCGTCGTCAGTGGGTGGTGCATTTTTCTTCTTTTTCTTCTTATCTCATCCCCGTTTTGTTTATTTGTTTGTTTGTTTTTGTTGATAAGCAACTGTTGTCGATTTTTTCTTTAAACCGTTGCGATGTTGTGTGTGTGTGTGTGTGTGTTTGTGTGTGTGGTGTTTGTGTGTGTGTGTGTGTGTGTGTGTGTGTGTTGTGTGTGCACGTGTGCGCGCGTGTGTGTGTGTTTATGTGAGTGTGTGTGTGTCTGTGTGTGTTGTGTTTGTTTGAGTGCATGCACGTGCGGGCTTGTATATACATATGTATGTGTGTGTGTGTGTGTGTGTGTGTGTGTTGTGTGTGTGTGTGTGTGTGTGTGTGTGTGTGTGTGTGTGTGTATATGTGTGTGTGTGTGTGTGTGAGTGCATGCGTGCGCGCGTTTGTGTATATGTGTGTGTGTGTAATTTTTTAAAATGCTTCTTTGTTTGCCTATCAGAGTATAATGTTTCAAGGAAAATTTTGCCAGGGACAACCTCTATGTAGACGTAGAATGATTTTTTTTTCACATGTGCTAGTACATGTTGCAAATGGGACCTTGGTTTATCGTTTTATCCGACAGACTAGCAGCACTTATATAAGGGTTAGAGTTAGGGTTAGGCTTAGGCTTACATAAAGGTTATGGAAAGGGTCAGGGTTACAATGTCTGCTGGAAAAGTGAGTGGGGGTGAGGAAATCTCTGTCCTACCTGGAACCGAACCCAGGATTTTTTGTTTCCTAGGCGGTCGTTTTAAGCTTTTTACCACCAGGCCAAAATTTTTACTGTAGTAGAATCCCTTTGGGAAACAGAAGTGATGCTGTAGAAGACGGGATAAAAGGAAGTTAAAAGAGGCTGGTGGAAGATGGTGGATGGGTTGAGGGAGTCGAAGGGTTAATTACAGAGAATCTGGTGGAAGGTGGTATAAGTTGATGAATTGGTGAGGGAGTCAAAGGGTTAAGGAGGAGCTTTGCAAGCTGATGGATAGGAGTCGAGGGAGTCACGAGGTTAAGAGAAGCTGATGAGAGCTGTTGGATAGGGTGAGGGAGTCAAAGGGTTAATTGCAGAGAGGCTGGTAAAGCTGGTGGATAGAGTGGAGAAGTCAAAGGGTGAAAAGAAGCTGATGAGAGCTGATGGATGGGGTGAGAGAGTCAAAAGGTAACGGAGAAGCTAATGAAATTTAGATAGAGTGAAGGTGTCAAAGGTTAAAATAAGCCGATAAAAGCTGGTAAATAGGGTGAGGAGTCAAAGAGTTATAATAAGCTGATGAGTGCTGGTGAATAGTGTGAGGGTGTCAAAGGGTTAAAAGAAGCTGATGAGAGCTGATGGATGGGGTGAGAGAGTCAAAAGGTAACGGAGAAGCTAATGAGAAATTTAGATAGAGTGAAAGTGTCAAAGGGTTAAAATAAGCTGATAAAAGCTGGTAAATAGGGTGAGGAGTCAAAGCGTTATAATAAGCTGATGAGTGCCGGTGAATAGTGTGAGGGTGTCAAAGGGTTAAAAGAAGTCTGATGAGAGCTGGTGGATAGGTTGAGAGAGTCAGAGGATCAAGAGAAGTTGATGAGAGCTGGTAGATAGGGTGAGAGAGTCAAAGGGTTAAAAAAGCTGATGAAAGCTGGTGGATAGGATGAAGGAGGCATAGGGTTTAAAAAGGCTAATGAGAACTGGTGGATAGGGTGAAGGAGGCAAAAGGTTAAAAAAAAAAGGCTAATGAGAACTGGTGGATAGGATGAAGGAGGCAAAAGGTTAAAAAAAGGCTAATGAGAACTGGTGGATAGGGTGAAGGAACCGAAAGGTTAAAAGAAGCTGATAAAATGTAATGGGTAGGGTGAAATAGTCAAAGGGTTAAAACAAAGCTGAGAAGAACTGATCGGTAGGGTAAAGGAGTCAAAGGGTTAAAACAAACCAATGAGAACTGGTGGATAGGGTGCAGGAGTCAGAGAGCTTAAAAAAAAGCTGATAAGAGCTGATAGATGGGGTGAGGGAGTCAAAAGGTTACCGAGAAGCTAATGAAACTTAGCAGATAAGTGAAGGTGTCAAAGGGTAAAATAAGCTGATGAAAGCTGGCAGATAGGGTGAGGAGTCAAAGAATTATAATAAGTTGATGAAAGCTGGTGGATAATATGAGGGTATCAAAAGGTTGAAAGAAGCTGATGAGAGCTGGTAAATAGGGTGAAGGAGGCAAAGGGTTTGAAAAAAAAGGCTAATGAGAACTGGTGGATAGGGTGAAGGAGTCAAAGGGTTAAAAAAAATCCTCTGAAAGCTGGTGGATAGGGTGCAGGAGTCAGAGTTTTTTTTTAAAGCTGATAAGACCTGATAGATGGGGTGAGG
Organism: Monoplex corrugatus; assembly: GCA_030674185.1. Taxonomy (NCBI): domain Eukaryota; kingdom Metazoa; phylum Mollusca; class Gastropoda; order Littorinimorpha; family Ranellidae; genus Monoplex; species Monoplex corrugatus. The sequence continues at coordinate 48,154,596 of JAPXFY010000017.1, forward strand.
AAGTCAAATGGTTAAAAAAACAACAACGATGAGAGCTGGTGTGTAGGGTACAGAAGTCAAAGAGTTAAAAGAAACTGATGATAGTTGGTGGGTAGAGTCAAATGGTTAGAAAAAATTATGAGGGCTGGTGGATAAGGTACAGGAGTCAAAAGGGTTAATAAGAGCCGGTGAAAGCTGGTGGACAGGGTGAGGGAGTTAAAGGGAGATGACTCAGACTCCTTCATCAGGATAAGTGTCAGTTAGCAGTGGGATACTGATCCACTTGGCCACATGGCGTGCTCAGTGTAGGGGACATCTTCGTCGTCCGTCTGTGCTCTCTGAATGACAGGGACTTACAACGTGGCAGTGGACAGAAAGTAGA
>JAPXFY010000017.1:48162456-48169956 GCA_030674185.1 Monoplex corrugatus
GAGAGGGAGAGAGGAATTAAGAAAAAAGTGACATATCATAGAGAGAGCTGAATTAAGAAAAAAACTGACGTCATAGAGAGAGAGAGATCAATTGAGAAAAAAGTGACATATCATAGAGAGAGCTGAATTAAGAAAAAAAACTGACGTCATAGAGAGAGAGAGATCAATTAAGAAAAAAGTGACATATCATAGAGAGAGCTGAATTAAGAAAAAAAACTGACGTCATAGAGAGAGAGAGAGATCAATTAAGAAAAAAGTGACATATCATAGAGAGAGCTGAATTAAGAAAAAAAACTGACGTCATAGAGAGAGAGAGAGAGATCAATTAAGAAAAAAGTGACATATCATAGAGAGAGCTGAATTAAGAAAAAAAACTGACGTCATAGAGAGAGAGAGATCAATTAAGAAAAAAGTGACATATCATAGAGAGAGCTGAATTAAGAAAAAAAACAACTGACGTCATAGAGAGGGAGAGAGGAATTAAGAAAAAAAAGTGACATATCATAGAGAGAGCTGAATTAAGAAAAAAAACTGACGTCATAGAGAGAGAGAGATCAATTAAGAAAAAAGTGACATATCATAGAGAGAGCTGAATTAAGAAAAAAAACAACTGACGTCATAGAGAGGGAGAGAGGAATTAAGAAAAAAAAGTGACATATCATAGAGAGAGCTGAATTAAGAAAAAAACCTGACGTCATAGAGAGGGAGAGAGGAATTAAGAAAAAAAAGTGACATATCATAGAGAGAGCTGAATTAAGAAAAAAAAACTGACGTCATAGAGAGGGAGAGAGGAAATAAGGAAAAAAAGTGACATATCATAGAGAGAGCTGAATTAAGAAAAAAAACTGACGTCATAGTGAGGGAGAGAGGAAATAAGGAAAAAAAGTGACATATCATAGAGAGAGCTGAATTAAGAAAAAAAAACTGACGTCATAGAGAGGGAGAGAGGCATTAAGAAAAAAAGTGACATATCATAGAGAGAGCTGAATTAAGAAAAAAAAACTGACGTCATAGAGAGGGAGAGAGCAATTAAGAAAAATATAGTAACATCATAGAGAGAGCTGAATAATAAGTGATAGTACAGAGAGCTGAATTAAGAAAAAAAACTGACATCAGAGAGAGAGAGAGGAATTTTTTAAAAAGTGACATTATACAGAGAGCTGAATAAAAAAAAAAGCAACATCACAGACAGAACTTAATATTTTTTTAAATGACATTGTGGAGACCGCTGAATAATAATAAAAATGATGACAGACAGAAATAGCTGAATTACAAGTGACATCATAGTGACAGCTGAACAGATAAAAAAATCGTGACATAATAAAGACAGTTGATTTTTTTTTAAAAATAAGCGAAATTTTCCAGAAAGTTGAATTTTAAAAAGTGACATCATAGAGAGAGTTGATTTTAAAAGAATGAAATTTTAGAGAAAGCTGAATTTTTTTTTGGAAAAGTTACATCATAGAGACAGCTGAATAAAGAAATAAGGTACAAACAGAGCAGAAAAGACAAAAAGTGACATTATAGAGAGAGTTCTTAAAAAAAATACACGAAATTTTAGAGAAAACTGAATTTAAAAAAAATAAGTGACATTATAGAGACAGCTGAATAAAGAAGTGACGTATATACAGAGCAGAAAAGAAATAAGTGGCATTATAGAGAGAGTTGATTTAAAGAAAAAGAAATTTTAGAGAAAGCTGAAGTTTTTAAAAAGTGACATTATAGAGGTAGCTGAAAACGAAGTGACGTATAGACAGAGAAGGAAAGAAAAACAGGACATTACAGAGAGAGTTGGTTTTAAAAAAAATATGATTTTAGAGAAAGCTGAATTTTAAAAAGCGACATTATAGAGAGAGTTGATTTAAAAAAAAAAGAAATTCTAGAGAGAGTAGATTTCAAAAAAAAAGATTTTAGAGAAAACTGAATCTGAAAAAGTGACATTATATATAGAGAGAGTTGATTTAAAAAAAATGAAATTTTACAGAAAGTTGAATTTTAAAAAAAATGTGACATTATAGAGACAGCTGAATAAAGAAGTGACCATAGACAGAGCAGTAAAGAAAAAAGAAGTGACATTATTAGAGAGAGTTGATTAAAAGAAAGAATTTTAGAGAAAGGTGAATTCAAAAATAAAGTGACATCATACAGAGAGAGTTGATTCAAAAAATGAAGTTTTAGAGAAAACTGAATTTAAAAAAAAATGACATTATAGAAACAGCTGAATAAAGAAGTGACGTATAAACAAAGCAGAAAAGAAAAACAAAAGTGACAATATATAGAGAGTTTAATTCAAAAAGTGACATTACAGAAACAGCAGAATAAAAAGTGAAATACAGAGTCAACTGATTGGCAAGGTGACACCGTAACGAAAGCTGAAAACGACAAGTGAAGTTTAGAAAAAGAGAGACCAGAGTCCAGTGACCCAACGATGCGAGGTGCATGGAAGAAAGTGGCTCACAGTGTTTTACTGAATGACCCCGTTAAGCACCAGTATCACCATAATCATCAGCATCATCAGCATCACCAAAACGATCGTTCCAATCCTGTCAGCCCCATCTCTTCGCCTCTGCACAGACTGCGTGCCTCTGTGATACAGGTCCAGTTTTTGAAGTGAGTTTTGAGTGTTTCTCCTTCTGCTTTGCAGTTTCTCTATCTTAACACACACACACACACACACACACACACCACGCGCGCGCGCGCGCGCCGCACACACACACACGCACGCACCACACACACACACCACACACACACACACACACCCCACACAAGAGAGAGAGAGAGAGAGAGAGAGAGAGAGAGAGCAGAGAGAAGCAGAGACGGAGAGAGAGACAGGAGAGGGAAAGTTTACACATGGCAACCAGATTGAAGAAAAGAAAAAAAAAAGGAAAAAAAGGGAAACTGATTCATACTGACCAGAGGTGTGTGTGTATTTGTGTGTGTGCGTGCGTGCGTGCGTGTGTGTGTGTGAGTGTATATATATATATAATATATATATATATAATATATACATGTACATATACATTTATATATATACATATACGTATATGTCTATATATATATATATATATGTATATATGTGTGTGTGTGTGTGTGTGTGTCGTGTGTGTGTGTGTGTGTGTGTGTGTGGTGGAGTGTGTGCGTGCGCGCGTGCATGTGTGTGCGTGCGTGCGTGAGCCCGTGCGTGTGTATGTGTGTGCGTGTGTTGTTTACTTTTTTTTTTATCCCGTCGGGATGTGTGCATGCTGGGTGTTTCCCTACTACCTGAGGCCACCGACCTTCGACCTGGCTCACATGACCTTTAACGTACGCATTTGATATTCTTCATACATACATGTACACACTATGAGAGTTCAGGCACAAACAGGTCTGCACTTTCATTAACCTGGAAGATCAGGAAAATCTCCACATTTACCATACACATCATCATCATCAAGTGCCCTGCTGCATGGCGTTGGCGATCATGGCCCTCCATATGTATCTATCCCTTGTTGCCGCAAGCCCATCTTCCACCCTCTCTGTCCTCAGCCACCCTGCAAGTCCGTCCAGTATTTTCTTCCTGGGTCTACCTGGTGCTCTCTTTCCCTCTAGCTTTTTTCCTGTTGTGACCAGGTGCTCTAATTCCCCTTTCCTCATAAAATGGCGTATGAATGTTGCCTGTCTTTTCCTAATCTTCCTTATCAAAGATCTTCTTTTGTCTGCCTCCATCAAGACTGTCTCATTTGTTTTCTTTGCTGTCCATGCAACTCTCAACATTCTTCTTAGAAACTACATCTCGGCTGCCTCAATCTTGTTCTGGCTTTGCTCGTTGACTATCCACGCCTCACAATTGTATAACATTATCGGTTCTATATAACATTCAAGAACTCTCTTCCTGCTGTTAATTGATAGGCATTTGTTGGTATTAATGCTTTCCATCTTCTTGAATGCCTGTAAAAAAAATCACCCTTGCTGCCTTGTAGGTTGTCGTGGGAACGACAAAGGCTAGCGGAGAGACCGTACACAAACCGATGGTAGGCAACGGGGAACCACCATCGCACTTTCCCAAGTATAATCATGGCCAGACCCTACACACTGTACCTAAACAGATTCGAACCCAGACTGCTCAATCAGAAGACCTAACCACTCGACCACCAAGCACGTCTTGGATTTGTTGGAGACACTTGACTATGCGTTTATCTTATTCATGTGTGCGCTAATCTGACTGTAGAAAAAGAGACTTCTCTAAGACATATGAGCTGGTAGTTTATGAAACGATATAGTAGACTTGCATAATTATCTAAATGTGTGCTGTGCTGTGCTGTGCTGCTGTGCTGTGCTGTGCTGTGCTGTGCTCTGTGTGTGTATGTGTGTGTGTGTGTGTGTGTGTGTGTGTATGTGTGTGTATGTGTGTGTGTGTGTGTATGTATGTGTTTGTGTGTGTGTGTGTGTGGTGTGTGTGTGTGTGTGTGTGTGTGTGTGTGTGTGTGTGTGTGTGTGTGTATGTGTGTGCGTGTGTGTGTTTTAAACGACAAACGCTTAAAAGAGTGTCCCTTAAAAGTGCTCGTAAATCACGAACGTCGTTAAGTAGGCTTTGGTGTCATTACGGAAATTGTTTGTGACATTGGATCCAAACTGTCAAAAATGACTGAATCGTGGATTATGTGTTAATGCTTCCTTTTGTAAAAACTTGTAGGTCCCGGTTGGCGCTGACACAGATCTCTCGTCTTCCGGTCTGACAACACGACTTTTGAGTCTAGCTTAAGGAAAAACAGCAACAACAAAAACCAACTTTGTGTGTTCGACCTCCAGTCCACTTAGCTGTCAATGACTTACTTATTTACCTACCTACTTACTTACTTACATACATACATACTTACTTACTTATTTACCTACTTACTTACTTACATACATACTTACTAACTTACATACTTACTTACATACTTACTTACTTACATACATACATACATACTTACTACTTACTTACTTTCTTACATACATACTTACTTACATACTTACTTACATACATACTTACATACATACATACTTACTTACTTACTTACATACATACTTACTTACTTACTTACTTACTTGCTTGCTTGCTTACTTGCTCATTCACTCACTCACTTCCTTGCTTGCTAGCTTGCTCGCTCGCTCGCTCGCTCGCTCGTTCACTCACTCACTACCTTCCTTCCTTCTTTCATTGCTTGATTGTTTGCTCGCTTGCCCATCTCGCTCACTCACTCACTCTCTCCCCACTCATTCACTTCCTTCCTCGCTCACTCCTCACTCCTCACTCACTCACTTTCTTGCTCGCTCACTCATTCACTCACTCACTCATTTTCTTGCTCGCTCACTCACTCACTCACTTTCTTGCTCGCTCACTCACTCACTCACTCCCTTCTTTCCTTGCTTGCTCGCTTGCTCACTCACTCACTCACTCTCTCTCTCTCACTCACTCACTACCTTGCTTGCTTGCTTGCTTTCCTGCTTGCTCAGTCACTCACTCACTCACTCATTTCCTTGCTTGCTTGCTTGTTCGTTTGCTCGCTCACTCACTCACTTCTTCACTTGCTTGCTCGCTCACTCGCCCACTCACTAACTTACGTACTCACGTACTTATTCACTCGCTCACTCACTCATTCACTCACTCACTCACTCATTCACTTACTCACTCACTTATTTACTTCCTTATTGCCCATTATGCCACTGTCTGTTGTGTGCCAGCTTGTGTACAGCACCCAGATAGACTGTGATGGAATTAGATCCAAAAGGACCACTATTTAAACTGTAAACCAGCACATAACTCCAACGCGCTTCTAGCGCTGAAATCTTGAGATTTTACCTAACATATAGGTTCTACATACTATTGTCCATGTTTGTATCAATGTCCTAATGAGAGAAACTTAGGTTATTTGTAACGCCCTATGAAGCCCCAAAACAGAACAAATCAAAACAAAACAAACCAAAACAAAACGAAACAAAACAAACTAAAAAACCACTACCACCACCACCATCACCACCGCCACCACCACCACCACCAACAACAACGACCACAACATTTACAACATCATGAAAGCTCCCAACCCCGCTGAAATATGTCAGTTGACTGAAAACAAGGTCTGTATATTATTACACACATACAAAGACGAATAACACCTTAGCCCACCTACCAGCAAAGTCCCACAGTTCCCACCCCTAACCATAAAGCGTACAACAACAACAACAACAACAACAACAAAAAACAAAAACAAAAAAATCACGACGTAAGAATAACTATAGTAGGACTTACATGTCTCCTGCTAATCCTCTTTAATCGGCTTCTGGAAGTGGAGGGAGGTGAGATATGAAGGGAGATAGCTTTCATTTTGTCCTGTCTTCAGGGTGTGTTTAGATTATGGCATCGTTAGTGTCGCCTCGTTAAATAAACATACAGGAAAAACCTCCCCCAGGTGTAACGGATTTTAATTTGTTGCGTGGTTTTGATACTGGGGGTGAAGTTCTTGCTCGTGAGAGATTTGGGGGGTATGTGTATGTGTGTGTGTGTGTGTGCGTGCACGCGTGGGCGTGTGTATGTTTGAGAGAGAGAGAGAGAGAGAGCGCCTGTGCATGTGCCTGTGTCTGTGCCTGTGTCTGTGTATGTGCCTGTATGTGTACATTTAGAGCTCTTAGCGTTACCTTAAGGTAGTTTAGAGCTTTTAGTGTTACCTTAAGGTAGTTTAGAGCTTTTAGTGTTACCTTAAGATAGTTTAGAGCTTTTAGTGTTACCTTAAGGTAGTTTAGAGCTTTTAGCATTACCTTAAGGTAGTTTAGAGCTTTTAGGGTTACCTTAAGGTAGTTTAGAGCTGTTAGCATTACCTTAAGGTAGTTTAAAGCTGTTAGCATTACCTTAAATTAGTTTAGAGCTTTTAGCGTTACCTTAAGGTAGTTTAGAGCTTTTAGAGTTACCTTAAGGTAGTTTAGAGCTGTTAGCATTACCTTAAGGTAGTTTAGAGCTTTTAGCATTACCTTAAGGTAGTTTAGAGCTTTTAGTGTTACCTTAAAGTAGTTTAGAGCTGTTAGCATTATCTTAAGGTAGTTTAGAGCTTTTAGTGTTACCTTAAGGTAGTTTAGAGCTTTTAGTGTTACCTTAAGATTGTTTAGAGCTTTTAGTGTTACCTTAAGGTAGTTTAGAGCTTTTAGCATTACCTTAAAGTAGTTTAGAGCTTTTAGGGTTACCTTAAGGTAGTTTAGAGCTGTTAGCATTACCTTAAGGTAGTTTAGAGCTGTTAACATTACCTTAAATTAGTTTAGAGCTTTTAGCGTTACCTTAAGGTAGTTTAGAGCTTTTAGAGTTACCTTAAGGTAGTTTAGAGCTGTTAGCATTACCTTAAGGTAGTTTAGAGCTTTTAGCATTACCTTAAGGTAGTTTAGAGCTTTTAGTGTTACCTTAAGGTAGTTTAGAGCTGTTAGCATTACCTTAAATTAGTTTAGAGCTTTTAGCGTTACCTTAAGGTAGTTTAGAGCTTTTAGCATTACCTTAAG
>JAPXFY010000017.1:48174956-48182456 GCA_030674185.1 Monoplex corrugatus
CAGTCAGTCAGTCAGTCCACTAGCTAGTTAACTAGTCAATCAGTCAGTAAGTCAGTCAGTCAATCAGTCAGTCAGTCAACCATCTAGTAAACTATCAGTCAGTCAATTAGTCAGTCAGTTGGTTGGTTGATCGGTCGGTCGGTCGGTCGGTTGGTCGGTCAGTTGGTTGGTTGGTTGGTTGGTTGGTTAGAGCGTCATGCTGATAATAACGGACGCGTCATTGATTCGTTCATCATCATCATCATCCTCACCATCCTCCTCCTCCTCCTCATCATCATCATCATCGTCGTCGTTGTCGTCGTCGTCGTCATCATCAACATCATCGTCATCATTGTGGGTTCGACCTTCGATCGCTTCCTTTTAATTCGCAGTCTGTTGGCTGACATCTTAATGCTCCAATCATTCTGGTGCTATTAGTGTTTCACAGACTCCGTTCCCTGTCCCACTTCAAAATCTTGCCAGTTTATAAGTTTTTCATATTTTTTTTATGAATGGTCAGATGAGTCTGTCAAATAACTGCTATCAACTTTGGATGGAGCACTTATGGAATTGTCCGAGGTGACGAATCCCTCTCGAGCAAACTCCAGACTCATGGACTTGATTCAGTATTTAACAATAATCATATCAAACTTCATCTGAAACTTGGGATAGATATGGCAGCCCTTTCTCTCTGAAAGTGTTTAATTTCTGCCTCAGTTTTGCATGATATTCTTCCGTTTGGTATTTTGTGGTAAGATATCTTGTTCAAAAAATGGTGTTTGGTACATATTTTTCGTCTTTGCTTTTACAAATATACATTTTTATCGAGGATTAGTAAACCAAATATTGAATCTGTGTGCATGTTTCCGTCAGTATCAAACAGGATTCTGTTTTCAGTTGAACTGATGTCTGCACACCTGACGCATTTTCTCCACATCAGTTTTTCTATCATTTTAATACTGCAAATCCTTCTAGAGGTGTTACACTTCTTTTCATCCAGATTCAAACAAAGCTCTTGCTACTGGTAATTTTTCTGATGAAGTTATTTCTTTACATCTATTTACGGAAACGACACACTTAAGATTTTAAATATGTTGGTATTCCGGTGAATAGTCAGATGCTGCATATATTTGTCATTTGTCCCCCTTTAACTGCCAAACCAGATTGTATGTGTTTTGTCAGCGCTCATAAAAAGCCCTGAAGCGCTTCCACTTTTAAAACGAGATGTATAGATTTCTCAAGAGGCAGTGTATCTCCATTCATTGACTGTATCAGAGCGTCAGCTGTAAAAAGATATTTTGTGGTCTTCATTATTTACCACAGTGTCTTTTACATCCTTATCTTCTCTTACCATGATAGTTGATATTCCACATATTATCGTCATCATCATGTGCCCTTGTCGCTGCAAGTACATCTTTCACCTCTCTGTCTTCAGTCACCCTGCTAGTCCGTCCAGTATTTTCTCCTTGGGTCTACCTGGTATTCCCTTTTCCTCCAGCTTTCCTGTTGTGACCAGGTGCTCTAATTTCTCTTTCCTCACAAAATGGCCTATAGATGTTGCTTGTATTTTCCTAATCTTCTTTGTCAATGATCTTCTTGCGTCTGCCTCCTTCAAGACCGTCTCGTTTCTTTTCTTTGCTGTCCATGGAACTCTCAACATTCTTCTTAGAAACCACATTTCAGTTGCCTCAATTCTGTTCTGATTTTACGTGTTGACTGTCCACGCCTCACAACCGTATAACATTATCGGTTCTATATAACACTCAAGAACTCTCTTCTTGATGTTAATCGATAGGCGTTTGTTGGTAAGAACGCTTTTCATCTTTTTGAATGCTGTTTTGGTTTGACCGATTCTGCTGGCTATTTCTGATGTGTATCTGCTGTCTGGTGAGATGACCATTCCCAGATATTTAAACTTATCAACCTCCACACATAATACGCATTGGTAAGGAGAAAGTGGGTCACGTTTCTACAGTCCCCTACAGTCTACAGCAAACTAGTTATTCTTTAACAAAATCATTTCTGTCCATTTACAAAATATTTCCACCAAACCCATACGCTTTTAGAGCTTTGAATAGATAGTGCCAGTCTAGGGAATCGTAAGTTTCCTCAAAGTGCAGGTAAAGTAAAGAGCCCAGATTGTTCCTTATATATGAAATATTAATCAATTTGTATATCAACCCTATATTGTTTCTGATGTATCTGTTTGTGGCAAAACTTGTGTAATCTTCACAAGGTAGGTTATAAAACACTCTCTCAATTCTACCTGCAGTGAATATGCTTTTGCTAGATAATGAAACATGAACGTTTTAGTAAGTCCGTTTGGTGAACAACAACAATATCAAAAACAACAAAACTCAGTCAGATTGTTTATATACCACATGCGCGTTGAACCAGCCAACCAACCAAACAACCAACGAAAGAACGAACCAACCGACCGACCAACCAACCAATGAACAATTACGCAATTAATCAGCCGATCAATAAGTTAACAAGCAATCAGATAGTTAATTAATCAATCAATCAACGGACTAACAAGCTAACCAACCAAGCAACTAGCCCATACAATCATCCAACCAACCAACCAACCAACCAACTAACCAACCAACCAACCAACCAACCAACCAACCAACCAACCAACCAACCAACCAACCACTCCAGATTCCAGGCCGCCGTCCAAGGCATAAAGCGTCAGAGTACGCGAAACGGAATACAACACGTTAAACACTCCAAGGCGTAACTGACGTCCCATAGGTACAACACACGCCCACCCCAGCAAAATAGACACCACTTAAAGCCAATTGTGCTCATCAAGGACCTGTTGTAAATCTATAGCCCCAAGTGGATACTTCTCTACACTGCTCCCAGGTGGCGGACGGTGGCAAACTGGTTATGTAGTGCTCATGGTAGAGGACAGTGTATTTGCTGTGTGTGGTCACAGAAGAGTGTCTTCATGATACACTGGCAGTCGTATTTCTTTTTTTATGCAGTAACTTTGTGTTCGTCCGATTCTCGACGAAAATTTGGGCCTGACCTGTTTCGTTAGTGAAATTTGTGTGTTCCTTCTGTTTCTGTGTTTCTGGATTCTCAACTGTGAAGCGTCCTGGATGTATAATTACAAAGGGTTTAAAAATCAGTGTGTGCATAATGAAAGACTGCTGTGTAATTTTCTTCTGAGCTATACTAGAGTATCGATTGGATGTACATATACACCGGACTAAGAAATGATGGTTTATATGAAAATCGTTTTAAATTTTTTTTCATAAGATTGTCAGTTGTATCAAAGTGCCATGGATGCATACAAAAAAAGAATAGGAAATGATATGGACTCGAAACCACTACTGTGAATTTTTGGGGGTATATAAAAATTGAAGTTATAATATGAATATAGAGCTGATACACGCTGGTACTCGTCAAAACTGACATATGTGTTTGTTATTTGTAGATGATTAAAAATAATAAATAAATAAAACCACACACACACACACACACACACACACACATAATAAAAGTGATAGCGTGAGCTTGAAAGTTGTCTGTAAAGAAACGTTTTTATACATGGACAGAGAACCATCTAATTCATCAGGAATCACTTTCTCAACAGGTAAAAACTTGTCTATATGTGAAAATTTTAAAAAAGAATTCCAGTGAAAGAAGTTTGGAGTTTGTTCATGAAGGGTTCATCGCATTCGAACAATTCCATGTGCGCTACATGCAAACTAGTCGACCAGCAATTACCTGGCAGACTCCTTAAGCCGTCGCAAAACACTATGCACTGGCAAAGTCTCGAAATGGAGAGAGGAGGGAAGGGATTTATAAAACACTAAGCTAATACCATCAGAATGGTTGAATCATTAAGACGGGCAGCGAACAGGCCAGTTTTTATCGTTGCAGGTTGGAATTGAACCCGAAACATCATCTTGAGTCCACGGATCAATCAAAAGAACCAACCAACCCGCGTAAAACAAAAACAAAAACAAACAAAAAGCAAAAACAAACAAAGCCTTGTGGTTCCCTTCAGAGTTAGACCCACGACCCTTACGATATTAGCATGGTGTTCTAAACTAACGGGGCCACACTAAAAAGAAGGAACATTTGATATCCAGATCTTACCAACAACCAAAAGAGGCTTCAAGCTATTCACAAAAAGTACAGACTGATAATTAGTGATAACCTAATTCTGTCAGAATCGATAAATCTGCAGTTTTGTAAATAACTGTAAACAAGCGAAATATTATTTTGTGCCAAGACGATATATTTTCTGAGAAATATGACTTGCGAGGATGCCGAAAATGTTGTAGTCACTGGATTTAGGTCTGCCCCTAGGATTTGCAGCCTAACTATAACTAACCACAAGTATGTAATTATTTAATGAATTACAAATAACTCTTTTTAACTTGAAAACAAAAAATAACACTTATGATTTTCTGAGTACTGCTGCGCAGAACTGAAATAAAATGAAACTTTATTTTGCAGCTTGTACATATATTTGTACGCACGCCGGTTTACACAGCCTATCTGTCAGTGCTAATCTACCTATATCAAGACAATAAATACTACAAAAGAATAGAAATAATTACAAACTAAACTAAAAATAAAGATATTAGATAATAAACACCAAAAAAATGTATATACGTATTCAAATGCGTGTGTGCATGCATGCATGTGTGTGTGTGCGTTTGTGTGTATGTGTGTGTGCAAAAGCAAGCAAGCAAACAAAAACAAATCTTTAAAAATACAAACTATTCAAATATGTGACAACAATATGTTTACGATTATTTCACTTACTCCAAAAGATTACGAATACTACTTATATTTGCCATGATCAAACCAAAACGGATACGTTACACATACATAATATTGACATAGATCACATCTGTATGTTACAGTAGACAATATCAGTAGGCCTATCTATAATAACACACATGCCGATGTGCGTACATTCGAAAACTTACAGTAGATAAAGGGAAAATAAAACAGATATTGTATCGGTAAAATTTGTCAGCTTAATTATGGACATTAACACACATGTAATGACTAAGTTTATTTTTAACTCCCTCCCTCCTTTAAACGATTTTATTGATAGCGGGAAATTTTCAGGCATTTTGGTCCGAGTAAATCGTTTCAACAGTATTTGCCGGAATATGCTCAATTAGGTTTGTAAAGATCCAGATAGATATGAAAGAGTTTTATTGTGAATGATTTTTTGTGTGTGCGTTAAAATGCACGTCAATGTGTCATTTGAGATGGTTAATGAAAGAGGGATAAACAAAGTGTTTCGTTGTCTACATGTTACTTGGAATGCTCCCTGCAGGGTTTTTTTATGGCGGGTTTAACACCGATTTAATTTTCTTCATTGAACTTGTGCACAGCTGTCCTAAAGATTTTGAACATAAGCAGACGTAATAAAGAATGACTCTTTGTCTCAAATCGGCGTAAATTTGATACTTTCATCTGTTTATACCCTAGTTCGAATTTTCAGAGTAAAAATACGAGTTTAAACAGCTGACATACACGAAGAACGACTTTTTGCCTGAAATCAGCATAAATTTGACAATTTCATCGGCTTGGAAAAAATAAAATAAAATAAAAAGTACAAGAATTCAAAGCAGACGTAAGATAAAGAATGACTTTTCGTCTGAGATCAGCATCAATTTGACAGTGTGAGGAAAGAAGAAAACAAACCCATTGAACGATCAAGTTGTAAATGAAGAAAATGGCAGACAAGGAAGGTCATAGTGCATTCGGAGGAAAATGGCAGAAGTCTTTGAAGACTATAAAAATGGTCTCCTTGCTGCACGGGTAAGTCTGGTATTTGTCTGGAAGAGATTTTATTGATACATTGATACATTCATTCATAGAACTCAGATCCAACTATGAGAGATCTGTTTGGAAGTGCATGTGCCTTTCTTCCTTCCTTCCTTCATTCATTCATTCATTCTTCATTCCTTCATTCATTCATTCATTCTATTCATTCATTCATTCATTCATTCATTCATTCTGACTGTACTTAAATCTGTCTGTGTTCTGTTTGGAAGAAAATGTACCCATTTAGACGTCGTACTTCCAGTCTAAAGTTTCGGATTTCATCCTGCCAGGCACAGTCTAACCCCTCCCCACCCCTCCCCCTGCCCGTGTTGGGTAGATGAAGAGCGGAGAATTATGTGATCTCTCGGGTCAGTATACTCGTAGTGCAGATTTACTTGTACTTGAACCTCCTTTATGTGTATACGCACACAGAGCATCAAATATGCCTGTTAAAGATCCTTTAGCGATAGGTCCGTTGACTTGTATTGAAAACATGAAACACGCCCTGTACGTACACCCACCGAAGACAGAGCATGCAGACTGTGCAGCAACGAGAGCCTGCACAGTGTGGGCGAAACAACGTCCATACACGAATACCAGAAAACTCGAAACATTTAAAATAATGTGCCAGCATCTATTTATCCAGCCACTCATTCGTTTATTCATGATATTTAGTTTGTCTTGAATCAATTTAGAGATATACAGAAGTCAGTGTGCTTTCACTCCTTCCTTCCTTTCTTTCTTCATTCAGTCATTCATTCAATACTTGATTAAGCTGAGATCGGTTTGAACGTGAATGTGCCTTCCTCCCTTCCTTCCCTGCCTGCTTGCTTGTTTGCTTGTTTGCTTGTTTGTTTCCTTCCTCCATTCATTCACTTATTCATTCATTTGTTCGTTCATTCGTTCGTTGAGTTCTTCATTACCCTTGATCTGTTTCAGAGCGAATGTGCCTTCATTCAATCATTCATTTATTGGTTTGTTCCGTTCGTTCCTTCACTCATAACACATAATCAGGTTGATATGTGTTTAGAAATCAAAATGCCTCTATTAATTGATTGATTGATTGATTGATTGATTGATTCATTGATTAATGACTTAAATCTCCCATGCATTTACTTTACGAGTTTTTTAAATATTTTTTTTATTCATGTACTCAGTCGTTTGCCTGTGACTATGAATTAGTCATTAACGACAATTTGTATCTACATAATATATAGATAAAAATTGTGATCTATATATTTGCTATTTATTTATATATTCATGTGGTGTTAACAAAAGAGCAATGTGTGTGTGTGCACGAGCGTTCACATCGCATGTTCATATGTGCATGTGTCTGTGTGTGTGTGCATGTGAATGCGTGCTTGTCCTGTGTGTGTGTGTGTGTGTGTGTGTGTATGTGTGTGCGCGCGCGTGTGTGTTGTGTGTATGTGAATGCGTGTTTTGTGCATGTGTGTGTGTGGTGTGTGTGTGTGTGTGTGTGTGTGTGTTATGTGTGTGTGAGCGCACGCGCGCATGAGTGGAAAGCGGGGGAAGAGACCGCGTCTGCCTGTACTTCGACAAGAGAGTAGATAAAGGGACAAAACTGATACTCGTATAACCTCTTCACGCTGGTTCTGGTCGGTACGGATTATGTCCTTTTGGCTTCAACACATGTCCAGCAACTGATGTTCAAGGTGCTTGTCTCTTTATTTGCTGGCATTTTCATATTGATTG
>JAPXFY010000017.1:48184956-48244956 GCA_030674185.1 Monoplex corrugatus
TCTTTGTCTCCCTCTCTTCTTCCTTGCCTCTCCTTCTCTCTCTCTCTGTTTGTCTCCCTATCTCTGCCTCTCTCTCTTGTCTCCCTGTCTCTGCTCTCTGCCTCTCTCTCTGTTCTCCCTGTCTCTGTCTCCTCTGTCTCCCTGTCTCTGCTCTCTTCTGTTGTCTCCCTGTCTCTGCCTCTCTCTGTTTGTCTCCCTGTCTCTGCCTCTCCTCTGTCTCCTGTCTCCCTGTCTCTGCCTCTCTCTCTCTGTGTTTGTCTCCCTGTCTCTGCCTCTCTCTCTCTCTTTCTCCCTCTCTGCCTTCTCTCTCTGTCTTTGTCCTCCCTGTCTCTGCCTCTTCTTCTCTCTTTTTGTCTCCCTGTCTCTGCCTCTCTCTCTCTTCTCTCTGTGTTTATCTCTCTGTCTCTGCCTCTCTCCTCTTTCTCTCTGTGTTTATCTCCCTGTCTCTGCTCTCTTTCTCGCTCTCTCTCTTTCTCCCTCTTCTCTCTCTCTGCTTCTCTCTCTGTCTGTTTGTCTCCCTATCTCTGCCTCTCTCTCTCTGTCTCCATGTCTCTGTCTCTCTCTCTCTCTCCGTCTCTGTTTCTGTCTGCCTGTCTATCTGTCTGTCTTCTTCTTTCTCTCTCTCTCTCTCTCTCCTCTGTCTGTCTGTCTGTCTGTCTGTGTTGATCTCCCTGTCTCTGCCGAGAAACAGCGGGAGTCAAAGAGTTAGGTTACTATTTTCTTGCCTGCGTCTCCCCTTCCATGTTTTTCAAACGGCAGGAAACGTGTGTTGAGTTCATTATGTATTGTGTATTATTGATTTATCAATGGATGTTTCTTTCTGTAGTTTTGGTTTTAAGCAGATATCTAGATTAAGTGGCCGGCCAACAAGTGTTATCGTTTGAAAATAAGACGTCCTTGTCATTTATTCACTGTCATTCTGTCTGTCTGTCTGTCTGTCTGTTTGTCTGTCTGTCTGTCTGTGTTTGTCTCCCTGTCTCTGCCTCTCTCTCTCTCTGTTTGTTTCCCTGTCTCTGCCTCTCTTTCTCTGTTTGTCTCCCTGTCTCTGCCTCTCTCGTCTCTGTCTCCCTGTCTCTGCCTCTTTTTCTCTGTTTGTTTCCCTGTCTCTGCCTCTCTCTCTCTCTCTGTTTGTCTCCCTGTCTCTGCCTCTCTCTCTCTCTTTGTCTCCCTGTCTCTGCCTCTCTTTCTCTGTTTGTTTCCCTGTCCTCTGTCTCTGCCTCTCTCTCTCTGTTTGTCTCCTCTCTCCTGCTCTCTGTCTCTCTTGTCTCCCTGTCTCTGCCTCTCTTTCTCTGTTTGTTTCCCTGTCTCTGTCTCTGCCTCTCTCTCTCTGTTTGTCTCCCTGTCTCTGTTCTGCCTCTCTCCTCTGTTTGTCTCCCTGTCTCTTGCCTCTTTCTCTGTTTGTTTCCCTGTCTCTGCCTCTCTCTCTCTCTGTTTGTCTCCCTGTCTCTGTCTCTGCCTCTCTCTCTCTGTTTGTCTCCCTGTCTCTGCCTCTCTTCTCTTTTGTCTCCCTGTCTCTGCCTCTCTCTCTCTCTGTTTGTCTCCCTGTCTCTGCCTCTCTCTCTCTGTTTGTCTCCCTGTCTCTGCCTCTCTCTCTTCTCTGTTTGTCTCCCTGTCTCTGCCTCTCTCTCTCTGTTTGTCTCCCTGTCTTGCCTCTCTCTGTCTCTGTCTCTGCCTCTTCTCCTCTCTCTCTGTTTGTCTCCCTGTCTCTTCCTCTCTCTCTCTGTTGTCTCCCTGTCTCTGCCCTCTCTGTTTGTCTCCTTGTCTCTGCCTCTCTCTCCTGTTTGTCTCCCTGTCTCTGCCTCTCTCTCTCTGTTTGTCTCCCTGTCTCTGCTCTCTCTCTGTTTGTCTCCTGTCTCTGCCTCTCCTCTCTCTCTGTTTGTCTCCCTGTCTCTGCCTCTCTCTCCTCTCTGTTTGTCTCCCTGTCTCTTCCTCTCTCTCTCTGTTTGTGTCCCTGTCTCTGCCTCTCTCTCTCTCTGTTTGTCTCCCTGTCTCTGCCTCTTCTCCTCTGTTTGTCTCCCTGTCTCTGCCTCTCTCTCTCTCTGTTTGTGTCCCTGTCTCTGCCTCTCTCTTTGTCTCCCTGTCTCTGTCTCGGGCCTCTCCCTGTTGTCTCCCTGTCTCTCTCTCTCTGTTTGTCTCCCTGTCTCTGCCTCTCTTCTCTCTGTTTGTCTCCCTGTCTCTCTCTCTCTGTTTGTCTCCCTGTCTCTGCTCTCTCTCTCTGTTTGTCTCCCTGTCTCCTCTCTCTCTGTTTGTCTCCTTGTCTCTGCCTCTCTCTCTCGTTTGTCTCCCTGTCTCTGCCTCTCTTCTGTTTGTCTCCCTGTCTCTCCTCTCTCTCTCTGTTTGTCCTCTGCTCTCTCTCTCTGTTTTGTCTCCCTGTCTCTGCCTCCTCTCTCTCTGTTGTCTCCCTGTCTCTGCCTCTCTCTGTTTGTCTCCCTGTCTCTGCCTCTCTCTCTCTGTTTGTCCGTCTCTGTCTCTCTCTCTCTGTTTGTCTCCCTGTCTCTGCCTCTCTCTGTTTGCTCCCTGTCTCTGCTCCTCTCTCTCTTTCTTGTCTCTCCTCTCTCCTCTGTTGCTCCTTCTCTCCTCTCTCGTTTTCTCCTGCTCTGCCTCTCTCTGTGTCTCCCTGTCTCTCCTCTCTCTCTCTGTTTGTCTCCCTCTCTGCTCTCTCTCTCTCTCTGCCCTTTTGTTCCCTGTCTCTCCTCTCTCTCTCTGTTTGTTCCCTGTCTCTCCTCTCTCTTTTCCTTCTCTCTCCTCCTCTTGTTGTCCTGTCTCTGCCTCTCTCCTCTGTTGTCTCCCTTCTCTCCCTCTCCTCTCTGTTTGTGTCCCTGTCTCTGCCCTCTCTCTGTTTGTTCCCTGTCTCTGCCTCTCTCTCTCTGTTTGTCTCCCTGTCTCCTCTCTCTCTTGTTTGTTCCCTGTCTCTGCCTCTCTCTGTTTGTCTCCCTGTCTCTGCCTCTCTCTCTCTCTGTTTGTCTCCCTGTCTCTCTCTCTCTGTTTGTCTCCCTGTCTCTGCCTCCTCTCTCTGTTTGTCTCCCTGTCTCTCTCTCTGTTTGTCTCCCTGTCTCTGCCTCTCTCTCTCTTTGTCTCCCTGTCTCTCTCTCCTCTGTTTGTCTCCTGTCTCTGCCTCTCTCTCTCTGTTTGTCTCCCTGTCTCTCTCTCTCTCTGTTTGTCTCCCTGTCTCTCCTCTCTCTCTTGTCTCCCTGTCTCTGCCCTCTCTCTCTGTTTTGTCTCCCTGTCTCTGTCTCTCTCTCTCTGTCTCCGTCCTCTTCTTGTTTCCTGTCTCTGCCTCTCTCTTCTGTTTTCTCTGTCTCTCCTGTCTCCTGCTCTCCTCTTCTCTGTTTGTCTCCCTGTCTCTGCCTCTCTCTCTCTCTGTTTGTCTCCCTGTCTCTGCTCCCTCTCTGTTTGTCTCCCTGTCTCTGCCTCTCTTCTCTGTCTCTGCCTCTCCTTGTTTGTCTCCCTGTCACTGCCTCTCTCTCTCTGTTTGTCTCCCTGTCGCTGCCTCTCTCTCTCTTTCTCTCTGTGTTTATCTCCCTGTCTCTGCCTCTCTTTCTCTCTGTGTTTATCTCCCTGTCTTGCCTCTCTCTTTCTCACTCTCTCGCTCTCTTCCTCCCCCCCTTCTCTCTGTTTGTCTCCCTTAATCTCTCTCTCTCTCTCTCTCTCCTTCCTCTCCCTGTTTCTGCCTCCCTCCCTCCCTCCCTCTCTCTCTCTGTGCGTATCTCTCTCTGTGGCTGTAACAGGGAAAACAGAGCACAAAAGGCACCCACTTCCCCTCCGCTTCCAATCAATCGTCAAGCAGACGACAATAGGGGGCTTTATGCGATAGAGTCTCCCATAGGCCCACTTCTACTCCTTCCCTCTTTCTCTGCATTGTCCACTTGTCCTGTTTCTCTCTCAATCAATCGGAATCGCTTCCTTAGCAACCGCTCTCCTTCACAAAAGAGGTCCCCACAGAGCCTCGTTACGGCGATTCCGTTCTTAGTGCAGATTTATCTCCCTTCACCCACCCGCGTGTGTGATTCCCTTGTTCGTGAATGGGAATGGGGATCGAAGCTTTGAGAGGAGAGGATTCGGGAGGGAGCGTGAGAGTGTATGTTGGCGGGGGAATTAAGAGTACCAGAGAACGTTCTCTGGCTCAAACAGCATCTGTTTGTGATGTGTCGTAGCAGAAGTAAAGGCGACAGCGCTGTGGCGGACTTGGCTTTAAGTTGTGTGTGTGCGTGTTTGTGCAGATATTTGGTGTTGAAACAAAAATATTGCGTTTACTCACAAATAGTGTAATACTAAAAAAGATGCGTGAAGTAACAGTCCTAGATATGCTTAAAACTCATGACGTGCTCTGAATGTGTAATCTTATTGTGCCGTGACTTCCGTGAAAAAGTGCTGAAACTATCCGGATGTGTGATAGAGCCTTCACTACAGACCGCATTCTGATGAACCAAGTATGTGTGATTCGTAGGCCTACTGATTCAACACGTCTCCTATTGCTTATCAAAGCCGCAAATGACTGCAGTCATTAATATTTATTATATTGAGCCTTGCACAACTAACTGACATATGGCCGTGGAGCCGAAAACGCCGGGGGTAGGCGGAATTATTAGGTTGATCAAACTGAGCAAACAAAAAAAAACTTTCACCTTTCTGTCTCCGATGATACATAGAATGTGGGGAACAAAAACTGACATGAATATATACTGAGATATCTACATCTGCTCTCTGTCTGTCTGTCTGTCTCTCCCTCTCCCTCTATGTGTATACATATATGTATGTATGTATACTGTCTGTCTATCTATCTATACACAACTAAACAATCTCCGATGATACATAGAATGTGGGCAACAAAAACTGACATATATACACTGATCTCTCTCTCTCTCTCTCTCCCCTCTCTCTCTCTCTCTTTCTCTCTCTCTCTCTCTTCATATATATATATGTATGTATATATACATATATTTAAATATATATATATATATAATATATATATATATAATATATATAATATATATATATATATATATATATATATATATATATATATATATACATGCATACGCACGACCAAACAATCTATCTGTACAACCAAACAATGAGAGAAGGGTTCGCTAGTATTGTACGTTGTAGCCTGTCGTTCACAATACAATGCACATCACTAGGTACAATATTGTTAACAAACTATGAAGGCGACAACATGACATATGCTCAGTTTTTGCAAAAGAAGGATTTCCTTCAACAGCCTTCTCTCTCTCTCTCTCTCCCTCTCCTCGTGTCTCTGTCTCTCTCTGTCTCTCTGTCTCTCTGTCTCTCTCTGTCTCTGTCTGTCTGTCTCTCTGTCTGTCTGTCTGTCTGTCTCTCTTCTCTCTCTCTCTCGTCTCTCTCTCTCTCTCTCTCTCTCTCTCTCTCTCAGACTAATTCTAACTGATGTTGTAGACCAACGTATAAACAAACAAACAAATGAACAAAAAAAGTGTGTGGGGATGGGAACAATACAATACAAATAAGAAAGAAAAGAGAGAAAACAACAACGACAACAACAATAACAGCAACAACAACAATAACAACAACAACAGCAAACAATCAAACTAACAAAAGCACAAGATCGTTAAGCTGTTCTGACAATCTCCATTTTTAGACAAGAACAATTACAGGATATCTACATTTTGTACTCCTCAGAATTACTGTGGCCTGGAATACACTTTGACGTGATGCAACGTTTCTGGTATTGAGACTATCAGAACAGTGAAAACAATGTACATTTTTTTCGAGGTACTGTTCACACGCATTCCTCAAAAACTGTTATATTTAGGCACGCTCGTTCCATGTAACCTTGATCTTGGCGCTATTTCGTCCAAAACTATGCACTGGCCACTACGACTTGTAAGTTCACATCTTTCACCATATTTGGTAAATTGTCATCCAGAAAATACTGATAAACTCTCGCTAACATAACCACAGGCACACAGACAGGCACACTAACATACATCTCTCTCTGGTCGATATGAAACAGTCTCCATCAAAACCGTCTCCACCCCAACACTCACATCTCTTGTTGTTGTTGTTGTTGTTTTATGATACTTTGTAAGGCAGATTGAAGAAGGATGAAGACCCAACACGAACAGAGAGGAACAAAAAGGGACTGGAAAAAATACATAAATATCTATTATGAACGGTGTAAAAATAAAATGTATACCGGACCGTTTCTTGAAGGATGGTTCCAATTATGTAAAAAAGATAAAGCATCTATAACCAAGGAGCAAACCGACCCGTTATGATCTTGCGCTTAGAAATATATCTAACCCGTACTTTTTGTAACAGATTAACGTTAAAACAATGAGCAAGAAACACCCGAGGGTGCCGGACGGGACCCAGAACAATATTGTTCCACCACTGTCCGAACAACCAACCCCAGAAGCAAACTTCGTCAAGCAAACAGGGGCTGTCCACACAGTCATCAGTTACCTTGTTTACAAGCTGGATGGCAAGGTGGGGAGAGGACAAACCCAGCCTCGGGGACACAGCCACACAACACGCACCAGTCAGGTTCAAGCCCAACTGCCAGACCAAGATAAAGCCTTCTTTTGCCTTACTCCAGCCCTTATCTCAGCCTTTTACCTTAGCAGTGCAGATGCACTGCTAACACAGTCTCAGCTAGGATGGTCTGGACATCTCGTGTGCATGCAGGATAACAAGCTTCCAAAGCAGCTCTTCTACGGCGAACTGACAAAGGGCCATCGACCCTGAGGACGTCCAAAGTTTAGCTACAAAAACACCCTGAAAAAATCCCTCCAGAAATGTGACATTGAAGAAGAACAATGGGAAATCGTAGCCACAAGCAGGTCTGAATGGAGGCAAGCTGTTTGCAAGGGATCAGAAGCTTATGAAAATGAAAGATGAAGCAGCCAAGTGGAAAAGCGTGCAGCAAAAAAGGCCAGAATCAACTATGCAGAGCGTTCCATTGAGTGTCCAGTATGCGGCTGCCTGTGTGCATCAGACTTTGGCCTAAGATCTCACATGAGGGTACACAAATACAGTGTTAGGTTGGACATTATCGACCACGATAGTCGACCATATTTATAGCCCTTCATTTGTCTATTGGGCAGCCCGCCCAGCCGCCATCTCACATAGCTGCTACCTCTTCTAACCTTATGATACTCTCGACAGTTAGCAGTCGGATTCTCCAAACGTAACAAAAAATTCTGAGGACAGCCGGACAGCAGAACGTCCTCAAACGAGAACCCCCCGCCAACCAAACGTTTCGGCCCCAAAGATGCTATTTTCATAGTGTCTTTGCTCGGCCCTTAACTCCTGACGCTCTAAGGGGGGCGTGCCGCATCCGGGCCATGACACCTGGATGCTCTTCTGCTATCGCCATTAAAAAAAAATCCTCCACCTGGACGCATCCAAGGTGGTCAGGCGTCCCAAGGCCAAGTCACCCTTGCAACGGATGTCTTAACCACTTAGCTATGGGACATTGGCAACATAATTATAGGAGAATTCTAAGCGTTATAAAGTTAACTTATGCTCTTCCTTGACCAGATCCAGCTGGAACTCTTTTCAGCTGCTTCTGCCATTGTCTTTAGGGCTCTGGTCCTCTTTGTCCGAGAAATCGAGAGCTGCTTCATGAGGTCATAGGCTGATGTGCCAATTAACCCCCTTGCTCCAACTTCTATGGCGAGGACTTTGGCTTGAAAACCAGCTTTCCTCAAGCTGCTGGTTAGACTGGCATATTTTTCAGTCTTGTAGATATGGGTTTCCTCCGTTCTACGTCCATACGGTAACAGGGAGCTCGACCAGAATCATTTGTTTTGATGAATGAGAGTGGAAAAAACTATGTCCGGTCTCATGCCACTCTTTCTGTTATTTCTGACTGTTTTTTTTTTTTTTCCATTGTGGAAGATCTGCTGTGCACTCCTGGTCGTGCGCTCCATCCATCAGGCAGACCCTGCTTCCACGTTGGGAATGTCGCATCTCTTTCAGGCCACAGTGTGCTGCCACACAACTACAAGGGGTGTTCTTACCATCGCAAAAGCTGTCGGGATGGTACGATCTAATCGATGTAAAGGATAGTGTGGTAAAGCTACACGTTAGCGGTTTTGATGTCAGCTCGTGAAGGATTCCATATGACGAAAATTAAAACAATCCTTTTTGTGAAAGAAGAAACTGGAAAACAAACAAAAAGCTCGTTGTAAATAACAGAATAAAAAATGACCCAATCAGTGACAATAACAGAGCAAAAAAATCATATCGAATATACCCTTGCTTATTAACGTCGGCCTGTACATGTG
The DNA here is from genome assembly GCA_030674185.1 of Monoplex corrugatus. NCBI lineage: Eukaryota > Metazoa > Mollusca > Gastropoda > Littorinimorpha > Ranellidae > Monoplex > Monoplex corrugatus. Next base: position 48,193,227 of record JAPXFY010000017.1, read on the forward strand.
ACCAACAGTCAGATCACAAATAACTCACGCATGCACACATTCACACACACACACACACACACACACACACACACACACACACACACACACACACACACACACACCCCACACACACAATATATATATTTATGTCTCTGGTGTGTGTGTGAGTGTGTGGTGTGTGTGTGTGTGTGTGTGTGGTGTGTGTGTGTGTGTGTGTGTGTGTGTGTATGTGTGTGTGTGTGTGTGTGTGTGCGTGTGTGTGTGTCTACACATATACACACACACACTATGTATATATATATTTATTACATGTAAATTCTCTTGTTTCCCCACACACACACACACACACACACACACACACACACACACACACACACACACACACACACCGCACGCACACGCACACACACACACACACACACACACACACACACTCATAGATCGGGAAAGATAGTCTCCGCCCTTTATCCATGGCGTAGATATCGTTTCAGGATTGAACCCAGACCTTCCTATTGAAAGTTCAGCATTTATCCTCTTGACTGTCACGTCCGTCTCTCTCAGTGTGGAATCTGCAGAGGTGGGTATCGTGTGTTTCATAGACTGGGAAACCTTGAAGTGGCCCGGACCAGCAAGACTGGTTCGTGGTGGGTGTGTTTTCAGGAGAGGATTTCGACATCGTTACAGTGACAATCTAATCCCTTTGACGCCGTAGATTTTATTGCATGTATCCTAGCAGGCTTTAGTTGTTCTCTGTCTCTTTCTCCGCAAGGCTAACAGATACACATACATGTGTGTGTGTGTGTGTGTGTGTGTGTGTGTGTGTGTGTGTGTGTGTGTGGTGTGTGTGTGTGGTGTGTTTGTGTGTGTGTGTGTGTTGTGCACGTGTTGTGTGTGTTGCGCGCGCGTGTGCGTGTGTGTGAGACAGAGAGATAGAGGGGAGAGAGAGAGGAAGAGGGAGACAGACAGACAGAGGAGAAAGAGAGAGAGAGAAGACAGAGAGAGACAGAGAGAGAGAGTATTATAAAATAGTTGTAGTCGATATTGCAATCTGCTTTCTCTTCTCTTTGAGGCGTGGGGTCAACAGCTGGTTGACAGTGGATATGCAGATGAACGTCGTTGTCAGTGAAATCAGCGAAGAAACCGAGGGAGAGCTCATGGTTCATCAGTTTGAACACGTCTTAAAAAGAAAAAAGAAGCAAACATATAATATCATTGAGCGAAGGCATCAAAACAGAACAAATTCTTAGTATATATGTGAACAGTTCCATGCAAATAAAAGAAATCCGCGTGCGCTGATCGTTTTCATCGGTAGGACCGAGCATAAGGATTTGATCTTTCTTCTTTCTATTGAAACCAGGCAAGGGAAATATGAGATTTATTTGTTTTTGTTGTTGCTGTTGTATTCGTCATCAGTTTCACCGAGAACAGTAGTGTCGTCATTTTAGTGACGTCATGCATTTACGTCTTCAGTTCTTCAGAGCCGAGCATAGAACATTCGTCTGCTTCAGTGATTTCTCTTTGCATTCTACTACAGAAAACTACTAGACTCTAGTAGCAGAGGTACTTTGAGTCTGATCACTGGAACACGAACAGACTAGTGGCTCTATCCTGCTCTGGAAAAGATTAACAGCAGCTGAAAGATGAAAAGTCCAAGCACGACTAGATAGAAAAGCGATGAAAGAAAACTTAACTCTTCAAGCCAGCCAAGTTTGTGTTGTGACCTGTGGACCTATCAATCTTCGTCTCAGCCAGAGCAGAAACTGATCAATGCCAACAGACAGCTGTCACTCATGGCAAAAAGAAGCACCAGCCGAAAGCCAGACGGCACCTTTGTTCCGTCTCTCTCGGTGACCACGGAAGAGACGCGGCTGCAATGTAGGAGTCCAACCGCTCCTCCCAGCCGCAACAATGGTAGCATCCATTCTGGAGACGGCCCTACTCATCATGGGCTTCTCAAGCCTAATTCCAGTCGAAGAACCAGCCCTACTCCGTCCTGCAATACATTAGCGTGAGTATGGTACTGACTGCAATCCTTTTTGCAGGTTGTCATCTTCTTCTGTTGGTATCTTAACTTGCGCCATAGTCTATTTCCGTAGTGAAAATACGCCCTGCAGGTCACCATTTAGGGGGGGGGGGGGGGGGAATGCTCTCAGCCAGGCAATATTTGAGTTGTAAAAATGAGCATGATATTTTTGTCAATTGTTATTTCTGTGCGTGCTCATGTTTTGTTATATAGAATTTGAATTTAACTGATTGAACGCGTTTCACTGTCCTACTCTTTTCCTGCTGCTGCCCATCTGTCCTATTCTTTTTCTACTGCTGTCCATCTGTCCTATTCTTTTTCTACTGCTGTCCCATCTGTCCTATTCTTTTTCCAACTGCTGTCCCGTCTGTCCTATTCTTTTTCTACTGCTGCCCCATCTGACCTATTCTTTTTCTACTGCTGCCCCATCTGTCCTATTCTTTTCCTACTGCTGTCCTGTCTGTCCTATTCTTTTCTCCATTGCTGTCCCATCTGTCCTATTCTTTTCCTCTTGCTGTCCCATCTGTCCTATTCTTTTTCTACTGCTGTCCTGTCTGTCCTGTTCATTTCCCACTGCTGTCCCGTCTGTCCTATTCTTTTCCCATTGCTGTCCCATCTGTCCTATTCTTTTCCAACTGCTGTCTCATCTGTCCTATTCTTTTTCTACTGCTGTCCCGTCTGTCCTATTCTTTTCCTACTGCTGTCCCGTCTGTCCTATTCTTTTCCCATTGCTGTCCCATCTATCCTATTCTTTTCCCACTGTTGCCCCGTCTGTCCTATTCTTTTCCCATTGCTGTCCCGTCTGTCCTATTCTTTTCCTATTGCTGTCCCATCTGTCCTATTCTTTTCCTACTGCTGTCCCATTTATACTATCCTATTCTTTTCTTACTGTTGTCCCATCTGTCCTATTCTTTTCTTACTGCTGTCCCATCTGTCCTATTCTTTTCCTACTGCTGTCCCATATATCTGTCCTATTCTTTTCCCACTGCTGTCCCATCTGTCCTATTCGTTTCCTACTGTTGTCTCATCTATCCTATTCTTTTCCTACTGCTGTCCCATCTGTCCTGTCCTTTTCCTACTGTTGTCCCATCTGTCCTATTCTTTTCCTACTGTTGTCCCATCTGTCATATTCTTTTCCCACTGCTGTCCCATCTATCCTATTCTTTTATGACTGCTGTCCTATCTGTCCTATTCTTTTTCTACTGCTGTCCTGTCTGTCCTGTTCTTTTCCCACTGCTGTCCCGTCTGTCCTATTCTTTTCCCATTGCTGTCCCATCTCCTGTTCTTTTCCAACTGCTGTCTCATCTGTCCTATTCTTTTTCTACTGCTGTCCCGTCTGTCCTATTCTTTTCCTACTGCTGTCCCGTCTGTCCTATTCTTTTCCCATTGCTGTCCCATCTATCCTATTCTTTTATGACTGCTGTCCCATCTGTCCTATTCTTTTCTTACTGTTGTCCCATCTGTCCTATTCTTTTCCTCCTGCTGTCCCATCTGTCCTATTCTTTTACGACTTCTGTCCCATCTGTCCTATTCTTTTCCTACTGTTGTCCCATCTATCCTATTCTTTTCCTACTGCTGTCCCATCTGTCCTGTTCTTTTCTTACGGCTGTCCCATCTGTCCTACTCTTTTCCTACTGCTGTCCCATCTGTCCTATTCTTTTCTTACTGTTGTCCCATCTGTCCTAATGTTTTCCTACTGCTGTCCTGTCTGTCTTATTCTTCTGCAATGGCTGTCCCATCCTTCTCCTATTCTTCTCCTTTTGTTATCCCATCTGTCCTACTCTTCTCGTACTGCTGTCCATCCATCGTACTGTCCTCTGCTGGTGTCTATCTGTCATCATCTACTGCTGTCTCAACCATCTGGTTTACTGCTATCTGGGCTTAAAAAAATTTTTTTTTTTTACTCTATTCCCATTTCAGTACGTACCACCGGTGTAATCGTGCGACCTCGTTAATGATGTTTTTTGTGTGTTTAGAATTCTAAAATCAAGGAAGACTGTAGTTTTTCTTTCTTTCTTTTCTTTTTTTTTTTTTTTAAATAATAATTATTCAGTTCACTGAGTTATAATTTCTTGTAGAAATTGGCATAGATAGTTTTTGTCATGTGAAATTGTCACATGAATGAAATATTCAAAAATAAATGCTGATACGAGATTTTCGTGAAAAAAAGAAGATTGTAAACAATCGAGAAATCGACGACATGTGGTAAAATGTCATATCGCACTGAATTGTAACTTACGAGGCTACGCGATTAATCGACGATACAAGGAAAAAAAAAAAAGAGGTTGGAACAGTGTGTGTGTGTGTGTGTGTGTGTGAGTGTGATGTGTGTGTGTGTGTGTGTGTGTGTGTGTGTGCGCGCGCGCGTGCATATGTGTGTATGAGTGTGTGTATGTGTGTGTGTGTTGTGTGTGTGTGTGTGTGTGTGTGTGTGTGTGTGTGTGTGTGTGTGAGAGAGAGAGAGAGAGAGTATGACAACTTGGGCCAAGCGTCATTCGCCGAACAGGTTTGAATGTACCCTAGTTCAGCATCTTGTGTGTGTGTGTGTGTGTGTGTGTGTGTGTGTGTGTGTGTGTGTGTGTGTGTGTGTGTGTGTGTGTGTGTGTGTGTGAGTGCGCGCGTGTGTGTGTGTGTGTGTTTCGAGGGAGGATGAAGGCTTGGATCACGGGTCACACATCTTACTTCCCTCCTGCCTTCCGCCCCCTCTCCCTCCCCCTCAGTTTCAATGTGCTTTTTGCCCTGGAGGTTTCGTCGTTGTTGGTGATTGCTTTGGTGAATAATGAGAGTGTGCGCCTTGGTTTGATTCTTGAATCAAGATTTGGTGCCTTATATTATAAATGTCATTATTATTTTTTTTCATTTTCATTTTATTACTTTATTTAAAAAAAAAAAGTTTGAATGAATTGGGAATGATGGCTTCAACTTTTCTGGTGATTTCCGGGCGCGGAGACGTCATTTTGAGAAACTGAATCTGAAACTGAAACTGGTGATTTGATTCGAGTTTTATGTGAGCACCCGGCACCTCAAATGACGTGGTGATGGAGATAACAGTCCTTGGAAGTGGGAAAAGAAGTTGATGGAATATGATGAATGATGACATGATAAGACGGTAGTAATCTGGGATAACTTCGATTTTCTGTGGTACATTTGTGTGTCCAAACTAAGCATGTGTTTTGTTCTATTGTTCACAACACTCATTTGAAATGTGTAGTGTAAAAGCCTGGATGTGGATTCAAGTTCTGTTGCATCATGATAATTTGTGTACTGGAGGTACTGTTCACCCCCTTACCCCTCCCCAACTCAAACGGTGAAATAAAACGAAAATTCCGAAGTTGTGAAACAAGGAACAACGGGACTAACCACTCAAGGGAGACCAGCCAACACTGACCTGTAACACTGTACTAAAGAGTTCCTCCCCCCACAACCTGTGTGTAAGAGAGAGAGAGAGAGAGAGTGTGTGTGTGTGTGTGTGTGTGTGTGTGTCTGAGAGAGAGAGAGAGAGAGAGTGGTGTGTGTGTGTGTGAGAGAGAGAGAGAGAGTGTGTGTGTGTGTGTGGTGGTCTTTGATTTAATGTCTATTCACTAAAGTGATTTTAGACACAAAAAAAAAAAACAAACAACAAAGGATACATGAGGACAAAAGAGATTAACGATTGAAACAGCAAAACTGGCTAACCATAACATTGAACATGAGAAGTAACAGAACGTTAAAGATAATTCGCTATAGGACTTTTTGACAAGGCTAACAAAAAATTCATATGTTAAGGATGATGAGGCAAATATGTCAGAAATTGTCTTCGTTAATAGCGTAGGTATATGTCGTTTTACCCGAACACATGAAAGAATATGACTATGTGTTATCTTCTTTCCACATAGACACACTACATTCCTAGTGTATTTTGTTTTGAATGCATCAAGTTTCCACCTATACATAAGGGATTGTATACTTCTGCTGGCAGGAAACTGCTTCGGTGTTTTGCTAATTTCAAAGTTCATGTAACATTTTTCATACTTTTTCTGTTTATCTTGAAACTGCTTCCATACATAGGTGTCCACAAAGGTATAACACTCATGCAATGAGAGGAGAAAGATTGAGTATATGATTGTTAGATATCTGGGGAGCTCTTTGCCCCCCGTTTGCCTTTGGGAGCCCTATCAACCATATCATTGTAATAAAAAGAACTATGAGATGGTATCCAGCAGAAAGTAATGTCAGTGCCTCTTAAGGATAAACTATTAATCAAGTGAGTAATTTCCAATATCATTTCAGATCTTGTTTGTAATTTTGATAATTCAAGAGCTTGAAGTACAGATTTTGAATCAACGCAAAAAAGTATCTGGGGAATCGTCCTAAAAAGATTTATCATATAATTCAAAGCCATTAAGATTGCAAAGAGTTCTGCAGTAAAGACAGATTTATTAAGTCCTATATAGAAAGATTTCTCAATTTTGAGAGCAAGTATTAAAAACGCTGAGCCTGCTTGTCTTTCAATTATTGATCCATCAGTGTAAACTTTCAAATGATCGGAATAAAAGTTTTCTATATGACTTTTAACTTGACTTGGCAGTAAGTTGATATTATCTTCTTTTTTTAAGTCAGTGTGGTGTATGTCAAATCGTGCTTTTTGAAGTTCCCAACTGGGTACTGGTGAAAACGAAGGTCTTAAAGTTACTGGATTTGTTTCTAGATCAATTCCAGAGCTTTCATAACATCAGCTGTAAATGTTGCAAGTGTGACCTGCGAGGATATTGATTTAGCTCTTTTCGGAAAGTCCGTGTCTGATCTTACTTTTGTCTCTGTTTCGATGCTGTTTTCTATGGTGGTATTTCTTAACAGAAATTTAGAAGAAGCGACTTTCCTTTGTTCATCAAGCGGCAACAATTTGATTGCATTGTATGTGCGAAGGCAAGAGGCATGCATTGGAAGACCCAATGCAAGTTTGAAACCTTTACAATCTATGCTCTGCAGTTTTGTTAAGTGTTTTGGTGCACTGAAGAAGATTTCTTGGGCATAGGTTAATTTAGATCTAATAAGCGATTTACAGAGATGAACAAGTGTTGATGTATCTTGTCCCCATATCTGTTTGCGAACTATTTTCAAGAAATTTAAAGTTTTTTGAGCTTTGGTTAATAAGTATTCAATATGCTGATTCCAAGATAATTTCGCTGTAAGGAAAACTCCTAAGAATTTAATCGACTCGTTATACTGAAGAAGAGTATCTTCCAGTTTGAATGTGGGAACGTTTGCTGGGTTAGCTCCACTGTTAAACAAAACTATCTTTGTTTTTTCCACGGATAGATGCAGTCCATTTTCTACCATATATCGTGCTATTTTATCAAGCTCTAATTGATAACATTTACGTGTATAATTAACACAGCGCAAAGGAGTTTTTCTTTTCATATTTACCTGCAACCACATGCATAAATCGTCAGCATATTGAGCTAAAATTACATGTTTAGAAATTTTACTGGGTAAGTCATGCAATTATATCATGAAGAGAAGGGGAGCAATAACGGATCCCTGAGGGATACCCATTTGAAGAAATCGTTTTGTGGAATACACATTTTCGATCCTCGTTTGAATTACACGGCCTTCTAAGAAGCATTTGACATAATCAAAAATGTGACCTGTTAGCCCAATACTTTTCAATTTGAGTAATAATCGGGAGTGCCATACTTGGTCGTATGCTTTGGTTATGTCAAAAAATGTAGCTAAAACACATTGGCGTCTGGCAAATTGTTATTTTATATTAGTGGTTAGCTTTGTTAGGAGTTCCACTGGTGACCTGCCTTTTCTAAATCCTGCCTGATTCACTGGTAATATGTTATTCTTTTCACAATAGTGCATCAATCTCTTTAAAATTATTTTCTCCATTAGTTTACATACGTGTGATGTTATTGCAATTGGCCTATAGTTTTTCAAGTCAGTATTACATTTACCTGCTTTTAGTATAGGAACCACTATTGATTGTTTCCAATAAGCAGGCAGTTTGCCGCTGTTCCAGCATTTTTTAAACATACTATGTAGCAAGTTTAAAAAAATTTCTGGTAAATTTTTCAACATCTCATTGGAAATTGCATCAAATCCTACTGATGTCTTTTTATTTGGAATTGATTTAATGGCATCTATTAATTCTTGGAGCGTGATTGGTGTATTTACATAGTGCGTATTATCTGGGGCAGGATCCTTGTATGCGTCGGTACCTTTTCTTCCTGTATCCTATAATTTCTAGTAGAGGCAGGAAGTCCTTCTACTCGACAGACCTCTGCAAACATGTCTGCAAAAGCTTCTGCTTTCTCCCGTGAGCTAGGTAAGGGTTGTTTTCTAGTTTTACTGGAATTGATGGTAACTTGATCCCATTTTTCATTGTTTTCAGTTTTTCCCAAATCTTTTGCATATCTTTATGGTCACTTACTTCATATGTACAAAAAGATGTCCAATATTGTTCTTTAGCTTGTTCTATGACTCTGTTACAGTTTATATTGGCACTATTCATTGCCGTATGATTTTCAGATGACCTGTTCGCTATATATTGTTTGTATTTTTCTTTCTTTTCGTTGACTGCCTTTTACAATCTTTATTCCACCAGACGTTTCCAAGATGTTTTCCTGTTTTTGACACTTTAAGTTCTGGAATTGAAATTTTTGCAGCCCTTAAGAGTGACTTACAGAAATATGTGTACATATCGTTTAAGGTCATTGTTTCAGATAGATCTGTTCTTGTATTTCGTAGGAAAGCTTTAAAACTGGGCCAATCTGCGAATTTATAGTTAAACTTGGGTAGACTATCTTGTGGTATTGCATCAAACTCAGTGATATGGTTAAGGGTAAGAAGTATGGGGATGTGATCTGATCCCAACAAGTCATCCTCTGTTTGCCATGTGGCATTTGGTGCTAGCGATGGTGAGATTAAGGTAAGGTCGATAGCTGTGGGTCTGTGGGTTGGTATATCAGGGACACGGGTAACGTGTCCGTTGTTTAGTAAGTATAAACTGGAATCTATAATATTTTCAATCAACCTGTTGCTAGTTATGTTTTTACAATTCTTGTCCCAAAATGGGGCATGTGCATTAAAATCACCACCAACTATCCACTTGTCACGTTGGTCATGAAAATGTTTCAGCCACTCAGTATTCACAGAATCGGGACCTCTCGGTAGATAAACAGAGCCAAATTCAGAACTAATGATGATGAGCATTTTATAATAATTGCACACGAAGAAATAGATGAGGACGATTTTGGTACTGGTGATGATCTTTCACTGTAGTTCAGTCCTTCACGAACATATTAGCTGTTTGTATTCGGCCACCGTCATTGATAGAGTCATATACTGGTGGATAATAAAACCCGATATTTTAGGTATATTGGTATTGGTGGTATTCAGCGATTGTAGAAGCAAGACTTGGATGTTTCTAGTAGATAGATAGTTACTCAAATAGGAAATGTTTTTACCAATGGAACGTGTGTTCCACTGAACAATGTTGATGTCACTGACTACACACTTTTTCATGATGAACAGTTGAAATAAACTTGGAGTAGTATCCAACATTTAGATAATTAGATAATCAATTAATTTAACGTTCAAGTAAAATTTATCATAAATAAGCAAACAAGTATATAAGTAAAACAGTAGAGTTGAGTACTGAACAGAGAGGAACTGAATCTGGGCTGAATCTAAAATGACCTGAATCTAAAATGACCAGGGAGGGAAGAAAAACTGAGGGTGAAAGCCGGGTCTTGATTGATGGCGTTGATGGATTGATCTCCTCCTCGGTTTTTCCCAAAAAAGTTGTTGGATGTGCCTCCCTATATTTCTGGCCAGAACGCTCGCCCCTCTGGTGGTCGGATGTACGTCGTCCTGGCTGACTTGGGTGTAGCGGCTTGTTTGCAGATTATCGTGGCTGATGTAGTTGACATTTGCTGCGTTGAGGAGTCTCTCTTTGGTCAGGGCATTAAGGAGCTCCCTTTTCACGTTTAGGTGCTTGTTTCGAACAGGAGCGACCTGACTTATTACTACCTTGGCTTTTGGAAATTGGGTGTTAATTGAATTTACACAAAAGTCTAAATTGGTAGTACATACATTTGGCTCCTTTGTTTTTAGATCTGTTATACCGACGTGTAAAAGAACGCAGTCAGGTTCAGGTGTCAGCTCTTCTTTAGAATTTTCAATAGCTCGCTTACAGTCCTCGATGGTACGTATTTTTCTCGTCGCCACCTGGAAACTGTAGGACGATCCTAATCTCTGTCCATCCATGTGTGTGTGTGTGTGTGTGTGTGTGTGTGTGTGTGTGTGTGTGTGTGTGTGTGTGTGTGTGTGTGTGTGTGTGTGTGTGTTGTGTGTCCGTCTGTCTCTTGTTTTTCTCTCTCTCTGTCAGTCTGTCTGTCTGTCTGTCTGTCTGTCTCTCTCTCTCTGTCTGTCTGTCTCTGTCTCTGTCTGTCTCTCTCATGTCCTGTCTGTCCGTCTGTTGTGTGTGTGTGTGTGTGTGGTGTGTGCACGCGCTGCACGTGGTGTGTTTGTGTGTGTGTGTGTGTGTGTGTGTGTGTGTGTGTGGTGTGTGTGTGTGTTGTGTGTGTGTGTGTGTGTGTGTGTGTGTGTGTGTGTGTGGTGTGTATGTGTGTGTGGTGTGTGTGTGCGCGCCATACATACCGGTAAGCTGAATGAAGTATAATTTATGTTACCATGCCATGGCTCCAGTTTTGTTTTTGAGTGCGTGCCACATGTATGTATGTGTGTGTTGTGAAAATTTGCGTTCTTGTTATTTGCTTTGAATGTTGTTTTTGTTGTTGGCAGGGGTGGGGATGATGATGGGGTTTTGTTTGCTCGTTTTTTGTTTTTATTATCCAGTGTTAAATTGTGTTCATATGAACCGTTAATTGAAAGTCTGTCCTCTACGACTTCTTTAAAGCTGACTTGGATCCACCCAAAGACATCATAAGGTTCTATTTATAACGTCTTTGGATCCACCAGAATTTCCGGCATTGGCGGTGACCTGCTGTTAATCCTTGATCTGTTTGTCTGGAAATCGATTTGTGTCTGTCCATAGACAGAATATTTGTAGAACAGTGTCTGAGGTCTGTACATGTAAAACCAAGTAAGTAGATCTACTCGGCCCAGTTTTATGCAATAGTCTTAAAAGCAGACTGCATTAGACGAGTTCTCCCACCCACCATAAATAGTATCATTCCTGTGGTATATTTTAATCCCACGTGTCTGGCAATGGTTTCCAAGAGAATCCGACAATGGTGTCGGTATCTCACAGCGCAAGCAAAATGTTTTAAGGTTTCACTGAGCAGCATTCTTATAGCTAGTCCTCATACACTCTGAGAGTGGTAGGACTTTAAAGTCAACAAAACAGAACAGAACAAACAACGGTTTTATTCGTGACTGGGTTCGCCCCAGCGTGCAGACCGTTGTGGTCATGCTTGATTTGATCTGACACTGCAAGAACGGAGTACTGTAGGCCTACCATTGTGTGCACATAATGCTTCATCCGCTTTCTCCATTTGCTGAGAAGTTGCATAGCCTGCCAGTTGTTTTATTCTGTCGTGAAGCTTTTCAAGTGCTTTTTCTTCTTCGTCGTGTTCATCTTTATATTTTGTATTAATTAATTGTGAAAGTTCGTTTCGGTTGGTATACTGTTTGTTTCGTTTATAGTCCAAGTGATCTTTTGACAACAATCTACTCTGCACGCATGCGTCACAGCTGCAATTTAGCTTGGCAACAGAAATGGCCGAAGCAAGGCGCCGATTTGTAAAAGTCTGTTGTGAATAGGAGTTTTTGTCGATGTGAACATTCTGATTGACATGGCAGCGAAAGGTGGAAAGAAAGCCGCTGGGTCGAATCGAGTGGGTTCTGCCACGGCAACTCCGAGGGAGTAAGTTTTGAATTTAGCACCTAGTTGGAAGCGTTCTTAGATACAACATGGCGTCTGTTGTCAAACTTGTGAGACTGTCACAGTTGATGTTGAATGTGTGATGTTAAATACTTGAATGTAAGATGATCCAGTTGTTGTTAATGTGTAGAATGTGGAGTGACAGAATGATTGGAAACTCTGTCACCTTCAGTTGTCCCAAGAAAGGAAAGTAACCCCACACCTTGCATCTGTCATGATCTGAACTGCACCTTCAGTGCTAGAATCAGAACATTGTTTATTGAAGGAAAATTCGTAGATCTGCCTCTTTGGTCAATAGCAATTACTTGTCAGATCAGCTACACATAAAATGTCACGTGAACTAACTGTGGTACACAGAAGTATGTTTGGGTTATGTGTGAATGATAACCATAATTGATGATAGTGGTAATGCTATATGTAGCTGCAAGCAAAGTCTCAGGTTTGATCCTCTTTTGAGGGGTGAAATTAGAGACACCAGACTTGCAGGAACCTTCCAATAAGTCATAGAACCGTACAGTGTAACACAGATGTTTACATGGTCATCTACATTAGACAAGAATGGCACTTGCCATCGAGGTCCCCTTAGAATAGTAGGGTAGCATTGGGTTTTGTGCCTTAACAGGGCAGCCCTGCAGAAACTGGGAAAAAATGGCTGCATTTATCATGATCATCAGATGTGGCCTGCTTGTTTAAGAAGAATCCTCCCACCACCACCATCCTGCCCACTTACATCCCATGTCCTACCAGCCAACCCACCAATAAACAGTCAACAGGCTACAAGTAGAAATATAGGTAATAACACAGGTGTAATTCTCTTTAGATGAGGCAATAAACTGAGGTGTGTGTGTGTGTGTGTGTGTGTGTGTGTGTGTGTGTGTGTGTGTGTGTGTGTGTGTGTGTGTGTGTTACTGCAAGTATTACGTGCTTCCTGGCAAGTCACTCTGAACTTTATTACTGTCATAAAGTGATAAACTATGAACTTTATCACTGTCATAAAGTGTATTATGTGTATTTTCTAAAAGAACTTTGTCTCTTTGTTTTTGATTGCTTTCACTTTTTAGAGAAGTTGTCATATGGCAGTTTCAGCTTCCAGATCTTGCTATTTAACAAGATAACAAGATTTTATTTTAGCCCAGTGCACAGATTTAAGGAAAATGTTTCAGCTATACATAAAATCACACTCACACCTCTCAACAATAATAATATTCAACATCATAAAAGACTATTCGTCTGTCATCCACAGAATCAAAGAAATACACACACACACACACACACACACCACACACACACACACACACACACACACACACACACTCATGCCTACGAATTTAAACAATGTAAGGTAAAAATTATTCTCTCAATTTCGCTCCCCCTCCTCACAAGTCACATGCACAAGACTAAAATCCAAAGACAGGTCAAAAACCGTCACTTAATCCAAGCCTGGAGAATTGAAACAGTTTATCAGTTAACAGTATAAACTGTTTTAATTCTCCAGGCTTGGATTATACCGTACATACTTTATAGTCACCATTCAATGTCCTTTCCCCCATTTTTGTGTGTAGTGTACACTTTTGATCTGTACAGATTGTATATATATTCAGGAAGCATTAAAATGTTTATCCAAGGAACACAGAGAAATAGCAGTGATATTACCACAGTGTTAAAATCAGACCATAAAAGCATAAAATATTCACTGTATTTGATTAACCTCTTGGCTTTGCCGTTGATGTAAAACTTCCATTATAATTTCATGACTGCTGATGCATTGTTGACATAGTACTTAGATCAAGTAAAGTAATGATACTGTTTGATTTAAAAATAACCACCGCTAAATTACAAGATTTCTCTACCTTGGCTGTTTTTTTTCTTTCCAAGTGTGGCAAGCTCAGTGGTGTGGTTTGTCACTGTGTGTTAGGGGTGGGTGGGAGGGGGGGAAGTAGGAAGTGGAATTGTGAGAAGAGGTAAATGAATGGGGTTGGGCACAATCTAGCCAACTGTCTTTTTCTGTGTCTTCTGTGTGTGTGTGTGTGTGTGTGTGTGTGTGTGTGTGTGTGTGTGTGTGTGTGTGTGTGTGTGTGTGTGTGTGTGGTTGTGTGTGGTTGTCTGTGTGTATATGTATGTGAGAGAGAGAATGTGTGTGTCTTTATTCATTCCGTGCACGAAGACGTCATCTTTAGAAACTGAAACTGAAAACTTTATGAGAGAGAGAGAGACAGACAGACAGACAGACAGACAGACAGACAGACAGACAGACAGACAGACAGACAGACAAGGAAGAGAGAGAGAGAGAAAGAGAGAGAGAGAGATGACTAAAAGGAGCAAGGCATTTCAGAAAGATTATGTGACAGTCTGGCAAATTGCATTGTTCCATAAAGAGTTTTTGTTCATTTCTGATTTGCTTTACATACTATACTTTTATTGTTTTGGAGATATGAGTAAACAAAAATTGCAGGTGTGATTTTTCAGTTTATCTGGAAATTTTCTCTGCATGTATGTTGTCAGTACCCAAAACATTGAAGCGGTTAACAAAGTAGTATGTGTAATTAAATAGACAGTTATATTTGATCAAGGAAAAAAAATGAACCAGCAAAATCTGATTTGAAACCCATATCTATGATTTATGAATGTGATTGTTACCTTTGATCTATTTTCAAGCCTTTTAGGCAAAATCCAGTAAGATCATTTCTGGAAACCAATATATTTGTATCTATAATAGAGTGAATCTGAAAAACCAAAAGGGCCAGTTATTAGTTAGATCTACTGCAGCTATGACAGATCCTGCAGGTAATGTTTTATTATTATGACTATCATTTTGAATGGCAGAATCAAGAAATTACATGTATCTTGTTTATGTGGTTTTTGTGTTTTGATTTTTGTATGGGTGGCTGCTTCTAGTGTTTCTACCTGTGTCAGTCTATGACATAAAAATTCACCTGTTGCTGCTCATCTAAGTATACCACTTACTGTTATGGTGTCAGCATAGTATTTCATAGGTTCCACCTCACATCATTTCAGGACTTTGTGTGTGCATCAACTGTACACTTCATTGACTGTGTGTTTGCCAAGTATATATATTTGTTGATGTCAAGCCAAAAAAGTCTGTAATTATACAGGCCATTGACAGTATCACTATTCACCTCAAAGTATGCAATGACACAGGCCATTGGCAAAATCACTAGTTACCAAGAAGTCTAATGATTCAGGTCATTGACAGTGTTACTGTTTACCAAGAAGTCTAACAATTCAGGTAATTGACAGTAAGAAGTCTAACAATTCAGGTAATTGACAGTGTCACTGTTTACCAAGAAGTCTGTAGTAATGATTCAGGCATTGACAGTGTCACTGTTTACCAAGAAGTCTGTATTGATTCAGGCCATTGACAGTGTCACTGTTCACCAAGAAGTCTGTATTGATTCAGACCATTGACAGTATCACTGTTTACCAAAACGTCTGTAATGATTCAGGCCGTTGACAGTAGCACTGTTTACCAAGAAGTCTCAAGAAGTCTGTGATGATTCAGGTCATTGACAGTGTCACTGTTTACCAAGAAGTTTAATGAATCAGGTCATTGACAGTGTCACTGTTTACCAAGAAGTCTGTATGGTTCAGGCTGTTGACAGTATCACTGTTTACCAAGAAGTCTGTAATGATTCAGGCCATTGACAGTGTTATTGTTTACCAAGAAGTCTGTAACAATTCAGGTCATTGACAGTGTCACTGTTCACCAAGACGTCTGTAACAATTCAGGTCATTGACAGTGTCACTGTTCACCAAGAAGTCTGTAATGATTCAGGTCATTGACAGTGTCACTGTTCACCAAGAAGTCTGTAACAATTCAGGTCATTGACAGTGTCACTGTTCACCAAGAAGTCTGTAATGATTCAGGTCATTGACAGTGTTACTGTTTACCAAGAAGTCTGTAATGATTCAGACCATTGACAGTGTCACTGTTTACCAAAAAGCTTGTAATGATACAGGCCACTAACAGTTTTAGAATTTACCAGCAATATTTTTGTATCTGCTGACCATTGACAGTCTTGCTGTATGTGTGTGTATGCAGAGCGGCGTCGGTAGCTGCCAGTGCAGGAGGCTTAGACAAGAGACCCAAAATCACCATCTGGCCAGAGTGGAACGATGCTGACGTCAATGGAGAAAAATGGGTCAGTTTGTGTTTTAACTTTTAGTAAGACATATATTTTAGCAAAATGCTATGCTACACATCTTCTTGTTTATGTGTGGTGGTGGTGGTTTGTTGTTTTTCTTCTTCTTTTTTTTTTTGTTCTTTGTCTTCTTCTTCTTTCTCTCCCTTCTCCTTTTGGTTTTGGTCTTTTATCTTTTATTATACACACACACACACACACACACACACACACACACACACACACACACACACACACACACACACACACACACACACACACACACCACACACACACACACACACACTACACACACACACACCGCACACATGCACACAACACACACACATTACTTGATCACTTTGTAAACTGTCTATAGTCAGTGCAGTATTATTTTTCTTTTAACATAAATCTTGAACATATGGATAAGAATAATGACTGAGAGAAATGTACAGTGTATGGATGATAAGATCGTAGATAAAGCGTTCTATGCTATGTGGATTGATGTGACATGATTTATCCATATTAATACAAAAAGATCAATCTATATCATCAGTCATGGTAAACTGTATTCAAGTTAATTATTTTGCAGGATGCAGCTCACAAAGGAAAGGACGACAAGAAGGGCAAATCGCCAACTGTGGTAAGCTTTGAAAATTTAATAAAAAGAAGAAAAATTTGGCCGTGGTGTTGTGGTTAATGCAATGGACTACCGACTGAAAGGTTGTGGGTTCAAATCCCCATCAGTCCCTTCAAAAATCATTGTGGGATTTTTTGGCTCCAACCGGCTTCTACCCAGAGTTGGGCATGCTATGGGCTCATTGGGAAGACTGGGACCACACAGTCGAGTCTCATCCATTTCACGGATGCGTCATTGAGAGTGTTGCTCAAATCTTCTGACCAGCACCACAGGTGTCTGTATCTCTCAGGCCTGCTTGACGCCAGGTTATATTATGATAGTAAGCATAGAGTACAGCCCTGTCACGCAGTCTCAGTCCTAAATGGAACTCCATAGCATATGATTATCATCTTCTTCATTAACATCATCATCACATTTTAAAAGCTGTGCCAGCTTCTGTGGCCATTAAGGTGGTGTAGAAAATGGGATGAAAACAACAACAACAACAACAACAACAACAACAACAACAACGAAAACACACACACACATAAAATCAGACAAACAAGCAAACAAACATGCAGTTTTGCAAGCAGACATGGGGGTGGGGGTGGGGTAGTTATGAGAGAGAGAGAGATAGAGAGAGAGAGAGAGAGAGAGATGTCTTTAGATATATGCTTATGCTATTCATGTTTGCATTAAATCATTGTCATTCTCACAGCAGAGCAAACACTCACACACTTAACATGAATACGCTAAGTCATAAGTAAACCCAGGTATGTCATCACAGTTATGAAATATTAAAGAATACATACAGTTATCCCTTGAATGGAGTGCAAACAAATAAAACTATGTGACCCTAAAGTAGGTGTTAAATTGGACAGGTAAAGAAGGATGCCTATATCAAAAAGTAAAAGAACAAACAAACAAACCAAGATATTTTGTATATCCAAATGCAGCTGAGGTCCATAAAAGTAAACAACAGTAACAACAATGACAACAACAACAAAAACAACAACAACAATAGCAGCAGCCTCAACAACATTGAAAAACTTAAAAGGCAGACAATCTGTTTAACTCTTTGATGACGGGCTACTTCGATTGAAGTAACAGCTGAGCTCTCACTGAGGACGGGCTACTTTGATCATAGTAACAGATGGCCTAGGGTATATAACTCCATCTACTTTTGTTATGCTAATGATTTAGTAGTTGGCAGTTGCTTCCCTTTTGGAGGGAACTTCCGTTGAACGCTTCAGCTACGTTTTGCCGGTTTCTTTGTCTAAAATTGATGGAAAATGGCTCAAAGGCAACAGTTCTCAGTGATTCACTGTGGCAGCCTTAGGCCAGCAGGAGAACTCAGCTGTGGCAAGTGCAGTCACAATAGAGTTACTACTGTGTAAATTTTGCTGGACTTGGGGAAGGTAGAATAGTGATCAAATATTGTAAGCATAGATCGGTGAACAAGTATGGTAAGATAGGAGTTATTGTGTGTAAGTGTGTGCATATATTTGTATGTCTGTGTCTGTGTGTTAATATGAATGCCTTTGTGTGTGTGAGTGTGTGTATGTGCGCGCATGTGTGTGTGTGTGTGTGTGTGTGTGTGCATGGACATACATGCCCTGCTGAACAAGAAAGGGAGGGGGAGAGAGAGAGAGACAGAGAGAATCGTTATTCTCATAATTAACTTTGTCTGGTGCAGCAACAACACTTTTTTGAAGACCCAGATGGCAAACTGGACATGCCAGCATCACTCCGTGTTGACCACTGGAAACGACCACAGGATTTTATCACCGAAAAGGTAAACAAGCAAGACTTGATTTGTAAACATTGGGAAGTATGTGATGTAGTACAGGAAAACTAGGTAGGGTGCAAAATTTTCATGGTCTTAAAGTTGATAAATCACAGATTAATTTAATGTGAACACACTCACCACACACACACACACACACACACACACACACACACACACACACACACACACACACACACACACACACACACACACACACACACACACACACACACACACACATTCACAGAAAGAATTGTTCTATTACTTTATTTTCTTATAATTATATAAAATGTTGCTGATTGCTTATCAGAGCATAAACTGACTGCTATAGTTTATGAATTTTTTTGCTAGCAGCATCTTTGTTTTAATGCTTTGTCAGATATCATGAAAACAGTTACTGAGCAAATGTGTTCAAATGTGAGAACCTCCTGTGCAACTTGATGTACTTAAGTGATGGACTTGGATCAAACAGATGAGTAGGCATCTTTTATTGCCTGGTGTGGGTCTTCATATGGGATACAAGACTGATCCTAGAGGCACGTGTTCTTCCACAGGCACTGCATGGACAGGGGTCTTGTGGTCTAGAGGTCTGCTTCCATCGGTCCGGCTTCTGTTAAATAACAGCTATATTGTACTGTTCAAATGTGCTTGTACTGTTCAAATGTGCCGTCTGCTCTGCTGTGACCAGCTTACTCTGATGAGGGCAGTGTCATCCCTGTTGGTGTTGATGCTACAGCTAAAGGGACTGGCCTTCAGAGTATCCTTTTATCACTTTAGTGGTTTTCCGTGGTCACAGTATCTTTGTTTCAGCTCTCTGTACAGGAGTCTCTTTGGATTGTGCTTGCCTTCCATAGGAATATGTCCTGTCCAACTAAGCTGGTATTTGATGAGTGGAAACTCTGTCCTTTGGTTTGACACAGTTCTCGAGAACTTGAAGGTTGGATGCTCGATCTTGCCACATGTTGCAGATCTAGACCTACTTTCTTATCACCATTATGCCATTGGCACATTGGACAGGTCTATAACTCCTGTCTATTCTAGGCCAGACTTTGTATCGTACCCCACGTCGTTTCAGGGCCTTGAGTCGTCCCACTGTTTGCTACCGGACATTCTTGGATTTTCCACTGCTGCATCTTTTTTCTGGTGTCCAATATGGGTGATGCTATCATGCTGTCTTTGGGTGATGTGCCCAGTCCATCTCCAACATCTTTCATGATGATGGTGTCCATACTTTCTTGATTGTACTGGGCATGTATTTGTTGACTGGGAATTGGTGTTGGGCCAGAATGTCATTATATCATATGATTCTTTGGAGGTTCCTTGGTGAAAAGTTGATGGCTTGGTAAGGTTGCTGTCTGGCATCTTCCAGCATGCTGATCTGTAAAGCAGGGTGGGTAGGATGTAAAGTACTGTGGCTAGGACATGACTTGTGATAAGTTTCAGCTTGATGTTGATGTTTCACATAGTGTTCAGTATTACAAGACTGTGATAAGTTTCAGCTTGGTGTTGATGCTTCAAATAGTGTTCAGCATTAGGGCTGTGATAAGTTTCAGCTTGATGTTAATGTTTCACATATTGTTCAGCATTACCTGGCTGTGATAAGTTTCAGCTTGATGTTGATGCTTTACATAGTGTTCAGCATTATATGGCTGTGATAAGTTTCAACTTGATGTTTCACATATTGTTCAGCATTACATGGCTGTGATAAGTTTCAGCTTGATGTTGATGCTTCACATATTGTTCAGCATTACATGGCTGTGATGAGTTTCAGCTTTTCACATATTGTTCAGCATTACATGGTGTGATAAGTTTCAGCTTGTCACATATTGTTCAGCATTAATGGCTGTGATGAGTTTCAGCTTGTCACATATTGTTCAGCATTACATGGCTGTGATAGTTTCACTTTTCACATATTGTTCAGCATTACATGGTTGTGATAAGTTTCACTTGTCACATATTGTTCAGCATTACATGGCTGTGATAAGTTTCAGCTTTTCACATATTGTTCAGCATTACATGGTTGTGATAAGTTTCAACTTTGTCACCATATTGTTCAGCATTACATGGCTGTGATAAGTTTCAGCTTTTCACATATTGTTCAGCATTACATGGCTGTGATAAGTTTCAGCTTTTCACATATTGTTCACATTACATGCTGTGATAAGTTTCAGCTTTCACATATTGTTCAGCATTACATGGCTGTGATAAGTTTCACTTTTCACATATTGTTCACATTACATGGCTGTGATAAGTTTCAGCTTGTCACATATTGTTCAGCATTACATGGCTGTGATAAGTTTCAGCTTGTCACATATTGTTCAACATTACATGGCTGTGATAAGTTTCAGCTTGTCACATATTGTTCAACATTACATGCTGTGATAAGTTTCAGCTTGTCACATATTGTTCACATTACATGGCTGTGATAAGTTTCAGCTTGTCACATATTGTTCAGCATTACATGGCTGTGATAAGTTTCAGCTTGTCACATATTGTTCAACATTACATGACTGTGATAAGTTTCAGCTTTTCACATATTGTTCAGCATTACATGGCTGTGATAGATAAGTTTCAGCTTGTCACATATTGTTCAGCATTACATGGCTGTGATAAGTTTCAGCTTGTCACATATTGATCAGCATTACATGGCTGTGATAAGTTTCAGCTTTTCAATATTGTTCAGCATTACATGGCTGGTGATAAGTTTCAGCTTTTCACATATTGTTCAGCATTACATGCTGTGATAAGTTTCAGCTTGTCACATATTGTCGCATTACATGCTGTGATAAGTTTCAGCTTTCACATATTGTTCAGCATTACATGGCTGTGATAAGTTTCAGCTTTTCACATATTGTTCAGCATTACTGTGTGTTGTTTGCTTTGTCAATATTGTCTCAGCATTACTGGCTGTGATAATTTCATTGATGTTGTTGTTTATGTATTGTTCAGCATTACAGGCTAGAGAAAGTTTCAGCTTTCAAGGTATTGTTGCATGGATTTGTTGGTGTTTCTGCTTGAGTTGCAAGACAATAATGTAATGCATCTTCAGTGTTGTCATGTATGTGATAGTGTTCTTGTTATTAGTCAACCACAATTATAATAATCCATTTGTACAGACAAACAGTACCAGATCATGTATTGAGGTTGGTTCACACACACAAATATGCACACACATGTAACACATAGAGCACACACATACAACACACACACATGCACACACATACAAACAGCACACACATACAACACACACACACAAATACGCACACACACAAACACACACATACAACACACACACACACACACACACACACACAACACACACACACACACACACACACACACACAACACACACACACACACAACACACCACACACAACACACACACAACCACACCACACACAACAAATGTACATGGATGGTTCTGTACATAATACTATATTGCATTCCACATCTGTCATATGGGAGAAAAAACATTCAGTATAGACACCTGTGGTGATGCATGGTAACTTGAGTGTTACATTTTTTTTCAGACACCTGTGGTGGTAGATATGGACAATATGGCCAATGACTTTGACCTGATCTCCAGCAGTGAACACCTGCATGAGAGTGAGGTAGGGTTAAATGTTATTGTTAGTTTCAATGTATTTTTGTTATTTTTGGACTTTAGCCCAAAGTGAATTTGGCATATGATAATACAGTGTTACACATTTCACATGAATATGTTTTCTTGCTTACTTATAGGTGCTACATGCATATGTACACATGCAACACACACACACACACACACACACACACACACACACACCACACACACACACACACACACACACACACACCACACACACACACACACACACATGTATGCATGCATGTTTAAATGCATGAAAAGTGACATTGAATTAAAACAGTTTGGTCATTAAAAAAAGATGGAAAGCTCAAGGTATAGAAAGAAATGTACTTTGATGAAATGTATGAGAAATGTCTTTTAATTATATTTTTCATGTATCTATAAATGTATGTTTTCAAAGTATTCTTTTGTTTGTTTGTTTGCTTATTTATCTGTCCAGTCATGTATTGATTGTGTGTTAACATTCTTTGTACTTAGAAGAGAGACATTTGCAAGAAAGTATGTGATTTTGTTCACATTTTTACAATAAAATTAGATGACTGAAGGTAGTATGTCAACATTTTTTTCTTACTGTTCTACGCTAAAACTTTACATATATACAGGAGACTCTTTTGATGATATTGGTATATGCCTGCATTTGTACGTAGTAAGTGTATAAAGTAAGTGCACATATTGTTTCTTTTTTTTTTTGTAAAAGAGAGAAAAAATAAACTAATACACACACACACACACACATACATATATATGTGTGTGTATATATGTATATATATATGTGAGTGTGTGTGTGTGTGTGTGTGTGTGTGTGTGTGTGTGTGTGTGTGTGTGTGTATATAAAAACAACAATGTTTTGTTTTTTTGTAAATTAATGAGAAATGTTTATTTTGTCAAAGAGTAAGTGTGTAAAAATTTATGGTGTTAAAAAGATTGTTTTATTAACATTTGAATGGGAGCAGAGACATTTTTTCAAGACAAGAAAGCATGTGATTACATTTGCAGCTCCTGCGCTTCGTGATCAGCCAGGTGACAACATTGTGGGAGCTTTGCATGGATAAGAGCGCACTGGAAAACGCAGACCCCAACAACAGTGAGGACTTGTTGCACACTTGGAGACCCTGGGAACACATCTACTCCCTCTGTAAAGTGGCCAAACATCATGTCCCCCTCTACAACCCCCACGGCAAATACATCGTCCGCCTCTTTTGGATGGTCAGTCATCCTTGCAAATGAATAACATGATTGTTTTATCTTGGGAAAATAGATTCATAGTCTACTCGCTGTCATACTTTGTATGATGAAAACTAGGAAGACCTTTGGAGAGGTTAAGAGATCCTGTTTAGTGACTTCCTGTTTAGTGACTGACTGACTCTGGTTGTGTTGTTTTGTTTTATTGATGTCAAAAACATGATTTTTACATATATATAGGTGGTCAATTTTCCTGAATGATAGAGTCATGTGCTTTGGCTTACTCTGTTGTCTGTTGTAACATTATATCAATCGCATTACTCTCACACCACTCATTCCGATTTCCTCAATATACCACCAAACTCATCTGAGAGAGAGAAGATGGGTGTTTCCCATTTAATGCTGTCTCAGAGAAATATGAATTGTCTACCATCTCTCTTCGTCACAAACTCAGGGTTATGAAACAACTTTTACCTTTCATTTGTTTCTTGTGTGTAGGGCTGTTGGCGAAAGATCTTGGTGGATGATTTGTTACCCTTTGACGAGAATGACCAGTTGCTGCTTCCTGCCACCACCTTGTCCCATGAGTTATGGCCCATGCTGCTGTCTAAAGCTATCATCAAAGTAGCCTCCCTTGAGTAAGTGACTGTTTTGTTTAATGTTTCACTATAATATTGTTCATTCGATTTAGTTATTTGTATGTTGCATGCTCTTTGAGAAGCCTGTGTGGAGTTTGTACAGAGTTTGAAGTTTATTCAAGGGATATTCATTGTACTAGGATAATTCTGTTTATGCACTCAACTCATATCTGTCAGTGATTATCTGGCAAACTTCTTTAGTTTATGCAAAACACTAGGTACTGACAAGGTCTCGAAATGGAAAAGGGCAGGAGGGGGGCAGAGAGAATTGGACCTGTAAAACACTGAACTGACAGTACCTGTCCTGCATTGATATGAACAGGGAATGGGCCAGTTTGTATTTTACAGGCTTAGACTGAGCTCGAGATATCAGATTTTGAGTCCAGGGCTCTGTCAACAGAGCTGACCAGCCTGCACAAAAAACATTGTTTGGTTATCTGTTTGGCAGCAGTCTTAAAGCAATATTTTGTTGGAGAATAAGACATCCAAGCTTTAGCCAGTGATATTGTGAGTTTATTTATCAGTTATGTTTCAAATTCAAAACAGATCTCCAGTGATATTGTGAGTTTTATTTGTCAGTTTTGTTTCAAATTTAGAACACGCTTTGACAGACTTCCCCCTCCCCCCCACCCCCCAACCACCATGGAAAAACAAAAACAAAGAAACAGGCAAAGAAAACAGAAATGTGCAGATAACTCTAACATTGCCCCGTTCTGTACAAAATTATCACACCACATAAAATCTAGATTTTGTACTTCTGAAGGTATTTATGACTATGCAGAAGCTTCGGTTGGAAAAAAACATGTGACATGCATCAAGGAAAATGGTAGACTGTGACAACAGTGAAAACTATTAAATGTGGCCAAAAGTTCATGAAAAAGTGTTTTTCACACACCTTCTTAAAAACAAATGCTGATTTTAAGCTTTTTTTTTAATGGGTGTGGTCCATGTGTCCTTGACCTTGGAGCTTTAGCATCCAAACTTCTGTTTGTGTGACTCCTCAACAGTCCCCGGTTTTGGCCATAATGTGGTAAATGTCCACTCATGAATAGCTGAAAGTGTCTTGTTCTTACATTTTTGTCACACAGACACAGACACATTATCACACACACACGCACGCACGCACGCACGCACACATGCATGCACACACACACACACATGCGCACGCACACCACACACACACACACCCCACACACACACACCACACCACCACACACACACACACACACACACACACACACACACACACACACCACACACACACACACACACACACACACCACACACACACACACACACACAAAAAACCTTTGGTCATTATGAAAAAGAAGCTTACCTGATGTTTTCTGCGATTTTATTTAAGTGTGTTTGTTCAAATACCTTTGCCTGGTAGCCTAAATGCATTGATATTTTGTAAATTTGCTGCCTTGTCATATTATTCTCTTCTTGGTAATGAAGTATATTGTCTTGTATATTATAGCCACAGCCAATACAGCTTGTCCTGCAGACTCTGGGGCATCGGCCAGATCTCTTTCAACCACTAGTAGCTCTCACAGTCCTGTAAGATATGTTCTGCTGTCTGATCAGCTTTTCCTCAGGGTATATTTATGCTAAGGACCATGAAGGATTGCTGGTTCATCTTCTTTACATCAAATCTGAAAACAAACAGAAAATGTATATATCATCATATGTGATGCAGCACCGGAAAACCAGGCTAGAGATGTAACCAGCCATTCAAACTTATGGCTGAAAATAGCTAGATATGGTTAACATTGGGTAAACTGAGAACTTTCCATATTTCAAGACTTTAACATGTAATCTTTCAGTTAAACAGATCTTTTCATATTTCAAGTCTTTAACATGTCATCTTTCAATTCATGTGAGATCTTTCCATCTTTCAAGCCATTTTGTTTTGTGAAAGATTTTTATTTCTAGCACATCTAACCAAAAAACTAAGATAGATTAATTCTGCTTTTTACGTTAAATTATAAACTTTGAAATTGTGAAATAAATTCAAAATTTATAATATAAAATTTTTACACAGCCTGGTTTTCTCATGCGTGTCATCTATAATAGTAAAATAGGAATTCAAAGTCTTATGAAGAATACCTATTCTTTTCTGTCCTTGTGTTGTAGCTATAGCGGTGGTAACCCAGGAATGGAGTTTGGTGACATCACTGTCATCCATTGTCTGACTGGATGGCTGCCAGAGGCCATACCTCTACAGTGAGTACATTCGTACTTCATTTGTCAGCCTGACTCATTTGTTCCATCATGTGTAATGTATTGATTTGTTTTGATTAATAGTCATGCTAGTTGCAAAGGTAGTTATATTTCAGAGGCGTAGTTGGCATTGAGGTAGAGCTCCCGTCCTCCAGTGTGGAGGTGAGGTTGCATTGTACTTAATTAATTCATATGTTTCATTTGTATGGATTATCCAAATTGTGTGTGTGTGTGTGTGTGTGTGTGTGTGTGTGTGTGTGTGTGTGTGTGTATATGTGTGTGTATGTGTGTTGGTGTGCGTGAGAGAGAGAGAGTGTGTATGTGTGTGTGTGAGTGTGTGTGTGCGTATGTTGCAGAACTATTGATAGTATGTGTGTATTTCTTCTGTAAAGTGTACTTAACTTTCTTAAAATAAACATTGAGTTTGGAGTTTGTCGAGAGGAAGTCTTGGCGCTT
Source organism: Monoplex corrugatus (assembly GCA_030674185.1). Lineage (NCBI taxonomy): Eukaryota > Metazoa > Mollusca > Gastropoda > Littorinimorpha > Ranellidae > Monoplex > Monoplex corrugatus. The sequence goes on from JAPXFY010000017.1 coordinate 48,219,799, forward strand.
GGACAGTTCCATAAGTGCTCTGCCCAGACCTGCAGGCAGTTATCTGGCAGAGTCATGGAGCCGATGCAAAATCCTGTGGACTGGCAAGGTCTTAATGTTGGGAGGGAGAGGAAACCTATGAAATGCTGACACTTCCCGCATGTTTAGATCATTAAGATAAACAACAAACAAACAACTTTTATGTGGTGGGATGGGGTTGCTCAAGACATGAGATCTAGAGTCCATGGCTCTAATAGAAAAGCTAACAGGCCCTGCCGTTAACCCTTTGACTCCTGCATCCTATCCACCAACTGCAAGAACTTAACCCTTTGACTCCATTTCTCTATCCACCAGTTTCCTGAAGGAAGCTATTGATAGGATGAGGGAATCAAAGGGTTAAGTTTTTGCTTCGCCAGCATGGTTGGTGATGTAGGATGTTGGTGGACAGGATGCGGGAGTCAAAGGGTTAAAAGCTCAGCCTCATTTTGTCAAAATGTTTGTTATTATTCAGTAATATTGATAGTAGTGGGGGTAATAGTATGTCATGTAAGTGACTTTGTGGCAGAATTCCTTTGTCAGTCTCCTTTACTCAAATTCTGGACCAGTACTACGAGATGGTTTGCACAGATAACGCTCCCACGTCTAAGCTTGTTTATCACAGGCAAGACAGCACGTTGTTCTCTGCAGCTCCAGGTTCTGCTGATTCCATCTGGCGTTGACTGTTACTGTGGTTGTGTTGACTTTGCTTATTCAAGTTTTTGCCAGCATCTTGGATAGTTTATTTTGGTGTTTTGTGTTTGTGTGTGTGTGTGTGGGGTGTGTGTGTGTGTGTGTGTGTGTGTGTGTGTGTGTGTGTGTGTGTGTGTGTGTGTGTGCGGGCTGTGTGTGTGTGTGTGTGTTTGTGTGTGTGGCATGTGTTTGTGTGTGTGCATGTGCGTGCGTGTGTGTATTTGTGTGTGTGAGTGTGTGTGTGTATGTGTGCGTGTGTGTGTGTGTGTGTGTGTGTGTGTGTGTGTGTGTGTGTGTGTGTGTGTGTGTGTGTTTCTGCATGCATGCATGCATGCTTGTGCATGAATCTGCTTGTAATTGACAGCAAACACAGCTCCTTTCTAAGTCAGTGTATGATGTTTGGGCATTATCAAGGTTTTCTTTTTTATTTCCCAGATTTTGAGTGTCTGCTGTTAAAATGATAGTGCATGAAGCTTGCATTTCTGAATGGCAAAAATGTACTGGATGCTGTATGCATGATATGATTTGGATGGTATGCTACTTACGTGTTGTATGTTGTTATAGAATATTTTATGTCTATTATTATGTGTGTACATGCGCTCTTGAAGATGCACACATGTGTGCACACACACACTCAGCAGCAGCAGATGTGACAAAATTCATCTCATAACCTGAATGAAAATGACCAGCAAGAGCTATTAATATATCATGCGTTGATGGTTCGCCTTGTACTTGTCTTTCATATTTGTCTTGTTTGTTTGATGTGTGATGTGTGATGTGTGTGATGTGTAATTGGTCACAGTGTTAGCAGTGGTCAATACTGTATAGTGGATATGTAAACATGTATATGTAAACATGTATATGTATATGTAAATATGTATGTGTGTGTGTGTGTGTGTGTGTGTGTGTGTGATTATAAATGTATCGTACATACATTTAAATTGAAGAAAAGAACCTTAGTAAGGGGAAAAAGGTAACCAAAGTTTAACAGTTATACCATCCTGAAGATTTTTATTGATTTGAATAACAAACTAACAAAATGAGGAACATACACAAACATCATGACATAAAACACACATACACACACCTATATGCACACATCCACACACACATGCACGCATGCATGCACGCACAGGCGTGCGCACACACACACACACACACACACACACACACACACACACACACACACACACACACACACACACAACACACATAAAAAACAAAAGAAAATTTAAACAAAACAAAGCTAAGAACAAACCCTCAACTTAAGGAGATACCTGTAATGTTTTTATGTACCGTAGGATCTTGATCGAAAAAGGGGTGTGTCACCATGACAGTGTGGCTAAGACAACAGATTAACAACTGAAATGTTATGGGTTCAAATTCAATCAATCCAATTAAAAATAAATGTAGGATTTTGCAATGGATCAACATCTGAAAAGTTATGGGTTCAAAATCCATCAATACAACTTAAAACAGTTACAGGATTTTTCAGTTCCTACCAGCTCATAATTATGCTCTGGGCTGAATGGGTAGGCTGGGACAACACAGTCAAGTCTCATCCACTTTATGGATGCATCACTGAGGGTAGTGCTTAAACTTCTAGACCACTGCCACAAGTGCTTATCTTTCTGGCCTGGTTGTTTCCCAAATATATGATAGTATGTGCTTATTTCCTGAATGGAACATCATAGCATCATGATTGTCATCCTGATTGTCATGACATCATCACACCTCACCTGTCTCACCTGTTGACGTCACTGGGTTCGGTATTGGTCGCTGCTCACCTAGACACCACCATCACAATCCAGGCCACTCTGTCTTGACCTTTGTGGACAATTTCTTGAATATTTAGGCCACTGCTGTCGGTTATGTTCTCGATGTACGAGATTGGAGGTCTGCCTTTCTTCCTTTTCGCAACTGTTTTTCCTTGAAATGTGGTTGCCATGAGGTTCGTGTTTAGTTGCGTGACACATGGCCAATGTCATCATCATCATCATGTGCCCTGCCGCAAGGTGTTGGTGATCATGGCCCTCCATATGCATCTATCCCTTGTAACCGCAAGCACATCTTCCACCCTCTCTGTCCTCAGCCACCCTGCAAGCTGGTCCAATATTTTCTCCCTGGGTGTACCTGGTGCTCTCTTTCCTTCTGTCTTTCCTGTTGTGACCAGGTACTCAAATTCCCCTTTCCTCATAAAGTGGCCTATAAATGTTGTCTGTCTTTTCCTGATCTTTCTTATCATTGATCTTCTTGTGTCTGCCTCCATCAAGACTGTCTTGTTTATTTTCTTTGTTGTACATGCAACTCTCAACATTCTTCTTAGAAACCATATCTCGGCTGCCTCAATCTTGTTCTGGCTTTGCGTGTTGACTGTCCACGCCTCATAACCGTTTATGGCCAATGTATTTTAGATATTATCACAGATTTGGGAAATTTGTACTGATATACGATGACCTTAAGTTTGGTTTCCTGTGCAACGTCCATGTCAGAGGAAAATCAGAGTCAGAGACTTTTTTGGTATTGCAGGTTTGTGGAGGCTGTCATTAGAGGTTGGTGGTGGCAGTCTCCTTATAGGGGGAAACATCCACTCAAACTGTTTTCACAACTAAGTGAATACTGTTGTTTGTAGGGGGATTATTAGGAATGTCCTGCATATTTTGGATCAGAACAGGTATTGTTGAACTTTGCTGAAGTGACTAAGTGCTTTCTTTTTTGGTGGGTGGCCTTACTGTGACTTGATATTGCTAGCTCCTATGGGTTTCCTGGCATTTGGACTTCAGTTGAATGAATTTGGGAATCTGGTATTGGATCAGCGCTACAGAAGTGGCACAGAAGATTGAATACCAAACCAAAAACAAAGCACATATTTTCATTACTGTGTATGCTCTGAAAGCTGAATGGGAAAATCTTGCTACATGAATGTATTTGAGATGGAAATTATCTGTTGTAGTTTTACTGCTAGATTTTGGTGAATCTTCAGATCCAAGGTGAAACAGTTGATGATCTCAGATTTCTCTGTACATTATGTATGTTATCTGTGCAGACAAGGTCACCTGAAAGAGGTATGGGATCTGCTCAAGGTCATGTTGCCTGAATGGCAGCTTCCGGAACCTGAACCAGAGAAAACCATGGATCTGACTGTAGACTCAGCAAAGAAGGATGGCCTTAACTCTGCTGCTGCAGTAAGTGTAAGACATATTTTTATTCTCATGTTTGTCTTAATCAAACAGTGATATTTTGTGATGGAGACAGCTGTGTATTCTTTATCTTCCGTTTACAGATTCTCAGTGTAAGTAGTTCTGTGATGTACTTGGCTGAAACCCGTTGGGTCAAAGTGAAAACTTAACACTTTAGTGTATTGTGACAAAGGAACGTTTGAAGGAATGTGTGTGTGTGTGTGTGTGTGTGTGTGTGTGTGTATGTGTGTGTGTGTGTGTATGTGTGTGTGTGTGTATGTGTGTGTGTGTGTGTTTGTATGCTATATACTTGTATCTGTGTTTATGTTTATGAACTTGCTTATTCCTTGCAGCGGTAGTAATAGTTTTTAGCCTCATTTAAAAAAAATTGTCAAGTTGTCAGCAAGACCCATCAGTTTGTGCCACACTGCCCACAAACATATAAAAATCTTCAGTTTTATCAGTGGCTTTAGCTCATTAATATTAAGTTTGAGTGAGATAATTTTACCATAAAGATCATGATGATGTGAAAAGCATCAGAAGCCATGATGAAATAGAAATCTATTCTAGAGTTTGATCATGCTGTTAAGAAACCTGGCACTCTCCTTCCACTTTGATTATATGGGTTCAAATTTGGCTTGAGAAGAAACAGTGTACGCATGTGGTCTCAGTACACCCTCACATGGATGGATACCTGAATCTTTTTTTTTTTGGATGGGGAAGGTAATGCTGCAAGAAATGGGACATGGGAATTATCTTCATAGTGCTGGTTCTGAGAAAAGCACAGGTCTCTACCACCTCACTCCTCTATGGCCTCGGATGAGGGGACAGCATTTACCTTTACCGTACCATGATGTTGTTATAATGGATGATAACAGAGATATCTTATGATGTGTGTGTGTGTGTGTGTGTGTGTGTGTGTGTGTGTGTGTGTGTGTGTGTGTGTGTGTGCATGCAGGAGTCAATTAAAGAGGATAAGGTGGATGGGGTTCAGGGCAAGGATGCCAAGGCAGACGGCAAGGATAAAGGCAAGGATGGAGGCAAGGACAAATCGGGCAAGGATAAGGACAAAGGTAAGTGTTGTGCGCTTACCTTTTGAGCTTTTTGTTTCTGCCTGTATGCACCAACTCTCTGCCTCTTGTGTTTAGCGTCACAATGAAATGTACGCACCTGTTTAGCTTTTCCCCCCTTTCTTTGTGTTCATTGTTTGAGCGTGAAATGGTCAGTCTGGTGATGTGGATGAAGGATGTGGTGTTTAAAAGGTCTTAGTAGCTGCAAAGTTGTTCCTTCAAGAGTTGTATTATGTATGGTTTGGCTGCTGCCTATTTCTTTCAGTTTTGAACTGTGGGCAAAGCTGCAGAAAGCATCTGGAGACTGTGGTCCTATCTGGCATGGACAGTCACCCATGAAGCAGCCCCTCCCAGTACATAAGTTGGAATAGTCAGCAGAGTCCTGTCTAATGGCAGAAGATAATATTATTGTCGTTCATTTCCACTGGCAGAAGGTTATGGCTTGTTCCCCTGCTGAAGACAATGAATGGGATTGTTTCCAGAGTGCATTTTGTCCATTAACAAAAAAGAAAAGGAGGAAAATTTAGATTTTCTCTGGGCATGTCTTTGTGTGTGTTGGAACTATTTGTCATTAAAAGTCCATGGACTATGTTGTCTTTTGTATCACAGTAATCCAAAAATTACCAGACAATGTCTTGTAGTGGTTTACAGGCTATTTATAGATCTATGTGTCTATAGTAATTTGAGTACACATGCTGGCTGGCTTGTTAAAATCATGTTGTCAACATTGTGTATTTTCTTCACATACTTTACAGGCTTGTTTGTATATTTTTGTAGGTTTTTGTACTTTTTTCTCTGGTTTGTTCATAGTATTTTCCTTGGCTGGTTTACCTACTGCATATTTTGTACCTGTTCATTATTTTATATTTGATGACAAGTTTACTTGCAAGAATGTCCATTTTCTTTTTAGTATATTTGCTACACCAGCTTGTGTGTTTCTAGCGTTCACTTTTTCTCTCCATCACCCTCGTCCTCTAACGATATTCACTTTATTAGCTGGTACATTTATATTATTAGCTAGTGGACTGTAACAGAACCAGACAGACAGTACAGTCGTTTAGTTGTCCTTTCTTAAATTACCATTAGTTTTTATGTGGTTATTTTATTTTTTATGTGTTTATTTAATATTTCTATTATCAGTGTACGTTTTATGTGTTTATTCATTATATAGTTATTTTTATCATTCTCATGACTCTTTTTGTAAATTTGCTTGGTAAAATTTGCACCTGTCTTGTTTTGTGAATCTGTCATCTTGCAGACTTTATCAGCATGGGCTCATAAGTGACTAAGTGTAGCTAGTCATTGTAAACCTGCTTTCTGTTGAATTAATTGAACATTGTCTTTGAGTGTTTTTGGTGAGTTCTTGTAGCTGATTTAAATGAGCACAGGCATTCAGTTTTGACTGGTATTAAGTTTGCTGTTCCATTCACATGCTTAATGATTGCAATCAGAGCAGTGTAGAATAAAATGTAGTGTATTATTACAGTAAAGGAGACATCTGTTGTTGTCTTTTCACTGGCAATAGTGTGTTGTTTTGTGTTGTAAATAAGTATTGTGTGTTGCTGATTGCTTGCCAAATGCTGTTGCATTGCAGAGTGTCCACTTCCGACGGAGCATACAAAACGTTGGTTTTCATTTTTGACTGCTTGCTTCTTTGGGGACCATATTGTCTTCCTGTAACATTTTTTATCCTTTTGATAAAAGGATGGACTATTAATCTTTGTTATTTTTCCTATATTAATCATTTGTTCCAGACAAAAGTAGTTAGGTAAAACTCTTTGACTAATACATTGCATATTCTGACTGGTCAGATCTATTACTGTCATGATAATTGTGAGGAGTGATTTTGATGCTTGTTCCTAATCATGATTATTGTGTCTGAATAATAAAGGTAGATTTTTCCTTTTCAGTCTCATTTTAGACCAGTGTGTTTTATTTATTGATTCTTTCACTTATTCGTTTGTGTTTTGCCTTTTCTTACAAAAAATTCCCATGTATGTCTGAAAAAGACACTAAAATTCAAGTCTGTTTTATTAATTTCTACTGAGTTGACAGCTGATACTCAATCTTTGTGGGGTTTCCCTTGGAGACTGCAGTTTGTGATATCTGTCAGTGGTGTTGGGTTCAGATCTCTTTGTTTCTGTCTTGTTTTTAGTCTTGGTTTGAGAATTATCGTTGTTAACCAGTATATTGCAAGTCTGTTATTGGTTGAATAAAAAAGGGAGTGGGAGATGATGATGAAACTATGTAATACAATGATACTGTGTTTACCAGGTTTTGCATTATACATGTATACTAAAACCTGTACAGATGACTGTGCATTAGTTCATGTATTTTCCACATTTTGCATTGTTTAGCAGGTTTTGCATTGCACACTAGAAACTGTACAGGCTGGCTGTGCATTTCTTATGTTTTCCAGGTTTTGCATTGTACACCAGAAAGTTTACAGATTGGGGTTTTACCACTTTTCAGTTGTGCCATAAAACCTATACAGATTGGCTATGCATCAGTCATATGTTTATAGATTTGCACTGTGTCAGTAAAACTATACAGACGGACTGTGCGTCAGTTGTTGATACTATTAGTAAAAAACCTCCGTTCATCTGCTGTCTGCTAATAAACCTTTCCATTTCATTACTTTCATACTGGTTTGTTTCTTTGTTGTTTGTTTTGTTTGTGTGATTTTTTGTTTTGAGTGATTTTAGATTAAGTTTATTTCTTGACACTTCATGATTTATGATAGTTATTACGCCAGCATTACATCCGCATCCACACCACCCACCCACACCCACATCCACAAACACACACACACAAGCACACATGCACGCACGCACGCACGCACGCACGCACGCAACGCACGCACGCACGCACGCACACGCACACACACACACACACACACACACACACACACACACACACACACACACACACACACACACACAACAACATACACACAACACACATAGACACACACACACACGCACACACACGCACATACACACACACACGTATTGCACACATGCACAGATATTACTTCAAAGAACATTTTGTAAGGATTTTCCAGTCTATGTTGGTTCCAGTCTTAACTGCTGTGCCCAGTATCAGGGTCACAGACTGATGGAATACAGCTTCAGTTGTTTTTATCATCATGTGTTAGTCATTTTCAATCTTTAAATTACTAGACACCATTTGCTGAATTTGAAGCTGTCAATTTCTTTGTTGGATTTTTTCACCAGGTTCAAGTTCAAAGCTTCAGAAAGAAAGTCAGTTGAAATTCAGTATGGTAAAAATTTTAATGCAATATGTTTTGTTTGTTTCTTTCTTTGGTTGCCTTGAATAATGGTGTATTGTTTTTTGTTTATTTTTTGTATTTGCTTGGTTTTGTTGTTGTTTTATTTTTCCATTTCCAAGGTTTACATTCACAGATTATCTGCAAGACTATTTATAGTATTCATATGTAAATTTTTTCGCATCTTTTTTCCCTTGTAGAAAAAGGAGGGAAGGACAGCAAAGAGGACAAGAAGGACAAGAAAGACAAGGACAAAGACAAGGACAAAGATAAGAACAGTGAGTACTTTCAAGAGCTGGAGCATCTATTGTGGAGTGTGTGGCTTAATGGATAAAGCATCTGCTACGGAATCGAGTAACTTGGACTAAATTACAGATCAGAGAGGATCACTAAATCTTAGGTGGTGGTTAACGTGCAGGTTTTTCAGATGAGATCATAAACTGAGGTCCTGTGTGTAGCATGTACTTGGTGAATGTGTAAGATCCCAAGGCAGCAGAGGTTTTGTCCCTGGCAACATTCTGTAGCAAAATCCACTGTTTTAGATAACAGAAATGCATGCATACATAGAAAGAAAAAAACCAGGTGGCCCTGCTCTGCAGTGATGTGCTCACCTGGAGAAGAGTGGTAAGAATTTCACATTGTAAATCCATTGTGTCCACCATAAATATTGATAATTATAGAAATCTTCTTGAAAATCAGCAATCCTCGCAAAATGCAAATAGCTATAAATGAGACCTGGTTGATGTGGAGATACATGTCGCACTTCCATTCTTGACAGCATGAGTTTGCATGGATACGAATGTGGTACAAGAAAATTTTGCCCCCCCCCCCCCCAAAAAAAAAAAAAAAAAAAAAGAAAAAGCGCATTTATGCAACCATCTTTTAAATTTATTTTAAGTTTCATTTTTATGTTTCTTTTGTTAATTTCCCCCTTTTCTAATTAAACAAAAGGGAGACTACTTCATATTTTATTTTATTTTTTGTGTGTGTTAATATCCCCTTTTATTTAATCGAACAAAAGGAAGGCTATTTCATATTACCTGGAGTGTGTGTGTGTGTGTGTGTGTGTGTTACCAAAATGTGATGTTAAGATTTTCTCAGCTGTTTCAAAATGGATTTTTACCAAATTTGGGTTAAAGGTGTAGACTGTTGAGGAGTCATGAACGAATAAAAGACAGGATGTCAAGGTCTGAGTCACTGAGGAATCATGAATGCATAAAAGGCAAGGTGTCAAGGTCTAAGTCACACTTCTCGAAAATAGTGTGTGCAGTCACATTTTGAGAAAGGTGTGTGAACAGCACTTTCTCAGGGACTTTTGACAATATTTAAAGTCTGTTTTCACTGTTGTGACAATATGCTATCGTCCTCAATTTATATCAAGTTCATTTCAATTGAAGCTTCTTTAAAGGTCTCACTGACCTTCAGAAGTACAAAACCTGGATTTTCTGTAATCATTTTTGTATGAAAAGGGACATTGTTAAGATAGCTTGACCATCTTGTTTTTGTTATTGTTGTTATTGTCTGCTCTCTCTCTCTCTCTCTCTCTCTCTCTCTCTTTGTCTGAATTTATCAGTTTTAAATATAGAACTAAAACTAAACTACAGTTCTGTGTGTGTGAACAGAGGAGAAGAGTATGACAGAGGAAATGGTGGTGCCAGAGAAACCAGAAGTGGTGGTATTTGCTACATTTGGCAGTACAGCCAAATACCCTGTCAAGGTCTCCACGCTGGGAGAAATGGTATGTCTCTCTGTGTGTATGTCTGTGTATGTCTGTGCAGTACATGGATATGCTATTTATAGTGTGGTAATCTTTTTTTTTTTTTTTTTTTTTTTTGTAATGGAATTTCTATGAGATTAGTTTTAAAGCTGTTAACTACTGTTACTTTTATACTATTGCTTCAGTTGCCGAGTTACTGTCTGTAATTATCTGCAAGACTCACAAATTCAAGCAACAACAGACAAAAAAAACTATAAAAAAAAACAACTAACAAGCAGACAGAGAAAACAAACACATACACACACACGCACGCGTGCGCGCGCACACACACACACACACACACACTTTCACACACACACACACACTCACACACACATACACACACACACACACACACACACACACACACACACACACACACACACACACACACACACACACACACACACACACACACACTTACACACCACACACACACACACACACACACACACATACACATGCACATACAGCACGCACATACAGCGTGACACACACACACACACACACACACACACACACACACACACACACACACACACACACCACACACACACACACACACACACACAGCCTGAAACCAAAAATAGAATGGACACACAGACAAGCATGCAAAACAGTAAAATATTCAGATAACTGGACATGGATTTTCAATCTTTCATATTGCTTTTTCAGGCAGATGCCAGTGAACGACTGAGACAGAACGGGTTATCTCACATTTATCCGCACCCTGTGTGCATCACTCAGACACGATCATGTCCTTTGGAGCCCCCACCTCCTCCTGAGGTTGTCCCCGCCTGGAAGCTCATCCGGCCTCGCAAAAAGAAGGAGCCTCCGACTGATGAGCCAAAATGTAATTAATGTTATTCCTTTTGAGTTTCTTTCTTGTCTCTTCATCCTTCTTTTTCAGCAGGCAAGATAGTCGAGTGGTGATGCTGGTCGTCCATTTGGAAGGTTTGAGTTCAAACCTGATAGTTAAAGGGTGGAGATTTTTCTGATCTCCCAGATGTAGACCCACCAGTACCTGATCATCTTCGGTTCATGCATGTTAAAGATTCTGTCAAAGGATTCTGTCAGCTTTTTTTGACAACCCTGCCCCTTCAAAAAAACAACAACAACAAAAAACAATTAGTATGACTCTGGCCTTTCTCAATAAATTTCATATTCATAAGAAAAATAAGGAAGATGCTGTGTTGGTGTTCTGTGGTTTATGGAAACTTGAAAATACCCAGCATGTCGTCCTTGAAAACAGAGTGCAGCTATTCTAATGGCTGTTTGAAAAAAGCCGGGCATATACCAAAAAGCCCACTCATAAGTTGAAGTGCATGTGAGAATTACAGCCCACAGATACCCCACTCAGCCACCCACTCACCTTGCAGGAAAATGTAAAGAAGAAAAGATCTGTATACTTGCCTTTCTGTCTGTATTTAATGTCTTTCTTGATTTTAGTGTGCTTTTGTTTGGTTGGTTTTGGTTGGTGGTTTGTTGTTGTTTGTTTTTGTTTCACAAAGTCTGTCTTTGAGTTCCTTTAGATCAGTCCCCTTCCAATGAGGCAGTGGCCTTTTTTGAATAAATTTATGCCCATGTTCTTGTTTTCTTTTAATTCTGTTTCTTATGAGAGAAAATATTTTGTATGTATGTCTGTTAATGTACCTTTTCTATATCTGTACAGTAGGTTTCGTTTTTCTAGAAGTGGCTTCGAAAATACAGTCATTGTTTTATTTCATTTTTCTATAGAGTTCATAAGAACTTTGAACATGCAGGTTTCAGATCACTTTTTCTCATTGAGGATTTCTGAAAGTAATAGAGCAAAGGAGAGGAAGTGAGTACTGCTCTCAAAGTGCTAGTCTGATTGTGAAATTTTTAACACCACAGTCTCCATGAAATTACATTTTTGGGTCAACTTCACCTTATCATCCTTTACCTTGCCTTTTGTTTCCTTTTTTTTTCCTGTCTTATGTTGTTTGACGTGATTTACCTTCCCTGACGTGATATTGCTGTACCTCTGTCTAACCTGACCTTCACTTACTGAACAGACATTGTATCATTTCTGCCTGATCAGGTGAACCAGTGCCCCCCAAGGAGATACAGTGTATCGAGATCAGCTCTCCCTTTGTCAACTACAAAGTCAGTCCTGTTCCGATCCCAACTGATACGTGAGTACTTGTGCTGTTTGGCAAGAGGTTTGGTTGGTGTGGAAGTGAAGCTCCTGCTTTTCTGTATGACTGCATGAGCTATGCAGCTGTGCTAACAGAGTGGAAGACTTCAACCAAAACACTGGGAAGAATTTCTTGTTTGTTTTGAATGGGACTGGCTCCCTGGAATCAGTTTGGAGACTTTGAGAAAGCTGAAACTGCTGTCTTTTCTCTTCTTCTGCATGATTGTAGTATATATGATAATGATGACAGCAGCAAAATAGATGAATTGATGATTTTAGTTTGATTGGAATTGAATACACCAAAGCTATGAACTGATGAAGTCAGATGTTTTTAAAAACTGCTTGTTCAGTTTTCAGGTCCTTTCTTTTCAGAAAACTAAAGCTTATCCTCCCCAGCTCACTGTATGAAATATATCCATGTTACATGTTAATTTTTCTAAAGAAGAGTTACAACTACAGTGCAAATTGGTTCTCAGAAACAGATTCTTGGAGGTTTTAGATGGTGTTAATGGGATTAATGAAGTAAGTTTATGATTGTGTGATGGTGTTACTTTGATTAATGAAGTAAGATTATGACTTTTTTCAAAAGGCAAAGTGAAGTAAAACAGATTTTAAACCCTTGACTGCCGACAATGTTTGACATCACATGAATCCCATATGCTGAAGAAAAAGTTGCATAATGATTGTGTACATTTAAACTACTGCAGCTTCCATACTTGTAAGAATCTATGCATAAAGTTACACAGAATGATGCATTAGGCATGACAAATTGTATTTTTGGATGATTTGTTTTATAATTTCTTGAAATTACTGTATATTTATAATAACTTGTGAACATTCCCACAAAAACCTCACAATACTCACCATAGAAACAAAATAAAAGGAGATAATGGCCCCTCTGACAAACAAGTTTTATTCTGAAAGTGTTCATAATACACTGAATGACCATACAAACTAACCGCTGGTTGCTGTGCTGAAAATTAGAGGTATTACTAGTGCACAGACCAGCTTGACCTGGTCATGCCCCCTGCCATTACACCCCTCTACTAACCTTTTCCTCCCCTTCCTACTTGAAACACTATCCGCCTGTCAGTGTTACAAGACTGTGTATCACACATTTTGATGTTGTTGGCTGGTTGTCAGAGTCGACTATGACCACAAACCTTTCATGAATGGGTTATGTGATCGACTTTCACTGTCTGTTCTGTATCGAGGCACATTTTTCACCAGCAACAGATAATTACCGTTGTTGTCAGTCTCTTTTTCCTCAGAATTGTTGTCTGATTCATCACACGATCAGTCATAACTTGTTCAGCACTTCAAGTGCTGTTAAACATCAGAAACATGCTCAATTTCGATTGCGATGTAGTCCTGATGTCACCATTTTGGTGAAATCCATTTTCAATTCTTAGAAAAATAAAAGTGACTTGAGAGTTGAAGAGGTCACTGAGTCAGGTAAGGGAAGGAAAACACTTTTTTTTAACCCTTTCTGAGACTGGCAACATCCGTCAGTCATTCTGTTCCATCCACATTGTGCTGAAATGTTTGACAAACTACCTCCATTAATTCTACATTTGTAGGGATCACAGTTGGCTTGTGGGCTCTGTAGTTTTTTGATAGCAGTCAAAGGTTTAAGATATTGTATGCATAAGTGGTGAAACAGTAAGTGGTAACTATGTAAGTATCATGGATTAATGACTAAAAAGTAGAGATGGTTCATGATAATGTGACTGTATTTTTTTTGTTTTGCGATTGTAGATTGATACTTGATACTCCATACTGTATTAGTTTTCTGCCTTCTTATCTGTTGACTGACTCTGGTCAGTAACTTTTAATTCTGTGTATTTTGTGTTATGTAGTATAGGAGTTGTTAGTGATTGCTTGTTCTTCATTTGTGCAAGTGTTGATATGATTCTTGCTACTTATTACTATGACAGGTATCGCCCACGATCCTCCCTGGAACGTGGTGGAACACGCTCACGACCTGGAACAGGAAACGTAGAGGCTATTGAGGAAACAGATGAGAATGCTCCAGAACCAGAGAAGGTCAAGGTTGAAGCATCCCCTCCACAACCCCCACAACCGGATGTTCTCACACTGGAGGATGGTGCAAAAGAGGTACGTTGGTTGTTGAGTTTGAAAATTATGGCATCTATTTATCATCTGTTTCTTCTTCTTCTTCTTCTTTTGTGTTCAAGTAACGCAGTTTCAGATGCTTGTATGCCCATTCTTATGCATATTTGGACCATACTATGCAGTCATTATGTTGCTGCACAGTTTGTTTACTTTATATTTCGTAGACAGTGAATGGAAACCGTGATCAGCTTTTTGATAATTTTTGTGTATGTGTGCATGTAGTTTTGTTTGCCTGTCACAGGATTTTTCTACAAGATGTTGCCTGGAAGAACATCTTTGTCTAACATGTTTTTTTTTTTTTTAGTGTGTGTTGAATGTGTTGCATAAGGACCTTGGTTTATCATCTCATCAGAAAAACAGCCATATTTATCACCAGATGTGGCCAGACCATGCAGATGGTTAAGGAAAGGAGAAGAAAAAGAAGAATCTCATCTGAAATACTTACTCCCAGATCATTACTGAGAGTCTGTTGGAAGATGGAGAAAAAATTCCTGAGCAAATGGTGATTTGGACTCGTGACTTCTTGCATTCTTGGCAGATTCTTACCATGTCACTGCTGCATTGTTTGGAGACCATGTGCAGTTTACTGCCACAACATGAAGATTGTTTCCTGATCTCTGAATTGATTAAAATATCTGATATGCCAAGTCTATGGAGTTTGTCCGCTATAACGTTGGGAGCTTTTGTTTTTGTTTTAATTTTTATGCAGCTTCACTGGCCATAGGATCTGGGACATGTTTTCACAATGCTGTAATAATGCATGATGAGGAGGATGACAGTAATGATGCTATGGAGTTCCATTCTGGATTGACATTGTTTGACAGTGTTGAACTTACACTTCATTCCATAATATATCTTTTTGTCAAGCAGGCCAGGAGTACAAATGCTTCATGAAAGCTGAGCAGTACCCTCAGTAATGCATCTGTGAAGTGGATCAGACATGATTGTGGTCCCAGTCTTCTCAGTGAACCCATAACATGCTCAACTTTGGGTAGAATCTGATTGAGACCGAAAATTCTATTGATGGGATTTGAACCCACAACCTTCCAGTTGTTAGTGTGTAGTGCTAACCTCTGTACCATGGCAACTGGTCCTCTACAGAGTTTAATATTGTCATTTTGTTAGATGTTCTGACACTAGCAAGTGATGTGAAAGAAGTGTGTTGGTGTGTTGGAATTTAGGGTGGTGCGTCAAGTTTGTTGTGTTTGAAGATTTCATAAATTGTTCACTGTCAGTTTATCATGTTGGGCTGAAATGATGTTCTAACTACTAACTTTAAACATCAAACTATTTCACTGACAAGGTCTGCAAACTTGGCCCAATATTTTTTTTTGATCTCTTTATGAGACATTTATTAGATGGAATGAATGCTGTTGCATATGCTTTTATATGTTCTCTTGGAAAAGATCTGATCCTGGCTTGGGAAAATGACACTTCCAAACAGAAAATCTGAGAAGCCGTAGAGATTATTCCAGATTCCCGACATCTATCAAACAACACTTGTATCAGGAACGCAGGACACTGTCCTGCTTCCATATACAGCATAAATCATTCATTTCACCAGACAAAGGCTTCAGGAGGAGCTTGAAGCTTATGGCCTGCAGACGGTGTAGACTTTGCATATGAGACACTTTTTTTATGTTTAAATGAGTTCACTGTTGGTCCTTACCTGTCTCGCCTGTTGGCATCACTTGTTTCAGTGTTGCGGCTGCACTCTTTGACACCACCACCTCCCTCCAGGCTGCTCTGTCTTGACTTTTGTGGACAGTTTATTGAATATTTAGGCCACTTATTTTGGCTGGGGATGAGGAGGGTGGGGGAAATGCTAAGGACAACGAGAGATAGAGACAGATGGAAGTCCATGATCGCCAACGCCATTCGGCAGGGCACCTGATGATAATGATGATTTTGGCTATAATCTCCATGTATGAGATCAGAGGTTTGCCTTTCTTCCTTTTTGCTACTGTTTGTCCTTGAAAAATGATGGCCATTGTATTTTAGTCTTCTTTTGTTAATGTCTGCTGGTAGTTTTCTGGTGGTATCAAGTTCTTCCTGGACAATTTCATTAACGGGTAGTTCTTTTGTCTGTCCATTTGACATGTAGTAGTCTCCAATAAAACCACATCTCTGCTGCCTCAATCCTTCTGCAATCAGCTTTTCTCAGAGTCCAGGCCTTGCAGCCATAAATCATGACTTGACAGATCAGACATTTTAAAAGTCTAACTTTCAGGCCATTTGGTGTACATCTGTCTTTCCAGATGTTGTTGAGTTGGACCATTTTTTTGCTTTGCTATTCCAAATCTTATTTTGATGTCTTTGGAGCAGGCATCATCATCAGTTTTTACAGAACAAAGATATTTGAAATCCTTAACATTTTCTGTTGTCCATCCAGCGGAAATGGAAGATGATTACAGAGTGTTGTGTATCTGCCATGACAGGCGGCTGATGAAGGTGGACTGGCAGGTCAGAAAAACAAAGGTGCCACATCAGCCAAACGCAAAGTCTCTGCCAAGCGTGACCGGTCTTTTGAGGGTGGAGAAAGCACAGGGCAGGTAAATATACACAGGCTGGTTTTCTATATGATAAGATGTTTTTACATTTCCTACTTGTTTTTCCTGACATGATTTCCTAAAGCAGAGCATGTCAGTGAATGTTTAAAATGTGTAGCATGCCTAGCAGGTGTTGAAAAAAAATTGAGCTGCAACCATTAATTGGTAAAAAGCAATATGAAATTTGTTTTCTGACTGCTATTGAAAATGAAATTATCTTAGTTTTCCCAACTGCTCTTGAAAATAGAAATATCATTTTTACAGTCTGGACGGTTGGCTGTCCACAAGATTTAAGTCTCTTCACAAGGCCATCCATTTGGCGAAGATCTTTTGATTAGATTAAAAGATTTTGAAAAACCAGCTGTCTAGATTTGACAAGAGATATGTTTTGATTGTCAAGAATTGATAATGATGAATCTTAAGTTTCTTTTCAACATCTTCTGTCTGTTTTATACTTTCTTTTTATGTACAGGCAACTGAGCGCCGAGCTGGAAAGACAGGATCAGCAAAAGCAGATCGCAGCAAGTCTGGCAAGCGAAGTGATTCTCGTAGCTCAAAGCGTGATGAATTGGAGGACAAGAGAGACAAACCAAAAGATAAAGGTATGTATTTCAGCCATGTTGTATACATATTGGTTGACTGCTGACCAAAAAGAATCATAATATTTCACTGTTCATCCTATGCACTGATATCTTAAAAGAAGTTTGTGAACAGGGTGAGGGAGCAAAAGAGTTAAAGGAAAAGTTTGGATTGAACTTTTATTTAGTCAGAGAGATATCTATGGCTATCTACAATTTCATTTGGCATGTAAATTTCAAAATTGTGAGAGTGATTGGAAGGGACTTGCTGTAACCATGGTGCTACTGGTGCAGTAAAAATGAAAAAGGAATTGATGAGAAATTCTCTTTTGTTTTGTTTTGTTTTTTACATGTACTTAGAATTGTGAGTGTGATTAAACTTTTCTAATCCAAGTATTTGTATATATCAGCTGACATGATATGTTTCATTACTGTTGTTCAGTATTTTTTCAGATTAGTCACTTGTTCCTGTTTGTGAAAATTTTTTTCTTAAGTATATACTAAAGTGTACAATATATTTGTTATGTAAAGCTGTGCCTATTGTGCTTACCTTTGTAGCAACACAAATCTTGCTTGCCTTTGTAGCAACAAAAATCTATTGGATGAATTGGTGGAAAAAGGTGATGCTGAAGATATTTGTTGAGTACAGGAATGTGTATATGTGTGTGTGTGTGTGTGTGTGTGTGTGTGTGTATGTAACAGACTAACAATCTTTGTTTCATAGAAAAACACAGGCATGTGAATCATTAATGATAACATCAAACTGTTAGTTTTATCGACAGGTTGACGTGTAATAGATTATCATATTATGTAAAAAGAATATGATAAAATAAGGACAGATGTATCACCAATTGAAAAAAACAAAAGGAAATATATGATTGAAAATACAAAGAGGAAAAAAATTTAGAATGGAGAGTCCCCATTACCTTCATGCAGTGAAGAACAGAGGAAAATGGTGGTGTTTGTAGTGTGACCAGTCTTTTAAAGATTGAAAATTGTAACAGGTAAGTGTTTGTGGAGTGAATATTGGTAAATAGTTTGAATTGCATTAAACTACAAAATTAAAGGCAAGCAGCTCATTCAGATTATTGTCACAAATATTGGTTATATATACAGACATACAAGTAACATCTTTGCAAACTTTAATTTAATATTTTCAGTGTTGTTCAAAGTAAAATCCCACAAAATACGCATTTTTCAGTAGTGTCTACTACTTTTGCCAAACGTTTCTGAAATACAAGATGAAAATTGTTCATTTGTGAACTTGTTCTTCCATGTGTTATTGTTAGAAATTGTAATGCCTTTGCATTCCATTCCAGTATTTCTGGTTAATTAATGAATTAATTGTTTGAGGATTATTATTAATTGTGTGGGATTTTGGTATTTGGGAATTAGGCAAGGGAAAGGTGCATAAAATCAACATGTATGTGTGATAGAGTGAATAAGGTACATTTACTGTACATATTCAGATAATGTTTCAAATTGACGTGGCGGCTTACTGTTACATTGGCTAAACGCAAAATAACCAACATATGTGAAGTACTTGTAGGTGAAGGAGAGAGAAGGGTTAGCAGTCAACTCGGACATCATCTTCAACCCACTGTCACTTTTTTTAAAAGAAAATAACAGAATTGGACAGACAGATTTCATGCGCATACATCAGGTATAAAATTGTGAGATTTGTTTGTCTGTAATTATTTGTTTTGTTTTGTTTTTGTTTGCATTCCCACATGCATGTAGGTATGTGAGTAGGCAATTAAGTTTATGGCTGATCTTTTTACCTTACCAAGACAAGCTCTGCTCCAAGTTTGAGGAATGTGCATGCTGGATATTTTCATGTTTCCCAAAGCCACCAAACACTGACACATGGCTTACTGGATACTTAACATGCTTATTTGATGTTTTGTGTGTGTATGCATGTAAAGAAGGTTCAGGCATTGGCAGGCCTGGATGTATGTTGACCTGGGAGATGGTCAGAATCACTCTCTTTTACTCACCAGGGTGTACCCAAACAGATTTGAACACAGAAGGAAGACTAGTGTCTTTACCACTTAACTATCGTATCTATCAGCTGAAAAAGTTTATTTCCAGATATTTGACTAATTTGTCGAAAGATTGTGTTTTGATTAATTTTATCCAGACAGTGCATGAACACAGGGCAACTCTTTCTCTCTCTTGAAATGTATATGTATATGTATATACATATATATACACACACACACACACACACACACACACATATATATATATATATATTGTTGTGGTGTGTGTGTGTGTGTGTGTGTGTGTGTGTGTGTGCGTGTGTGTGTATGTATATCTTCTCTGTTTGTGTGTAAGCATACATATGTAATGAAGATTAAAATAGCACAGTAGATAGATGAAGTAAGCAATAAATAGAGTAATTGCATAATATACTGCAATCACAAGTAGATAACATGGGCACACAAAATAAACAGTAACCACTTTGGAGTTGCATAAATCAGCACCTTAGTTAAACAGTAATTGTGGAGTTCATCACAAGCATAAATTAAATTGTGTTCTTTTTTTCATAAACCAAAGCAATAACTTTAAATTGCATGTGATATAATGGTGAATTAGTTAACCTCAACCTATGTCCTGGAAGTATGACTGAGTCGCATCCCTTTCCCATCTTCTACCAAGTAGTGAAATGCTGAGAATACACCACGCAGTAAATTATCCAGTAGTGTTTCTTTCAGTTTGTTTTCCCATTACTGTGGTGACTTGTTCACCATGATATCACAGTACATGAACGAAGACTACAATTTAATAGTAACCGAGGAGCATGATCTAACAACACTAACAACCTGTGTGATTTGCTTTGCTAGTCAACCACGCTTTTTTTGTTTGTTTGTTTTGGCACACAACTTTTAGGTGAGAGCAAACCTTCCCCGCCACTCGTGGAGGCCCATGGGGCTCCTGGGACAACACTGGGAGCCCCAGGTCCCGACTCTAGTGTCTCTGTGTCAGCCATGCCTGCGGAAGGAGGAGCAGAGGAAATGGATCCAGAGTTGATGGCCCTGCAAGGAGGAGAGGAGGGGCAAGTGGAGGTTCCAAAACAGAAGAAACGGTGGATGGATTATGATCAGTTCGCTGTCTGCTTCAGGTGATTTCCAAGTTTACGAGGGGGAGAAGGTTGAGAGGGGAATAGTGGGATCTGCGTGTGCGTGTGTGTGTGTATGTGTGCGTGTAATGCATGCATGTGAAAGAGATGGATGAGTAATTTTGACACTTTCTCTCTGTGTGTTTGTTTGAACGTCATTATCCTTTTCTTTATCATTGTTCTTCCTTATATCAGTTAAAAACAGTGACTGATTCTTACTAAACCAAAGGCAG
This sequence comes from Monoplex corrugatus, assembly GCA_030674185.1. Classification (NCBI taxonomy): domain Eukaryota; kingdom Metazoa; phylum Mollusca; class Gastropoda; order Littorinimorpha; family Ranellidae; genus Monoplex; species Monoplex corrugatus. Next base: position 48,240,576 of record JAPXFY010000017.1, read on the forward strand.
AAACTTGACATTACAGGCGTCTGTTATTAGTGTTTGATGAAATTACCAGAGTCCCTCTGATCACCAGATTCGTTTTTTTTTTAGCATTTCCATTTTCTGGGATGTGTGTAAGCGTATTGTTTTGTTCCTTGTGCAAGCAATATGTTGCTGCATAGTCTGCATACTCCATTGTTTGTGGGTACGCATGCTGGGTATTTCAATGTTTCCATAAGCCACTGAACACTGACATGACTTACAGGATCTTTAACATGCATATTTGATGTTGTGCTGTACTTACACATGAAGAAGGTTAAGGCATTAACAGGTCTGCCCTCATGTTGACCAAGAAGATCAGAAATTTTTCCATCATTTACGCACCAGGCAAGAAATACCAAGGCAGGATCAGGTGGAAGTCTGACATTTACCCACTTGACTCTCACACTATCAGGAAGACAGTTCTTGAGTGTTATATAGAACTGATACTGTTATACGGTTGTGAGGCGTGGACAGTCAATATGCAAAGCCAGAACAATATTGAGGCAGCTGAAATGTGGTTTTTAAGAAGAATGCTGAGAGTTCCATGGACAGCAAAGAAAACAAATGAGACAGTCTTGATGGAGGCAGACACAAGAAGATCATTGATAAGGAAGATTAGGAAAAGACAAGCAACATTTATAGGTCATTTTATGAGGAAAGGGGAATTAGAGCACCTGGTTGCAACAGAAAAGCTGCAGGGAAAGAGAACACCAGTAGACCCAGGGAGAAAATATTGGACGGATTTCCAGGGTGGCTGAGGACAGTGATGGTGGAAGATGTGCTTTTAGCGACAAGGGATAGATACATATGGAGGGCCATGGTCACCAATGCCAAGCAGCAGGGCACATGATGATGATGACTGTCACACCCACTGTGATGACGTGTGCATTAGAATGAGTTCAGTTTATTTAGTGTGTTAGTGTGCATGAGAATGGGCTCTGTCTGTGTGTGTATGTAAAGTTTGGTAATGCACAATGCATGATTTGTCCAGCTAAGTTTTTAGAAAGTTGTTCTTTCAATGTTATTTTTATTTAATGTTGTAAAAGTTCAGATTTTTTTTCTCTTTGAATATGATTTATAATGACATAAAAGTTGTAGATGCAGAGTGTTCAGCCTTTACACTGTATTTGATGGCAAGGTTAGGAGAATACCTTCCATGTTATTAAGTTCTGTAATGGGGCGTTGTGGTAATGTGAAAAAGTTTGCATGGACAAAAAAAAAAAAAAAAGAAAAAAAAAGGACAAGAACAAAATGCAGAAAGAAGATAGGGAAAAAAAGGCAAAAACAAAACAAAGCATTAAAATGATAACAAAAAATGGGTACCCATGCACTCAAAAGAAAAAAAAACCCCAACAACACAAGACAGAAAAGAGTCCTTCATATACCTGCATGCAAATGAAATCCATTAAGAAAAAAACAGTTTGTAATGTTAACGTTTTTTTCTTTTCAGAAACTTGTACATTTTCCACAAACCCAACACCTACCTGTGCAACCAACGTCATTCTGATTTGCGGGTAAGGGAGACTTGTGCGTGACATACTCATTTGTGTCTCATGTTGTGTGAATATAGGGGATTGTGTTTAACCCTCTCATTCTTTCACCCAATCCACCAGCTCCCTTAAAGTGAGCTCTTGAAAGGGTTAATAAATAACCTGTAAGTGTCTGATCTGAATCACCAAGGAAGCGGAGAACTGTTTTACTGTGTTCTGTAGGAGATCGATAATCTGTTTTGCATAACCTGTGACTCACTTCTTTATGCTGTTCTCTTGTATTTGCTGATGGGCTGACCTGGAGATATCTGCAGGATCATCATTCTCATTGTCTTCATTGTCATGATCAATACTTAAACCAGGAAACCTGTTTCCTTTCCAGTTTTCAGATTGTCTGATGTTGGTAGCAAGAGCCATAGAAATTGGACATTTTGTCTGTTAGGTAGAAGCAAATCGCTTGAGTGAAATGCTTTCAATAGTGTTGATTGGTTGAAATACTTTTCATTTTTATGTAGAAGCAAACTGATTTACTGAAATACTGCTTGTGTTGATTAGGTGATTTACTGATATGCTTTCAGGTCACTCTGATTATTTGAAACACCCTCTATTTTAGTACAGAAAGAAACTGATTGGTTGATTTTTTAAATTGGTGTATAACTTTCATGCTTTCAGTAGTTTTGATTGATTGAAATGGCCTCCTGTTTAGTTTAAAAATGAACTGATTTGTTACAGTGCTTTCAGTGCTACTAGGTAATTGACTGATAAGTTTTCAGTGATATTGGTTGAAGATCCTTCCTTTCAGTTTAGAAGCAATCTGGCTGAAAAGCTATTGATAGTGATGATCAGTTGAAAAGCCTATCCATTTCAGTGTAGAAACAAACTGATTGGTTGAAGTATCTTCAGCTATATATGTTGTTGGTTAAAGGCAGGGCCTTCTATGACTGAACTGGCTTCAGTTGCAGGATTTCACATGGTTGCTTCTAGTTCTTTGATCTCTGCAGCTTGGTAGGAATCATCAAAATGTGCCTTTTAGAGCAATGCCAATGATTGCATTTTGTTTTGTGCTTGTTCTGTATTGTTTTTGTATGATGTGGTGTTGTGTTTGAGGATGTGGAAGAGAGATTCTTATTTAAGTTTGTCTTTTTATTTTTGCAAGAGAGTGTGTGTGTGTGTGTTATGTGTGTGTGTGTGTGTGTGTGTGTGTGTGTGTGTGTGTGTGTGTGTGTATGTGTGTGTGTGTGTGTGTGTGTGTGTGTGTGTGTGTGTGTGTGTGTGTGTGTGTGTGTATGTACACATGTGCATGTGTATAGATGATATGAGAATGCGATTTCTTATGTATTCTGTTTCATGATTTTTGTGAATGAGTACGTGTGTTGTGACAGTGTCAAATCCTGTTGGAAAGCAAGTTTGCCCCTTCACATTTGATTTTTTTTATTGTGTTGATGTACATGGGCATTCACGTTAAGCATGCCTGTTTGGTGGTGTTTACAGTTTTTTTCTTTCAATTCCGGTGTGAAAGTTGTGTGTAAATACATTGTGGCACACTTGACAGTTTGCCCCTTTTTGTTATCATTTTTGTTTCAGTATGTATATGTATATATATATTGTGTTTGTGTTTATGTTTGTGTTTGTGTGTGTGTGTGTGTGTGTGTGTGTGTGTGTGTGTGTGTGTGTGTGTGTGTGTGTGTGTGTGTGTGTGTGTGTGTGTGTGTGTGTGTGTGTGTGTGCGTGCGTGCGTGTGTGTGTGTTTGTGTCTCTGTGTCTGTGTCTCTATGTCTGTGTCTCTGTGTCTGTGTCTCTTTGTATGTATGTGTCCATGAGTATGTGTCTGTGTGTGTGTCTGTGTGTGTGTGTGTCTGTATATGTGAGTGTGCATGCATTTAAGAAAATCCGTTTTGATATAATTGAGTGGGTTGCATTGAAATGGGTTGGGAAATGGCCAAACGATTGTTGTTTGTTAGTTTGACTGTTACCTGTGGTATAATTTTAGGAATGTTAGAGTGCATGCATGATGAAAGATACTGTGTGATGGTATGCTCATCATTTTGTGTTTGATTTGTGTCAAAACTGCAGTTTGTGGGAATGCTTGTCAAATGATGCGTTTGCCATTTTAATATGTATCGTCATCGTATGAATGTGTTTGTATGCATGCATGTTGGACTACTTTTTGGCAGTGCTGTGTGTTAGTCCTTTGTGTTTATTTGGTGTCATTGTTGTGGTGAACATGTGTGAGTGTGCATTTTGGAGCTGTGTCTGTGAAATGTGTCTGCTCTTTTGTGGTTGATATGCGTTAACTGTTGTGTGAATGTGTGTGCATTTGTGTTGTGGAAAACGAAAGTTTAACATTCTGTTTGGCTTGTTGTGTTTGACTTGTTCCTTTATTGTGTTTAGACACGGGTTGTAAGAAAGTGTCTGTCTGATGGTGTTTGACCCCCTTCTCCTCCCTTTTTTCCCTCCATTATGTTTGATATGTGCCATGTGCGTGTGTTTGTCTGTGAGTGTCTGTGAGTGTGTGTACATCCATTGTGCCCAGTGCCTGTTTGACAGTCTGTTTGCCCTTTGTTGTATGCTTACGTAGCATTTTGAGCGAGTGTACCATTCTCCACATCTTCCGCAGGTGGGTACCAGACATACTGCATACTACCCTCTGTACTGGCTTAGCTTCCATGTTTCCGTATCGATGTTGTAGCTTTCCTTTAATTTTGCATGTTCTTGTGTAGTTTGTGGTGCGAGGGAGAGAAAAGCTGAAAAATCCTCCCTGAAAAATCAGAAAAAAGGGGAGATTAAAAGAGACAGGAACATGCTCATGAGAAGGCGATATGAACTGATGAAGCAATAAGTAAAACATTGGAACATATGTATCAAAAGGCCGTGAA
>JAPXFY010000017.1:48249956-48327456 GCA_030674185.1 Monoplex corrugatus
GGAGAGACAGAAACTTATCAGAATGATGACTTTGTGAAGGTATTATTTCAGTGTTGCTTCTTGCTTCTGCAATTTGACTGTGGCATTATGGTTACCTATATGCAAGTGGCCCGTATAATACTGCTGAAAGCAAACATTTAATTGCTATGACAAATGCTGGGTGTGACTGGTTTTATTGTGTTCTCTGTAATCGGAATAAAAAAAACTATAGTTAAAACATACATACAAATAAGGATGATGTTTCATTTTTAACTGATCAACAGCTACAACAAAAAATGTGAAGGTTATCTGTCTCATAGAAAAAGATGTATCTGATTACAGATTTGCTTGTTTAAAATTGATGTATATAATTTGGAACAGCAGATTGAAGTGGGGAATTATGTATATTGTTTACAGAATATTAGTCTACATTTATATTCAGAACAGTCGTCTTGTGTTCAGAGCATATGCTTAGCATGTAAAAGTTCCCAGGTTTGATTCCTTCTTCAGACATGGATTTTTCTTTCCTCTCCACTAGAACTTGAGTGGCAGCCTGACTAAGTCTTGGTCTTTGGGAAACGATAAAACAAAGTCCCATGTTTTCAGTGCATATGAAAGAACTGACAGTGTATAAAAGAGTTGTTCTTGGTAAAGTTATGTAGAAGAAATATCTCAGTTTGATAAATAAGTACAAATACACACTTATACAAACAATGGTTATTTTGCATTGTTATAATGAACATTCCACAGAGCAGCCTAAATTTCACACAGAAAATCCATTATCATAGAATACTGAGCCCAGTACAATGCAGTACAACAGAACATGATGCAACACAGTACAGCACAACACAACACAACACAATGTGTTGTGTGACAGTGTGCTGCGTCAAAACACAACACATTGCATCACATCACAATGTAACACAGTGCAACGCAACACAACGCAATGCAACGCAACACAACGCAACGCAACGCAACGCAACACAACACAACACAACACAACACAACACAACACAACACAACAACTGATCCATGAGAATGTTAAGTGCTAGTCATGCTCCCATTGATTATTTTTAGAATTTTGGGTCTGTTATTGATAAACCTACCAGAGGTTCTTGTTTCCTAAATTTTTAACAAAACATTTGTCTCTTAATCCATATGAAATGTCATTACTGTTGTTTACAGAGATCTATTGCTGTGTTGATAAATAGTCACCCATTGTGAAACATCAGTGGTGTTACTGATTGATATTGTTGATAGTATTCTTGGTTCTGTTATAGTATTCATTCAATACCAGCGCCCTCTTGACTGTTGTTGTTATATCTGTAACTTAATGTCTTTACAGTGTCTGTCTTTTTCATATAGATTGTTTGGTTTCATGTAAATGAAGTTTTGTTCCATGTTGTTGAAATCCTTACACTGACTGTTTACTCACTGTTGGTGACATTTTATCACTGTCTGTGTACACAGTCAGTCTCAGCTTTTGACACTGTCTGTTAAGCTCATCACAAATGCTCATCAGTATCACATTAATATTTTGTTATTCATCATTTAGACAAAGATTCATCATTTTCTTATTGATGAAGCATTACTGAATATTTATGGAACATTGTTCATTGGGTGTGGTAATGAGGTTGGTCAGATGGGCAGAGTGTGAAGATTTTTTCCTGTCTCCAAGACCAGTCTTTGGTGCATAACTGCTATTTCCTTTTTGTGTATATTGCTAGCAGAATTTCAGACATGTATATCAGATGATGATAAGGACGATGATGATGATTATACTTTCTTTTCCAACAGTAGTATTTCTTAGCTAAAAGCTTTTTTTTCATAACTTTCCATTGCTTGAGTGTTTAGTGGTTGCATGTTTCCATAAACCAGCAATTGAGATGATTCAGAGTAAAGATCATGTAAGCCATGTTTGTGTTTGTTGGCATATAGAAACAAGAAAATACCTAGCATGCACATTCCAAGGAAAAGCGTATTGGGCAACCTGCCAGAGGTGGGAGATTGTAGACTGTGCAGTGATATAATGCATGCACATTGTGGGCTAAACAACCAAAACAAGATGCTTTTATGCATCTAAGAAAACACTGTCCAAATGGAAGAGTTAGGGGTGGGGGAGAAAAAGTCATTCCCATGCTTGGCACTAAAGTCCTGTCAGTGTTTTCAGATATCAGTGCTATGTTAGTGTATGCCTGTCATCAACTTTTAATGCAGTTGCCTGACTTGGTTAGTAGAGCCATCATCTGAAAATCTGATATTTTGAGGGAGGCTTCTGCTTGCGGCATAAATATTGGTTATTTTGCTGCCCATACTCATGTTTACGTAGTTCTGGTGGTGGCAGGTTCATTTTTGATAGGTCCCATCCTCTCATATTATTTGAAAACCTCACCATTCCATAACACTTAATGTATTTTTACAGAGTCTGCCAAGTAATCTTCCAAGCAAAATTTGGTGGAGTACATAAAGTATAAAACCCTTTGAATGCAATCAGTTAGTCTTGAAGAAATTCTGATTCCAAAGTCCATTTCCAGATATGTATTAATCGATGTTGATATAGGAGTACCATTGAATTGTTTATACAGGTGCTCATATTGATGTAGTCTTTTCACTGACTGTTTAACAGAATGTCAGCCCCAGTGGCTCCACAGCTCCAGCCAAGGGAGACAAGAAACCAGCAGCGGCGGCACCTGGGGTAAATACGGCCACTGGCAAACCCTCACATGCCCCCTCCAATACCCTGCACCACCTCGCACCTTCCCCCACTAATGGTGTTGGCGTGAGTAGCTGCCCTTGTACAGGGGGCAGGACTGGCACGCCATACTGGTGATCAGGTTGTCGGGAATGCACAAAGAGAAAGTCAGAGAAACAGCACTTGAAAAGGAGGAATGGAAAAAAGATGGAAAAAAAAAAGAAAAAGAAAAGAAAAGAAAGAAAAACAAGGAAAATAGAAATGATATAAAAACAAAAAAGAATCTACCAAAGAATGAAAATTGAATATAGCTGTCACTATAGTATTTTTGGAAACTGGGATAAAAGAAACTAGTAGCTTCCACTGAGTCTCACAGATTTTGTTTCTCCCAGTATTCAGTGACTACTGAGCAACAGCAGTAGAATTATCTGAATAAGTATTTCAGTTGAATCATAAAATAACAATGGTATTTATGATTCTTGGTGATTTCTAGTTATCAGAGTGTGCATGTTATTCCAGACAGATTCACTACCCAATCTTCCATCTGTTTGAAAGAAAAAAAATGGAAGGAAAAATCAGAAAAAAAATGACAAGCATATAGAGTGAAATACGTATCTAGAAAAGATAAAAACAAAACAGGCCCACTATACTTTGTGATTTTGTGCTGTGAAGTTATATATGCTTCTCACACCTCACAAATCTACTGTGTTTTTCACACCTCCACATTATCCCATGGACCTGTTAGTGCTTCTGTGTGATTTGATGTGATTTTCTGATCACGTTTGCAGTGGAGTGTGGCAGTTATTGAGTTTGGGAAGGGAAAGGTGGGGGAATGTTGACTAAACAGAGATGAAATGGGGGTGGGCTGGACTGGGATAGGAGTGTGAAGCTTGTGATTGTGTGTTTGACTTTCTCCTATTTACAGCTTTGGATTTATTTAAAAACTGTTTAAGTTTCAGTTTGACCAGGAAGGTGTGAGAGCACATTGATAATTCCCATAATGTTGCTATTCCAGGAATTCCATGAGATGGACATGTAAAATGCTGTGGCAGATGACTTTAAAGGTTTTGTTCAGTCTTTTTCCGTTGAGCTTTTTACTGAATTGGATAAATGTAGCAAGAAATGAAAAGACAACAAAACAAAAAACAAAAAGAATATGGTGAGTAGGTGAAAGTTCAACACACAAAGCACAGTCATTGCAAATTTCTGGGAGTTCTTGGCATTAGTTTTGGCTTTTATTTTTTCAGTCTTAGTTTTACGATATATAGAGTTATGAAATCTTGCATATTGTAAGAACATGTAAAAAGAAGGAGGAACTGTAATAAATTTCTAGGTTTTACCCTTATTGCATTTTCTTGATGTGCATGCGCTTGACGTACATACATCTGAAGCATGCTATATTTGAATTTCTTGTATCTCTAAGTTATGCACTTATAATGAAAGCATGCGGTTTTTAAATCACGTATTGCTAACAGATTGAAAATGTTTCTTTTGTTGCCTTGCATGCTGAGTGGGTTGTATTTATGCATCCTGTGCATTTATACCCGGTGATGGTTGTTCTTAGTCATACTGACTGCATGATGAAAAATGGCTTTGTTTTTTTCTTCTTTGAATGCAGACGGTCGTGTCTGATGGGGTATGTACTTCTTTTGAGCCAAATTATTTGTACGAAAACTTCTGGTTTGATGTGTAGCTCTGTGTCAGTATTGTTTGTGTCCTATATCACTGTCTTCCCTAAGTTTGTCAGTCCCGTTTGCTGTTTCTACAAGTCTGCTTTGCGTGTGTCCCTTCCTCCTTATTCTTTGACACATACATACAGACATATTTGGGTATATGCGTGTACACACCCATACTCACGTGTGTGCACATTCTTGCACACATGCATTAATGGGTGTGCTTGTTGCATGCACACATTTACACATACATACACACACGTACATTACATATTACATACACTCATGTGCATGCATGCACGCTTGCTCATACTCACATACACACGTACACATGTTCATTTTTGCTTACTAGCATGCCCACACGTGTACCTGCACACTGGCAAACTTACATGCAACAAACACACACATACGGACACGCGCACACACACTTACACACACACACTTACACACACACACACACACACACACACACACACACACACACACACACACACACACACACACACACACACACACACACACACACACACACACTCTCTCTCTCTCTCTCTCTCTCTCTCTTTCTCTGTCTCTGTCTCTCTCACACACAAACATGCATGCATGCACACGCACACACACACACATGCGTGCAGGCGCATGCACACACACACACACACACACACACACACACACACACACACACACACACACACACACACACACACACACACACACACACACACACACACACATCACATACTTACACACACACACATTCACAAAAAAGAGAATAACATACCAAGAGATGTGAACGATACACATGGACAGAAAAATAAAGTGTCTATATTCAGTTGTTCATTGCTAGCATGGTTGACAATGCAGGATGCTGGTAGATAGGGTGCTAGTAAAGCAAAAACTAAACACTTTTATTTACTTACCCTATCCACCTATACGTTAAATCAAAGAACGAACGAACACACATTCACATACACACACATTCATTTGTTGTCTCTCTTTCTGTCTTCTCTCAGTCACCCTTGTACCTGTTTATTTTTCTGTCCATGTGTATCGTTCACATCTCTTGGTATGTTACTCTCTTTTCTCCTCCTCCTATTGTTCATTCTGTTTCCTTTGTCTTGTTTTTGTGTCTGTGATTGCTGAGCCACCATATTCTTACGAGATTAGAATTCATTGCTCAGTGTCTATATTCAGTTGTTCATTGCTCAGTGTCTATATTCAATTGTTCATTGCTCAGTGTCTATATTCAATTTTTCATTGCTCAGTGTCTATATTCAATTGTTCATTGTTCAGTGTCTATATTCAGTTGTTCATTGCTCAGTGTCTATATTCAGTTGTTCATTGCTCAGTGTCTGTATTCGATTGTTCAGTATAAAACTGTTCCTATTATACATGTTCATTTATCAGTATATCACTGTAAAGTTCTTTCCAACATGAATATGTAATCACCACCCCCACCCCCTCACACACAAACACACAATGTACACAAACATGCTTATCCCTTTGACTTCTGCACCCTATCTACCAGCATCCTGCATTGTCAACCATGCTAGTAAAGCAAAAACTAAACACTTTTATTTACTTACCCTATCCACCAGCTTCTTGAAGGAAGCTGGTGGTTAGAGTGAGGGAATCAGATGGTTGAGTTTTTACTGTTGGTGGATAGGATGCAGGAGTCAGAGGGTTAATAACTTAATTCTACAGTATTTCCTCACATATGTATCCTTGTACACAGTCATACATGCATATTTTTCAAATGTTGTCAATTATTTTCTTATCACGTATATGCCAGTTTATGCCAGATTGTAATCTTCTCTACTACGAGATGTATGCATCTTGCACAGTCATATGTTTATTTCCCAGATATTACTCAAAGTTATTCACAACATGTGTATACAGTTTTCCCCTCTATACACTCATATAATCATTCAGAGATGCATGCTTGTCTCTGAAATGGTAGAGTTCTTTCCAACAAATATATGCTTGTTTGTCATTTGAATTGTACACAGTTTTCCATAAGGTACACACATCAAACATACTCATACATGTTTATCTTAGATTTCATATTAGTCTTACAAGTATACAGCTTGTTTGGCATTATAAAGTTTCTCCCAAGGTATATGCTTATATACATGCTCTTGTATGCTCGTTTCTCATGATGAAGTTATTTTCACTATAACAGTTCTTGTCATATATTGTGTGGCTCATCTCAATATCTGACACACTCATTCCTCAATATCAAATTATTCTCAGCATATGTATGGTTGGTCTCACTATCAGCTTGTTTTTTTGTGTGTGTATATTTAGTTATTATTATGTATTTTCTCATTTCCCACTATAATATTGTTCTCAACATGTACGTTCGTTTTCTCTTTATAATATGCTTTTTTCAACCTGTGCAGTCATTTCCTATCATACAGTTGTTTTCAGAAGATTCACTCATCTCTCATAAAGTTGTTCTCATCATAAAACTATTCAGCTGGCAGGGTTCTGCTCAGTGAAGTTGAAGATGATCTCCTTACAGTAATTGGAAAGAGGTTCAGCTAGATTGGATATGTGTTCAGATTGTTTGTCTTAGTGCACCTGGCCATCATAATCTCTCAGTCATCCAGACTCTGGAATAACAGACCCTTGCTGTGTTTAGGATCGGCTATTTGAGTGACATCCTTAGAGGCACATTGGTACTGTGGATGTCACCTATTATTGCTTAAGTTTATCAGTTTGGCTCCATAGAAGATCAGTTCTTGATAGGAGCTGCTTTGCTCGTCAAATAATGGAAGTATTCATTGCAGCTAGGCTGATGGACTCTTTCATTTTCAGATTACTGATGCTCCATTGATATTCTGCATTTAACCACTCTTTCTGCTATTTAGCAAATGTATATACATATATGATATATATAGGCCTACTCCTCTCCCTGCTGTTTTATTGTAAACAGAAATCTAACTACCAGAGTACAATAGCAATTAGCATGCTAGTATTTCTAATGGCAGATAATCAAATAAAGGAGCCTTTTCAGCAAGATGTTCTTTGATTATGTCTTGGCTTGATCATTGTGACATGATATTCATTTTTGCTGTAGACTTTGAGTCCCCCCATCAGGATACCCAGAAATTTTATTGTCCTTTGAATTCAACAAGGTAGTCAAACACATGCTAATTTAGGTTAATGTAATTATCTTACTTCATTTAAGTTTTGTAATAAACATTTGTTGTTGTTGTTGTGCATGCGGGGTGTAGTCACAGAGAAGGAGGGAATCTGACGTCAAGAGGAAACTGGATCTAGATTGGACTTTTTGACTAAGGGATTGCGTTGGGGATTGGACTTTTTGACTAAGGGGTTGAGTCGGGGATCCGATGTTTTGACCAAGGGGTTGAGTAGGGGATTGGACTTTTTGACCAAGGGGTAGAGTTGGGGATTGGACTTTTTGATCAAGGGGTTGAGTAGGGGATTGGACTTTTTGACCAAGGGGTTGAGTCGGGGATCCGATGTTTTGACCAAGGGGTTGAGTAGGGGATTGGACTTTTTGACTAAGGGGTTGAGTCGGGGATCCGATGTTTTGACCAAGGGGTTGAGTAGGGGATTGGACTTTTTGACCAAGGGTAGAGTTGGGGATTGGACTTTTGACCAAGGGGTAGAGTTGGGGATTGGACTTTTTGACCAAGGGGTTGAGTAGGGGATTGGACTTTTTGACCAAGGGGTTGAGTTGGGTATTGGACTTTTTGACCAAGGGGTTGAGTAGGGGATTGGACTTTTTGACCAAGGGGCTGAGTTGGGGATTGGACTTTTTGATCAAGGGGTTGAGTTGGGGATTGGACTTTTTGACCAAGGGGTTGAGTAGGGGATTGGACTTTTTGATCAAGGGGTTGAGTTGGGTATTGGACTTTTTGATCAAGGGGTTGAGTTGGGTATTGGACTTTTTGACCAAGGGGCTGAGTTGGGGATTGGACTTTTTGATCAAGGGGTTGGGTTGGGGATTGGACTTTTTGACCAAGGGGTTGAGTTGGGTATTGGACTTTTTGACCGAGGGGTTGAGTTGGGGATTGGACTTTTTGACCAAGGGGTTGAGTTGGGTATTGGACTTTTTGACAAGGGGTTGAGTTGGGGATTGGACTTTTTGATCAAGGGGTTGAGTTGGGTATTGGACTTTTTGATCAAGGGTTGAGTTGGGTATTGGACTTTTTGACCAAGGGGTTGAGTTGGGGATTGGACTTTTTGACCAAGGGGTTGAGTTGGGGATTGGACCTTTTGACCAAGGGGTTGAGTAGGGGATTGGACTTTTTGACCAAGGGGTTGAGTTGGGGGTGTTTATAGCTCTGTGCATGACATCTATGTTCAAAGAAATATGCATAATTACACTTTCAATTGGAGAATTCTTCAATAAAGACTAAAGGAAGAGAGGGATGTGGTGAAGACTGAGGGATTTTTTTAAAGGTATTACAAAGATTACTTTTGCCCTTTGCTATAAAACTGATTCATTGAAATGGTCTAAGTAGGGTCCTGGTAGGATGGGCACACTGAAGGATCAGAACTGAAACTGAAATTTCTTCAGTTATATTTGTGTGCAGAATAGGTAAACAAAATTAATTGCATAGGTTTTGCATGGAGTTATAATAAACAAAATAATATCCAATATTCAATCATTGCTATTGTTTTTGCATGATACTGGTTGCTTTGTGTATTGGTTTGGCATTGACAGCCTGCTTAACTAATTCCCTTTGTGCAATCACCTGCAAACCCTGACTGCTGGTGTGTGTGTGTGTGTGTGTGTGTGTGTGTGTGTGTGTATGTGTGTGTGTGTGTGTGTGTGTGTGTGTGTGTGTGTGTGTGTGTGTGTGTGTGTGTGTGTGTGTGTGTGTGTGATGTTCCTTGCATGTTGCATTTTTGTCGGTAGCTGAAATTTGTTCATTAAAGGCCAGTTGGCATGTTATATTTTTTATAGTTAGATAAATGTTTATAGATAGATGTGACCATCTTCTCTCTTGGTTATAGCTTAGATTATAGTGTGTGTGTGGTGTGTGTGTGTGTGTGTGTGTGTGTGTGTGTGTGTGTGTGTGTGTGTGATTTTTGTTGTTTTTTTGGTGTTTTTGTTGTTGTTGTTTTTTACATATCAAGTCAGCAGCTCATACCTTTCCAGGGGAGGGTGGAAGGGTAAAGTTATTTTCGTGCATACTGCTGGGAGATTTACCATTATTTCTTGGTTTTTGTTTGCATCGTTTTGTTCATGAAAGATTCTCATAGGCTTCCCCCAGCAATCAAAAAGAATGCTGCTAGAAATAAATGGAGAAATAAATTAGTGAAAAAAAGTTGTAACTTTTTATCCATTGTGAAATTTTTGTCATTGACACCATTCTCATTTTTAACATGAAAAGAAACTTATATGTTTCAACAATCAGCAACAACAGGACGTGCTGAAAGGAAGTAATGACAGAAGTGGTGAGCATATGCATTGTAATGGAATTATACAATTTGAATGCTATAACGAACAACAAAAATACTTTCTGTGTCATTTTATTTTGACTGAAAGGGGGCAAGTTATATTAAAAGACTGCTGAAATTTTTGTTTCCCATCACTGTGCTTTAATGTAATAATGTTTGTGGTTGTAAGGTGATGTTTTGTGTGTTAATAGTCCTTTTCGATGTCAGCTTCAAGCAGGTATGTGTAATGGATTGCATGTTTTTGCACAATTATTCTTTATCCCTGTTTATGTTGCATGCCTTCCATGTCTACTGATTTTCTAATTGCATGCAATAGTTCTAATTGAAACAAGTGCATCTGTTATCGTGCATTTGTAAATAAGAATGTAGAAACATTTGTAATCACATTAACCAGTGAGTGTATTCATAGTTTTTAACTATATGTAATAGAGAAATATATATCCATGTACTCATATTACAGTGCTTCAAGACAGGGTAGTTTTGGGGAAGAGTAAGAAGGGAAGAAGGAGAAGAAGAGTGATAGAACTGATTGGATATAAAAAAGAGAGGAATAAATGTTACTTCAGGATATAATTTCCTTCCTTAAAATGAAAAGGATGTGTGTTCGGATGGATGGATTATTGGTATCATGGTGATGTTTTGATCTAAATCAAAGCGATCATATCTTAGTTTTGCAAAGATTACAGCTGTGCTGTAGATGGTAATTAAAGAGAACACAATAAATGTTTTAGTATCAGGACATGGATTGCTCCCATTTTATTGGTTTGTAGGTTATGGTCCTGTATTCAGTGTTTGATTCACCCATGGGTGTGTATGTATGTGTACATGATTAATGCTGATGCATAAATTTGTTGATGTGTGCAGGGCCCTGGACCTGAGGACAAATCATCTCACTTCTTGTGTATCCTTTTCATGGAAATGTTCTGGAAGTCGCTTGATATTTGGAGATAAAAGACAGGGTGTGAAGGATTTCAGAAAGAAGAAAATAATCTGTCTTTTGGAACAGGATTATTTGTTTTCATTTTAATGTGATACATCACATGATATCCTGCAAGACAGAGCGTGAATTTCCGTCATTGTGATGGTAGTTTCTGGGAAAGATGGATGTGTGGACAAAAAAATCACAGAAAATGCTTGCTGTACATCATATAACATATGAGGTCATTAAAAAGCAATAACAACAAACCTGAAATTTCACAATTTGCTCGTTTGATTTATTCATTGAGTAATTTCCACACAATTTTTAATTGTTGCTGCTGTGGTTGTTATGTTGATGGTGATGTGTGTCTCTGCATTATGACAAACTACAACATGAATAAACAGACGCGTACAGTGGAATGTTTGCTTCCATCAAAATCTAACTGATTGATTGTGTCAGAGAATAGTTGCCTGTCAGACGGTTGTCCTTGAGAGACCTACCAGATCCACTCACTGTGTGTAGATCCCTTTCTCTAACTTACTGGCTATCTCAGGGAATACCAGCTTATATAATGATCTTTTTGAAATGACCTACCAGTCATATTATTAACCATAAATTATAGTATTTAGAAAAATTGCTTCTTTACAGATTTTGCTTAAACACCCACTAGTCTCATCTGTATTAATACTTTGACTCCCACACCCTGTCCACTAGCATGCTGTATTGTCAACCATGCTAACAAAGCAAAAATTTAACCCTTTGGCTCCCTCACCCTGTCCACCATCTTCTAGCAGGAAGCTGATGAATAGGCTGAGGAAGTCATAGGGTTAAGTTTTTGCAATTTTGCGTAGGATGTGGGAGTCAAAGGGTTAAGTTAAAGATCCCAATCACATCGTCACATGCCTGTAATTTAGCAGTTATTTCCCTGAGATAGTGGTGTTTTTTTCCTTTTTTGTAGCTTTTACGTAAAAATTGGGGCATGTATCTTACGTATCTGAGCATGTTTGAGACCAGAAGTTAGGATACATGCATTTAGCTTGGCAACTGCAGACTTCAGTAGCTCAGCTGGTTGAGCGTTGAATTCACATGCCACTGGTTGCGGATTTGAACCTAGGATGCATTCCATTTAACTTGGTTTCTTATTGCTTATTTCAATGTAATTTTTGTTACAGTGGTGTCAGTGTCGAACTGGATGAGCTCTCTTCCCCACTTCCCCAAGATGGTTATCCCTGTGAACGATATCACTTGAAGTGGGTGCTGATGTAGAACTGAATCAAATCAAATCAAATCGTATCGTGTCATACCGTGCCGTACCATACTGTGCCGTATCGCATCGTATTGTATCGTATCGTATCATATCATATTATATCATATCATATCATATCATATCATATATATCAAGTCAGTCAATCAATGTGGCAACTGTTTCCTTAACACCACCAAGTTGTGGACAACCTGAATCCTACAGAGATCGTCATCTCCTTCTCGGTGTTGCCACGTTGGTTTGACCCGCCCACCATTGTGGAGGAGAAGAAAGGGGGTAAAGGCAAGGACAAGGAGTCAGAGAAAGAGCCCACTGTCATCAGTAGCATCAGTGTCCTAGAAGGTAACTGTCACTAGCGGTATTAGTTTATCAAAGCTGGTTTGTTTGATTTGTTTGAAGGTAGCACCATCACCAGTGCTATATCAGTAACTGTATAGTTTATCAAGTAGTGTTTTGATTTGTTTGAAGGTAGCACCATCACCAGTGCTATATCAGTAACTGTATTAGTTTATCAAAGGTAGTGTTTTGATTTGTTTGAAGGTAGCACCATCACCAGTGCTATATCAGTAACTGTATTAGTTTATCAAAGGTAGTGTTTTGATTTGTTTGAAGGTAGCACCATCACCAGTGCTATATCAGTAACTGTATTAGTTTATCAAAGGTAGTGTTTTGATTTGTTTGAAGGTAGCACCATCACCAGTGCTATATCAGTAGCTGTATTAGTTTATCAAAGGTAGTGTTTTGATTTGTTTGAAGGTAGCACCATCACCAGTGCTATATCAGTAACTGTATTAGTTCATCAAAGGTAGTGTTTTGATTTGTTTGAAGGTAGCACCATCACCAGTGCTATATCAGTAACTGTATTAGTTCATCAAAGGTAGTGTTTTGATTTGTTTGAAGGTAGCACCATCACCAATGCTATATCAGTAACTGTATTAGCTTATCAAAGGTAGTGTTTTGATTTGTTTGAAGGTAGCACCATCACCAGTGCTACTCAGTGGCTGTATTTATCAAAGGTAGTGTTTTGATTTGTTTGAAGGTAGCACCATCACCAGTGCTACTCAGTGGCTGTATTTATCAAAGGTAGTGTTTTTATTTGTTTGAAGGTAGCACCATCATCAGTGCTAGTATTTTGTAAAATAAGCCATCTTATACTGAACAGTAAAAATATTGTGGGAGATAATGTAAGGAATGCAGTATCACTATTACCATTAGCAGCATGAGACATTCCAATTATTTGTCAGATTTGTGTTCTTTTGACAGTTCCAGGGCCCATCTTGTAATTTGTGCAGATCTGTTGAGAAATTTTTAGGGTTTTTTTGTGAGAGGTCTCCCCTCTCAACTTTTATGGCCGCTGACAGATCAGTCATATGGAAAATGACGCTAACAAATCAATCATTATTATGGAAGATGATTCACAGGCAGTATATTCTGGTTGGGTAAGAAAATAAAAATGAGGTGAGCTACCAGCAAAACCTGTGTGTAGGACTGTAGTTGTCCAAACTGCTTTCAGTCTGTTCTGAATGTTTCTTAGTCTCATGTTTGATGAGTGTTCTCAAAGATGAAGTCATCATTGATGTCATTGCTCTGAATTATGAGGCATTAGGTTTCTAAACTATAAACTAATCAAAGTAAAGATTAAGAATACCTGTTTTATTCAGTATTCATTATTACTTGGATTATGACCATTAGTTTTCTAGGCTATAAAATAATCATCAATGAAAATTGAAATATCAGTTCTGTTTTATTCAGTATTATGTGCTTTCCTCTGGATTGTTAGTATTCATTGAATAAAATGACTTCATTCAGAAATTGTGATAAAACCATTTTCAAGCAGGTTCTGTTGGGCGGGACCATGCACCAGCACCACCACCTCCAGTGATTCCAGGCACACTGGTGGCTGAGCCTTACTCATGGAAAAGTCTAGTGACAGGACAACCCATCTTAAGGCTTCGAACTACCGGCACTCGTGCTGCTGTCCTTAGTCTGCCTGCTGGGTATGCCATTATTATCATTTCATTATTTTTTAGGATTATTGCACTTAAGATTACCTTTGTGGTCATCTTATTTTTCTTTATCTTTTTTCTTTATTGTTTGTTTCATAGCTTGTGTGTGTGTTGTGTGTGTGTGTGTGTGTGGTGTGTGTGTATGTCAGTATATGTGTTTGTCAGCGTGTGTGTGTCAGTGTGTGTGTTTGTGTGTATGTGTTCTAAAGACTGTTTTAAAAACTGTATTTTTCAGGTGATTTATACATTTTCTTCCTTATACGTTACTTTTTTGGACAAGTGCCTCTACTACCTGTTTAAAATTTTCTGATTTCATGTTATGGTCTGTTGTTATTTTTGATGAATGATGCTTATGCTGCATTAATGTGTGAGTCCAACTGTGTTTATAATGGGCTGATGTATTGACAGGGCAGCCATTCCCAACTCCAGAATTTGAAAAATAAAAGTTTTTCATTTATTTATTTAATTTCTTTTTATTATTGCTATGTAAAGTGGGTGAACATGCATTAACTTGGACTATTTGCACAACACGCATGGAATTATTATTATGCTTGCATGCATGTAAACGCACATGCACACACATACACACACATAATGTGCATGCATGCATGTAGACACATGCCTACATGAATTCATTCTGATACATATTCTGTCTCTTATGTACGTTATGTACACTCGCCATCTCTCATGTGCATTACGTATGTTACTTTCTCTCTTTTTTTCTGTCTACTAATCGGCTTTACATGCTGGCTCAGATTCTCACATGTACATTTTTCCACACATACATACATACATCTTTTGCAACTGATAAAAGAAATGGTATATACTCTTTAACACATGAACAAGTATTCAGCCCAGTATGATTGAAATGATGTTTGTACAGTTTGTGATTTGATACGAATACACATATGCTTTCAGACGGCACGTGTTGCGCTTCATGATGACGGCCCCTCTGGGTTTCCACGTCCACATGTGCTCCACTGTTAACTTTGTCTTTGGGGATGAGGAGACTGTCATGCCACAACTCACCAATGTAAGTCATTGAAAGGCCATTAGATTAACTGTTAGATTTTGATGGTATGTGTTTGTGTGCATGCATGTGTTTGTGTGTGTGTGTGTGTGTGTGTGTGTGTGTGTGTGTGTGATTTTTTGCTCTTTCCTGTTTAATTTGTACTCATTCAAGTGTTTTGACAGATAGAACCCAAAGACTGCAAATGCTTATTTCACAGCATACATGTACTTTTATAGAAAGAGACATCCGTGTCAAGGGATTATGTTTATATTATAGTCTCTGCAAAAATTGGTTACATTTACAAATGTACAAGGTGAACATATAAGTACAAACATTTCTCAGTACACAAGAAAATAACCCATAAAGCCATTACATGCACCACCAGCACAATTGACTCTAGCATACGTACATATGTATGTACATGCATGACAGAAATAAATTGTAGAGTTCACATATGGGAGTGTCTGTTTCAGGAGAGCTGTCGATTCCGGGACAATGCCCTGCAGGTGATCAGCAGCCTGGGCAAGTGTATCACAGGCTTCACCGATGTAGAGCAGTTGGCTCTGGCCTGGCAGCAGCTGGTGGCTTTCCACTGTCCTTACCTCAACAACAAGCAGCTGTCTAAGCAGAAACACTTTCAGGTCAGTTCTTTTTTACATCACTTAGTGTTAGATGACTCCATCCTAAAATTCAAACTTATTTCTGCCTCATTTTCCACACTATTTTAGTAGCATGGATTCCATGCCGCTTATTCAGCATTTCAAGCTGTTCAAAGCCCCAGCGCCAGGAAGCCCGTAGGAGGTAGCAGTATTGAGCAGCCGCAGGGCTATCCACCAAAGAAGGTTTTGCACTGTTGCCAGGTTACTTTGGTGAAGTTTTGTTATGTTTTGTGTTATCCAACATGCATGGGGCTACCTGCTAAGACCCAGACTATCAACATCAGTTGTTCAGTGAGCATCACCTATAAGTTCCAACTTCTCAGTTTCAGTTTCAGTTTCATTTTCTAAAGATGACGTCTCTGCGCTCGGAATGAATTCCATATGCACTGTTGTCACAGGTGCCATGTAATGGAGAAGATCCAGAATGATCACAGCACAAACCTTAAGCCTGCACATAAACCCATGAGCTGGCCAGGTCCTGAGATCCTACCTAGATAGTTCCATAACCCTGAGGTCATAGGGGAATGAGGTGGCAGAGACATCAACATTTCCTGAGGCCAGCACCATGAGGGCAGCGCCCATCCCCTCTCCCTTGCTTCAAATTCATATTCATATTCACTTTTTTTTTTGATCAAGACTTCAGAAAGGCAAGAAGGCTAATTGGTCTTCAAGGGGAGAGACCTGGGAAATCAGTCTATCTCTCCAGTGTTTTTTTTACTAAGGCAGCTGGGCAATGCCCTGCTCTTCACGATTTTCAACTGCCATGGGATCTTTAGAGTGCGCAGCCAGAAGGCACTCGGGTCCAACTTATTTTTCGTCCCCTTCCGAAGGACCAGACGTTCAGTTCGATTTTCCGGTCAGACGGAGGAGAAAAGTCGAGACCTCTACGAGGAGCGAACTATGGAACCTTGAGTGTGGCAAACATCTGAACCATTCTGCCACTCTTCTCCCCAACTTCTTACAATCCAAGTAAATAGAGAACATGTCCCCCACTTTACCTACCCTGAAGAAGAGATAATGTCAGCTTTCAGAATTTGAATTTGCAGTTATTTGGTTGAACTCTTTTGTCGCTAACAGATTTTCAATGAAGCGCTGTACCACATGTTGCGGAAGTCAATACGAGATATTGCGTCACCAGAAATCGCTCTGGCTTGGCGAGCCCTCAACTTTGACGTCACCACTCCCAATATTCTAGCATTGCCTGTGGGAAGTCGACCAGGTAAGAGAGAGCTTGTTTAGAAAACACCATTTTTAGGTGCTGGGTTATGGTCTGCTGGTGAACTGGACTTTTTGTGCACTATTTTGAAAATAGTGGTCATGTAGTCTCATGTGAAAGACATAATCATGTGCGTGCATATGATCAACTTAAGGAATTAAGCATCAGTATTATTTTATGTCTTTAGTATGTTTGTATACATATGTTGATGTGTGTAGCTGGTATACATCTGTGTTGGTGTTTTTTTGTGGTTTGATCATTTTAAAAAAAACCTGTTCTTTCTTCGTTGAGTGAGTGAGGGGGGGGGGGGGCCTTTATTTAGAACTGTACCTGTTATAGAGATTTAATGTAATGTGTTTGGTGGTTAGTTTGTACTTGAGATTCTGTGTAACCTGCCTAGATGAGACTTGTGTAGAACGGAGATTGTTGTCTAGAAGTTAGATGAAAACTGTTGTCTGTACAGAGGTAGTGTTCTATCGGTGATTGTGTGTCTTGCTTTCTCTGTATAGATATCCTTCTCAGTTCCTTCTTTCTCTCTTCTCCCACCCTCCCTCCCTCTCACTTTCTCTTTGTCTCTTTGTCTCTGTCTGCCTGTCTGTCTCTTCTCACTGTCTCTCTGTCTCTTGTCTGTCTGTCTCTCTCACTGTCTCTCTGTCTCTGTCTCTTGTCTGTCTGTCTCTGTGTGTGTGTCTCTCTCTCTCTCTCTCTCTCTGTCTGTCTCTCTCTCTGTCTCTCTCTCTGTCTCTCTCTCTCTCTCTCTCTCTCTCTCTCTCTCTCTCTCTCTCTCTCTCTCTCTCTCCCTCTGTGGTAATGATAAAACTTCTACTTCTTGATGTATTTGTTCATCCATTCCTGTTCCAGGATATGCATGTAAATGCATATACAAACACACACACACACACAACAACACACACACACACAAACACACACACACACACACACACACACACACACACACACACACACACACACACACACCACACACACACCACCACACCAAACACACACACACACACACACACACACACACACACACACACACACACACACACACACACACACACACACACACAAGTTAGGCAGTTCTAAAACTAAAGACAGATATGATGTAAGAATCATTAGCAGTTTAGGAAATCCAGGGTGAAATATTTACCTCTCTGTGCTAACCTTTTCAGACACTAGTGGCAGCGATGTCAATCCGGAGACCACTAAACGTTGGTTGCTTCAATTTGAATTTTTTTACTTTTTATTTGTATTGTTAATATTGTTCACCCGAGTGTTTTGTTCCCATTAGTGGCTTGGAGAAGTGTTAGTGTGTTGGGTAGGCAACAGGCAACCAGAACTGAGAATGCATCTTGTGTTTTCGGCATTTTGTGTGGAGTGTTTGAGACATATAGTTGTTTGGGTTGAGGTGTGTGTGGATATGGTTTTAGTCTTGTTCGAGTGACTGGAAACTTTTTGCTGGAAAAGTGTCCAGTTTTCTTGCTTTGAAAACCAGTTTTGTTCGAGTATATGGTCAAGCTTTTTAGATTTTTTCTTCATTTGTAGTGTTTGCTTTTTTGTTGTTGTTGTTGGAAGATGGGTTTTTGCAATGCTTTTTACAGTGAAATGCTTATGAGTTAGTTGGACATGCAAGTTGTTTTAGTTACCTACTGCACGCTGTGTGATTATTATCTCTGCTTTTTGTTTCTTGCTAAGCCAGACGTTAATTTTATTTATCATAAATGCCCTTGTTTTATGGTGTTTAATCTTTTACCTAGGTGGTTTTGAAACAAAGATTGTCCCAGAGTTTGGAAACTCATTAACTGTCTTTGATCTAAGAATACAAGAACACTTGAGCCGTTGTTATATTTTAATTCTGATTTTCTTTCTAGAGAAATGCCTGAAGCATACAAGCATTAAAGCACTTTAAATTCTGTTTTTCTTTAAAAAGTTGTACTGTTAAAACTTATTGCTAAAATATAAGATATTGTTGCAGTACTAATGTACATCACAGGGTGAATGAAATGATGCATGCTTTATCACAGTATGGATGTTGTGTTTTGTTACATATCCGTGTGCGTGTATGACTGTTATTTTGTCACACTCGGCAAAACGTAGTCATTTTGTGTGCAGACTTTTCTGTGTTGGTGAATGTTATGATAATGAAAACAGTCTTTTTCTGGCCTTTTGTAACACATGACTAATGGACTAACTTGATTAGTTTATCTCGAGTGTTGGTAAAAACCACATGTCACATCCTTGGCAAATTTGTCTTAGTTGTTAGAAATACATGTTTTATATGGTAGGAACAGCTATCTTTTAGTTCTCATCTAGTTCTCATTGTGGAAAGTAGTTGTATTTAAGTGCCCATTTTCATTGTATGATTTATGTTGGTGATGTTGACTTTGTGTTTGATACAGCTCTTGGTCCTGTCCCCCGTCCCTAGCACTTCACCCATGCATACACTTTTGTGAGGGTTCAGAAAGTCTTTCAGATTATCATCGATGGATTTGGTTAGTGTGCGCACAAAAATGTCCTAGTGTAACATATCCCTCTTGATCAGTTTCCGCATTCCATTTCTGTGGGATGATAACCCTAGCAAAGCTGTCAGTAAGACCCTTTGATTGGTGTTAAGTAGTACTATCGTATTGTCTCCATCTCATTTTAGAATCCCTAACAAACTATGAAGAGGTTAGGAGTGGAAGGTAACTTACATTGTATCATACTCATAGTTAACTGCAGTAAGTCTGAAAGATCAGCTTATGTGTTGATTTTATACAAACTTTTTTGAGGGCAGAACATTCAGGATTTCTTCATATTTTATCACTTAAGAATACTTAAAAATCCTGGGTAGTAATAGAAGAGTAGTTATGCTAAAGTTTAGCTGAAGGCAGAGGTTCTTTCTGTAGTAGGAATAGTGTCTTTTTAATTGTTATGTAGTTATTTTTTGATTTGCATACTGTTTGTTTTGCTGTTGTGACTCATGAACATCAGAAGGCTTTTGAAAACTTTTTATTATCATCCAGTTATCAAATGGGTCTGGTAATCCAGGCACCTACTGTGCTGGTTAGTCACCATGAGCAGTACTCATATTCATGTACTTGAATTATTGTGGATTAGCCTGAATTGTGTGGTTCCAGCCTTCACATCGAGTCCAAGGCATCTTCGCTCTTTGCAAAAGAGCTGAACAGAGTCAGAAACACCCCCACTGAATTGTACTCTCCTGATCTGCAATGGACTTAAACTAGAACTGAAGGGGTACTGAACGCAGACCTCACATTTTTATGGAAGCAAAAACTGAAGGGAAATTGAATCCTGGCCTCTGTTTTTTAGAATTTTTTTTTACATTTTTTTCTATTCTTCATCATTTACTGAAAGTAAAATTAGGACAGATAGGGAATTGAAACCTGGTCTCCCTCCTTTTTGCCATGCAGAAGTTACTACAGTGGCCAGTTGTAATGTGACTGTGTGACGGTGCCTCACTTGTTGTCTGCTTTGTATGTCTTGCTTTGCAGATAGCCCTCCCCAGCAAGAATCTGCCAAACGTTGGTTGTGGTTGTTTGTTTCCTCTTTCATGTCTTTTTGTAGTCTATGCTGAATCTAGTGAACTGTCAACTCTTTCATTTCTTCAAGCATCCACCAGCTTCCTGCAGGAAGTCAGTGGATAGGGTCAGGAAATGAAAGTTCATTATTTTCTTGTCTTTATCTCTCTTGTCTGTAGATAGTGCCTAATGTTGTTTTCTCTTTTTGTTTAGTCATAGATTGTGTCTAGTATATTGTTCACTTTTCTTTCTTTCATTTAATGTATTTATTGTTATCATTATTATTTGTTTGGTTGTTGTTGTTTTGTTGTCGTTGTTTGTTGTTGTTGTTGTTGTTGACCAGAGTATTGAAGTCACTTATCTGTGTTCCTTTCAGTGAGTGTTTTAATTTCTGATTCTCACTTTACTTCCTCTGTGTGTATATATGTGTGTGTGTGTGTGTGTGTGTGTGTGTGTGTGTGTGTGTGTGTGTGTGTGTGTGTGTGTGTGTATGTGTGTGTGTGTGTGTGTGTGTGATGTATCAAAGTAAGTGGAAGAATTAATCATAAATTAATTTTGTTTAAATTAAGAAAGAACAGAGGAAATTTTTACTTTTGTTTTAAACTTAGAAAGAACAGAGGGGAAGTTGTACTTACAGTCTATTCCTGTTCATTAACATCTTCAAGTTGGTGTAGGACTGCTTTGATCTTTTTGTATTATTGTTGTTGTTTTGCTCTTTCTTCATTTGTAGTTTTGCTAAATGTATGCATTTTGATCTTTAAACATTTTTCCTTCTTGTTAACCATTTGACTCCTGCACACTGTCTACCACAGTACCAGCATCCTGCATCATCAACCATGTTTTGCAAAGCAAATACTTAACCCTTTGACTCCCTCACCCTGTGCACCAGCTTCAGGAAGCTGGTGGATAGGGTGAGGGAGTCAAAGGGTTAAGTTTTTGCAGTTGGTTGATAGGGTGCAGGAGTCAAAGGGTGAAGTATTTCTGCCTCCGAAACTTGGTACGCCTGCTTTGGTGTAGTGCATTTTGTCAGCAGGTGTGTTTAATTTTATTTCGTAGTTTTTACATTCTGCTGCAAGGTCTTTTGTTTGTGTCTCTGTACAGTAATGATCTTGGTGCCGTGTCTTGTGTAGCAGTCTGGTGGTGGGATGGGAAGATGTTGATGACACTCTTGAAATAATATCATGTACAAAGATACTGAAAATATTTTGGGAATGTAGATTGGTACTGACCTCCTCCGTCCTCTACATAATGAAATCTTCCGTACAAGAGTCGGTTAGTTGCCAGCTTGACTGCATTTCTGCAGAGACAGGGCCAGCAGTGCAGTTGATTTTTTTTGCCTGACAAAGACCTCGGGAGAGGCCAAAACGTAACTGTTTGGTGACTTACTCGACGCCTGTGAGGAACATTTCTTTACACATCGAACATGATTAATTTCATTTCTGTACTTACCGATTCAATTATCCCTTTGACTCCGATCCATCACCTTGTCCACCAGCATCATGCATTGTCAACCATGACAGCAAAGCAAAAACTTAACCCTTTGATTCCCTTACCCTATCCACCAGCTTCCTGCAGGAAGTCAGTGGGTTAAGTTTTTGAAGTTGGTGGAAAGGATGAAGGAGGCAGAGGGTAAATAGTATCGTAGCACACAACAGAAACACTGGCCTGTTCACTGTCCATCTTGATAGTCCAATCATTCTGGTGTTGTCAGCTTAATGTTTAATAGATTCCATTTCAGGACTTATCCAGTGTGTACGGATTTGTGCAGGCTGAAGAAATCTGCCATATAATTAGTGCCGGCAGATCTGAGTGGAGGGCATATAGAGTTGTCCAGTGTGCTGAGTCCCTCTTGAACAAACAAAGTCCAAACTTCATAGTTTTGATCACTGTATTTATTGATTATTTTGAATATTGGACCTGCTGCTTGTGGGTTGAATGATTCTAGTGAGTGAGTGGCATGCATACTGCATCTGTCTCCTGTTGGTGTCACCGGGTTCAGTGTTGGCCGCTGCGCATCTGGATGCCACCATCTCCCTCCAGCTGCTCTG
Organism: Monoplex corrugatus; assembly: GCA_030674185.1. NCBI lineage: Eukaryota > Metazoa > Mollusca > Gastropoda > Littorinimorpha > Ranellidae > Monoplex > Monoplex corrugatus. Next base: position 48,272,385 of record JAPXFY010000017.1, read on the forward strand.
TCTTGACTTTTGTGGACAGTTTATTGAATATTTAGGCCGCTGATATTGGCTATGTTCTCAATGTATGAGATTGGAAGTCTGCCATTCTTCCTTTATGCCACTGTTTTTCCTTGAAAGATCGTTGCCATGAGGTCTGCGTTCTTGTTGCATGACACATGGCCAATGTATTTTAGTTTTCTCTTGTTGATGTCTGCTAGTAGTTTTCTGGTGGTATTAAGTTCTTCCAGGACACTTTCATTAGTTCTTCTGTCTGTCCATTTGACACAATGCATAGTAGTCTCCTACAAATCCACATCTCTGCTGCCTTGATTCTTCTACAATCAGTTTTTCTTAGTGTCCAGGCTTCACAGCCATAAATCATGACTGGCCAGATCAAACATTTTAAAAGTCTAACTTTCAGGCCATTTGGTATGCCTCTGTCTTTCCAGATATTGCATGATGAGTTTAAACAGAGGTACAGAGAAAGAGATCAGTAACTGTCTCTTTGGTACACTGTTTATGTGTGTCTCACTGCTGCAGTCTGTGGCACAGTGCACAAAATACTACAGAAGGCTCAGGACTGCACAGTTCACAGAGTGTTGTTATTCTCTAGTCTGAGATATCTTGCACACACTGAGAATTACCATTAGCATCAATTGGGTGAAACAACAACCCATAAAATTATGTAGTTGCTGGTCTCTCTCTCTCTCTCCTCTGTGTCTCTGGTTCAGATAGTATACATGCTGATTTTAAGTTAGCATTCTGCAAGGTTTTAGATGTGATAGAAATAAGACTGTCAGAGATCAGTGTGCAGATTGTTTATACTTTGTATTTTCAAACTAAAAAGAAGGAATATGTTCATCAGTTAGTACAGATTGTTTATACTTTGTATTTTCAAACCAAAAATAAGGAATATGTTCATCAATTAGTATAGATTGTTTATACTTTGTATTTTCAAACTAAAAAGAAGGAATATGTTCATCAATTAGTACACTCTTTTATGTCCATTTTATTTGTCACCTACGGTCAGTCTTTGTAGTAGATTTGTGTAATTATTGACAGTGTATACCTCGTACCTCTCAGCACCCTATTGGCTGTTTCCTGCTGTCATTTTATGACTGCATCAGTGCATGATGAATTATTAAGCCTTCTGACATATAGAATGTCTTCATTTTGATCTGAAGTATAAATGATAATTATTATGAAGTGAAAAATATGATGAAAGACACCAGGAGAAATGCATATAACGTATGTCTGCTTACATGCATACAAACACACTCACAGCAAACACGCTGACACACAGAGAAGGTATTGTTAATGAATATGTATGTTTTCAGGATGTCATGGTGTACATTACAGTTTTGCAGCAGTCTGGTAGCTTGCACATTGCATATTTTTTGTAACATTAATTTTTACAATTAATTCATAGATTATGGCTGTAATAATCCTTTTCATCTCATTCTTATATTGTAGTGTTGCATTTATCTGTTTATTTTTTGGCAATATTTTGTTAAGTTTTTCTCTAATTTTTGTGTTTTGATATAAAGTTGATTGAAATTATTTATTAATGTTGACATTTCTTTTGTCTTGAGGAATGGTCGATTTCGTTAGTCGGTGTAATTTGGTACATACTATGTGATCTTACAAAATAAATCAGATTTAAGTACTGATATTTCTGATTGATTTTAGTCAGTAAGTGACAAAATAAGCTTATAGATATGAAAAAAAGCATAAAATCTGGATCTTCATGAGTGTGTGTGTGTGTGTGTGTGTGTGTGTGTGTTGTGTGTGTCTGTGTGTCTGTGTGTGTGTGTGTGTGTGTGTGTGTGTGTGTGTGTGTGTGTGTGTGTGTGTGTGTAGTTTGATATTTTCAAAGAAGACAGTACATTTGTTATATCGTGTTAGCTTGATGTAGTACATCTGTTATAGCTTGTAAGCTTGATGTATCTCATTACCTAATGAATGCTATGCCTTGAATGTCTGTCAGCAAGCTTTCCATACTGAGAAACTGCTTTTAACCATTCAACATGAACATTTTTTAAACTTCTGTTATGCCTTCCTTGGTGTATTTGACATTTTCTGCCATTCTTGTTCAGTTGTGTTTGCACCTAAGTTTACATTTAAATTGTAAGAAAATGTGTGGACATAACTGACCAGGTTATTGTCTTTGACCAAGATAATAATTATAGAAAAATAGGTTTGACCTGAAAAGAAATCATTTAAAGGGCCTATAACCAGTCTGCATGGATATCTCATGCTCATATGTCATGGAAAAAAAATGGAAAATAAAAAGAGGAACTACATTTCCTTTGCTGATTAACCATATGACTCCCGCACCCCATCCACCAACTGCAAAACTTAACCCTTTGACTCTCGTACCCTATCCACCAGCTTCCTGTTACAGGAAGCTGGTGGATAGGGTGAGTGAGTCAAAGGGTTAAGTTTTTGATTTGCTAGCATGGTCAACAATGCAGGATGCTGGTGGACAGGGTGCGGGAGTTAAAGGGTTAAAACATGTTTATGTGAACAAAGAACTGAAAAGCAGTAAACCAGTTGTGCTTACTGTGGTGTTGTTTTCTGTTGATGAATGCCTTCTACGGATTCTGATTTTTGATGTCAACTGTAAATATGCGTTTTAACCATTTCTCTGCCTCTGTTTGATCTAGCGACAGGATCAGCAAGTGCAAGGGGATCTGCCAAGCCCGGCAACAAGAAACGTGAGTTGTTTTGGTTTTTGTCTCTCTCAGAATTAGGTTTGATGTAAATTGTTTAGAAAGAGTAGATGGCACTATGACGTGTGTGGGAATGGTATACTTCATTTGGTCTGACCTCTTGTGTTGTAGTTATCTTCTGGTGTGGGGTTGTAGACGATTCTGTCTGCTAAAGTATATGAAAAGAAAGTATATGAAAAGAAAATATGAATGAGAGATAGAAATAAAATAATAATTGGTGTTATAGAATTAGAATAATAATTAGTGTCTTGAGGTATCAGAGAAGAGTTTGGTGTTGTATTTATGTCACTGATCTACATGTATGTATGATGTGAAATGGTTGCTTCTGTTAGGTGGTATAAACATGAGGCAGAAAGGAATAGAATGTGTGTGTGTGTGTGTGTGTGTTGTGTGTGTGTGTGTGTGTGTGTGTGTGTGTATGCACGTGTGTGTGTGTGTGCGTGTGTGTGTGCGCATGCACGTTTTTATGTGTGTGTATGTGTGTGTGCATGTTTGTGTGTGTGTGTGTGTGTGTGTGTGTGTGAGTGCATGAGTGATAAAGAGGACATTGACAGTGATAGTGATGCTTTTTTCCTGTGATCAAAAGTTTAAGTTGCTATTTATAATCTGCATGTGTGGCTACAGTCAAAGTGGAAAGATTTTAGAAAGACAGAAAGAGAGAGTGTTTGGAGGGCGGGTGATGGAAGTGGAGGGAAAAAAATTGATCACCTCTTCTTTGAAGAGGTAAGACTCTTAGGAAGTCCTGTCACATCACCAACCACATAAATCCCATTCTGGGATTTTTTCTCTTTTTTTGTTTTTGATTTTTTGTTTTGTTTTGTTTTGTGTGAGTCATATTCTGGTTTAGCATACTTGCAGTGAAAAATAGTTGAGACATATAAGAGTTGTTGGTAAAAACTACATTTACAAACTATGAGAAAAGCCTTTGACTTTGATTGAAACCTTTGTTTGATTATCTGCTTGTCCAGTTGCAAACTGATCTTTGTGTGTGTCTTTGATGTTTGTTTGGTTTGCTGACACAGATTCAGGAGACAGTAAGATCTCAAGTATGTGCATCTTTTCCCCCTATTTCCTTGGGTTTTTTATTTTCTTTTGCCCCCCACTCCCTTCCTCTCTGTATCAGTTTCATGAATGTTCTTATGTAGTACAAAGTGTATGCATGTCTGTTCCTTAGGCAAAGACTACTTAACCCAACCTGCACGTTCCTTCAAACCAAAGCTAAATCTTGTCGTCCTTCCTAACTGATGCTCTGTTTCATATTGTGTCTGGTGCTTGAACTTTTCCCCTGTATGCTTGCCGTCATGTTGGAAATGTTGTGTTGGGATTGTGGACATGTGTTGTCCAACACCTGAAATAGATAGCTAAGTAAAAAGATAACTGGCCCGTCTCTGCTCACGCTTTTTATGAATTCCAAAAGATAACATGGGTAAACATTTTGATAAATACATGATGACTGAGTCAATGAATTTAAGTTTTGCCAGCAGATAAGAAAATGAAGAAATAGATGGGCAGTTAATTTTTATAAGGAAAGTATCAATTAAAAATAAGAAATTATAAAGGGACCTAAGTTTCAGTTATAGATAATGAATAAATTAATAAAAATTTTAGTCAACAAACTGTAAGGAACTGAACTTTCAGTGATATATAGTGAATGCTTATTAAGTTTTAGTCAACAAACTTTTTGAAAACTCCATTTTTCAATCCAGGTATAGGCAAGATCCTCTAAGCACTTTGAAACTGAGTTTTTTAGACTACAGTGAAATTCATTTCCTCCACCCACCCCTTGCCGAGTTATTTATAGTCAATTTAGCACAGTTTATTATGTCTGTGTTATTTTGAAATATTTGTTCATGCTCCTTGTGAGTCTGACTCTAATACTCATCTATGTTCATGTTATTTTAAACTATTTGTTCATGCTCCTTCCATGAGTCTGACTGTAATACTCCTATCTTTTGATACACAATAAAGTACCTGATTTCTTGTCACTAGTATATCTGGATATATAATATTTTTTCAGTATACATCAGCCTTTTGACCTCTTCTGTCTTAACTGTTTGACTCCCTTACTCTGGTTCCTGCGTTATCAACAGTGATAGCAAAGCAAAAACTTAACCCTTTTAGTCCCACTCTGTATAAGGTAAAAGTATACACACAGACGCACATGCACGCATGCGTGCACACACACACGCACATACACACACACACACTCTCTCTCTCTCTGTGTCTTTCTCTCTCTCTGTCTCTGTCTTTCTCTCTCTCTCTCTTTGTCACTCTCACGTATGCACGTGGGCACACACACACATGCACATGTATGCACACATATACACACACATGTATTCTCTTTCTGTCTCTCATGCACACACACACACACACACACATACACACACACACACACACACACACACACACACACACACACACACACACACACACACACACACACACACACACACACACTTGCACACACACACACTTGCACACACACACTCATACGCACGCACACACACACACACACACACACACACACACACACACACCACACACACACACACACACACACACACACACACACACACACACACACATGCATGCAGCATGACTGCGCTTCTGTTTAAAATAAGACACTAAACTTAGGTCCCTTACATAGCATGCACTGAGCACACGTTAAATATCGTATGGCAGCAACGGAATCATCCCTGGAAAAATTCAGAAGAAAAATCTACCATCATAGGGTAAAGAGAAATACACACATACAGAAAAAAAAGGAGAAAAGAAATGGGTCATGCTCTATTGTGGTGATGCAGTCTCCCTAGAGAAAGCAATCTGAATTGCATGTGGTAAATCCTTAGAAACAACAAATAGAGAAACACAAATACAAATACAAATACACTCAGTTTCATATAAAGGTTCTTTTAACCCTTTGACTCCTGCACCCTATCCACCAACTGCAAAAACTTCACCCTTTGACTCCTTCACCCTATCCACCAGCTTCCTGAGAAAACTGGTGGAGAGGGTGAGGGAGTCAAAGGATTAAGTTTTTGCATTGCTAGCGTGATTGAAAATGCAACACACTGGTGGACAGGGTGCGGAAGTCAAAGGGTAAACCCATTAACTCTCTCCTGTCTACCACCTGCAGAACTTCAAACCTTTCATTCCTTTACCCTGTCCATCAGCTGGAAGATGGTGGATAGGGTGAGAAAGTGACAGGGTTAAAATTGGTGTTATGCTATCATGGTTGATAGAGCAGTTAAAAAGAGGTAGTCCAAGGGTTAAATCAAATGGAATTATCAGACAGAGTAGTCCTAACCTTTGCAGTGCTAAACATGAAGAACACAGTACAGATCTTCCCCACCTGTCTCCTCTTACATTAAACATTGGTCTAATCGTTTTTTTCCTTAATGTCTTCTTTGTACTTTGTTTAACAGGTGTTACTTCTTTTATCTTTTGTTTGTCTCCTATTTCCTGTGTATGTTCTTTTGATACTACCTTCCTTGTTTTAGGAAAATGGAGCAGATTATTCAAATAACGTAAGTTGTAGAGGGACTAGTGTAAATGAATACATAAATAAATAAATAAATGAGTAAAATCACATGTTATCATTATTATCATATTTATGGTTTCATTCATTCATTTATGTACTTGTTTCCACCATATTTTTTTTTATATTTTTTTTTTTTATAGAATCAAGAATATTACTAAACTTAAATATGTACGAAAAAGTATGGTGATTTAGCATTTCAGATGCATATATTTGTATGAGTGTATGTTAATGATCATATGTATGTTAGTGATCATCCTTTTATTTTAATTTATTTATACACATTTTTTATTTTACCATAATGATAATATTTTGTTGCATACGGAAATTTATAGTGGTATGTGATTTGAGATATAATAAATGTTTGCACCAACAGTTTATACCTGCTCACTTATTTAGGAACCTGTTCCCATATTTCAAGCTGTAGGGGAAATAAACTTACCAGTGCAGTTTGAGGCGGTTTTAGGCATTTAGTATTACATTTTAGAATACTCAGGACTGGGAATTCATGCACCTGCTGTTTGTGTAATTTCTTCATCATGATCAAGATTGATTCTTATCTGTACCTTGGATGAGACCTACACATGTACTTTTTTTTTTTATCTAGTCCTTCTATTGACCTAGAAGAATCAAAGCTCGTCCATCGCATGCTCAGCATTGGGTTGGAGGATAGCAGCGCGATGGTATTCAACACATGCATACACATGTTTGTGCACACATCATCGAAAAGCACTAATGTGAATAGATGTTAGAGAAATAACAAAAAAACACACACAAAAACATATATACACTTATATCAGATACGAATTTGATATCAGGTTTTCCCAGATTTTGATCTGTGATACAACGCTTTGGGCCTGAGTGAAAAATTGCTCATCATCAACTTTTATGACATTGATTTATAATGGATTTCTGTGTGTGCTTTTATGTTTTGTGAAAGACATAGGTGTTTGAATGAAAGGTTTTTGTTCCGTTGATATCTCGTCATCATGTAATCATGCTGTATTCCATCTTTATTTTCCTGTTAAAAAGCAGGGGAAAAAGTTCCGGATGGTAAACTTGTCAGTGCGTATCTTATTAACATTTGCTGCTCCCCCCCCCCCCCCCCCCCTTTCTGTTTTCGTTTAGTTTCACTTTGTGTGGAAGCTGCTTCAAGTTAATCCCTTTGCTCCCCCACCCAATCCACAAGCGTCTTGTGGGAAGCTGGTAGATCAGGTGAGGGAGTGAAGGATTGGTCCTATTCATATACACCAGAAACAAAAAAATTTGGTAGATTTCTTGTTTGCTTGTGCTGCCATTTTACTTCTGCTCAATGCACGCCAAACAAAATCTTGAGAGGAAAGATTTTGTCTTGAAAAGCGAAACAAAAAGACTTAAGGAAAAACATAAGACTGTCCCCTTGCAACAATTACTTTATGAGCCGTTTGCTTATCTAACATAGTTTCTATGTTGTTGTTTGTTTGTTAAAATATTTTGTTGTTTTAATATGTTTTTGTCTTAGTCTAATATTGATCCCCCCCCCCCTTTTTTTTTTTTTTTAGTACGTTTTTGTCTTAGTCTAATATTGATCCCATTTGCCTAATAACCTTTTATATTTTTCTGTTTAAGTCTTTGACTCCTTCACCCTATCCATCAATTGTGAAAACTTAGCTCATTCACTCCGTCACCCTATCCACCAGCTTCCTGCAGGAAGCTGGTGGATAGCATGAGGGAAATCAAGGAGTATGTTTTTGCTTCTGTGGTAAACAGGGTGAGGAAGTCAAAGAATTATTTTTAAAAGTGTGCTTAGTGTTAGTTGACCAGATTATTTTTTTTTTACTGTAATTTGTATTCCAGCTTCATCACCCACCCTGCCCTGCAGCTTATTTCCCCACCGCCTTGCCTGTTTGACCCCTGTGTGTGTGTTTTTGTCCGGCATATGTTTCCAGCTCTCTCCATAACCTTAGTTCTTTTGCTGTAGTAACTAAAAGTTATCTGAATATTGATTGATTTGTTGTACTGTGGTGTTAATTCTCCATCCTCTCTCCCTTCTCTTTCCTATGCTGTCTTTTATTTTCTTACCTCCAGTAGCAAGAAACTTTGGGAAAAGCCAGACAGCTGAAGTTTGTCGGAGGAGAAGCCCTCCTCTAGCAAGTGTTTCAACCTTAAAGTTCTTGAGGGGACCAGGCCACATCCAGGTCATGACCCTTTCATGCCCCTCTGCTGTTGCTTTTTTTTTTTTTTTTCTCCATCTGGGCTTGAATTCCAAAGTGATTGGGCACTTTAAGGCCAAGTCACCCGTGTGACGGATTTCTTAACCACTTGGCTGTCAGACATCTGTTGTACGTACAAGAATGTTAAGCCTTGTGATGAAGTTCATTTTCGTTCATCCACAACCAGATCCAGGTGGAACTCTTTTCAGCTGCTTGTGCCAGTTCCATCAGGGCTTAGATCCTGGCCTTCCCAGAAAAGGAGGGCTGTTAAATTTGATGAAGTCATAGGCAGGTGTGCTTACCAACCCCCTCGCTCCATCCTCTATGGTGAGGGCTTTGGCTTGGAAACTGGATTTTCTCAAGTTGGTGGGTTTTTTATTTTCATTCTGGAAGATCTGCTGTGTGCTCCCAGTCATCTGCTCTATCCAGTTGACCCATGCCTCCAGGTGTGTAGAAGGTTGCTGGAGCTTCTGGTGGCATAGTTTTCCCCTGACAGCACTGATTGCTTGTGCATTTCTTTAAGCTTTTGATTGTGCCTCTATGTGTACCTTCCTTGGAGTAGTGCTATTTCACATGGGCTCAGGACATGCTCTACTGTTTGTTTGCCCTGGCAGAGCAGACACACAGGATCAGCTGAAATTCTCCTATTTCACCAGGTTTGCATTTGAGGACAGGAGATCATTTACAGATTGGAGGATGAACCTGATCCTGAGAGGGACCATATGCCGCATGTCATTCTAGCTTAGCTTCTTTGGAATGCACTTTTCTACTCTGTCCATTGCCCTTGTTGGCCTTCCTGGACTACATTCTGGATCCATTCTTTTGGATCCTCTTCATTCTTAATGTCTTGTATTATATGTCTCTCTTTGTTTTTTCCCTTTGTCTTTGACCACCATTCCATTTTTCTTCCCAGTGCCTTACTGGTGGTCTGTGTGTGTTATTAATTTTGTGACCTTGGGGTTTTCCTTCACTGCAACCACCGCCTTCAGGTTTTTTTCATTTTGTGCCAGTCTTTTGCTGGATTGATCTCACAATCCAATCTTCCAAGTCTTTAAGCATGCTTAGAAGCCTGATCTTTCCCACCTTGTCCTCCTCAACAGTGGATTTTAGGGGTGGCTGCAGCTTTTCCTGCGACAATTGAGAGCAACATCAGTGAGATGTAGCGGTACACCAAGCTGCAAGCCATTTCTTTGTGTGTTTGTTGATTTTGGCCTCCATTGATTCCTCTGTGCTAGTGCTGATATTGTATATCAGTAGAGGACAGTGTCACTGTTCTTTCTCCATTTCAGTGAATCCCAGTAGCATCTTTCATTTATGGAAGTAGAGGCAAGTTTGACAAAGGCAGGGGAGGAAACCATTTCAAAAAGTGTGTAAACCTTGTCTTTCCTGTATTATCCATTCTTTTCCAAATGCCCTCCAGACTGTTCCCTTCAGTTGACCCTACCCCCATCTGTCACAAGTTTTAGAAAATAAGTTTGAATATTTTTGTCTGCTCTCACTATCTCTTTGAACATTAGTTTGAATCTTTTTATCTTAAAATGTTGATAACAGATGAAGATAGATGCGGGTATATGCTAATTTGTGAGCATCAGAGCTGATAGCAGAAGCCTTGCATTTATATGTCCACTGATATTTATTAGAAATAACTGCACAGCTTGCAACTTTCACCTTAGCTGTAGACCATCATATGTATTGTTTTGTCATTTTCAGCTGATTTGAGATGTTTGCAGTCTCGCACAAACCTTGAAGTAGAAAGAAACACAATCTTGTATATTCATGAAAAAATAACATGAAGACTTGAGAATGTAGATTGATACCCAGATGTGCCATACCTTTAAAATGAAATTATCCTAACAGGATTGCTTTAGTTGTTAGAGTTTGCAGTTTTCTCAAGAGGGATTCATCGCACTTTGCATACGCTTCACCCAAATCTGCCCGCAGTTACCTGGCAGACTGCTTAAGCTTGCACAGAATCCAATGCACTCACAAGGTCTCAAGAAGAGGAATTGGACTTATGAAGCTCTGACTTCATTAGAATGATCGGGGCACTGAGATGGGAAGCAAACAAATCAACTTTTACATTGTGGGCTTCTAGTGCCAGAGACATGACGTGAGATCTTGAGTCCATGGCTGTATCCAAATAGCCAGCCAGTCTGTGATAGTTGTTAAGAGTTGTTGACAAATAAACATCAATCAGTATGTCAACTACGTGACAAGCGACTAATTCTGACAAGGATTGTGTCATTTTACATTGTGTTGTTGACAAGTAAACATCGGTCAGTATGTCAACTACTTGACAAGTGACCAATTCTGACAAGGATCATATCATTTTGCATTGTTAAGAATTGTCATGAAATTGACATTTTTAGCTGATTTTGGTTTAGTTCTGAGTGATTCCTATTTCTTTTTAAGGTGGTTGTCATTTGAGAGCATTAAACCAGTGACGTAATTTTTGCTGCGAACTTAAAGAGAATGATTTCACGAGCTGCAAGTATTGAGGGTGAACTGTGTTTTCATTGTATGAGTGTGATGAAATGGAATACAGAGATTAGTGTCAGTTGGTGAGTAGTTTGTTATAATATTACAGTGGATAGAGTGATACTGGTGACATGGATTAACATGATGTGTTCATAAGGAAACTGTAACATTAACATAACAGAGTGGATAAAGTGCCCATCTAGTAGCCTACATGAAAAGTCCAGGTTCAATCCCCAGTCAGAGAAGGGATTTTTCTCTCCCCCATCAGTAGATCTTGAATTGTGTTCTGAGTGCTGGTCTTTCAGATGAGACATTTAACCGAGTTCCCATGTCCGGCACGCGTTTTTCTCATGGCTACAAAGGTGTTGTCCATGGCAAAATTCCATAATGAAGTTCGCTCTCATGGGTAAACAGAGACACCCGTAGACAGAACAAAAAACAGAGGAAAAGAAAGGATAGCTTTGCACAGTGGTGGCGTATCTACCCTAGCAAGAGCAGCTCAAGTTTCACTTGTGAATCCGTTGTGACAGTAAAAAAATGAATATGATACAAATAAACAGTATAGATAACAGAATACATGTTGGCTGGATTGATGTCTGCTGGTATTCATTCTTATTTCACCATGGTGTTTATACATTTGTGTTAAAAAGAAAAAAGAAATAGAGAAAGTGTAAACTTACAGATCATGTTCTTCATTGTGTGCAGATTGTTTGTATAGCAAGGATAATCCTTTGACTCTTTTACCCTATTCTCCAGCATTATGTAGGAAGCTGGTGGATAGGGTGAGGGAGTGAAAGGGTTAAGTTTTTGTAGTTTATGGACAGGCTGCAGGAGTGAAACGGTTAATTTTTGGAAACATGACCACATTTATTGTGCAACCAATAATACCAGTTATGGACAGTCCTTTTAAAATGATAGTATTTTGATATAAGTTACCAGCAAGCTTTGAGTGTGTCCAGTTTGGGTAGTTTCTATGATAATATTGATGGCCATGGTTGCAGGTGAACCAGAGAAGACAGAGAATATCTGGGCTACACGCTACATGTAAGTAATATAACTGAAGTTTCTTTTTTGTCTGGTTGTTCAAAAAAGTAAAAACGGCATGAATATTTAGGCATAGTTGTGATGTATATAAAGCAAACAGTTCTCTTCTTCTACAGATTAGTGTAAAATGCAAAATTTGCAGATTCTAAGAACAGTAATGCACACCTCTCAAGCTGCTGGATTTAGATTGTCTGTTATAGTAAGATTGTGAAAATGTGAATAGGAACATTTAACGATATTCAGTGTAAAGTGTGTATTTGTATTTTTTGATATATTTGATAACATTTATTTAATGTAAAGTGTGTGTGTATAATAGTAATAAAAACAAATAACAATAATAACAGTTTTTTCTTTGACACAAAAATTGTTAAGGATGGGAACACTACATGTACTAGTTTTTTGTTCCAAGGAAGAGAGTGTGTACAGTTGAAACTGATGAATTCTTTTTTGAAAAAGATTATTGGTAACTGTTTGCCAAGTTATACATCAATTTCATTTTCATTTTCTTAAAGTAGTGTATCCATGCCGGGAATAAATTCCATATGCACTGATATCACAGATGCCATATGTGGTGGAGAAAATTCAAAGTTTTTACATGACCAGTAAATGTTTACTGAGGCAGCCATCAGTAAGTGATGCAGTTAATGACTGTTTATAGTAGTGTGCAAATGCAAAGTAACATGATGATCTTGATTATTGCGATGATGAAGAAGATGGTGTTAATGATGATGATGAAAGAAAGTTTCCTACTTGGACCAGTCATTATGGTGAAGTGTTTAGCCTGACTGGATCCTGCTTGGAATTGAACATCCTATGAGTCCTGAGACCCCACAGCCAAGCCGCGTCCATTTTATGGGAGGATGTTTCTGTCAGGCCTGGCTGACACCAGAGTATATCATGAAAGTAAGCTTAGAGTACAGCCCTGTCAACCAGTCTCAATCCGAAATGGACCAGCATCACCACCATTGTGCCCATTCTCATCTGTTGTGTTTGGCGTTGAGAAAAATTGCCCAAGACTCTGTAGCCCTTCATGGTTTGACCTTATGATGACCTGCATTTTTGATAGGTTGGCGATTTAATGGAAAGCAGAAATGAGGGGCGGGGTAGTAACATTGAAGTGATGTAGAAGATGGGGCAGCAACAAACAAACAAAATCAAAAACAAAAACAAAAAAACCATGATGCTCATGGAATCATTAGTGATGTTTTAGTCTCTTTGAGACCTTTGTCAGGCTGAGTGGTTGACTGTATGGCTGGCCCTGTCCTTCATGGCTGAACAGTGGTCACGTCTTGTGAATACTTGATGTGTGTGCTTGCAAGCTTGGTAATTCAAACCCAGATAATGTCTCTGTTTAAAGAGGGATGATGATTATGATAATCTGTCATTTTGTCAGGGAACCCACTTCTTAGGAGAGTATGACTGATGATGATGATGATGATGATGATGATGATGATGATGATTTATCACTATATCAGGGAACCCAGTTCTAAAAAATATAGAGCTGATGATGATAACTTGTCATTGTTTTAGAGAATCTACTTATGGCGAGTGTAAGGATGATGATTATAATGAATGTAATTTGTGTTAAGGTACCCTTTCCTGAAAGGTATGTGAATAATGATAATAATGACAATGGTTTGTCATTTTATCAGGGAACATGGCCCTGAAGAGTAACAGATGATGATGATGATAATGACAATAATTTGTCACTATATCAGGGAACCCACTCCTGAAGAGTATACAGGTGATGATAATAATGATGACAATTTGTCACTATATCAGGGAACCCACTCCTGAAGAGTATACAGATGATGATAATGATGATGACAATTTGTCACTATATCAGGGAACCCACTCCTAAAGAGTATACAGATGATGATGATGATGACAATTTGTCACTATATCAGGGAACCCACTCCTGAAGAGTATACAGATGATGATAATAATGATGACAATTTGTCACTATATCAGGGAACCCACTCCTAAAGAGTATACAGATGATGATAATAATGATGACAATTTGTCACTGTATCAGGGAACCCACTCCTAAAGAGTATACAGATGATGATAATAATGATGACAATTTGTCACTATATCAGGGAACCCACTCCTAAAGAGTATACAGATGATGATAATAATGATGACAATTTGTCACTATATCAGGGAACCCATTCCTAAAGAGTATACAGATGATGATAATAATGATGACAATTTGTCACTGTATCAGGGAACCCACTCCTAAAGAGTATACAGATGATGATAATAATGATGACAATTTGTCACTATATCAGGGAACCCACTCCTAAAGAGTATACAGGTGATGATAATAATGATGACAATTTGTCACTATATCAGGGAACCCACTCCTAAAGAGTATACAGATGATGATAATAATGATGACAATTTGTCACTGTATCAGGGAACCCACTCCTGAAGAGTATACAGGTGATGATAATAATGATGACAATTTGTCACTATATCAGGGAACCCACTCCTAAAGAGTATACAGATGATGATAATAATAATCTGTCACCGTATCAGGGAACCCACTTCTGAGGAGTATACAGATGATGATAATAATAATGATAATTTGTCACTGTATAGGGGAACCCACTTCTAAGGGGTTTACAGGTATACAGATGATAATAATAATGATGATAATTCACCATTTTATCAGGGAACCCACTTCTAAGGGGTTTACAGGTATACAGATGATGATGATGATGATTTGTCACTGTGTTAGAGAACCCACTTCTGACGGGTATAGAGGCATACAGATGATGATAATAATGATGATAATTTGTCACTGTATCAGGGAACCCACTCCCGAGGAGTATTCAGATGATGATATTAATGATGATAATTTGTCACTGTATCAGGGAACCCACTCCAGAGGAGCATGTAGCAGCTGTCAAGATCCAGAAGGCCTGGCGTGGTTATTGGGTCCGTAAAGTCAAACAGGCGCGCACTCCAGGTCTGTATATTCTTACACCCACAACACCTGGCTACTTTTCTACACCACATCTTAAATTTCTGGGTTTAAGGGATAATTTTAGCTGACGCAATCATTTTTTTTTATGCGTTCAGTTTTTTTTTACACCGTATTTGCATTTTAGCTGGTTGTGAGAATGATGTATGTGTTGTGCGAGCTTAGTGAGTGCATGATTTAATGTCCAGATTTGGGTTAATAACAAAGAATTGTAAAACTTAAAGAGTGATCAATAAGAAGATGCTTTTATACATTTAATAGAACTAATCCTGTAAATTTAGATATAGTACTCATTTACATGACTGGTATGTGCCGTAAACTGTGAACTTGTCAACTTACCCTTTGTGTGTGTATGTGTGTGTGGTGTGTTTGTGTATGTGTGTGTTTATGTGTGTGTATGTGTGTTATGACATTTAACAAAGGTGTGTGTGTGTGTTTATGTGTGTGTGCGCGCGCGCGTGCGCATGTGCATGCTTTTATGCAGGTCTGTTGTGTTCAGCATGTACACAGATATTTGTCATTTAACCCCATCATTCTCTCATTTTATCCACCAGCTATATGCAGGAGGCTGGTGAACAAGGTGAGGGACTGTTACAACATTTAACAAAGATGCTTTATTTGTCCTGTTTTTCAGGCACAGAGGAGAATGTAAAGGCCCAGGAGAACTTGATGAAAGCCTGGGCTGTTCTTGAGCCGAGTGCAGAAGAAAATGGCCTTGTGCTGTTCAGGTGATTAACAGATACATTGTGATATATAGTTACTGTGGTATGCAGGCCCTTCTGTATGGCGATACATTGTAATAAATAATTTCTGTGTTTTTTTGGCCCTTCTGTTTAATAACACTCACCCAGTCTTGTAAAACAAAAATTAAAAATCAATGAATGAGGTGTAAAGCTAAATGTAGGTCACATGTGCCTGCCCCAGTATGCACACATGCGCTCAGGTGCACGCAGTCATATACACACACAGACACTCATGTACATATGTATGTTGTATGCGCATAGAGACAAATGCATGAAAATGCTCACATGCACAAAGATTTTTCAATTAAAGCATGAATTAATCATGCATGCACGCACATGCACATATCCAAGTATGTATATACACACACACTCACTCACACATGCACACTCACACACGCACACTCACACATGCATGCACGCACACTTACATTTGTACATGTGCATGCATGCTCGTACACATATGCACACACACACACACACACACACACACACACACACAACCACACACACACACACACACACACACACACTCACTCACACACACACACACTCACACACACACACACACATACACACACACACACACACACTCACTCACACACACACACACACACACACACACACTCACACACTCACACTACACACACACACACACACACACACACACACACACACACACACACACACACACACACACTCACACCACACACACACACACACACACACACACACACACACATGCACACATGCACACACCGCCTAATACCACTTGGAGTAAATACGTTAAACAAACAAACAAAAAAACGAAGACACACATACACGTATATGCAAACACAATATTCACACACCACCACTCCCCACAAAATTATAACAAAAAGGATTTGACTGTATAGCTTGACCGTTGAACAAACCAAGACATGCATACACATACATGCAAACACATATTGAAACATTAGCACTTGCAACAAAATTATAACAAAACGACTGATTGTATAGCTTAGCCATTATGGGGACCATCTTTTTCAGAGAGATGTTCAAGAAGGACTCAGACCTCATGCAGCACTACCCCTTCTACAAAGACGAGTGGAACAAGATTTCCTATGCAGACTACAGGGGTGTTTTCCCTGACCAGCCATCCAACACCTGGTTCGTGGTCTTCAGGTGAGTGAACTGTTATATTCAGTTATTCGCTTTATTTGATTTGATTATGTATTGATTTTTTGTGTGTGTTGTCTCACTGGATTTACCATGTGAACTTTGGGCTGCTCTCCTTGGAGGACAGTATGACGCCAAGAGAAAGTCACAAAGTGCAGTTTCATTTGTTTTGTTTTTCTTTTGTGTACTTATATTTCTATTTATTTATGAAAACTGATTTTTATACAGAATTTGTGCTGCATGCAGGATCTCAGTTTATCATCTCATCTGAAAGACCAGCACCTTGACCAGTGCATAAGATTTTATAGAAGGGGAGGAAAAATCCTTGTCTGATTGGTTTCTTGTGTATATGACTAAAGCTTTTATCAATATAAACCAGACATGACACTCCACTGCTACTTTACAGACATCTTTGTGTGTGTGAAGTAGAAGACGGTATCTTGAAAAACTGGTGTCTTTGATCATTCAAGTTTTTTGTTGTTATTGTTCTTCTTCTTTTTCTTTTACAAGAAATAGGGTGACAGTGAGAAGATATGGTCGTATTTTAAGTTCAGTTGCAATAGATGTGTAATAACTGCTGTCAGATTTGGTTGGAGCCCACATGGAATAATTTGTGTACAGTGAATTCCTCTGGAAGAAACTCCATACTCAGCCAAAAATGTGTGTATCAAGGATATAGTTTCTAGAAGGATGTAAGGCAGGTTATAAGGCAGTGCACTGCATTGAAATAAACTTTGGATGAGAAGAGGAAAACCTTTTCACATAAGATTGTCAGTAACATGAAAAATTCAGCTTTCGAGGTAAGAACAGGTCATCAGCTAACAGAACTTTGTGTTTGTTTTGCACAGAGAAATCTTCTATGTGAAGGAGGAGACACTGGCAGTGCCCAGACTGTATGTACCCATTCCCACCTGCATGCTGCGCGTCATCGACAATGACACGGGCAGACAACTGCCTTCTGTCTTCCAGAAAGTGGCTCCTTACATCTATAAGCGCAACAGGGTGGGTACAGCAAAGTGTACTTGTGTTGTTGTTTTTTTCAGACTCGTATTTCAGTTTTCATTGATGGCTTGGTGGTGGGTTTTTTTTTTCTTAAGAACAAATGTTTATGTTCATGTATGAAAAAAATCTGAATGGTTTTGAGCTAACATTGATAGAAATTTGATTTTGATGTTTCAACAAATTATTTTGCACTTAAGGTAATTTGTTTTAAAATGTATGTTTTGTTTGTTTCTTTATCAAATAAATTTTCCCTCTAGCATGAAAATTAGATTCTGATTTGTGTGTTGATGTGACATTGTGAGCTGTTTGTTCATGTTAATTGCGCTGAGTTTGTGCTATCTGTTCAGTTAGATTAAAGTATTGAAAGGTCTATTGTTTTGTTTTAAACAAGAATGTGTTAATTTGTAGCTTCATAATAATATTGACCCATTCTCATAAAGGGGGAAGTAAGTCAGTTTTTGGAGATGTCAGGTTATTGTCTCGTTGGATATTTTAATGAAGTCTTCAGGATGAAAACTGTAGGATATGTTGCCAGTTGAAATGTTACATTTGCATAATCCTTGTTTTGAGAAAATGGAGAAAATTTCAGAACATACGCTTACAGGTTTTCTTTAATAATCATGAATATTCTAATGTGAATTTGAATGGGCTTATTTTCAGTTAGTTTGTTCTGTGCTTGAAAGTGGACATCATAAGCTTCGAAATGATGTATCATGAATTCGTGTTGGGTACAAGGTGTGGTTGTTTGTTTTCTTGTGTAAAATTGCCAGTATCAGGTGATTTCAATATAACATTGCTGAGGGGTTGAATTAAATTTCAGTGCTTTTTTTTTAAGAGTGAATTTCACTGTAAAACTTACCATGTACCTAAAGAAAAATCTGAAGAACAAATTTCATCTGATATCTTAATTTCACTCTGGCAGACTCTCACCATCTTTCTGAGGCTGTAGCCTCATTCACTCGTGTGAGATTTATGTCCCCTTTTGTGAGAATAGGTCATAAGCTGTAGATGGGGAAGAGAGAGTATGAGATTTCATTGGGGAAGAAGAAAGTATGAGATTTTAATGGGGAAGGGCAAAGTGAGATATCAGTGGGGAAAAATTGAGAGCATGAGATTTCAGTGGGGAAAGGCAGAAAATATTTCAGTGGGGGAAAAATAGAGAGCATGAGATTTCACTGGTGAAGGAGAAAACATGAGACTTCTGTGGGGGATTTCTTTTGGGAAAGGCAGAGTGAGTTTTTGGAGGTCTAGGGCAGAGAATATCATTTCAGTGGGGAAAAATTAGCTTGTCTTACACCTACTTTTTTTTTATGCTTGTGTAAATCGATAAGGCCTGGATGATTGTGATTGCAGAGAGGCTACACATTTGTGGCTGAAGCTCGCACAGTTGAACAACCACTGGTGAGCGCAGGATGGCGGATGAGGTTGATTGGCTCGCTAAGCCCTCTGCCTGCTCCCCGCACAGCAGAGGTGAACTGCAACTTCAGTGTCAAGGAAATCCGAGACTACTACGTCCCCAATCCCAAGAACGTCATTTTCAGGTCAGCCCCAGGGAATACTGTCATATATACAGCGCCTCCTGACTCGCACCACTGAGTGTTACTCGGACATCAAAAATTGGATGACATACAACAAACTTCAGCTAAATGATGACAAGACAGAAGCTATCCTCATTGGCACCCGTCAGAAACTTTCTCAGCTGCCTCCTCTTTCTCTCCCATTATGTAACACATCAGTCCCAATTTCTGATTCAGCTAAAAACCTTGGTGTCTGCATTGACTCTACCCTCTCCATGAACAACTTTGTTTCTCGAACTGCCAGATCTTGCTACTATCACCTCCATCGTATAAGCCTGATCAGGAAGTATCTCTCTGTCGAAACAACTGCAAAACTCGTTCTCTCCTTCATAATGTCTCGCATTGACTATTGCAATTCACTCCTGTCCGGTCTTCCTGCCTCCACCACTCACATCCTACAGCGCATTCAAAACAATGCTGCACGCCTTGTACTCAAAAAGAAAAAAGCTGACCACATATCTCCTCTCCTGGCACAACTTCACTGGCTCCCTGTATCAAAGCGCATACAGTACAAACTAGACACCATGTGCTACAAAAGCCTCAATAATGCAGCCCCCGATTACCTGTCAAGCCTACTTGAGATCTATGTTCCCTCACGTACCCTCCGCTCTGCCTCCGATCCTCTGACTTTTCGCTTTCCACGCACTAAGCTCAGTACCTATGGTCCACGAGCCTTCTCTGTTTCTGGTCCGCTCTCCTGGAACAAACTTCCTCTCTCAGTCCGTCAGCAACCTACTTTTGTCTCCAAGTCCGCTCTCAAAACTCACCTTTTCTCCTCTGCATAAAATCCTGACCTCACTCAATCCCCTCTGCAGCCTGTCTCCACTCAGAGGGGAATCACATTGCAATATATAATTGTATATATTATGCTCTCTATAATTTTCCATTGTTTTTATTCTTTCTCCCCATTTATAGCCGTGTGTTTTGTGTGTGTGTGTGTGTGTGTTGGGTGCGTGTGTGTGTGCGTGCGTGTGCGTGCGTGTGTGTGCGTGCGTGCATGTGTGTGTGTTTCAGCGCTTAGATTTGATTTTATCAAGATTTTGCGCTATATAAATATTGTAATTATTATGTATTATTATATTCTGGTTCTCTCTTACACTTCCCTTTTTTTACCCTAAATTTGGGGGAAAATAAAGAAGTATTAAGAATAATCTGCTGTGCACCATTGTTTGTTTTGCCTTATTTGTTGACTAAAATACCAGATGTTGTTGGTAGAGTATCTTGCATTGTGTTTTGGATTTTTTCTCGGGAGTAGTCCTCAATCATTTCAGTGAATAGCCATGAGATATTTGAACTGAATGACTAAATCACAGATTTTTAATATTATCATGAGTTAAAAATTCCTTTTATTATCAGTATGCAGCAGTGTATCTGTGTTTATTTGATCATAATTGCCTGTAAGGGAGTTTATGATGCTCCTTACAAAGAAAGGTTCTGTTCTTTCATAATCGAGGAATTCTATGATGGAATATGTGTTTGATCATATAAACTGACAACTGATTCTGCTTACTAGGTAAAAAACAACTTGATCTTTACTGTAGTCTGTTCTTCACAGTGTTGTCATGTGTGCTGGTATTTTTGTATTTCGATAATGTTCTGTGTTTTACATAAAAGGGGTTGAGGCACTAGCAGGTCTGCATGTATGTTGACCTGGAAGTCAGAAAAGCTCTAACCCTTTACTCACCAGGTGTTGTCCAGGTAGTCTCAGACTCGTACCCCCAGTGTCTAACCAGCTTGACTGATGTGCATCTCTGAGTTGACACTTATTTTCACTGACTCATGGCAGTACTCAGTGAAGGTGACAGAGGAGCAGCTGTGCAGTCTGCAGGTATCCACCTCCAAGGCGGATGCATATGTGCGACTGTGCGTGCTGGACAATGAGGAAGAGGTGGCCAGCGCCATGGGCAAAGGTCACGTCGTCATCCCTGCCTACGTCTTCCACAAGGACCCCTTGCCCCCAGGAGAGGAGGCTGCCCAGCCTCCACCCACACAGCCAGAACCCAAACGAGCTAGTTCACGCACTTGTGAGTTCCCTTGATGTGGTTGTTTGGTTATCATTATGGTTTTGCATTGGTTTGGTTATCATTATGGTTTTGGATAGTCTTGGAATGAGATTGTAAACATAGGATCACATTTTCTTAGAACAAAAGATGCCAACAAATTCATGCCTGTTTTTTTTTAAACTCCAGACTTGAGCTAAATGTTATTGGTGAATTCAGCATGATGATCTTCTGTAGATAGATTGTATGTTTCCCATAAAGCTATTGGCAGTATGTTTCCCATAAAAGCTAGTAGTAGTTAACATGAAGCAGAACACTGATATCAACTCAACTGTACGGTATGACTGTGTCTTGCGTACACGGTAGAAAAGATAATGACTCATGGGATAAGTGAAGACATGAAGAACTGAAAGCCCTGAAACACACCTAGGGTACAATACAGAGCCTGGTCCAGTACAGGCAGGAGTGGTGGATTTTTCTTGTTACCCTGTATGCCACACGGCTGTTCCCGAGCAAGATTTTAGTTTGAGAGCAGGAGCGGCGGAGGTGAGGGGGATGGAACGGGAGAGATAAATGATAAGCAGATGTGGACTGTCAAGTGGCAGCCAGCCAGTTGAGCGCTCTGCACAGGCAGTGTGTGAGTGCAACGCGCTGAGCTGTCAAAAGGGAACCACAGGTGTCAATGATACGAGACTCGTAGCAAGGCCAGTTAACTTTTTATAGCGTTGCAGTACATGGGTAGGTTTGAAAAACATTAAATTACAAAGTCTGAGTTTCACCAAGAGAAATGTGAACAATATAATCAAACGCAGGAATGGCTCATGTAGAAACTGATATCAGGCATGCACAAAAAAATTAGATATAACAGCTGTTTTGCTTGCAATGATCAGATGACTGACAGAAGAAAACCACCAATGTTAAATAAAAAATCCAATTTAAATGACAAACTGTTCATGCACCTGCACTTTTACAACATTCATATTTTCAGAGATGTTAGCTGCATGTGTGTGGACAACACCAAACTTACCGAATAAGTATTTGGTTGTCTGCAAGGATCGTTATCAGGTTGTTTAGTAAGTATCCCATCACTTTGATATGGCACAGATTTCTCTCACAGTACAAGGCAGTAGCCTTCTTTCACACAATGCAGAGGCTGACTATACAGGCTTACTAGCCTCAACACTAACTATCTTTTAATACAGAACCAGCAGATATCCATTTGCCAGTTCTTATTACCACTTCCGTCACAGATACACACGCACAACTACTAAACTACGGCAAACACACACACTAACAACAACAAGAACAACAACAACACGAATAAACAGGAAAAAAACAGTTTCAGTATAAAAAAATCTAAATAAAACGACAAAACTGAGTCACACACGCACGCACGCAGCACGCACGCACGCACACGCACACCACAACACAACACAACACAACACAACACAACACAACACAACACAACACAACACAACACAACACAACACAACAAACAACACAACAACACACAACACAACACACACACACACACACACACACACACACACACACACACACACACCACATGCATACACAAAAAACAAACAAAAAAGCAAACAAAAAACAAACAAACAAACAAAAAAACACTACGAAAACAAAAGTGACAAAAGAAATTAAACAAAACAGCAACAAAAAGACAAAACAGAACAACAACAGGAAAACAACAACTTGAAAATATTTTCACTCACGTACTGTCTCCCGTTTCACATGAAATAAGTCCAGTATAGAAAGGTAGATGAAATACAGCAAAACACACACACACACACACCCACCCACACCCACGGTGAGAAATGATGACACTCACTTACACTCTATAAGTGAAGCACAAACTCAAACTATATAACCAAATGAATAATTTATAGCTGCACTCGGTCAAATGATAAATAAACAATAAGGATTCCAAAAATGAATTGACAAAGTGTGCACAATTTCGTTCTACACAACGCCAAAGTTGATGATAAAATGGCTTAATCACTGTACAGCGCAGTATTAATCCTCTGTTTCCCTTGCCACTAGACTAAGGAATGCGGAAACATTCAGCTACGGGGCAAGGGCGGACGTCTGATATCTGACATCTGGTACTAGCCTGGCCGACCAGCTAAAAGGCGAAAAAGAGAGTAACTGAAACAGCCATGGCCAATGAATTTCTCTTTCAAAAGCAAGACTGGTTTGAAGAACAGTGATGTAGAAGACCTGCTAGCATTCCAAAGAAAAGTAACTACATTTGGTATGAATGTGGGACAAGATACAAAACATCAGATTGACTGTGAAGACATGGCTTTAATGGCAGTGATGTGTCTTTCACAATTACTGAATTTGTTTGTTTCTTATTTACTTGGTTGGTGAGTGTGTAGCTAAAACAAGAGGTTCATCAATTTTATATTCATCCCCACCCTGACATACCAGTGCCAGATCTGGACCTTGAACAAGTCCCTGTCAACATTACTGCCTGTGAAATGCATAGTTTTAGAAGGGCTGTCAAAAAGACTAGGCATTACTTTGTTCAGAAATGCCAGGATCAGAGAAATGGTGGGAGCAACATTAGTAGAGCATGAAATGGTTTAGCAGTCTGGTCAAAAGACAACCCCACCAGCTGGTTCAACAGGCATACAGCAAAAAGATATGTTTCTTTACAGCAAGAAGTAGACCAACAAAGATGTTGATTAATGGTATAAAGGAAACGTGAATGCTGCACAGCATCTTTCTTTTCCAGGTCTTGCGGCTTGCTGCTGATTGTCAACTCTGCCCCCCCCCCCCCCCCCATCAAAATGATGGGGGGTTTGGGGAGATTAAAAAAAAAAAAGAAAAAAGAAGAATTGAGTATGAATGTAGGAGAATGGGTGCGTGAGTTAGCAAGTGAATAAGTCAGTAGCAGAGTTAGTGAATTCGTTACTATCTGCCTGGAGGTTTAACAATATCCCACATTGGTGTTTTACAGCCAACAGAGGAGGAGCCAAGGGGGGCAAAGGCAAGCGTGCAGAGTCTGCCAAGAGCCCTGATGGAGGGAGAGCATCGGTGAGTGGGATATGTCATGCTGCACTGGCTTTTGTTAGGGTTTGTGCTATTGTGTTATCATGTCTTTTTTTTTTCTTGAGGAGAAGAACCTTCTTTACAGAGCTGGTTCTTTTCTTTCAGAAAAAAGGTACATTGCAAACATAAAGCTTAATACTAACCTGACTATATGAAGATATCCAACATTATCACAAGGTACATTGCAAACATAAAGCTTAATACTAACCTGACTATATGAAGATATCCAACATTATCACAAGGTACATTGCAAACATAAAGCTTAATACTAACCTGACTATATGAAGATATCCAACATTATCACAAGGTACATTGCAAACATAAAGCTTAATACTAACCTGACTATATGAAGATATCCAACATTATCACAAGGTACATTGCAAACATAAAGCTTAATACTAACCTGACTATATGAAGATATCCAACATTATCACAAGGTACATTGCAAACATAAAGCTTAATACTAACCTGACTATATGAAGATATCCAACATTATCACAAGGTACATTGCAAACATAAAGCTTAATACTAACCTGACTATATGAAGATATCCAACATTATCACAAGGTACATTGCAAACATAAAGCTTAATACTAACCTGACTATATGAAGATATCCAACATTATCACAAGGTACATTGCAAACATAAAGCTTAATACTAACCTGACTATATGAAGATATCCAACATTATCACAAGGTACATTGCAACATAAGCTAATATAACCTGACTTATGAAGATATCCAACATTATCACAAGTACATTGCAAACATAAAGCTTAATACTAACCTGACTATATGAAGATATCCAACATTATCACAAGGTACATTGCAAACATAAAGCTTAATACTAACCTGACTATATGAAGATATCCAACATTATCACAAGGTACATTGCAAACATAAAGCTTAATACTAACCTGACTATATGAAGATATCCAACATTATCACAAGGTACATTGCAAACATAAAGCACAATATTAGCATGAATACATCAGTATATTCATTGTTACCTGAAACATGATTTACTTATAAACTTATGCATTAAATGAAGCCCTCACACACTTTTTTTTAACAATTTCTATTTCTCTTTCTTTCTCTCTGACACGCACACACACATAATACATATAGACAGACAGACATAATATACACACACACAGCCATTCATATTCATTTTCTTTTATGTTGTTGGTGTCATCGTTTTCATGTTCAATTGTTTATACTGTTTTATATTTCTTTGTATCTTTCGTGTGTTGGTCACATTTCATGTTCATGACGAATCTTATTTTCATCATTTTCAGTTTGTGATCTGTTTATATCTGTATTGTTGGTGTCATCGTTTTCATGTTCATGATCTGTTTATATCTGTATTGTGTTGGTGTCATCATTTTCATGTTTGTGATCTGTTTATATCTGTATTAATCTTAAGCACCATCCTGAAATTAAATATTTTTTAATATATCATATTGGATGGCATTCATGATTGTGTGGAAATGTTTTCCTGGCAACATTTGACTTATTTTGGAATTCTCACCAAGTCTTTATTCGAACTACAGGTAGTATTTGAATTCTGAAAAGAGCAGCCCATAAGCATTCAGAACACATTCTGCTCTGGACTGATCAACTGGTGATGAAAAATGCCCACAGGAAACAGTGTCTGGTCTGTACATTTTGTCATGGTTATAAGCCAAACTGAAACAAAACAAAGAAAAAATTAAAAGAGAGCATGACTTTGTTTTCCATGTTCAGAAGTTGTATGGATAACACCCATGTAGCCAGTGATTTCTGTAGTGGGTTGGCTGGTTCTTGTAACAGAACTGTGAACTCAGAATCTGATGTGTTGCATTCAGTCCTAGCCCTCAAGATAAAAACTGGCCTGTTCACTGCTCATCCTCAGGCTCCTGTCATTGTGGTAGTGTCAGTGTTTCATGAATCCTGCCTCCCTCCCCTCCATCTCAAGAGCATGCCAGTGCATTGGATTTTGTGCAGGCTTGAGGAGTTTGTCAGATAACAGATGGCAGGTGAAGTACTTATTGAATTGTCTGATTGTGGTAATCCCTAATGAATATACTCCAAACTTTAAACTCAAAAGGATACTGTGTTGACTATATTTCACTGTGTAAAACTGTGCATATTAAAAATAATGGTTATGTCTCTGACAGAGAGGAAGCCAACACTCGGAGCCTGGAGTGAGTGAAGAACTGGACGAAAAGGAGAACAAGGTTAGCTGACCATCTGTGTGTACATGTGATTTGCATCAAGTTTTGTTTTTTGTAGATGTGGATAACTGGACCAAAACATACTGAACACATGTGCATTCCATACACATTTCACAAGTTTTTCAGAAGGTCATATGAAAATACTTTTTTTTACTTGGGTAGGATGTTTTCGGTTTTCTTACTTGGGTGGTATGTTTTAGCTCAGTCCGTAGCATCTGTTGTGTGTGTGTGTGTGTGTGTGTGTGTGTGTGTGTGTGTGTGTGTGGTGTGTGTGTGTATGTGTGAAGAAGAGAGAGAGATATTTGTTGGGATTTTCTGGCTGTGATTAGATGAACATTTTAATCAGATATGGAACACTAATGCTGTCAAGGTCAGAAAATAGATCAAATTGAAATGTCTTATGACATGGCCCATTGTTTTATGTCTTGAATGATTCTAGTGTGTTGATGCTACTTTCTATTTTACCTTGCATTCAAGTGTTACATCTGCACTGATCAGTTTTTTCTCTATGGGATGCTGGGGGCTCTTTCAGTATGAATAGTGTCACCACTGTCTGGAAATTCTAAGCAAGAAAAATCATCATTACTGTCATTTTCTCTTTGTTTCTCCCCCCCCCCCCCCCTTTTTTTTTTTAAATTTTTTTTCTTTGTCATCCCTTTATTTTTCTTCTCCTGCCTTAGCGGCCTATTTTATTTTATTTTTTTCCTTGAAAATTTGCACATTTTTTTTTATCTAACTGATGTAGAAGTGTGCAGACTGTGCAGCAACATACACCCACCAGATCAGCATACATGCATGTATACAAACCAGCATGAATATGCCAGTCAGAAGAAGAAAATCCCCTGTATTGATATGTTACACCATTTCTAATGTGATGTAGCCCATTGCTGTGTTACAGCACCACTTGATATATTACAAGCCTGTTGATGTGTTACACCTGTGTTACAGCCTCACAAGTACATAGTGCAGGCCACAGTGATGAAGAACAGCTGGCCATTGTCAGAGAGTAGCTGGGCCTTTGTACAGCTGCTGAAGGAACAGGAAAAGAATGAACTGAAAGGTAAGATTACCCTTCCATTTACTAGATTTAAAACCCTTTCACTCCATCACCATGTCCACCAGCTTCCTGCAGGAAATTTGGTGGATAAGGTGAGGAAGTGAAAGAAAAAGGAACAGGAAATGAAAAAAGTGGGTTATACTATTCTGCAGACTGTGTTCCAGTGTTGAACATTTTCCTGTTTTCAGGTCCTGCCATTTGCCCATTGTGTTGAATACTGTCTTGGTCTTGATGTTTTGCAGAGTTGGATTTTCATTTTTCTCTGATATATTTTATGTTTTTGTTTTTGTTTATTGGGACTGTGTTGTATTAAGGGCTTCCAAAGACTAGGATTTAACAACTGTACAGTTTTCATTGCATTGAGAGTATTGCCATATATTAGTTGATGCAGTTGGATTGTATGTAACATCTCAGGCTTAGTTGCAGTCTGTACGTTTCCCCCATGGGGATGTCCGGGTCCCTTTCAGTATAAATAGTATCCCCGCCTTCTGGAAATTCTGTGCTAGAAATTTCCTCTTTTCTGTCACTCTCCTTGTTTCTTCCTTCCTCCTTTGCTTTCTGTCATCTCTTCCTATCATTTTCTGCCTCGCTGGTCTAATCAGCTGTATGTGTTCTATAAAATTTTACATACTTTCTCTTAGGATTGATAATTGGGTACATGTATTGACAGCATGTTTGGCTGTAAGGAAATATGCTGTGCAGGAGATATTTTAGGTAATTTGGGCCATTTTTTATGTATGCTTTAGTGTCCTTGATCATGCTCAAATTTGTCTTCAGGTTTGTTTTTGGAAACCCTCTGGTGATAAATTGGATGGAATGGTCAGCGCTTAAGTTATGTGCAATCATGCATTGATATGTGTACCTAATTTTCTTTTCCAGTTTCTTTTTTTCCAACCAGATGTTGAGTATGTTTTGGTTATAGCCCTGATGTGGTTCTGTGCGGTCGACTGGCTTTAAACAGTAAGAATAAGTCTGTAGCATTAAAACTGATCTGTTTGCTGTCTGGCATAATATGGCAGTCAAAATGGTGGTGTAATCTCAAGTTTTCTTGCCCATTTATGAATTGGACCCTTTAAAGAGACAACTTTTGTTTTAATTTGGACTCCTGATAGCAGTGTCAAATATTTTCCTTGATGTATGTTTTTGAGTGCTTTACAAAATGTAGTTTCAGTCACTCTGCAGCTTGTGCTGTATTTAGAGTTTTCTTATACTGGGGTTTGAACCATTCTTCGGGATGTAAAGTGCTGAAAAAAGTTTGTACGCAATCCTTGTATAGCAGGTCTAGTGGTATGTGAACTTTCGTAATTGATTACAATCACACTGCACCACGTCAGCGAGCAGTATTGATCAGAATGGACTGTCATGAATGTGTGTGCACATTTTGAGATTATATAGTTTCTCAGGCCATGCATTTTGTTAAAAACAAATGAATAAAAAAAAAAAGAAGAATGGAAATCCTTTGCAGAAGTTCAACTGCATTTCTAACAAAAAGCATTGTTGAATAACTCGCTTCAGACACCATGGGCACTGATCTGTTCTGCTTATGCCTTGTTGCAGGTATAATCCTTACATGCTTTACTGTGCAGACATTTTTATTGTAGTGCTTTCATCATAGTGATCACAGAATGTATACATTCCTATTGTAGTGCTTTTCATCATGATTGATGACAGAATTTAAACAACTGATTAAGCCATCATTAAGTATAATCTACATCTGTTTAGTTTACATGCACACATGTATGCACGCATACATATGCATGTTGTGCATGTATGCACACACATCTACATACATGTGTAACACACAACACACCACATACACACACGCACACACACACA
Organism: Monoplex corrugatus; assembly: GCA_030674185.1. Lineage (NCBI taxonomy): Eukaryota > Metazoa > Mollusca > Gastropoda > Littorinimorpha > Ranellidae > Monoplex > Monoplex corrugatus. Next base: position 48,301,995 of record JAPXFY010000017.1, read on the forward strand.
TGCACACCATGCATGCACACACATAGAGTGGATTGTTTAAAGTTGATTACCTTTGGCAGTCATTTAAAAGTTAGTTACCTTTGGCAGTGTGTACCCCACGGGACATGGACAGCGATGAACGTGAAGATGACTATTCATCCGTCAGCTGCAGTATAGACATGGGTACAACACTGATTGTATTGGTCACTGATAGCCATGGGTATTTTCCAGCATCTAGTACTTTCTCATTCCCTCAGACATGAACCATCCTCAGGCCCTTTGTGTAATGTGTAAATTTAGATAGGTCTGCTTCCTCTTAAATCTTTTTATCAGTAATGACCCTTGAGTATTTTTCTTTCCAAGATTCATTTAAAGGTGCTTTTGAATAAAGGCAGATGTTTTTTCTCCTCATTTAAATCTGAATGGCCTTTTCCTAGTTCTGCCGTCTGAGACTATTACAGGAACAGCCTCTTGATGCTTTGAACACATGAAAAATTCCACTTTCAGTATTTTTCTTGATATACGCTTTGCTGTACATGGAACCAGTTCAATTATTTGATAGAAGAAAATCCTAAAATAGATTTTACAGTATTTGGGAAACATAAGAATGAAGCTGAACCTTTTAAGCTAGAGGGAACTTTAAATTAGTGGTGGATTTGTTTGGCTTGCACTTGTTGGAAAATGGGAGGTTAAGCATGTGAGGGTACGCTAGTTCTGGAAAATACTTATTGAAGACAAGTGACCTGCTCACAGAAATATTGCATGATGAGCATATGACTTTCTTGACTTTTATGGCCTGCATGTTTCATGGAAAAGAAAAATATCACTCTTTTCACTGTTGGTTTTTTTTCAGTGTGCTGCATATGATATGCAAAAGAACATTCATGTTTATTCTTGTTTCAGTTGCTTTCACATTCGCTCTTGTTTTTAAGGGGAAAGAGAGAAAGAGTGTGCACATTATTGTCTTGTGACTTTGCTGTCATCACAAAACTGTCTTTCATGGACCCTTCTTTTTAAGATTTTGTTTTTGTTTTTGTTTTTTTCCTGCTCATTCATTGTCATTATTGTGATCTCACAGGTGATGTGGATTCAGCATTGTATGTTTCATGCATTTTTTTTGTAAACATTTCATTCTTAAAATTACATTTTTGCATGTCTTTCCAAAATTTGTTTAGGGTCTAGATGTTTTTAGAAATGACAGGAATAATTTGAATTGAAGATAAACTGTGTTGCAGATATTGTTCGGTCATATGGTTTTTATCAAGTGAAACAAAGATATGTGGCTGTGGTATTTCCGAACAAGTACACTTAAAAAGTAATGGAGATGACCTGGGTTTCTTCATCTCTTTAAAATCATTTGTATGTCTTTATGATGGCAAATTCGAATAGCAAGGACTTCCACCGCCATGACAAAAAGAAGGGGGCTAAGAGGACATTGTTGTTGAATTCCTCGTTCTGTTGGGAAGCAATCAGAGAGCCAGCCTCCATTCTGAATACTGCTTTCTGTGTTTTTCATCACAGTTGTCACAAAAGTTTTGAATCTTGGACCAAACTGGAAAATATCTAATGCCTCCTTAACACTGTTTTTAGAGATGGTGTCAAAGGCTTTAGAAAAATCTAGGGCTATTAGGGCGCCTGGCTGGTTGGTATTGTCCAAGTATTTTGTGAGATCGTCAAAGAACCTTAAATGATCTGCTATGCTTCTGTCTTTGATGAAACTGATTTGGTCTGTACCAATCACTGTCGTGATTACCTTTTGGAGTCGAGTGGCTAGTGCCTTTGTCAGAATTTTGTAGTCAGTGTTTGTTTAGGTAATGGGTCTGTAATTTGCCAGGTTATTCTTGTCTAGGTTTTTGCCTTTGCGGATTAGTGTTATTATACCCTTTCTCATTGTGAAAGATAACTCTCCTTGTTTTATGCCATCTATTATGCAGTTAAACAGAGGCACTTTCAATTTATCCCAGGATTTTTTTATAGAATGCTGGTGTTAGACCATTGCCTCCAAGGGCAGAATCTTGGTTAAGTTCACTGAGCGATTGCAAAAGATCTTGTAATGTTATCATTCTGTCACACTCTTCCCGTTCCTCAGCAGTATGAAATGGAAAGTGCTCATCTGTCAAAAAATGGTCTTGCATTCTCCCCTTCTTTCAGGGGGTGTGTTTTCTTTGTATAGTTTTTCAAAGTATTTTCTAATGTCTTTTAGTATTCTTTGTGGGTTCTCAATCTTCATTTGCTCTGTTTGTAAAGTTGATATAGTATTTGCGACTCCTTGTATTTTTTCTAATCATAGAAAGTATTTGGTAGTTTTCTTCCCATCTTCAATCCATTTTGTTCTTGGTCTGATCTGAGCTCCTCTTGCCTCTTTGATTTCATGCAGTTCAATTTCTTTTTTCAGTTGTTGAATTTGACGAATGGTTTGCTTGTTATCAGGGTCTTGGATGAGAGTTTTTTCAATGTCATTTAGTCTTTTGATTTTTGTTTGTTTATTTTGGGACTGACGTTTAGTTGTTGTTTTTTTGAGTATGTGATGCAAAAAGATTTATATTTCACTTTAAACATTTCACAGGTTGTTTGTGGATTTTCATCTTTATACTGTGCTATATGATCATCAATAAATGTGTTTGTTTCTGAGAGAAATGTTTCATGTGCTATTAAATATCAGACATTGATTTCAGACTCTGATGTGGATTCTGTAAAGATTTACATTTTTTTAAACAACAGTAGTGTTTCATTGAGTGTCCTTGGAAAGTGGATTTTAAGTCTCACTGTAATATGAATAAAGAAGAAGAAGAAGAAAACAAAAAAGAAGAAAACCATCACTGATAAAAACATTCAGTTTATACATGGCGACATACTTTCTCACATTACTTAGCATTTGAGCTGTTGGAACTTTTGTAGCTACACTTCAAACACATTTTCTTCTTCCTTTCCACAGTGGCATACAAAGAACGGCCACCATCCCCTGCCAAGAACGAGAAGTCCCCACCAGCAGGTCAGAAAGGCAAGCCGAAGGGCAAGACAGACAAGGGAGCTAAGGACAAACAGGACACCAAGGGATCACGACCGCCTTCCCAGCAGTTTGACATCACCAAGCCCAACTGGACTCTGCGCATTGTGGTGGATGCCACGTCCGCCGTGAGTTTTGTTGTGGATATTGTTTTGTGTTTTTCTGCACAGATTGTGACTCAGACTTCCTGTGTATCAGATGAAATTGTCATGTGTAATTAATAGTGTCTGTCATCAGAAGAATGTTGGTATGTATACTGGTAGTTTCTTACCAGAAGAAATCCATGGACATACATATATCAGGAGTTTCTTATATGGATAAAAACTGAAGTATTATGTTTTCTGTTAAATTCATAGAATAATATTTAATTGAAAACATAGGCTGTCAGAATTTTGTTTAACCCTTAGCTGTTCACAAAGCCGTTAACCACCCTGTAGAAGAATGTGCCAATCCATTCGTAGCGGTTGAGATCGCCCGACCTTTTCCGGCACATGTGTGGGGAATTTCCATCACTACTGGCCTTGCTGTCTTATCACGCGTGTGGTTAGAATCTTGGTCAGTCTCGCGTTGAATGTTCTAAAAATAGTACGAGCATTCTGGGATGCAAGGAACTTTCCATTCAATACTAAAAGACTTTGTACTGACGCTGTGCTACATTCGAATGCGAATACTAGGAGCTAGCTGTACTTCTAGCAGTGCAAATGTGAAAGGGTTAAAGCAGATTTCATTGTGTTGAAAACAAATTACATTTTTATATTTCTGTGATTATGATATTTGAGTTGTCATTTTCATAAAAGATGATTGATTGAGTCTATTTGCTATGGTGATAAAGGTGATTTACTGGCTGTATTTACCATGATATGGAAGACAGATTCACTGCATGATTTTGCAGTGTCATTTGTCATGGTATTAAAGATGTTTTATAGCCCATTGTCTATGTACAGGAGGAGATAGAAGTGAAGAAGGACACAGAGAGAGCGGATGAAATACGTGCAATGAAGAAGGCCTGGGAAGATGCTGAACCAGGGAGAGCAGCAAAGGTAATGAAACTGCTGTCTGGTTTATCCCTAGCAATTTAAGCCAGTTTAACTTAGCAGAGTTCTCAGGAAAAAAATGAATTGTTTCATTCTGAAATATGTAATGAGATCTATGAACGCTGAGACTCTCTACAGAACAGTATGTGTAACATTGAAAATTTTATGCGCTGGATTTATTAAGCTGTTACCCATAAACTTTCAGTCTCATTATGAGGTTTTATCCCGGATATCTGCTGCATGTGGGAATCAGGCCTGTGTCTTGTATCATGTGATTCAAGTGTTGCTCAACAGATGTTGGGTATTTCACATCCAGCTTCTGTGTTTGGAAGTTGGTCTCATGATGACAGTGAAATCTGAATAATCTTCCTGTTTCTGTGGATGTCTACATGGTCAAGCCACATCAGATGATATCTGTGTCTGGGTTTTTGTTTTTTTGTGTAGTTCCTGCTAGTTGCCATGGAGCATGGTGGTTAGTGCAGTTGCAGTCAGCCACAGTTCCTGTCACTGTACTTGATAGAGATGACATTGCTGCAATGTGTGTTTAGCTGTCTGGTCCTCTGGATGGGGTAGGTTGATGAAAGCATCAGTTTGACTTTTTGGTTTATGTACATGATAAGTCAGTTGTGGCTGGTGCAGAGGATCATTGGGATCATTTGCTGCTCTATGGACAGAAGGTATCTGGACAGTCAAATTGATAGACCCAGCAGGTGAGCATTTCAGACCTGGCAGGTGAGTGTCTTTGTTGTTTTTGATTGCAAGGTCAGGGAACAATCTTCATCAGGGTAATCTTTGGAGTGCCATGCTAATCATTCTGAAATGGTGGGTAATTCACCTGTTTTTCACCGCCATGATCACCATACAAGAACATCGGTCATGTATCTTGATCTCATGAAAGTTATTACTTTGTTGGGGAATCATAAACTTGGTAGTGTTAAACGTGTCAAGGCTCCTTTAAATCTAATGATAACCAGGAAACCACTGTGTCACCTGCAAGTGTATTTTTCAAGCAGTTTTACTGGATATACTGGACGTGAATGACATTGTGAAGCAAGCAGAATGATGACATCTTGCCAGGGTGTGAGTGTGAGCAGCACAAAATGTTCTTTACTCATGAATTTAGCTGCTATTCAGCAAGAATTGGAGTCAGTGCGTGATGAAGATAAACTGAAGTTTGATAATTCTTTATAGGAAGAAGATTAGGAAGGTGAGAAATATCAGTCTCCACACAGCTAAAATGAGTTCAGCACTGTTGCTCAATACTTTGGATTAAATTGTGAACTAACTCATGTAAAATATTTGTTTTCTGGAAAGAAAATGAATGGACAGTGACCTCTATCTATGCTACATCAGAATTGAATCTGGAATATTTTTTCTAATGACATCTTCTTTAGAAAAATTCCTCAGCAAATAGGTTTTTATTATTTGCCAAATTCCGTGTTAGGCTAAGGGTTGCGTTCATTTGAAATTTCTGACGGTAGCTTGCTGGTTACTGTGCAGGCCCTGCAGTCCCGCCTTAAGTACCTCAACACCCACATGATCAAGCTGCAAACGGATGATGAGGACAAGGAAAAGGAAAAGGAGGGAGAGGGCACCGCAGTGGGAGAACCAGCAGCACCGCCACCACAACCACCGCCTGCAGAAGAGGTGGCTCCCCCTCACACCCCTCTGTCTGTGATTGACCCTGCCCTGGCCGCTCTGGACGCGGAGATAGTACTGACCTTGGAGCCCCCTCCTGCACCCACCCCCGTGAAATGCTGCAACCTCTGGACATCACTCCCTTTGTCAAGTGCGTAAACTTTCCATTGTCGTCTGCTCTTTTTGTTTTTTTTGTTTTTTGTCTTTTTGGTTTTTGTTTGTATGTTTGTTTGGGTTGTGTAATATGTATACATGCACACATCTACACACAAGCACACATAGACTCACACAAACACACACACACACACACACACACACATACACACACACACACACACACACACACACACACCACACACACACACACACACACACACGCACACACCACTGGTTACTCTGAATCAAAAGTCTCATTAAAAATTTTTTTTTTAAAAACAGGCAGTAGTGTGTTAAGTGTGTCATGCTCTTCATCAGAGGAGTTTCGCTCGAAGTATGCTCAGGACAATTTACTGCCATCAAAAAATTCCAAATACCATAAAACCATAGATGCTATTTGATGTAAAGAGATCCAGTATAATCATAGCAAATGCCATGAGCCTGCACTAAACCTTATACACTACAGAGGGCTTGAGGTTCTACTTAAACTTATACACTACAGAGGACGTGAGGTTCTACTTAATTTATGAATTCTATATGTTGTATAGGACATGAGGTTCTAGCTAACTTATAGGTTCTGTATACTGTTGTCTGGGTTGTTAGGTTCTTGCTAACTTACATTGGGTTCTGTGTACACTTGTGATGTTGTACCTTGCTTACGGGTTCTGTATATTGTCTAGGGCATTAAGTTCTAACCAACTTTATGTTGGGTTCTATGTATGGTTATGAAACTGTACCTAACTTTTGGGTTCTGTATATTGTTGAGGTCATTCTAGCTTAATTTTGGTGTATGTATACTGTTCTCTAAGCCTTGCGATTCTCCCCTGCATGTGGTTCCATTCACTGTCTATGTCTTGAAGTACTACCTAACATATACGGTATCAATATGTACTGTATTAATAGACGAACATTGGACAACCCGCGGTTACTGGACGATACGGAGATGCAGCGGTTGTTGGATGAGCGTCAGAAACAGATCGCAGAGTACAAGGAGTTCCGCCAGCAGGTGGAGTCATGGAGAGCGCAGGACCGCTCCGCTCGCAACCAGACCAAGATCAAACAGTTGGATGACGCTCAGGCTCTTCAGGTGAGAAGACAGCAGAAAAATGATGATTAGAGTTTAAGCTGTAATGTAGTGAGGATGTCGCCAACTAATTATGGTTATAACAATACAGCTGCAGTAATGAGAATCAAGTTGTACGTTGAAGATGTAGATGTGGAGATCGAGTCCCTGCCTTCCTCTTAGATTGCATGAGGTCAAAGCTATCCTAACTCGCAGGGAAAAACTTTGTGTGTGGCCTCCAGTCCACCCAGCCATACACAGGATCTACCCTGTTTAAGATAAGGAAATAGGGGTGGATACCACATTTACCATGGTGGTCCCCCAAAAAGGCAGAATCTCCACCACATATGGTCACAAGGTCATAGGACAGCCTTTACCTTTGCCTCAAGGTGAGAAAAAGTCCAAAAAATGATGGTTATAGGGACAGTTATTACATGATTGCAGTGCAAGGAGCAATAATAGATCTCTTGATGCTGAGGTGGCATTGTGCATGTTCAGGGTTAGCTCTGCCTTTGGATGGTTGACCAAGAAGTTTTGACAAGACCATGGCATCAGGATCACCACAAAACAGTGCAATAGGGCGGTTAAGACTACTACTCTTTGCAGTAGTCTTGACTGCCCTGCTGTACTGCTTCAAGAGACTACTGACTGATGACATTCAACAGCTGGAATGGTTCAGCCAGAGATATCTGCACAAGGTCTGCAACATCATGTGGCAGGATCCAGTGTCCAGTCCTCAAAGTTTGAAGAAAGTATGGCCTGTCATGTATAGAGTTTCTGCTCATCAGATGCCAGCATTGTTGAAGAGGACATGTTTTCTATAATGAAAACAACTGTATCCCAAAGACGCTTCTATATGGAGAGCTGAAGCAAGGATACTGAGACTAGGGAAGAAACTAAAGTGATACAAGGATAGTCTGAAGGCCAACTTCGTCAGCTGTCACATCAATATCGACTGGGAAGACATTATCTACAATATAGCTGGTGACAGCAGTGCACACAGGTCACAATCACATTTGAACCGCACAGAATGGCTGCTGTTCAATAGAAGAAGGATCTTCAAATGCAGAGCCCATAACTGAGGACTGTTTCCATGCAGCATCTATGGGAGAATATGTGTGCCTCCAAAATCGGTCTCGTATCTCACATGAAGGCATGTGATAAAGGATCAGTATGCCTACTCATCCGTCAATTGACAGGAGTCTGTCATCAGAATCCCTAAATGTCAAGGTCATGCTAGCTGTAAAAAACGTCATACAAAAGAAAGAAGAAATATTGGTTAATCTAAACGTTTATCTATGTATGCATGCATGCTCTGCCAGCTTCATTGTAAAATAGATCACACAAAATGAGTACATAAAGGGTGACTGAACACTTGTACGTGTATGCATGCATGCTGTCTCAGCTTCACATACTTGCACATGCATGCTTGTTCACATATTCTTGCATAATGTTCTCATATCTGCTTACACATCAGCAAAAAATGAAGAATACTTTTTTTCTTTCTTTCTTTATGAGTTCATGCAAATGTCTTTTTCAGTTTCATTATACTTTATTTATTAGTCTTACTTAGAAAAAAAAAATAGGAGATTATGTAGCTTAAGTAGACAGCAAGGTGTCTGTATGTCAGAAACAAAGCATTTGTTTAAGAATTTCTCAACTGTTTGTGGGTAGGGTATTACCAAATTTTATAATTTTCTGACCTGCCAAAGATGGGCAGGTGTAAAAGTTTGGTTTGTATTTTTTTAACTTTCAGTGTTTTTTGCCTAATTTTTTTTCTCAAAGGGGTGGGGGGAGCAAGTTGGGGGTGGAGGGGGAGATTGAAGAATCAGATGTCAAAAGTATTAAAAGTTTTTCTGAAAAGTTTTTGTGGCTGTTTACAGATGAAATTTAAATACATTTTGAATGAGGATCATCCTCATTTTCTTGGTACCAGATAAATACGAAATGTTGGTAAAGATAGGATGTTAGAAGGGCTTCATCATCTTGTCTTCCATAACCCCTTCATTCCTTCACCCTATTGCAGGAAATTGATTGAGGCAGTAAAAGTTTTATTGAAATGAGCTATTGGATAGAGTTAGGGAGTGAAAAGGTTATTGACTATGAGATGGTCAAAAACCATAAGCAGACAGGATTTTGGAGGGAAAAGGTTTGAAGTATATGAGTGACTGAGGTGTGGGCAGTGAGCGAGTGATGTATTGCTTTTGTCCTTTTACCAGCAAGCAGTGGATGAGTACCGGGCTGTATACAGGCAGGCTCTGGCCTCCATCAAAATCCGCTTGCTTGCTTCTCCCCCTTATGAGTTAGATAGCTCCTTTGGTAGCATAGAGTCCATCCATGACTCTGAACTTGCTTTCATAAACTAGTTATTATTTTGGTAGCATACATGCCATCCACAACTTGGAGCTTTTCCACATAAAGGATTTTTTTTGTATGTGTGTGTGTCTGTTTTGTTTCTTCCTATTTCATTTTTCTTTCTTTTTAATTCCATGTAAGAATGGATTTTTCTGTCTGTTTTCTGCTTGCATGTTTTTGTTTGTTTGCTTGTTTTTGTAACACATAAAAGCAATTCTTTTTTCTACAGTTTTGCCAGGGAGAACCCGTTTGCTGTTGTGGGTTCTTTTACATGCACAAAATACATGTTGCCTGGGATTTTGGCATATTTTCACATCTAAGAGTTTTGGGATTTTGGCATATTTTCTCATCTAAGAGACTAATTGACTATGCTAGCTCAGCATGACTTTATGTATGTGTAATTTATTACACAGTCAGCATGGGCTATAGTAGACTGGATGGTTTATTTTTGCATGATGTTATTTTCCTTCTTTATTGGGATTTCTTACATGAATAGTGTGGAAATTGTGGACTTGAATTAGCGGTATATTTATTCAGCAGGTTTTCTTCCATTCACATTTAGATCAGAATCTGAGACTGTAGCTAAAACTGAAGCTAATGTTTCCCTTTGCATTTTTCATCTTTCGGTAATTTTTATCACACTAATAACATCAGATAGGGTGACCAAAATTTCTGTCTTTTTTTATGTGGTTACTTTCTGTTAGACACTTTAACCCAGCCCTCCCACTTTTTTGTATAAATACCCAGCAAATATGAAAGTTTTGGTCAACATCGAAGATGGCCCTTTTTCTCATCTTTCTTTCTGTCTGTCTCAGGATGAGTAAAAAGATTTGAATGCAATTCATTTATGTGTTCATTTTGCTTTTAGTTGTTAGGAGCATGCTTTGCCATAAAAAATCTTATTGCCTTTTTATTTCTGTTTGATCCAGTGATGGTGCTACATGCATGTTGCCATGATTTTACTGGTTTTTCTATTCTTTACATACTTGAATTGAATGTTTTATGCATGAAATTATTTGATTTTGTTTTGTTTTGTTTTGTTTGTTTTTGTTAAGCTACACTAATTTTATCACCTTTTTGTATTACCCAGTGGACTTGGTGTTTGTAACATTGTTTTATTTATATTCATTCACTCGCTCACACGGAAACCATGCATGTTTTTATATGTGTACTACCCAGTAGACTTTTGTGTTTTTGACAGGCATGTCTTACAGTCCTTTACATCGAATGCATGCACAAACATAACCCTTTCACTCTCTCACATTATCTACGAGTTTCTCGGCAGGAAGCTGCTTGAAGCTGGTTCGATAGGGTGAGGGGTCAGAGGGTTAGCCAGCAGACTGTCTTCCATACCCCCTGATAGTTCTTTTTGTGCCACGTGCTTGCCGTCAGTTTTCTAAATTCATCCCTTGGATTTTTTGTTTGTTTTTTTGTTTTTGTTTGGTTCCTGCCCTGCTCCTCCCTCCTCACCTCCACCCCACCCTCTGCTTGTCTCGTCTGCTCTGCCACGGCCTTGACCTCAGACCACTGTTGACACGACCCGGGAGTCCATCAACATGCCGCGAGAGGCCTTCCGGCAGCGTTACCTGGAAGCGGAGCGGAAGCGTCAGGAGGAACTGGCACAACAGGAAGCTGCCATAAAGGCAGAACAGGAGGCCAAGTCTGACAAAGGCCGTAAGAGCGCCAAGGGCAAGAACAGCGGCAAAAAGAAGAAGTAACATCAGCAACAAGCTAATCTTGAAACATTAAGAATAGTCACAATTACATGTATGGGCAAAAAGAAACAGATGAGAGGAGACAGAGTAGGGAGTAAGAACACTGGATGTAGTATAGTCCAAAGGGAATGCATGTGAAGAGAAAGAAAGAAAAGAAAAGAAAAGAAATAAAAAGAACAATTGTAGAAAGACAGTAAAGAGAAATATATGCAAGAGTGCTAACAGAAAATAGAACTAAACTTGAAAAAAAAAGAACAGTGATAAGAAGATGAATGATAGAGAAAATGAGAAGAGGATGAAAGAGAAAAGGTCAAAAACACTTACATGCTTGGTGTGTAGGGAGTGCTGTTGTTTATTCATGAGCTGTGCTTTCATGTGCGACTATCAATCCGTCCAAGAAGTGAGAAAGAAAAATCATCTGTTGGTATTCTGTGGTTGATGTGAGCCTTCACCTGTTTGTGGTAATTTGGACATCATCTGTGTATTTCATGTGCAGTCTGTTTCATGCCATTTGATTTATTGTGCATCAATTTTTTGTTCATTATTTGTACATGTATGCATCAAATATACAATTATACATGGGCATGCATGTATTTACACGCATGAACACACGCACACACACACACACACACATGCATACATGCACATGCGCACACAACACACACATGTGACAACAATTCATGAATAAGGAAGACTCATTATTTCGTTCATAAATCAGATACACATAAATGCATGCAGGTGTATCTACATACACATAACATAAAGACAAAATGTATTGGGAAAAATTTGTCAAGCATTATTTCACCACACTGTGCAGTGTGTATCGGTATCAAATTATTTAAATGATATCAGAAGAAATATTCCTTGCACTGTGATCGTGTTGTTCTGTTTTTTTTTCTAACTTGTGAATGAACCATAAGGGATGGTATATTTAAACATTGCCTAGACTGTGATAAAGTGTTTTTCATGTCAGTGGCACACGTCATTAATCCTTTTACTCTTGTATCCCATGTAAGGTGTGAGAGTGAAATTGTTAATTCCTGGGTCATTTTCATGGTTGTTGTTTTCTTTTTATATAACATTGAATTTGACTTTTGTGCGCCTTCTTCTCTTTCACATTCGTAACTTAAGAGTTTGTAGAGGCTTTGTTGTGGTATTTTGTATGTATATGAAAAGTCTTTTGTTTTGTTTGTGTTCTGTTACATATTTGTAAATCAAGGGGATATCATTCCATGCATTCGTGTTTGCCTGTCCTGAATTGAGACTGTGATAGGTGTGTACTAATTGAAATCTTTTGTTTTTCAATTTTTTAAAGTGTGTTTTTAGAGTCAATTTTTTTTACCAGGATTTTATTTACATGCAGTATATACTACTGATTTTTTTTCATGCTGATTATCCTGTTAAAGATATGATTATATACATTTTTAATTTCTAGATACTGGTATGGAACATTAAAATGTCACACACCAGATGTTTGATGCAAACCTTGTGTATGGAGTGTGAACCGAATTCCTCTTTCTCTACAAGCACATGTGCATGCACACACGTGTGTAATCTGTGCGCATAGACACACACAAACACACCCATGCATAAGAATATTGATAAAGCTGGCACACACACACACACACACACACACACACACACACACACACACACACCATTTCAGATTCCATTTTAGTTCTGTCAAGATGGTGTATGGTGCTTTTATATATGCTATAACGGGGAAAAGGGTCCACAATGATCATGGCAGATGCGATTAGCCTGTGTTTGCATTGGTTAGAATCTGCTTCACTTTTTCTTTTGTTCACCACATACATTGTCAGGTCACATGGAGCTTTGCAATGGCTAATGAACTAACACACAAGAGATGTTTGAACTCTGAAGTCAGACTTGTCAGTGTAGAACAGAGGGAGCGCTACATGATACTTTCCAAGTGCATGTGAGATGTAGGTCACTGTGAGTTTCGCGGTTTTGCTCATCAGTCGTAAGCAAAGGTGATGAAAGCACATAATTGCCTTCTCCCAATAATGTTTCTTTTTGTAAGTTTTGCATTGGCAATCCAAAGTACATCATTAACTTGATATAACTCTGGCAAGCACTTCATCTCCTAATCGGAGAGTTTCACGGCTTTACTAGAAGACGCCATTTGCAAAATGGGCGCTGACTCAGTGCTGTGCATTGATTGGCTGGAGGATGCCAGCTGTCTGTTTGGAATAAATCACAATCTATTTCAAACGGTGGGGTTAACCCCGATACTTGTGACCGTTTGAAGTGTACATTTACTATGACAGACGATTCCGTTTTGGGTCTGTTTCACCCCATCCTTGAAACGTACGGTTGAAACAGCTTGTGAGAATGAGAACACTCACGCACACATATTAACACTCTTGCACACACACATTCAAGCACAAATACTATATTTTCAGTTTTCAGGTCATTATGTTCAACACATCTTGACATGGATTATCTGTGCCTAGTTTCAGAACACACATATACCCCCCTCCCCTTCTCACCTACCACACACATGCATACACAAACACACACAAAGAATGTGCACACACACACAAGAGAGAGGGGGGGGGAGAGAGAGACTCACGGATAGCGCACACACACACACACATAAAATACATATACACGAATACGAATGGATCCATATTGTCGGCATCATCAATGTCACGAAATGGCTGAGTGACAAGTATCAATGCATGCAGCCCCAGGATGCCTGTCCTGCTTGTTGTGAAACTCCAGAGACAAAGTTGGAGGACCTGTCTGCTTCTGCTGTCGGTCCCCCTACGATTACACTGGTTACAGAACTGATTGATGATGATGATGATGGTCGAAAATAAAGCGGTCACAGCACCATCAGTTGCATCCTGACTTGCTTATACAAGTACAGTAGGCCTACCTTTTTCCATCGTATTCATACTAATCGTGGTTTCTGCGACGTACATATATCAGGAAAGATTGGAACCATCTGGAAGAGGAAACATGTAGCACCATAACTGACTGCTTCCGCATGGGTCAGTACCTGACCTAATACATACCATATGCAGTACCGTTTCCCATCACATTTGTGTCAATTGTGGTTCTGCGACATGCGCTGTTACATATCAAGATAGACTGGAACAGAATGAAACCACATGTATAGCACCATCAATTGATTACCGTACATGGGACAGTACTCTGAACTACTAAATACACCAAACACAGTGCCTTTTTCTATCGTATTTATGCCAGTCGTGATTTCTGCGATGTGCATGTCAAGACCAAGATAAAATTAATGAAGCATTAAATGCTTTTAACAGTCCTGCTTTACAAAACCACGAAAGTTCCTAACAAACACGTTCGTCGCTAGGTTAATTCTGTTTCACCTGTGAGATTTTAACTGACTTCTTCATTTTCAGTTTCTCAAGATTAAATTCCAAAACGCACTGATGCTACCATGTGATGGACAAGATGCAAAGTGATCATGGGGGAGTGGCAGAATGGTTCAGACGTTCGCCTGTCAATAACCAAACTCGAGGTTCCAGGGATTTATGGACTCATAATCTGATATCTCAAGTTTGATCCCAGTGACCAACGTAAAGCCAGTGTCTTTTCTGCTCATCTTAATGGTCCACTTTTTCTGGTAGTGGCATCATCGTATTTCATAGTCTGTCCCCTTCCGTCCGTTTCAAGACTTTGCCAGTGCATAGGTATTTGCACACGCTCAAAGTCTGACAAGTACCGGGCTGCAGATTGAGTGGAGCGCATATGGAATCGTCTAAGTGCAATGAATCCCTGTTGAATTAACTTCAAACTCAGGTGCAAGTAAATGTAATCCAGTATTTGGTTAAAATGGAGTTAAAACTTTTTTTTTCTTAAAAAGTTAGCCTACTGATATTTTTCATTTTCTGATAAACTGATCCGATTCAGATTTATTCGTTTAAAGCAGAGTAATAATTGAAAGCAAGTTTAATGCTGAAAAGAATGATGAAATCAATTGATCTTCAGGGTGGCCATTGCACGAAACTCGTCAAATGAGTGTGAAAAAGGAGCTTGTCTGTATGGCTCAACCATCTTGTTTACCGCCCACCCACCCACCTCCTACTCTCTCTATCTCTCTTTCCTTCTCTAATTTTTCTTTCTCGTCGGGTTTCATCTTTTCTGTTTCGGTTTCATCTTTTCTGTTTCAATCTCCCTTGTTAAAAGAAAGAGTTTCAAAGCGACAGGGGTGTGTGCGTATATGTATGTGCAGAGGAGGGGGGCGGGGTATTTGTGTGACAAAAACGTGTCGGCACAACGTTCTCAGCTGTTTCTGGGTGGATCTTTACTGAATGTGGATCAAAGCTGTCGGTTGTTGACGACTCATGAATTCCAAAGTCATACAGCTAAGGTCGTGTAGACCAAACCGAAAAAAATGTCCTCTGAACTCAACACTTTATGAGGAAGGTATGTGAACAGCACTTTCTTAGGAACTTCTGAAATATATGAAATCTGTTTCCACTTTTGTAACACTTTAACATGTAACACTTTAACATTGCCCTCACTTCAGGTACAGTTTTATTCGTCTGATGCTTCTTCTGAGATCACAGTGGCCTTAATTAAGAAGTACGAAATCTGGATTATCTGGTGGGAAACAATAATTTCATGTGTGTGTGTGTGTGTGTGTGTGTGTTGTGTACAAAAGATTGTTATAATAGCTTGACCGTTCTATTTCGTTTCGCTTTTGTTTGTTGGGTCTTTCTTTTTCCTGTCTGTCTGTCTTCACTTTCATCTATTTATATTTAGAGAGAGACTGCAGTGAAAGAAAATGACAACGCCTTTACTTTCTTTCATCCACACACACACAGGCTTTGCCACGTAATCAATCACCAAGCACAAATTTTACACCAAGCGGTAAAACGCTCTCTTTTGTCAACTTTCCACAGGGATTCTAGCGTTTTGACCCCGCCTTGTCACCTATATTTCTCGGCGTTTTGTGTGTCCTTTTTCATAGATATAAATACCTCAATAGTGAATAGTAGGATCGATTCAGGATCTTTTTAGTTCATAACACTGCTGAACTAAAAGCAGATCTGAAAACGTGGATCGAATAACCGACAGACCCATGAGAAAGGGACTGCCCTTTCCAATTCAACATTTATAATGCATTCTTATTTTTTGGTCTGCCGTCTACAAGGTCAGGTCACATCTGGCGATAGATGTGGCTGTTTTTCCAATTCCTGCCTGTTGCCATGGAGATTGGTGGTTAGAGGGGTTGTGGTCGGCCATACCTCCTGTCGTTCCACTTGATAAGGCAACATTGCTACAGCAAATGTTAAGCTGTCTGGTTCTCTAGCCTCAGGGGCAGCTGATTAAGATGTCGTTTCGAACTTACAAGTTCATATGGTCGTTGAGCCGTTAGTGGCTGGTGTATCAGGATCACTTGAAGATGATGGTATCGTTCCTGTTTGTCCGTGGCTTCAGGGGTGGTCTGATGACGCTCCTCTTTTCGATGCAGCTGACGCTGTTGCCTGGTTGGTCTTCCTGGGCATCTCTTTCTGCTAGATTTCCTACCACCTCGTTTCCATGTATCCCACAATGACTGGGGATCCACTAGCGGACTACCCTTCCGACTTGCTGAAAGACTTTGGTCAGGTGGGGGAGCTTGTCATTTCCCAGGGCCTGGAGAACAGAGAGGGCTTCTGGGAGGGAGATTACTTGATAAAATGTCATCTGTATTGTGTATCATGGGGTCTGCTTGCAATGAGTGCCTTTGTCTCTGCTTGACTGTTAATGCAATGTTTGTCCGTAGGAACACTGGCACTTGTGGTTAGAGTACTGGGAAGTAGATGAGGATACCAGCTCCCCCTGGTCACACAGTATTGGTGACTGATCCATTGGTGTCAATATGTATCCATCCTCTTGAGAGTGATGCTCTTCTGTCATAGCTTATGTGAAAGTCTTTTGTGCTGGGTCATCTAGCATATCCGCTGATAGGAGGGACATCAGCATGGATTTCAAACCCTGTATTACATTCAAAGGGATTTCACAGTATCACGAAGTCACTGCGTGAATTCAAACCCATCTAACCGCCAATGCCCTCTCAGGGATGAAACCACCACATTCAGTCCCCATCCATGTTCTTCTCATTGTCTCAATATTGTTTTAACGATAAAGAATTGTTCTAACAATAAACATCAAAAAGTAAACAAAGAATGTGGTAACACATGACCATGTGAATTCGTGAACACGGGAAGCTATAACACTATCACATAGATAACAGAGAAAATTTCAAAACATTTATTATGATGTAAGCTTGCAAAATGAAAACTGGGAACATGTCAACAGGTTAATGATCTACAGTCCGTCAAGAATTATTGACTTGTAGATGTGCCATGTAATGGTGAACTCTTCACAACAATGTCTGTAGTCCTGTCTTGAGTGTGCAAAGTATCTCGGACCTTCCAAATGTGTCGTAAAATTTTTCTTTAGCATTCTTATTTTCTCGGGTGCATGTGCGCACATTGTTTTTCCCACACTGTGCGGTCTGCATACTCTGATGGGCTTGCATGCTGGGTGTTCTCATGTTACTATACGTCACCTGTGTACCATTTGTGAGAAACACCTCTAGCACCATAGAGAGCACTGACACGTCTTAACGTCAAAAAGACGTTTGACAGTCTGGCAGGAGGCACTGTGGGCCGCAATGAAGAAATACAACATTGGGCAAAACTTAATCAACACCATCCAACAAATATACTCTGAAGCAATCAGTGTGATGTTTACACAGGGTGCTATTGAGGAATGCTTTGGTTGAAGTTCGTCAGGTTCCCTTCTGTCTCCCACATTTTTCTACATATTCCTGAAATGAATCATGACTGATGCACTTGAAGATCATGTCAGCACAGTCAGCATGGGAGGAAGAACCATCACACACCTTTGTTTCGCAGATACCAATGTCTGATAGGCAGTGAAGAAGAATGTACAAATCTCGTCAAAAGATCAGAGGAAATATCGACAAGATATGGCATGGAAATCAGCGACAAGAAGACCATTTTGATGGCTAGTCACACTACCACCAACACTTCTGATGTCCATTGATTTAAGTTATGAGCAGTTCAACAATTCGCTTACCGGAAATCCATCATTAGCAGTGAGGGATTCAAATGAGAAATGTCTCAAGGATAGCAAATACATCAGCACTGTCCAAGCTGAAAACTGTATGGAAGGACAAGAACATCATGAAACATAAGACCAGGCTCTGACGTACGCTCGTATATTCCATCTCCCTGTATGTATGCATGCCAGACTTGGACCCTCATAGCAGTATGGAAAGATGAATGCAAGCCATGAAAGCAAGGTGCTATTGCATCATCATCATCATGTGTCCTGCCGCATGGCGTTGGCGATCATGGCCCTCTATATGAATCTATCCTTTGTCGCTGCAAATACTTATCCCACCCTGTCTGTCTTCATCCACAGCACAAAGTACATTATCTTCTCCCTGGGTCTCCTGGTGCACTTTCTCTTCCAGTTTTCCAGTTGTGACTAGGTGCTCTAATTTCTCTTGCCTCTTAAAAATGTTCTATATATGTTGCTTGTCTTTCCCTAATCTTCTTCATTAGTGTTCTTTTTGTGTCTGCCTCCTTCAAGACTGTCTCGTTTCTTTGCGAGATATAAAAAAATCAGTATACTGATCATATCGATCGATGAACAAGTGCTCCAAGCAGCTCATTGGACCATTATGAAGAGCTACTCATTCCCGCTGAGAAAAGAAAACTATGTTGGTACATCAGGTAACAAGATCCAGTTGCCATGCTAAGGAAGTCCTCCAAACTGGCAGAAAAAACATGATGAACAATCAACTTGCAAATTATTCTGAACAGAGAAATGTATTATATTAAAAAAGCCTGACACCTGAAGCAGAGAAAGGACCCATGCTAGTCAATAGTACACGACAATGAACAACCCATCGACAAATAAATACATATTGATTTACCAAGCAACATTCTTTAACGTGTCTCGACGTTATTTGGGGGTACAAAAGGGTTTATCTGACAAAACTAGGAATAACCAATGTTGAAGCCATCTGGGGCTGGACGTGCGTTGAGTTTACAGTTTGTCCATGAAGAGGGATTTCTCACTTTCCGACAAACCTATATATGTTCCAGCCAAAAGCATCAGCAAATGCCTAGCACGCAGTAAACTTTTTGATCCTGTACAAAATCCCCACGTGTTAGCATGGTCTTGGAATGGGGAGTGAAATGCGACGGGGGGGGGGGGGGGGGGGGGGGCAAGGACCCATCAAACACTGACACTACCAGAATAATTGAAGATAAATAATTGCAGCATTAGGATGGGCAACGAACGAGCCAGTTTATGTCGTGGCGTAAAACGGAACTCGAGACCCGAGACCTGTAGTGCACAGACCTATCAAACAGTCAACCAGCCCGCCAAACAGTCTGTGGACCGCCCGAGGGTCGAACCCATGACCTCTGTGTTAACTGCATGGTTTTCTAAGCAACTGAACTAACGGGACTAAAAACTTATTGCCATTTTTGTTTAAAGCTTAGCCGACTGCGCAGAGCCATATCAGGGCTATAACCGTTTCAAAACATGTAGGCCTACAATATTTCAACAGAAGAAAAAAGAAAAGAAAAGTAAGTACACATATCAATGCATTCGCGCACATAGTCTACGGAGATACCCCCTCACGCTGAACACTCTGTCCAATTTATCACACAGGGAATTAAAAAAAAAAAACTGAATACAAAGTTGAACACAACTAAGGACTCGAATACAACATATATAAAAACGGGCCCATATTACCTAAAATTGCTGTCCCATATCTCATTTCCCTACAGCCAAAAATGAACTTAATACATGTATCCAACTGTCAATCCTAAGAGAAAGTGTGTAAAGCTTTATCGAACACATACAGAAAATAATAGGGAGAAATGACAGAAAGCAAACGAGCAAGACAGAAACAAGCAGAGTGACAGAAAAGAGGAAATTTCTGGCACAGAATTTCCAGAAGGTAGGGATACTATTTGCACTGAAAGAGCCCCCGAGCATCCCGACGGGGGAAGGGTAAAATATTGACGAGGTCCCACCGAGAGGTACCCAGTAAAATACACACACAGTGGTTGCCAATTTATGTAGTCTATATTAATCTGTACGCTTTTAGCACAACTATTGCCAGTGTGGCTTAGCTGTTTCATTGCGAATTACGATCCACGTTCTCGTATTAGCTATGGAAATGAACATAGAACCACCCAGCGTGTGAACACTTGACTCATCAATCATGCGCAAAATGGTGCGCTGAATGCAGCCTGAAAAGTCTTTATCGATCTCGGGCCACTGTCATGTAGATCAGAGGGAATAAAAATACATTGAAATGTAAAATTAATACCGAAGAATAAGACTACATGTATGCCTAGTTGTTCGGATGTTAGGGGAATATTCAACTGTTTGCACAGCACAATTCGTTCCTTGTTTACTGTGTAATTATAGGTTTGGGTAATTCGTTTGACCAGTCTGCTTAGAACTAAAGATGTGTTCTGGTTTCACTGTTTCCCAAAAGTAACTGAAACAAATTAAACCATTTTAACCTATAATGTATGCGTGCGTGCGAGTCACGATGTGTGTTTGCATGTGCACGTGTGTGTGTGTGTGTGTGTGTGTGTGTGTGTGTGTGTGTGTGTGTGTGTGTGTGTGTGTGTGTGTGTGTGTGTGTGTGTGTGTGTGTGTATCAGCGCATGCAGGAGTGTACATGTATGCATGCATGAGTACATGTGTGCATAACTACATGTCTTCATACTGGCGCGAATGTGAACGCGAATGTGAATGTGAGCCATGACGATTGCTCTAATAATTGTGAAACTCTTTTTCACTTCATTGACAGAAGTACAGAGAACCGTGTCGAATCTTCCTTTAAGAGAACAATAAATTTAAACTGACTTACACTGCTGGCCACGCATCACACAACCCTTACTGGAAACGCTGTGTCAAAACGACGACTAAAAATTGAAAACATATCAACAACACCATTGAATCTTTTTTATTTCCCATGGAAAGGCAATAAAAACGAGGCTGTTCTGTTATACAGTTTGCTGTCGAGCTTTTCATTTTATATTTTATAGCTTCCACTGACTATAGAGTTGACTTTCACCAAACAATCATCTCGTTTGTTCGAGCCTGAAAGGGCTTTTTGCGTGTCTGTGAGACTGGCTTTGTTAAAGACATTCAAAGGCCGGATTTGACAAGGTGAACGTTAACCTGCATTTTCCCTTAGGTTGGTAGGCCTAAAAAATCTCTGTATTACATCGGATCTCTGAGTATAGCGTTGTTGGAAAGTGAACGTTACACGTATTTTATTGTGATAGTGTTCATGTGTAACATTTTAACTACGGATTCTGTAGAATGTATGTGACTGTATCTATTTTTCCTTTCTATATAGCAATGAAAAACTTGTAGAATTGTGATGATTAATTACACTGGGGACGATACTTTTGATGACACACGCTTATCTGATTCAGCTCAAATGAACTCATTTGCTAAGCATGTTTAATCCTAAACTTGATGGTAATCTTTGTTGAGCGTCTTTTCGTTCAGGTGACAAAAGCTATTTTGGTCCAAGGCTACATCCGTTTAGTGTCATTAATCATAAACATGTACTTATTTTCTGTTCGTGTGTTTCTAATTTCACCGACAGTTACATAATATTTTCGTGCTGCCTCAGTAATCATGTTCTTTCCATACCGTTTACTTGTGAAACAGCAAGTCAGACACAACATTCAAGAATGGGATTCGTTGAGTAAATGGTAACTGAAAATCTTCTACAAGAGTTAATGGAAAAATCTGTCAAATTTATCAGCAGACTGTTGAGTTAGTTTGACTGACCACAGATATAAATAGTTCAGTAAAGTGGCAACTCAACTAATTCATAGCCGACAAGTTGGCTTCAGCGTCGATTCGTATTTCTTTTGCCGGATTACCATCATTATACTTTGAACCAACTTTGGAAAAAGAATTAAAGAATGTTTCTTGCCAAATAATAGGCCTACGCTTAAAGCAGCTGGATGAGCTGGTGGCCTCTTCAAGAATGAGGTTCAAACCTAAGAAATCCCGAAGTCTCTCACTGCGAAAAGGAAAAGTGGCAGATTCAGTCAAATTCATGGTAGCCAACCAAGCCATCCCCACTGTCACAGAAGAGCCAGTAAAAAGTCTCGGAAGATGGTATGATGACTCCCTGAAAGACACACAAAGGGGATGTGAAACCAAGCAAACAGCAGAAGAAGGCCTGAAGAAAATAGATAACTGCGGACTGCCAGGCAAATACAAAGTCTGGTGTCTACAGTTCATGCTGATACCAAAGCTACTGTGGCCACTGCTAATCTATGACAAGGACAAGTGCCAAGGACATCCACGCTGACGGTTCTGATGCGGATTTTGCACAAGCTCTTAACGCCAAACGTGGAAAACTCAATTTGCCGCCTGCCGGTGCAAAAGAACAATGGGAGAAATTAGATGAGGAACTTGTCCTTAAGCTGAATGCGCTAATAGGGAACAGTACGCTGGAACACAAACTTGACACATACGGAGACATCATATACTCTATCTGCAGGGACACTTATGGAGTGAAGCAGCCAAAGACAAAAACGCCTCCCCAGAAATCCAGAAGACAGCAACAGATGGAGAGCATCCGGAGGGAGAAAAGGAAGCTTAAAAAGCGAATGAAAACTGCCTCAGAATTCGAGAAGCAAGGGCTCCTGGAACTCTGGAAAGATCTGAAGGCCAAACACAATGCTCTCAGCAAAGTGGAATCAGCAAGGCGAAGAAAGAGCAAAAAGAAGAAGACTCAAGATCGTTTCTTCAAAGATCCCTTTGACTTTGCAAGAAAGCTGTTTGAACAACCCAAATCAGGGACTCTCACAGTGGGCAAGGAAACCCTAGAGCAGCATCTCAGGGAAACATATTCCGATTCTCAGCGCGAGGCACCACTTGAAATCCAAAATCTGGTTTGGCCTGCAGCGCCAGAAGGAAAATTCAATAACAAACCACCAACACTGGATGAAGTGAAGAACGTAGTAAAGAAAGCCCGAGCCAAGTCAGCACCTGGACCAAACGGAATACCATACCTGCTCTACAAGAAATGCCCAAAAGTGCTCGAGTGGCTCCACAAGATGATTCGATCAGCATGGAGGAACCAGAAGATCAGCGACCAATGGATGAGAGCTGAAGGAGTGTACATTCCGAAGGAGCAGAACTCCAGCAGCATCAATCAGTTCAGGCCAATATCACTTCTGAACGTCGAGGGGAAAATCTTCTTCTCTGTTATGGCAGCAAGATTGACAAAATACCTGACTGAAAACAAGTATCTGGATATGTCAGTCCAAAAGGGAGGCATACCAGGAATGCCTGGATGCTTGGAACATGCCACGTTGATTTGGGATGCCATCCAAAAAGCAAGAACAGAGAAGAGAGACATTGACGTAGTTTGGCTTGATCTGGCGAATGCATATGGATCAGTTCCACACGATATGATCCAGCTGGCTCTTGAAATGTATCACATCCCAGAAAACATCCGAACAATGCTGAGGAAGTATTTCCAAGGGTTCTCAATGCGGTTCTCTACCAAAGAATACACCACGGACTGGATAGACCTAGAGGTGGGCATTGCAATGGGCTGTGCAATCTCTCCCATACTGTTCGTGTTGGCAATGGAAGTCATCTTGAAAGCTGCAATGAAGAGTTCAGGTCCAGTGAATCTGGGAGATGGATACCAGATGCCTCCTCTGAAAGCTTTCATGGATGACACAACAGTCTTGTCCACGGATGAGGAAGAGACACACCAAATCTTAAAGCAGCTGGATGAGCTGGTGGCCTCTTCAAGAATGAGGTTCAAACCTAAGAAATCCCGAAGTCTCTCACTGCGAAAAGGAAAAGTGGCAGATTCAGTCAAATTCATGGTAGCCAACCAAGCCATCCCCACTGTCACAGAAGAGCCAGTAAAAAGTCTCGGAAGATGGTATGATGACCCCCTGAAAGACACACAAAGGGGATGTGAAACCAAGCAAACAGCAGAAGAAGGCCTGAAGAAAATAGATAACTGCGGACTGCCAGGCAAATACAAAGTCTGGTGTCTACAGTTCATGCTGATACCAAAGCTGCTGTGGCCACTGCTAATCTATGACATTTGCACCAGCACAGTGGAAGCAATGGAAGCCAAAATCAACAAATACACAAGAAAATGGCTCGGTGTCCCACCTGGTCTCACTGATGTTGCATTCTACTGTCGTCAAGCAATGCTGAAGCTACCTCTGAAATCCATAGTGGAGGAATACAAAGTTGGAAAAGCAAGACTGTTGAGCATGCTGGAGGAATCGGAGGACAATATCGTGAGAGCAGTTCATCCAAAGCTGAGAACTGGCAGAAAGTGGAAAGTCCAAGAGGCTGTAAACAATGCCAAGAGAAACCTCAGCATCAAAGAAATAATTGGACACACGCAAACCAACAGACAGGGACTGGGAGCAACAAAAATGCAGTGGTGGTCCAAAGCCAAAGGGAAGGAAAAAAGAGACATGATCATACAGGAGTTGAAGGAAGAAGAAGATGTCAAAAGAGTGCAGAAGGCAGTCCAGCAAGGTCAACAGGGGCAATGGACAACATGGGACAGTGCACTCCAAAGAAGTCTCAGCTGGAACGATATGTGGCACATGGCTCCTCTAAGGATAAGCTTCCTCCTCAGATCTGTATATGACCTGCTCCCCTCGAATGCAAACTTAGTGAAATGGGGGAAATCAGACGACCCAGCATGTCCGCTCTGTCAGAAGAAACAAACAGTGGAACATGTCCAAAGCTCTTGCAAAGTAGCGCTAGCCCAAGGAAGGTATACATGGAGGCACAACCAAGTTCTGAAAGTGATCACAGATGTGGTTAGCGAAAAAACCATGACCCCAAACGCACCAATTGCTATGACAACGTTCTACAAAGCAGGAGGGAAACAGGTCTGGCCCGAAAGTGCTATGACAACCAGCACATTGCTAAAGGGTCTTCTGGATGGAGCAGTCGACTGGGAGTGTACAGCAGACCTCCCAGAGTGGAGAAATTACCCAGATGTCATCAGCAAGACAGGCATGAGACCAGACATCGCTCTCCACTCTGACTCCTCGAAACAAGTGATTCTGATAGAACTCACTGTGCCATACGAAAGCAGAATGGAAGAAGCACATATCTACAAGACCGAAAAATACGCCGGTCTTGCCAGCACCCTGAAGAAAGCAGGTCTGCGGGTCAAAATCTTCGCCATAGAGGTCGGGGCAAGAGGGTTTGTGGGCACCTCCGCTTATGATCTCATGAAACAACTCGCCATTTCTGGGAAGAAGAGGACTAGAGCCCTTAAAGCGATGGCAGAGGCAGCAGAAAGGAGCTCAAGCTGGATCTGGGCAAGGAGGAACCAAAAAAGTGAACTTCATAAGGATTAAATTCCCTACAGATGATGTGTGCCCCGTTAGCACATTGGTAAAACCGCGTACCGCAGTTCTGAAGC